>OZ059798.1:13275514-14475514 GCA_964057025.1 Standfussiana lucernea | reverse complement strand
TTAACGTTAACTAATGATTAACTTTAAGCAGCGGTTAATAAACCCCCGAATGACTATACAGATAAATGAATCATATTCAATGATAGTTTAATTTAAATTGCGATAAAATCTAATGTTTCTCTGCCAGTAAACAAAAGCTAGTTATAACATTCCAAGCGAATACTAAAAAAAACATTATTCCAAAAAAATAACCGATTTCCAAAAAAAAGTGGAAAATAACTTTACATTCGGAAGGCGTTGACTATTGTTTGTTTCATTGACTTTTTGCCAACGACTTCCGAAAGTAAAGTTACTTTCCACTTTTTTGTGTTTTTTTTTGGAAGTCGGTTATTTTTTTGGAAAAAAGTTTCTATTTTACCCTTATTCGTTATCGTATCACACACAAATCCTTGTCAAGTATCAATTTCGCAATTTCTTTTACTTGGATGACATATTTTTTCCAGCTATTTTGATTTAAAAACCTCAACCGATTTTGATGAAATTTCTATGGGACCAATCGGAAAGTATGTTCTTCCAGATAAAAGAAGAATATTTCAAATCGGTTCATAAATGACGAAGATATGAGATAACAAACACAAAAAAAAAATACAACCGAATTGAGAACCTCCTCCTTTTTTTGAATTCGGTTAATAAATGACCACTGTCTACGATCCACAATCGCTTAGTGAAAAATTGTTATAATAATCTTGTTTGACCATCTCTTACGAAGCAGCGCACATAAAATTAGAAATATTTTAAACAAGGAGTATTTTGTTGATAACCATAAATAGCTTTTAATTCCGATTTTGATATTGCACGACTTGACATACCTAATATATTATCTCGACATACCTACTTAATATGTTTACACTGTAATCTGTTTACTTAGCCAAATTGCTTTAACTGGTCAACGCAAATAACGCGTAACTAAGTAGATAATTATATATGTGTATATGTGGAAGCTTGTAATTAGCATATGTCTTTACTTATGCATCATATTAAATATTGTTATTAGTCTGTAAGCTTTCTTTAAAATTAATTAAATAAATGAATAAAGCCCTGAGTCAAACATCTATTGTAAGTCCTTTGTTAAGTTCCTAGAGAGAGATCGAAAATAATTCATGATAAGTTCATCATTTGCCTAGCCTTTCTCCAACTATGTTGGGGTCGGCTTCCAGTATAACCGGATGCAGCTGAATACCAGTATTTTACATGGAGCGTTTGGAATATCTGACCTCCACCACCCAGTTAATACGGAATGTTACGATACTCTACATTTAATACTGGGTAATACGATGCGTTTTGGTAAGACTGGTAGTCAGAGTTTCAATTATTCATTTAAATAATAAATGAAGGAAAACGAACTTTCGAATTGTTTAAAATGTTAAAGCTTTTATAGAACCCCTCTTTTTGTCGGGGGTCAAAAATAAGATTTGACAAAGCATGCGTCATAACCGACAAATGTGACCCAAACTGGCCCGCGTGGTGAGTTACGGCCCACTTTCTCTAAGGCTTCCCCTAGGCCTCAATCTCAGAGGGGGGAACGTTATACACTGAATAAGTTATTTTGTATTAGTATCACATCTATACTTATAATACAATGAAGCTGTAGAGTTTGTTTGTTTCTTTAAACGCATCTCAGGAAGTACTGGTTCGAATTGAAAAAATATTTTCAGTGTTCAACTAGCGTACTTTTAGAGCCTAGTCAATTGTCAATCGCGTTCAATGAGTTTCTCATTTTTGCAACGAGTTTCAAAAGATTTTTCGGGAGCTACTGTCACTCCCACACACTTTGACTTTGGCCACCATCCTTATAAATGACAGAATTTGACTTTGTGTAGACACTCTACAGTATTTAGTTTTAAGCTCGTAAAAAAATTAATATGAGCTTGTACCAAAAACTCGCAATTGCAAAACGATATTTGTTGCTTCATTCACAATTCAGAATTTTTGAATTAAAACCAAACATTTATACAATGAAACAATTTCAATGTTCACTATTGCATTTTGTAAGAAAGATAAGTAAGCACTTATTCTTTTTTTTTTCACGAGGCCCACGATCATAACGGAAAATCGAAAAAACTTAATCACTTTCAGTTTCAAAAATATTGGCAATAATTATATTTCACTGCTCGATAACCGACGACATGCTTTCAAGCATTTTAATTGACCTCTTAACTATCCAACTAACTAGCTTATATAGAGCTATCTTTAGCAAGAGTAGACGAACTTTCCCAATAAAAACGATTCTTTAAAAATATGCTAGATCTTTCATGTCACTAAAGTATTACCTATCCACAGAAATAAATACCAAAAAAATTCCACTCATCTCTAAAAAAGTTTCTTAAAAATTTAAACTAGGCTATTATATCTACTCACACAATAACCAAGAGCCATATATCACGAACAGTTGAACTGTCTCCGAGCAAACGGCGTCCTCGACCAAAATATTCCCAGGTTATTTTGATCTTAATAATCTGGCGTCAGCGACAAAGTCACCACAATAATTTTTTTATCAACTAAACTTTTGACAAACTTCTCAGACCGTAAACTTTAACACTTTTGCACGATACTTAAATCCTTAAAAAGTTGAAACGTCACTTTTGAATTTGGAATTCGATGCACGTGTTTTATTGTGATTTTTTTATGATTTTCGGGCGAGAGCGCTATCGGTCCGCTCTTGAGTGAGTTCGCGACGCGACTAAAGTCATAATGAAAAGGTATACGTTTCAGGGGGAGAAAGGGACAGGCTATGTGGTTCTGTCTCGCTCTGTCGTCTTCGGGATATTAGTGAATGCAGTCTGTAGTTTGGTGAATTAAGATTATTTGAATACGTCAAGTTTCTCAGCGGGAAAAGCATTTTTAGATAAACCACGTCTTTTGTCGTCCATCTAACCGCATCTTTCACTTGTAAATATGGACTTAGTATGTTTACTGTAATCATAGCTTATTTTGAACGAGATAGAGCTCATAGCTGAATAATAACAGCCGCACGGGTCGATCTTCAGGTTAAACCGCGCTTGACTAGGTTGGTCCGTGGATGGGTGACCATAACCGTGGCTCAGAAAGCACGTTAGGCCGTTGTTCCAGCCTGTCATTTGCAGATCTTTGATAGTCGTTACAGGCAGTCAGTTGCCCGAAAGTCTGACATCCAGTCTTACCAAGGGGTCTCGTATTACCTAGTACTAACTGGGTGGTGGAGGTCAGATAGGCAGTCATTTCATGTAAAATACTGGTATTTAGCTGCATCCGGAAAGACAGGAAGCCGTCCCCAATATAGTTGGGAAAAGGCTAGACTGATGATGATCTTATTATGAACGAGAGCTTTAACCTTTTGATCGCCACGGTCGGCTATAGCCGACAAATGAAAAAGTGCCCAACATGCCACCGTCAGCTACAGCCGACAAGAAAACGACATTTTTCAAGTAGTTTTCATCTGTCGGCTATAGCCGACCGTGGCGGTCAAACGGTTAATGGCCGCTCCTATTTTAAGTCATACCTAATTACTAATCACTAAAATTACTTTTTTATTAATCACTGTAAAGTAAGTTTGAAAAATCTCGTTTCACACTTAATATTTATTGTGGTTTCTGAATAATACGAGTATACCCAAATGCTATTAAAATAGTTGTAGTTTCAATTAAAAAATCATTCGAATTAAACGTAACGTGTACTTCGCGCGTTTGTGCTAAGGTCAGTGTCATTTTTTTCAGTTTAAAATTATTTCCTGAAAATCGTCGCATACTAAGAAATTTCTTGCATTTCTCGCAATATTGATAACATTAACTTAAATTTTATGATAAATCTACTTCTGCTACATTCTGAACGTAAAATAAGCTGAAAAGTATTATTTTAAAGATAATTTTACCCAATTTTGTAACAAAACCGATAAACATAAAAAATTAGGGGCAGCAGTCTTCTGCAATTCGGGCCATTTGCAATCATTACCAATTTGTTTTTATAGGCTACATAATTAACTCCTAATGATACCTTATTTTCTTTTATCTTTTCATTCAAAAACGATGGATAGAGGAAAAAAAATCGTAACATTAAACGGAGGGCATAGACAAACAACAATCGCTTTCAATGATTTTATTTTTTGTACGACGACTTCCAACATTTTTTTTTTCTTTTTTTACGTTGCCCCACACTAGGAATCCACATCTCCTGTGTCGTGGTTTACAAACATTTAAACTCACATACACAAACAACCAGACCCGGAACAACTATCTGTAGGCCGTAGAAATACATATTTGTTCCGTGCGGGGATCGACACGCAGCGCAGCAGTCAATCAATCAGCCACTGCGCCAACCGTGCTGTCAAATTGACATAAGCTTTTTGGTGGCTTATTTCAGTGTCATGTATTTTTGACTTTACCATCAATATTGTGGCTCGTGGGTAAATAATAACATCCGGTTGGTTCGATTTTCACGATTAAGCCATGCTTTCCAATGTTGGTCTGTGGATGGGTAACCATCCATTACACACCGAGTTTTCTCCGTGCCTCAGAAAGCACGTTATGCCGTTGTTATTTGTAGATCTTTGACAGTCGTTACAGGTAGTCAGTGGACCGACAGTCTGACAAACAGTTTTAGCAACAGATATCGTATTACCCAGTACTAACTGGGTTGTAGAGGTCAGATAAGAAGTCGCTCCATGTAAAATACTGGTACTCATTTGCATCCGGTAAGACAGGAAGAAAACCCCAACATAGTTGGAGAAAAGCTAAGAGAATCGAATGAAAGACCCCACGCCCAGCAGTCGCGCTTAAAAACACTTTTTTTTAATAATAAATAGGCTAGCATTTGAACTCAAAGATCTAAGCGTGCAGACGGCGGGAAACGACTTTGTTTTATACTATGTAAAGAAGAGACAACAATAAACACGTGCCAAACGGGGCATAAGTCACTAGAACTCGAGACTGAAGGAAACAAACTGAGAGCACATAACTAGAGTATCTTATGTCAAACACGTTAACTTACAACTTCAATAAAGTTTGTCAATTTTAACTGAAGCTGTGATACAATCCGGTTTGGCGTCACGTTTTAATTGTTGTTTCGTACTGTTTCTTTAATGTCGTTAATGAGTTTCGCGAAGTATCTGTTTTTGGAGTTAAATGTTCGGCAGGAGCTCAAAATATGGAAAACTTTTCTCTTTTGGTATAAGTCTGAGCATAATCAGCCGATAAATGAATAAATCTGCAATAAATGTTGAATAAAAGTTATGATTTTTTTTTGTGAAACAATTTTGATACTTATGATTTCTTGTCATCAAATGCTTTTTATGAATTTGGTTTTTATTTTAGAAAAGAAAAAGTATTTATTAGTCTCGCACTGGACAAAAACAAAATGGTAACTTGACAATAAAACAAGAATTTAAAAAAAAGTAAACTAATTAAAGTTAAGTAATTTTGAGTTAGTTTTTTCTTTTTTTTTTTAGAAAATATAAAAAAATATGGAACATAATTAATGTTCCATATTTTTAATATCTTCCAATTTCTGTACATCTAATCACTACTAGTTAACACCTAATTATACAAGGTGGAAGGTATACCGATGCTAACTATAGAAACTATTCGTCGGTTCAAAAAAAAACAGCTGTTCCATACATTTTGACCGTGTAGGTATTTTGTATTTTTGAATTGTTGATTTTATCTTTTTACTCTGGATGCTCTTACTCGCACGTCTTTCTATATCGTTCTCACATGTATGTATAATCTCGACATGAATGATGTAACCAAGATTTTGTAAAAAAATGCCCAATCTCCTCCATAGGATCTACGCTTTCGAATGGGCAACTACAGTACTTTCATAAGTTATTATGCCCTGTGACAGGGACTGTAGCTTAGTTTATTTTTTGTGTTTTGACATTCAAAAGTGCCTGTAATGGTCTAATTGAAATAAATGCTTTGAGTTTGAGTTTGTAGGTAACAGCTGATTTTTTTAATAACCGACCAAAAAATTTCTATGTGTAGGGGGGGTTCAGAATGGTGTTCTGAATGGTTACCGTTTTAGTGTCGATGTCCCTTCCACCCCGTATGAGCACTATGGTCTCTCGTAATTGAAGGATCACACTTAAAAGAACCTTTTGTATTATTGTAACCTATATTGTATCTGTGTATCCTTTGTTGGAGATCCAAATCCTTACTTAATATTATAAGCGCGAAAGTTTGTATGTATGGATGTTTGTTGCTCTGTCACGCAAAAACTACTGAACGGATTTGGATGACACTTGGCATTCAGATAGTTCATAACTTTTTATCCCAGTAGGATGATGCCGTGGGTCAATCATCGAACTCCACGCGGGCGAAGCCGCTGGCATAAGCTAGTAAATACATAAATAAATAATGTGCCCACAGCTGAGACACAGGCGTGCTCTCTATGAAAGAGGAAGGGCTTTGATCCACCACGCTGCACTGGCTCTGTGTGGGTAACAGTGCTGTCAAAATTACGGACGCGGCTCCGGACACCAGACTCAGACTGACAGGTGTACTGAAGTATCTGTTCTGTTTGTGCTGTAGTCCGTACCGTTTTGGCCGAACCTTTCAGACGGATTGGCCCTTTGTAAGTACCGGATTTGTGGTTTGATTAATTTGAATGGGAATGTAAGCCCCTTCGTATGCGTTGGTGTTGTGCTCACACTGGATAGTCCCTCGACGGATCATTAGAGGCCTTTCAGTCTACGTAAATTCTACCAGCACCCATGGCACACTTTATTTGTAATTGTCTATTTGTAATTTGTATTTTTTTTGTATTAGAACACCCTGCCATCACCTATATTCCGTCATCTCCAACATTCACTAACACACAAAACAGTGAAATTATTAACAATAACCTACTACAAACCGTGAAAATGCCAACAAAACCTCTTGTGTATCGTTTTCATATTTGCTCGTTTAATAATTCAATATTGTTTCAATAATTAAGTATCTTAATTACAACAATACTTTTCTTTCTATTATTATATTGGACAACGTCGTTTAATACATGTCGGCATTTGTTACTGCAGTTCCTGGCGCCATAACATCCTCGCCTTCGGCTTGGGTGTGAATCCCGCCTCGACTGCAATAACAATATTTCCCCACTTGTATCAAAATTTACCTACTACGAGTATTACGACATCCATTCAAAGAAATCATGATGTAGTCATAATTTTCACAAAAAAAATCCGCAAAACAATTTTTAAAACACTCTGTATACGAGAAAGTATCTATAGGTTGTATGTTAAAAACAGAAAGTACTTGCTCAGCCTTGTCAGTATGTCTCTCACGTCCTATTTCTGTATTAACATAAAGTAACGTTTTGAGGGATAGTCCTTGGGGTCATTTCATGTCAAAACTGGGGAACGGAAGAATTAAAGTTCTTGTTAAAGTCTTGAAGGGTGAAAGGAAGCTGGATTAAATTTAAACCGCATAGTTTAATAGCCAAATGTAACCTTGTTTGTGTGTGTGTAGACCCAGCGGGCTACATCCAATGTAAGGAATCATACAAGAGCAAAAAAGACGTGTGTTCTCCTATTAAAAAAGATGTAAGTGAAGTAAAGATGTATTTAAGAATTTCGGGCGTCGCGCGTCGTGGAGATGCACACTGCATTTAAAAAATACTTGCCAGATAGAACGTTTCGAAGAGTCAGACCTTTAATCTGCCGGGGTGACTAAACTAAGATAATAGAAACAATGGAAATACCTTTGTTAATACCTCGTTTATTTTGTCAGTAGCTTCCTTATTTTACTTTAAATATTAAATTACTATTTTCATATTAATGTTTTATTATTTATTATTAATTTGAGATTATTATTGCATCTTTTTGTAAAGAAAGTAAATTAAGTTATCATAATCTAAATATTATAATCCAACGAAAAACGTTAAGAAGGTTAAGTGCAACTTGAATAGTTTATTTCTATCAATTCTTAAGACGACGATTTTATCTTCAGTGATAATCCGATATCTTTTTCATCACTACGATATTTATAACTAGCTGACCCGCGCAACTTCGTCTGCGTAACATTTTTGATTGATTTAGCGCTCCTATTGGTCACAGCGTGATGTTAGATAGCCTATAGACTTCATCAATAAATGGGCTATCCAACACTAAAAGATTTTTTCAATTCGAACCCGTAGTTCCTGAGATTAGCGCTTAATGATGTAATCTGAATACATGTTAGATCTACGGCTATCCTGCTTACCCCGTTCTAATCCTTTGCATAAAAGTAAGACCTCTCTCTAATAAATACAGCGATAATGCAGCATTTAAAACTAATTTTCGAACTAGTTAATATTTACTATTCCCTATAATTTAAATGCGCCCAGAGCTATGAAAGGGTATGGTACCACTGACGGCTTTCAAAGTCATGCAATTCTAAAGGTCTGAATTGATTTAATCTAGCCATAATCATCTGTCTAGCCTTTTCCCAGCAATGTTGGGGTCGGCTACAGGTCTAACTGAATGTAGCCTATCTGACCTCCACAACCCAATTAGTACTAAGAGCTACAAATGACAGCCGGAACCAACGGCTCAACGTGCTTGTCGAGGCATGGAGGAAACTCAGTATGTAATGATGGTCACCCATTCACAGGCAGACCTTGGCAATTGCGGCTTAACCTTAACGATCGACCCGTGCGGCTGTTATAACTTAGCCACAAGCTCCTCAAATAATAAATGATGGTCGCCACTGAAGATGCAAAACTCTTAGCCGAAAGGGCTGACTTAATTCAAATGGCCATCGCCTCGCTAAGAAGGAGAAGACTGACCAAAACTGAAAAGTAGCGATAAACCCGCCACCACTCGGACCCCTCCCCGTTCAAAGCTGCGTTCCCCACCCGTGATGTATGACACCAATATTGCGTGTAGCTACGGACGGCGTGCTAAGCCTCCAGTATTCGCCTGTTAATATAAACTATCTCTGCCTTTTATTAACACCATTAGTTTGGGGATAGGCGTGCAAGCTAAGAGTTATCTGGGATGATGACAATGCTTGTGTTTGCTTGTATTCTGTTACAGTGCCAATTTAATCGGAAGAAATCTGAATCTCTAAGTATGTCCAAACCCAATGTCCTTTCTTTGGTATTGTTCGTCGTGTCGTTGAGCGCCTTGGGTTATCAGTCGAGCTACACGATCACTGACAAATGACACTGACCGGACAGGTCCACTCAAATTTGTGTGGTTCTTTCATTGAATGACCATCTCAGACACTAATCTGCATGGCCATTGGTCAAATCATTGAGGATTTGACCAATGTCTGGACTTTAAAAGAGACAGTGACCTCTGAGTTTGTTTTGGCTGTTTCGACAACAACGACGACGAAACACCGGTCCCATCTAGCTTTAAAACAACATGATGTGTCGTGTAAAAGTGTTTTTAAAACCAATTTACAGAAATAAATATGATTTATCATTTATTAATTCTTACCGGCGGCGGCGTTTCTTTCAAACGAAACAGATGTGAGTGGAATCGCCACGAAGGGACGCCCTAGAAGGTCAACACTAACTTCATTCGTGATGTCTTCAGAAAAGATCTGTTGCTTACTTAGTACTTATAACCGATGCGCGTGTATGGCCAGATGTATGAACGACGAGACAGAAATAGTATGTAAGGATCGTAGCGTACGCACGAAAGAGATGGTGGGACGAACTGGACAGGTTCCGTCCGAACTGGAAGGAGGACGCGCGGGTTCGCGAGAAGTGGAAGGAGTGGAGGAAGGCCTTTGCCCAGGAGTGGGACAGAGTAGGCTAGCGAAAAACAAAAATGTACGCACTACTACATATTAATGATTTCCAGTGAATTATAATAATCTTCTCATTTTTAAAAGTCGGGTACAAATACTAAAATATGCCCTTGGTTTCGCCCGCGTGGAGTAAGGTAACTGTCCCACGGAATCGTACTACCTGAATAAAAAGTATTTAATGTGTTAATTCAGATCCTGGTTCTTACAAGACAGCAGGCCTAACCATTGTTTTGCAAATTTACCCCTTAAGTGTAAAGGGAATACGGGAGATTTTGCTTCAAGAGGCTCACTAAGAAAAAAAAATTTCGAACTATTTTTTTGAGCCTAGCTATAATTTCGCAATTGTACTCGACGACAACAACTACCCATATTTTATCACAAAGTTACCGAGATAAATTATTTCTTGCTTTCAAAGCCGTCATTATGGAACTGAAATACAATACTTACGAAATTCTAACTTTCAGGTTCATTTCTGTTTCCGAGCGCAAACGTTTTCTAAATAAATTTGTATGGAGCATGTTTTAAATATTATATAAACGTGTGTTAATAGCCTCACTGGCTATGTTGCCGTCCTGGGTTCGATTCCCAGTTCGGGCAAAGTGATATTGGGTTTTTCTATTTGGGATTTCTTAGTAGCAGCCACGGTGTCTGGTTTTTTGACTGGTTGATGGCATTAGGCTCGCCCTCTATTACATGGGACTTAAACGGCGAAATGTGAATGTACTACTAGGTACACCTCCGCCTATTCCTTCGGGAAAGACAGCCGTGATGTAATGTAATATCCTCACTAAGTTTAAAAAGTTCCGACCGGTACGTGGTGACCAGGGCAGCTATGTCGTTTGCCTTGTTCGAGTCCTGGAGGGTGCAGTTCAAAGACATTTAAATATTATCGAGCGATAGACGGGACAAGACGTAGAAAATTGTAATCCAATACTTGTTACTACTTAATAAATCGTTCTGTCTAGTGTAATACGGGCTCTTCTCAGGTAGCATTCGTGTGTCAAAATCGAAAATGTTCGGGATCAAAATTTTTGTATGAAAATACTCCCAATGTCCGCTCTATAAGTCTTTTAAATTTCCTTGGATACACTAAGTTGGGCAGGAGAGGTGTGGCACATCCTGTGTTGGGGCTCCACACTCGCATTGTGCCCGAGATGGGTCATGGTATGCCGTTAATTATTTAGTTTATTGATTTGTTCCAAAATAATTGAATGTAAGTGATTATAGTGAACAATAATTTTACATAATTTATTTTGTACTAGACTGTACAATGTTTATAAGATGCTTAATCGGAGGCATGGGAAAAAATATTCCCGTTCCACCTACCAATCGGAGTTCTGATCGGAGGACAGGGACAGACCCGATTATACGCCATCTAATCGATTGGATCAGTAGCAGCCTACTGAACATTGAATAACAATATACACGCATTTTTAAGTACCTAGTGCTGTTTTTTTACTGACTCGTTATCCTAATGGTTGCAAGTGTGACTGCTGTGTATAGCGAGGTCCTCGGTTCGATTCCCAGGTCGGGCAAAGTGTTATTGGGTTTTTCCTTCAGGAATTTCTCAGTAGCAGCCACGGAGTCTGGATTTGTGTTGTTGGCAGTAGGCCCGCCCCCTATTACATGGGACTTAAACATAACTGGTGAAATGTTGGTGTACTACACATCTGGCTAATCCTTCGGGGATTACTGGCGTGATCTTATGTTTTTAAGTAGTTACCTGAAATATTCCAATTTTTTCCCCTACCGTGGTTTTTTAATGTTGCAAACATCTGCCTTATTTCCATAATAAGTTGAGGGCTTCCAGTTTAACCCAAAGAACTGCAGCCAATGCAGCTACTAGTATTTTGCAAGCGACAGCTTAACTTACCTTCACAATACAGTTACTGGGTAAGATAGTGCACCTTTGGTAAGACTGGTTGTCAAACTTTCACGCTTCATACTTCCTTATTTTCACAAGCTAGATGAGCTCGAGCTTTCTATCTGACTCTATAATAAATCACCGAAACCAGCTTAGAGGTCACAGTCTCTTTTAGATAGGTGGTTGGATAGGTCGATCTAGGATTTTCCAACAACAATTGGTGGAGGATGAAAAATGCCCTCATTTCTGAATACTTCATCGCCAATTTGCAAAGCCGCTGCTCATACGGAGTGAAAACATACGAACAAGAATGACGTCAGGGGATTTCGCATATTTAGCTCTAAGGGCTCATTTAAGGAGACGCGGCGCGTTGTGCGGCGCCTTCCGCTTTCAATTCCAACATATGGCGATGTATGGAAGTGTTTACGGAGAAGCGACTTTACGCGTCGGGAGGCGCTTTGCGCGGCGCCTTGAGAGGTGCCCGCCACAAAAAAAAATTGCGATCAATTTGATTAACTTTTCAAACTGATCGCAAACTTTTTGACTTGGGCGGGCACAGCGCAACGCACCGCCCGACACACTGCGTCTCCGTAAATGAGCACTAAGGCTCCATTCACGACGTCAGTCGATGCTTGTGTAAATCGACACGTGTGGGCATTACTTATTTCCTGTACCGTCGCTCCACAAGTCTCGTTGCGCTGACTCATCATTAGTCTAGCCTTATTCCCTCGGATCGGGATCGGCTTCCAGTCTAACCGGATGCAGCTGAAGACAAGTATTTTACTTGCGGCTCCCTAACTTACATTCACAATCCAGTTACTAGGTAAGTTTACTACCCTTTGGTAAGACTGGTTGTCAAAATCGTTGCGCTGACTCGTGGCATTTAAAACAAATTAGGAAATATCGCTGTATTGCACTAAATTTTGAATTGCAATAAGAACACTGGATTAGGTGTTGTAATAGTTTCAGCTGCAAAATAGGTGTTTGTAAGGTGTTTTGTGCTCTATATTTTTACCTCAAATTATATATTCATTGCCACGATATCTTTATTATTTATACATATTTAGTATTTTTTTTTAATTACTCAAAACAGCGAAATAATTGACAACTATTTCCGACATTGCCAACTTTCAGAAAGCAAACCCCGTCCCCAAAGGTGCATGGTACAACGTATTTCGCCTGGGAGACAAGCCAATTTTGAGCAACAAGGATATTCCGGAAAATCCCAATAACACGTTACGAGCGAACCTGAGACAATCAATAAGGAAATAATATTAACTTTATATAAATTCCACATTTACAGTAAACAGGTAAGTGAAACTAGCGTCCGTCAATTCAATAATTGTTGTACAAAATTATGTAAGACTAATTGTTGTCTGCGGTTTCAGTCGCATCCCGGAAAATTACGTATACCCAGACAAAAAAAAAATTCTCATATAAATTTGATTATGCACTGGAAATATTGAATTCATCCGGATTGACTCAGTTGAAAAATAATACTCGGTTTTTTAAATCAATTTTCCTCATATTAACTCGTGTATCGATCAGTAAGAATGGACAACGCCAGCTAGATGGATTAAATTATAGTAAAAAAAAAAACTAAAAAGCACGCTTTAGACTGGCGTCATTTTATTTCCCGTATTTTTCTCAGCAAACCCTTTCATTTGATACCCATATCATGAGAATACATAAAAATAACAAATCCACCATCTCTGGGAATCCGCCATATTGGATTTAGAATGACGTCACTTAGCTAACCATGCATTGTCATGCAAACTAAACATGAATGCAAAATTTTAGGTCAATCGGAAACCGGGAAGTGGATCAAATTTAACTTTTAAGATTTATAGTATAGTTAGTTACAAGTGAAGGTAATAAAAACATTAAAAATAAGCCAAATGGAGTCTTACTCGCACACGAAAGGTACCCTAAAAAACCTCGAAATAACACATCTCTTATATTTACATAACTTAAATAATTTTAACATTATTTTATTTGTTATTAACCCATCTGCAGTAATACACACTCAGTAAGAAAATCTAGTGTCTACCTATTACAGTTCAAAAGATACAGCCTTGTGACAGAGGGACGGACAGACAGCGGCACCTTAGTAATAAAATCAACCATACAACTTAATGGAACAGATTGGATGCAAATGATGGAAGGCAGGGTGTTAAGGCAGCATGGGAGAGATTTATGCCCAGCAATAGACTGCGAGAGATCAAGTTGATTGCACTAGTACCTGTGATCAAAATCCTATAATCATGATCATGTGCCTGCGTTTTCCAAACAATGTTGGGGTCGGCTTCCAGTCTAACCGGATGAAGCTGAATGCCAGTATTTTACATGGAGCGACTGCCTATCTGACTGCCACAACCCAGTTAGTACTGGGTAATATGATACCCTTTGGTATACTTTCACTATCACTTACGGGATATCTTCCGTGATTAGAGTGTATTTTGAGCTCCCGATATTTCGACGCTGTTGCAAGCGCCATGATCACGAGATGACTGAAGAATGCGGGTGGATGGTAAAAACTTGTTAGGCGCAGACAAATCTGTCTACAAAACCACAAAACCTAGCGATATTGTGAGTGTGTATTGCCGTGACTTTGTACCGAGTTCCAGTAGTGCGCGCAGCAAAAGACAAAGAAAGAAGGTAGACAGATTTGTCTGCGCCTAAGAAGATATCCCGTAAGTGATAGTGTAAGTTTAGTTATAAACATCTTGGTATGACAAAGATCCAAGAATATCTTGGTATGGCAGCCGGGACCAACAGCTTAACGTGCTTTCCGAGGCACTTGGGGAACTCGGTATGTAATGGATGGTCACCCATCCACAGACCAACCTTTGCAAGCGCGGCTTAACCTGAAGATTGATCCCAGCGGCTGTTATTATTTTGCCACGGGCTCCTCCTCGTCTCCTCGTCAAAATCCTATATGTATGTCATATCTTATTCGTGTGTTTCATCCAAATCCATTCAGCCGTTGAGGCGAATCGAGTCCATATTCACAAAATATTACGTTTCTGTATATTTTAGCCATGAAAGCTTTCAGGCGTATGTTTCCAATCCGAATCCATCGAGTCGGGCTTAAATTCAATTTGCTATGCATTTAGTTTTCCCTTCCTTTACTTGAACATAATCGAATGAAATATTTTTATATCAATCTATCTGAGAATAGATATAGATATAGCATTAACAGCTAATTGGCTTAGTACCCAGCTTTGCAGAAATTTCTTACAAGTACCATTTTTATTGGTTTATTAGTAGACTTTCTAGTTTTTCACTTCAGTCTTTTTAGTCGTGGTATGATTGTATCTCACGCAAATTCTTGTCAAGGGTTAATTTTTCATTGTAACTAAAATTTAACACACAAGCATAGATGAAATAAAATGTATGATAGAAGATAACTCATGAACTAGCCAGGCAATGTGAATAAATTTATGCGGAACCACGCGAGCTTCCTCTAACAAATCCATTCTAATGCTATAAAGCTAAAGAGTTTGTTCGTTTGTTTGGTTGAACGCGCTAATCTCAGGAATTACTGGTTCGAATTGAAAAATTCTTTTAGTGTTGGATAGCCCATTTATCGAGGAAGGTTATAGGCTATAAAACATCACGCTACGACCAA
Organism: Standfussiana lucernea; assembly: GCA_964057025.1. Lineage (NCBI taxonomy): Eukaryota > Metazoa > Arthropoda > Insecta > Lepidoptera > Noctuidae > Standfussiana > Standfussiana lucernea. The sequence continues at coordinate 14,460,315 of OZ059798.1, read as the reverse complement.
TAGGAACGGAGCATTGATCAAAAATGTTGCGCCGGTCAGCTAGTGAATAATTAATCACGTAAATTGTAATCAGTAATGTCGGAGTTACAAGATAACAAAAATAAAATACAACCGAATTGAGAACCTTCTCATTTTTAGAAGTCAAATTATAACTAAGCGTAATTATTACAAGAAACACATACATATAGCGTCGTGACGCGCCCCTGCTCCGCTCGGGTGCAATCTGCTTATTTGCGACACGTCAAAACATCGACGTTTGTGACACATGTACGTTAACTATTCATTTTACACATAAACCATCCCGGAAATAAATTTGGGAAAACCGTATCGAAATTCATTGTGTAGTTTTGATTACCTAAGCGAACACACAGACCAACAGAAAAACCGATTTTATGCGGTTTATTCCTATGTTTTGAATGCAGGAAAATGCTAAAACAGGAAAAACAACAACTAATGCGTTAATAACAATCAGTGCGCGCATAATTATACAACATATTGTCAGAATTATAATTATTTAGTGAACATAAATCTCATTTTAAAGTTTTCGAATCGACGATCGCTTTCAAAGATTCCTTGTGAACATTTTTAAGAAGAACAAGTTTAACGTGGAGAAAAAAAAATGATTTCAAGAATTCGTGTGGTGGTAGCGTATTACTTTATGATTTTGATAAATCATAACGTAGATGGCTTCTTAAGTAAGTTAATTCGCTTTCTTTGTTTTTTTTTTTTTTTTGTTTGCTACTCTCTCTTTATCGTGTGGTTAGTGCCTAACCTGGTGTCAGAGTTTTTTTGCCGCCCATGGACCTCTGACTTGGCTTTACATACCGTCGAGAAATATCTCTCAGGCATGTTCGTTTCCTCACGATGTTTTCCTTCACCGAAGCAAGTCATAATTATACAATACGCACATGATTCCGACAAATCTGAGGTGCGTGTCTTGGGTTCGAACTCGAGACCTATGACTTGGCAGTCCGACGATCACACCGCTAGGCTATCACTGCTTTTACTTTTTGTTTAATGAAATGTGCTAAATTAGGATATGGTTAATGATGAGTGGTAACCGCCACCAGCCACCGCGACCGCTATTTGCAACGCCAGAGTGAGTCAGTATGTTTATAGCCATCACAGACAAAATAAACTTTAAGGAGAGTTCAGTTGAGACGACCGTTTAAGAAGAGTGAGAGGAAGACTAAACAAAACATTAAAGGATCGTGTATGAGGAATGATAGCTTGGCAAGTGACAGGCAAGAATGGAAGAAAAATACATCTACGGACTCCAAAGTTACATAATCATCGTCTTCCTGCTCTTGTTTCTTCCATTCTTCCCTGTCAATCGTCACGCTGTCATTGACTCCTTTTTCCTTCATGTTATCTTCATCACCTTCATTCTTCATCACCCCAAAGTTACATAACAAGATGTACACGGAAACTTTTTCTAGTTTAAATTAGGTAGACGTAGCATTTCACTACAGCTTGTCATGCCCTCTCCAGGCAGTCCAATGACGTGGTCCCGTGGATCATATTATCTATACTGTAGAGGAATACGAAACAGGATGAACAGTTCCTCATACTCCAATGAAAAAGGACGACCCTCTGACTAGATTGTATTAAATCTGGTGGGGTTCTCGGCGGTTTGATGGGTTGTTATATCCTAATCTTGCGGATAACTTTGTTTGCGCGATGTAGGATTCCCATGACGTCAACTACGATCTAGTTGGTCTGCGGGGTTATAGATGTCGCCACATACTCTTTATACCATTTTTTTTTGTTTTCAGATATGCCTCAGATTCAGGTTACAAGTAAACCTTTTAAATTTGGATACGACGAAGGGGATTTACTAAATATGGAAATAAGTTTTAAATTGCCTCCAGATGTGACTGCCGGATATGTAATAATACATTATAGTCCAACTGGTAAGGTCCACAGTTCCAAGCACTATACCAAGCCTACCCCCACTAGCTCGGTTAAAAATGAAATATATTTCATGGGGACTAATATTTAAATAAATATAAAAAAAAAATACAAATATAAAGCATTCAAATACTGTTGTTCAGATGCATCCGATTAGACTGGAAGCCGAGCCCAACATATTTTGGGAAATATTAGGCGGATGATATTATGAATTAATCAAATTCCACATACTTGTGTGCCTGTAGGTAAGTGAAGACTATGAAATATTACAGATCCCCACCCAAAAAGGATATTTGAAATCAGAAGACCTGACGATGAGACTGGTGATCCTGTAGCGACAATAAAATGTTTCGTATTGAGTGAACATGTCTACATAGACGTTCAATTATACAACAAAACGGGAGTTATCTTAAATAAAAGAATATCTGAAGGGGCAGCTGTGAAATCAGCACTGAACTCAGCTGACTTGGATAGCTCATGTAAGAAAATGTTTATTTGTCGATAATGATAAGGCAACTGTTCTTAGAAAACAATCGCTATAACCGCTTGGCCAAGACCTATTTGATCAAGCTGCAAGCATGTAGAAAACATTATGGGAGAAATTGCTTAGAACCAAACCTTAAGGCTCCGAGTAGTTCAAAGAATATTGTGATGACCAGTGATCGGAGTAGGTAGATTGATTTTTGGTACTTGTATCATAAATGCACACAGAAAGAATAACATGGATAAGTCATTTTTCCGGAAAGTAATTCCGGTATTTCCGGATTCAATTAAATATGTATTCTCAAATTAAAAATAAATAATAAAACATTAATATGAAAATAGTAAATTATTAAGATTTAGAGTAAAATAGGGAAGCTACTGACAAAATAAACGAGGTATTAACAAAGGTATTTACATTGCTTCTATTATCCTAGTTTAGTCACCCCCGGCAGATTAAAGGTCTGACTCTTCGATGCGTTCTATCTGGCAAGTATTTTTTTAAATGCAGTGTGCATCTCCACGGCACCCGAAATTATTTTATTATTACACATACATCTTTTTTAATAGGAGAACACACATCTATTTTTGCTCTTGTAAGATTCCTTACATTGGATGTAGCCCGCAGGGTCTACACACGCACACACAAGGTTACATTTGGGTTATAAATATGTACATATATATATTGTTAATGTTGGTAGTTATCTGTTGAATAAATAAATAGTGAAAAATCTAAATCCGTATATTCGAGCCAAATCGTGGTTTTGAGCAGATTCCAGAAGTCAGTAAGTACACAAGCCAGGGTCATGTAACGTTTCACAACACAGTAACAAACAAAGAAGCGCACTCTACTCTACTCTCTTTTAATAATCAACCAATTCCGGAGGAATGTCCATATTAATATATACGTTTCGGATCAATGACCCCAATTCAATCTACCTACTCCGATCACTGGTGATGACATATAATGTACTTTATCATGAGTACTACAAAGTGCAAAGTTAGATATTTCTGACATCCGGCATAGCTTAAGACACAGATTACAAAATGTTAATCAAAGACATTATATAATCTGCCCTGAACTCTTCTCGTTTTCAGTACTAAATACATTGCAACTTGAATTCTTACAGATAGCCTGATTTGTTTAAATGGTAAAACATGTGGAGTTGAAGCTAACTTAAGAAAACAAACTGAAGGTTAGTAAGCCTTTTGATACTGTGGACTTACTCCAAACTATAGAAACGATTGAAATTAAACAAGATATTATTCCCAAACACTAGATATTATGCACAAATGACTCGATTAACGCAATTAAAAATTAAGAAAAAAAATACGCTTTCAATCCGTGAAACATCTACAATGGTGTTTCTCAAGGATCAGTAATGGGACCATTGCTATTTTTAAAGATGTGGGTGGCCGCAGTGCGCAGTTAAACAAGTAATATTTTAGGCGTTAGATTCGCGTATATATAGTGTAAAGATGGATGGATGGCCATTCATAAGAATAGATACATTTTTACAGTATATGTTTTACGATCATAATCAAAATGTAACGCTCACACTACCGGGACACAGGCTTTCTCTCTATGAGTAGGGATGGGCCTTAGTCCGTCACGCGGGCTTACCCCAGATTGGTATTCCGAGCGCGGTCATACCATAATGCAACTTATTGTCCAACGAAGAGATTAGAATTTCGATCGCTTCGAAGCCGTCATTAGGAGGTCGATGATAATTGTATCTAACTAGTTTTTGCTCGCGGTTTGCTTCCGTTTTGTAATTAAACTAACACCCGGGAACGCTGTAGCCTATGACACTCGAAGATAATGTAGCTTCCCATTAGTGAAAGAATTTTCGGCATCGGATCAGTAGTACCGAAGATTAACCCCTACATACAAACTTACAAAAAAAAATTTACCTCTTTATAATTTTAGTATAAACAATAAAACTTGGCGATATTATGGATTAGAAGTTTGTATCTGTAGATAAAAACTTCAAATGATTCAATTGATAATTGAACTTTATAATGATCATGGTGAAATAACATTGTTTCAGATGCAGACATCAAAGAAACTAAAACTAGTAACGACTATAATATGATCATTATTATAGGATTATCTGTATTCGCCCTATCTATGTTAGTCTTAGCTATTGTTTCATTTACAAAAAGCTGCTGGTGTAAATGTGACACGCCAGAAATATTTCAAGAACCACTAAAGGTAAGTGATTTGTTATTTTATACTGTCTATCTCATAGCTTATGATTCCCGAACGGTTAGGCAGGGCTATACCTGAGTTTAACGAAATTTCACGAGTTATGTTAAAGTGCCATGTAATGGGGGCGAGCCTTTCGCCATCAACCGGGCACAAATTTAGACTCCGGGCTGTTACTGAGAAATTAATGATTACTTGTTTACTTTTCCCGACCTGGGAATTAAACCTATGAATGGACTTCAGAGAAGGTAGTGCACGATAGTTAAAAATTCTGTACGTTAAGGTCTAAAAGAAAAAAATATATATTGCACAAGCAAGTAATATTACTAAGAGTCAACATCGTCAGTCTCCTGCCCATATCTTAATTTATTTGGGGTCGACGCAGCATGTCTTCTTCTTCCATACTTCTCTATTAAACGTCATCTCCTAAGTAATGTATTAGTATATCATTTATTTACCTTTTCAGAATCCATACTACGCAAATCTTCTTTTCCGTAGAGAATGTCAAGAAATCATTGATGACTTGGAACAAAATCACTATGAATTAATAGATCCATTCGAAAGGAGATAGAATATTTATTTTATACCTAAGTAATTATTTTAATTAAATATTTGTTTATAGATACGAAAAGCAAAGTTTTTTTAACTTTTATTTTAATCCTAAAAACTAAAAAAATAACCTATTTGAAGTATGCAGAATGCAGACTTCACGCATTGAAAAACGAGGACATAGTGGTCTAAAGTTCTGAAAAATTTTGGACATTCTGCGAAAACTGTAACTGCCAAAATGTACGTACGTAAGTTTTGTGTATACTCAACAGACAATCGCAAATAGTCGAATTTCCGAATTTTCCCCTTTATGAAAAGTCTAAATAAATGAAAAGGCAAATCATCTCAAGCAAAAAAGCGAGACAAAATGGTTTACCAACATAAAATGGAAATCGAACTCACTAACACTTTAGTCAACCTCTCATCACTGCGCCTAGCCACTTTCCACTTTAATAATAGTTTAATATCAATATTTTAATCTCATTACTTTAACTTAAATCTAACTTGGTTCATCGATGAGAAAAACACGATACTTATAAAAGTTAATATAAGTTACAATAACTTAAATCTACTTAAAGGTTATATTACTGAGTAAATAAATAAACTTACTTGCTTAAAATTTCATTAACTGTAGTAGCTTTAATAACATAAAGTTATGTTTTTACAAAACCACTTTTGTTATAATCGTAATAAAATAATAACTAAGGATAAACTGAACTTACTTAGACAAAACTTGTCCAGTATTTCCATTTTTTTTTTACGGTCATCTACGTAATAATGGACTTAGGGACATAATATTGTGCATTCTCTCCATCCTGAAATATGGTGCACAGACTTGGACTTTGTCTAACATACATAAGTCCAGAATAATTATTATTATAAATTATTATTATTTACTCTTTGCGAAGGAGTGGAATCTCCTGCCTGCGTCGGTGTTCCCAAGTTCATATGACCCCAATCTATTTAAGTCGCGAGTTAATAGGCTTATCTTGGATTAGGTCATTCCATCGTCGACTTCATCTCCGTTTTCAGGACAAGATTGAGAGGTCAAGAGTAAGCCCTTCTAATATAAAAATAAAGGTTCGCAACACAGTCACCCAATTAAAATGGAACTGGGCTGGCCACATCCTCCGCATGTCGCATCAAAATTGGGCCAAAGTGGCAACAGATTGGGATCCAAACAACAGAACCCGACGACGCGGTAGGCCCAGAAGGAGATGGCGTGACGAGCTGGACTCTTACAAAAGGTTTGGGCCCAAATAACCATTAAGAGAGAAAAATGGATCGAGGGAAGGGAGGCCTTTGCCCTGCAGTGGAACACATAAGGCTCATAATAATAATGATTGTTGATATAACGGTCCCGCGTGACGAGAACCTCGTGAAAGCAGAGAAAGATAAGCAATTCAAGTATCTAGATCTGGCTCGCGAGGTTGTCGACATGTGGGACCGTTATACCAACAATCATTATCATTATTATTATGAGCCTGTCAATACAGTAGTCATTGTGCCGATAGTCGTGTCGGCCAATGGTTTAATAGCCAAGGGCCTTTTTTTTTGTTCCGGGGTGGAAAATCCCCACGGATGTCCTCCGCCCTGGGGTGGGCGGAGGGGTCTGTCAGACTCGAACTGACTAAAATCCACCCCGGTGTTCCCTTCTCATTTGCACCGGGGATCATGGGAACTAGTGCGCCTTCCACCATCACCGGCTAGTGCCGGCCCGCGTTCGCGGGCCTCCTCAAGTGCACGGGAGAGTGAGGTGTAGAACTCCCCCGCGACATCTAATAGCGGCACGCGTGGAACACTACGCGCCACCACCTCGGGTCCAGTTTTATGGGGGTCGGCGGACGTCCCCAAGTCCGCCGTCCCTCTGGACCCGTTTAGGGGGGCTGGAAGAGGGCGTTGTCCGCCTCCACCGACGCCCGGTGCTTCTACTGAGGGTCGGGAGAGTGGTCTCGACCTCCCTCAACCTTTCCGCAGCCTCCTTCTGTGAAATAAGGGCTTCGACCAACATCTAAGGAGGCTCTCGCCTGGCGGCTGAATCAAGGGCTAGATTCAGAAAGCAGTACTTCTGGACACGGCGCGTGAAGGAATAATAACGGGCGATGGCACCCAGCGTACTGAATGTTAAATTAACTGACAGAATATAGGAAACACCACACTTTGCTCCAGAACCTCAATAAACTTCAAACAGACGTATGTAGCTCATAAAGCTGCAGGACTGACATGGGACTGAGCAGGCCACGTTTGGGCACAGTTGTGGCCCGTATATCGCAAGTCTAGCCTTGAGACAGCTAGACGGGATCGCGACAGACCAAGGAGAAGGTGGCGAAACGCTTTGGATGGCTTCCCCACAAATTAGTGTGAAGAGGAATAACACCAATTGAAGTGGATGGAATGAGGAGAGTCCTTTGCCCAGGAGTGGAACAGTTACTGATACTGTTAGCCTGCGTCAGCTCACTGCTCGGCAAAGGCCTCTCTCCATGACTTCCAATTGTTTTGATCCAGGGCCAATGTGGACCACTGATCGCAGGTCTTGTCGAGCTCGTCCCGCAATCTTCCAACGAGGTCTACGGACCTTCTGGCTGTAAACAGTTAGGCTAACAAAACAAAACAACTTCTTTACTTAAGTTTTCTTAAATAACAACGATTCTTTTACTTAAGTCTCCGAAAATAAAACAAATACCAAACAAATAAAATATCATTCAAAACAGCCAATACAAATCTCACGAAAATCAGATCAACGAATCGACAAAGTTCGTAACAATATTACAATGGTATCCTCCGAACGCGAATGACTTTCAGGCGGAGAGAAATTCAATAAAAACTCGTATGTAAGCAATAAATATTATGAAATGTATGTAACTTTGGGAAATCACAAAATAATTCTGCATTGACATAGAGTAATTTTGCAGATACGGCTATCATTAGTGGCGAGTTACATGTCCAAACGAGATGCGTCTTGCAACAGCTAGCCCAGACGGTAGCCCGCGAAATTCAAATTGTTCAATTAATTCCATTAAATTACTTTTTCATGAAGTAGTCTTTCAATGGCATTAAATGAACTTGTATTTTATGATATTAATGATTATAACTGTATTAAACCATATTTGTTACGGTCGCGAATCATATTTTAATCAACACAAACCCTCACACTGTCGTGCTAGTTGCAAAAAAACGTAAGAAAATTTGAATTTCGCGGCCTACCCACGAAATATCGTTACGCGACTTGCGCAGAAACGCGTGTGTGTCGCTAGATGCATATTGCGTTACGAGTCGCATCGCCCGTGGCCGTGAATGTTTTAATATGTAACAATCACTCGCAAGAGCATTTTTAATACACTTCCTCGAAAACTGGCTCTTATTGCACTACGATTAGGTTCAACATGCTATGGATTTCACCCTCGTGGTTTTTTTCTTATATTCTCGCACTATAGTGCGGAAATAAAGATTCCACGGTGAGGCGGCTCGCCCCCACACGCATTTTTATTTTTCACTTTTTTTTCTAATCCATTGAATCAATTTGGACTTTGAACAAATTTGGACTAAAAACTAAAATCAAAAAACTAAAAGTGTATTGAAAAAAGTCGTTTGATACACACAGCAGTTCTCGGCTCCATAACACCCTCGCCTGCGGCTCATGTGTGTATTTCGCCCCGGCCGCAATAACAAACTTTCCCCACTTATATCAAAATGTAATATTTAAGTTCTAGTACAATGACTTTAAACTGGATTGACCTACAGTTTTCGGTGCATTTTATTATGTTGATCTAATGAGTTGTTGATATAACTGATCTCCTTGGTCGGTCCCTTGGTCTAGTCCCGAATAGTTAAAATAATTTAGTTGGGCGCAGATGGCACTAAGTTCTTTTGTCGCGAGACGCCGATTGGCTGCTTTCTTTCAAAATGACATTGACCAGTGACATACACTCAGCGCTCTCTCGTGGCAACGCTTCTAGCAAACAACCCCATTAAAGGTGAAAGCACCAGGATGGCAAATACTTCTTTTTTGCAATTTTCTGGGCAGCCCACCAATATAAAGATAAAATTACGCCTGTAATCCCCGCAGGGTTAGGCAGAGGTGTACCTACCCTAATAGAACACCCACATTTTGCCGATTATGTTAAAGTGCCATGTTATACGGGGCGTACCTTTAGCCATGAACCGGGCACAAATCCAGACTTCGTAACGACGCTCGTCGTCGACTGAGAAATTTTTGAAAGAAAAACCGAATAACATTTTGCGACCTGGGAATTTAACCCAGGATCATGCTCAGCAGTTACGCTTGTGACCACAAGACCAACTTAATAGAATAAAATGTACTTCAAAGCATTTTCTCCTCTGTAACACATTTTAGTCTATGTCAACTAACTTCAGGAGATGCCCACGGGTCCTCAAAAGGTGAAATTTTTATTTAGAAAGTCTGTCAATACCAATATATCGCTCAAAAATAATACTTTTTGTGTCAAAATTGCTATTTTGCAAACATATATTTGAAGGTATAAAGTGATAGAATTGTTGTTTATTTTATACAAAGTGTAGACGGACCGTTTACGAAGCCGTCAACTAACCATTCTGTATACATTTTAATGTAACCCTACGCAAAAGTTATGGCTGGGAAACAATTTTTTGGGATGAAAAATGACGTTTTACGGTAAAACTCAACTCGTAACACGTTCAAAACCTTGTGTTGATGGATGCACTGAGTATTAAACGGCTCATGGAAATATTTAAAATAAAGTTATAACTTTAGAAAATTGTTGTACCTATTAAAAAAAAGTTCTGAAAAAGTTGGAACTTTGACCTCCAATATCTCCGTAGCTAGAAGGTTGCCAGGTGTGGTCCGGTACAAAAAAATGATCGCAATGACGGGGAGAACTGCTTTTCGGCTTCGTTAAGTTAAGAGTCTATTTACACCCTTTATGAACAAAAGGCTTGTTTGTTCCCGTTAGTTCTAATAAACAGTTCCCACGGGCATTTTATAATTGCATAGCATATGTGTGAGTACTATGTACGATAAAGCTACCATTTACATCTTTTATTGACTCTCCCTGGTGGTTGAGAGAATATCATGCTCACTACAATGTCTCGCTGATGGTGGCGCGTGTGTCGGGTCGTTTAGTTCCCTTCAAAATGGTTGAGTTGAATGATGGCTGATCCATGCGTCATGTTCGTGAACGGGCGCTGTCAGTAGGGACTGGTCATCTCGCAGCTGCCATGGATTATTGTATTTTTGAATTGTTGATTTTATCTTTGTACTCTGGACGCTCTTACTCGCACGTCTTTCTACATCGTTCTCACATATATGTATAATCTCGACATGAATGATGTAACCAAGATTTTGTAAAAACATTTTGATTTAAAATAGTGTCCATGGACTTTCTTGCCCATTCTTCTCTATAGGATCTACGCTTTCGAATGGGCAACTACAGTAATTTCACAAGTTATTATGCCCTGTGACTGGGACTGTAGCTTAGTTTATTTTTTGTGTTTTGACATTCAAAAGTGCCTGTAATGGTCTAATTGAAATAAATGCTTTGAGTTTGAGTTTGAGAGTTTATTCAAATTAAGCCAATTACCAATGGTCGGGCCGTGGATGGGGGACCATCCACGTATCCATGCACGGGAAATGCATGTAATGCCGATGGTTCTGGCTGTCATTTGTAGATCTTTGACAGTTTCGAAAGTCTGACAACCATCCTTACCAAAGAGTACCGTATTATCGTGTTACCCAGTACCAACCAACCAACCAACTGGGTTGTGGAGGTCAGGCAGGCAGTATATCCATGTAAAATACTGGCATTCAGCTGCATCCGGTTAGACTGGAAGCCGAACCCAACATAGTTTTGAAAAAGCCAGACAGATGATGCAATAAAAAATCAACGTTCCGAAATATAAAATTAAAACCAACCAACAAAAGTTGGGAAGAAAATAACTGGCCTAACTAGTTGTAATAATTACAAAACTTTGTCCCAAAATTGGAGGCGCCACCAAAGTTTCACAAAAGCGTCTTTCTACGAAAAACAGAATGGCTAACCCATAATATTAATCACGCCAATTATTCTAAACATTGTAAATCACCAGTTTGACCGCGGATTCTGGATGTTTCCCGGTCATTGTGCGAATGATTGATGACAGTAATTAGCAGCTTTCAATAGTAGTACATAATGAGTCGCAGTTTTATTGATGTACTAATTATGCTTCCTGGCTTTGTCCGTTTTGTTAAGGCAGTATTATGAATCCGTGGCAGTATCACCCATATTTTTTTTAATAGACTACTTATTTCCTTTTATTTTATCAGGCTTACCAAGGTATACTTACATAGGTATAGCACGTATTAACTGGGGTTTGGAGGTCAGATAAGCAGTAACTTCATGTAAAAAACTGGTTTTCAGCTGCATCCGGTTAGACTGGAAGCCGACCTCAACATAGTTGGGACAGAGCTAGGCAAATGATGATAGGAAATGGTCATCAGCTCTTTTATAATCATCACGGGAATGCATCTGAGTGTGGAGCTGTGTCGTCTCAGCAGTTCCGCTTGCGACCACTAGATCTACAGACAGTATGTCAACGTCTATTTGAAGCCAATACTTGTAGCGCATTTAATATCGCAGTTACAGTCACGAGCACCTATATTTAAATACTTGGCAACTTTTAAAAGTGATTTTCTCCTACTGTTCTGATTAAAATTTGATGTTGTTACGATCATAGCATTTGTGAACTCATATTTTTATGAAATAGATCCTATCTCCAAGTTACAATCGTTATTTCTCTCGAAAATTGCTTTTTAATTTAAGATAGTGTTTACATATTGGTGCTCGCGACTGTGCAACTGCGCTTACCGTGCCTCCATAATAAACCAAACTTCAACCTGCGCCGAACTCCTACCTAAGTTTATAAGAATCCTAGCACAAATACTTCGGCTAAGCTCACCTCTTATCAGGCAACACCAATAGCAGTTGAGTAACCACCAAACTTAACAATTCCTGAGCTTTGAGCCTCACTTGCAAACTAGGAGAATGCTCTATGTTCCAATACTCAACTTTGTCGTCGGGACGACATCGAGTGAAAATATACAAAGGAGTTTCGCGGTTAAAGTATGAAAATGTTTTGTATTGCTAAATATGTTTTTCTTTTGCGAAGTTTGTCTGTTATCTGTTCGACGGTGTATTGGAAAAACAAAACTTACCTATTCGTACGGAATTTATACAAATAAGAAACAGGGAATATGTATTTTTTTACTGGGACTGTATGTGTAATCAATAGTAGAATACACAGAGAGTTTATTAGGGAACTTTTTCACTTTTTTATGAATTTTTTTTTTTTCAAGTTTGAGTTTTCCATAAAAATGAGTTAAACTCACAACACATAACATAACAATCCTTATAATCCCGGAAGAGTAAGGCAGAGGTGTACTTAATAGTACACCCGCATTTCGCCAGTTATGTTTAAGTCCCATGTAATAGGGGACGAGCTTATTGCCATCAACTTGGCACAAATCCAGACTCCGTTGCTACTACTGAAAATTCCTGATAGGAATACCCAATAACACTTTGCCCGACCTGGGAATTGAACCCAGGACCTCATGCTCAGCAGTCGCGCTTGTGACCTCTAGGCTGACCAGGCAGTCATTCTGTTTCATTTGAGGATAATTTTATTGGTAGGTATATCTGATAATTGTTCGTCACAGTGTGCCGTGTTAACCGATAAAACCATGACCCCTAACACTAGATCCCCACAACGGCGAACCAAAATACCAACCTACAAAGTTAGTAAAATCCAGCCCAAACCCGTTTTAAGTCAGTCTCAAACAAGCCAGTGTCACGACCCTCGTCCCGCGCGTGCTATTATCGTGACGTGTTACGCTGTCACGTCACTGAGCCGTCACTCCGAACTATGCTAGGCAATTTATAGACACTATTAATGTGATGAAGAAAACTCATCGACATGTGCATCCTGCCCGACCTAACCTACGGTGCAGATGGTCGCTTATTGAACAACAGAACCCCAAACTCAAGATTTGCCAGCGGGCAATGGAGTGAAGCATAATAGGTGTTAAGCGAACAGATCGCTTAAGAAACATTACCCTGTGCTCTATTACTTTGGTTGCAGATGGGATGGGATGTGGGAAAACAGCCAAGCTAAATTGGGAGTTGACTAGCCACGTGGCACGAGTGCACCTGGAGAGGTGGGCACGGATCGTCACTCACTGGACACCTGATAGAGGAAATCGCCGCTGAGGTAGCCCGCAGCGAAGGTGGTGTGACGAACTGATCTTGTTTGCGTGACGAACATGGCCAGAGATCGCACAACATAGAGACGTTTGCCGAGCAGTGGGACACTAAACTTGTCAGGCTAATAAAAAATTAAATGATGTGATTAAAGACAGTTTGTGTACATAGCATGACGCCTGTAATCCCCGAAAGGATAGACAGAGTTGTAACTAATAGTACGAAGTACGAAGTCTAAACAATTAATAAAACGACTTTTACTGTACACAAACAAAATGCCAATATTAATCCTTTATCCATTTCACATGAATATTTGCACAAAACAAATGAACATGATAATCCTGAAAACAAATAAAGAATGAAACAAATGCCATTTAAATCCGCCATCACAGAAAACAAATTACGATCCGCAGACGACCCATATTTCATTTAATCCCGAATCGTTCAACAGTTCATTCATTTATTCGTTCACTCAATTAATTCTCCATTCGTTCGCTGTCAGTGGGACTCACTTTAATTTGGTAATTCGTTGCTACTTATTCAATTGAGATTCGAAATTATAATCTTGTTAATTGTATTCTTGAATGGTGATTGATTGTTTTGTATTTTCTTACTGAATGTGCAATGAAATTCTCGACATACCTAGAGGTAGAAAGTTAGTATAAATATGATCTACGAGAATATAATATAAACTTTATAGTGACGTCATTTAATTTCTCGTATTCTTCTCAGAAACTCTTTCATTTGTTACCCATATCATGGGAATGCATAAAAATAACAAGCTAAGCCATAATTTGTAGTTCGCCAAATTCGGTTTAGAATGACTTGACTTAGCTAGCCATGCATTGTCATCCAAACTAAACATGTATGCAAAATTTCAGCTCAATCGAAAACCGGAAACTGGATCAAATATAACTTCTAAGATTTTTTACACAGCTAGCTAGTTAGTTACAAGTGAAGCTAATAAAAGTGTGTTGATACATGAGGACCGTTACCACACACGCCGAACAAGTCGTTGGTAACGTTCTGACATCGAATTTGTTACTACCGACAGTTTTCATAAAATAAGTTTGTAATCAACCTAACTCAGAACAAAGCACAGTTAATGCCCCCAAAAGTACTAGGATAGCATAAAAGCCTCGGAACTATGACAAAACGAACACAGTGGCTATAAGTAAGCCAATGCTCATTCCCTAGCGGCTAAAAGTTTCACGAATCTTCAGGCTTTTACAATCCGATATATTACGCCCATTGCGGGTAACTATCCCTTTTCTAACAAAGGAATTTCCATCTTGGATCGGAGGACAGAAGGTAGGGTATGAATTGAAGGGAAGGTGTAGTTGTAAAGGCTATAGAGTTTAAAATTGGGTACAGTAAGTTTTGGTGCTTGCCCCTTTCAGTATTTTGCAGGTAATACTAGAGATGTAAGTTAGAAGAGGACAGACGTTTTAGTTGACAGAACAATCCAGATTGTAAGCTCTTTTTCAGCTACTCGAATTCGGTTTGACGGTCATAATAAGTCAGACATAATAAGTAGTTATTTTCAAAAGCCTTTATGACAAGGTGTTTATTGCTTTACACCTTAACACTTTCGGTGCTAACCACCCAGCATATGGGTCGAGCAATAATTCGTGCGTGTGCGCACAACCCGCCTCCCGAGTCGTCGTTATACGTAGCTATGACTTGTGCATACAAGTAAAAATGAATTATTTGCAGCAGCGAAACTGTTGACTCATAGTTTCACAATCCATTGAATTTTTGTAATTGAAAAAAAAGTAGGATCGCAGCAGGTGTCGTTCTGTGGTTTCTGCTTATCCCCGTGGGGATAAGCATTTTCTGTGGTTGTATCTATATGTATGTTGGTATCTCCATCAGACTTCATCAGCTGTTTGTAACTTGTACCACTCAAAAGAGATCAAGTTTACGTTCTGTTCCTACATCTGGAAACTTTGATGTGCACATATTCACGAAGTCTATAAGCCTACTTACACGTAATTTTACCATCTTTTACACTAGTTATTTTTCTTTAAGACTTGCATTATTTCTTTTGAGGTGGAACTGATTTAACAGAGGAGAGTTTGATCTCGTTACTTAGATTTCCTAGACCAGTAACTATAAATGAGATGAAGTGATAAATGCTTCTAGAAATGTTCATTTTATGATAATCTTCACCCTCGTCCTGTATTTATTCATCCTCATCATCTGCGTTGGGGTCCGCTTCCAGTCTAACCGGATGCAGCTGAATACCAGTATTTTACATGGAACGACTGCCTATCTGACCTCCATAACCCAGTTAGTACTGGGTAATACCCTTTGGTAAGACTGGTTGTTATACTTTCGGCTCACTGACTACCTGTAACGACAGTCAAAGATCTACAAATGACAGCCGGGACCAACGGACAACTTAACCGGGACCGGGAGCCGGGACAACTTAACGTGCTTTCCTAGGCACAGAGGAAACTCGGTATGTAATGATGGTCACCCGTCCAGAGACGGACCTTGGTAAACGCGGCTTAACCTTGAAGATCGACTCGTGTGGCTGTTATTATTTCGCCACGAGCTCCTTTAAGTTATGTAATTATAGAAATTAATTTAATGAATGTAACTCACAATTATTTACTCAGTAGTCAGTTAAAAAGGAGGGACCAACGTGTAATTTTATTCTTGAAGTTACTGCCAGCGTAAGTAAGACCTTAAATAATCCATCATAAACCAAAACAGTGTTTACATAAATTGGACATCCTACTCCGTGAGGGACATTACACTTGTGACCAGGTGCTTTAAATGTCAACAGTATGGACATACTGCCAAGACTTGTCGGGAGGCTACCTGTCCTATACGTGTGACATTGTGGAGAACAAGAAATCAGTTTAATGGGTACAACAAAAATGCTGAACTATCACAGTGTGCAACATGCTTGCGTTATAAAAAACCATGCATCCACAAAACTGGCGATCTAGAATGACCCGCTTAGAAAATAGCCGAGGCAAGATATGTTAATACCATCGATTACAATCAGTGGTGGTCAATATAACGTATAGCGCCAAAAAATAGCACGCTATTTGTTCATAACGTATAGCGTTTGTTATATTGGCTCTGCCTTAACGCTGCAATATAGCGCCGGACTCAATAACAAACTAAAACACCAACAGCGGGGCCAGAAAGGTACAACATAGGTGAACTCGGACGGCCTACAACGCGATAACAGTCACTGCGCACCATTGCGCCCGTTTAGCGTGTTGCTGAATAAAATGATAACGTCTCCGCGTTAAGATAAATATCGCTGGACAAATATCGCTGGACATTACACACAGCGCCATCTAGTGCCACACTAAACAACGAGGCTTGTGTCGTGGACACCAGATAGTTGATATACTACATAGATACTTTTTTGTTTGTAAATACATACTTATTATACATATATTTAAACATCCATGACTCGGAAACAAATGTCCATGCTTATCACACAAACACTTGCTCCTACCGGGATTCGAACCCGAAACCCTATGAACGTAAGGCAGCCTCACTATCGCTGCGCCATTCGGGTCGTGTGATTAGAGATTGCTGCTGAGTTTTGTTACAACGTTTTATAATGATAGCGTATAAAATAGCGCGCTATAAAATGTATTAAATAGTCTACAACGCGTCTATAGCTTGTAGCGGAATTGAACATCACTAATTACAATGACGCGTGAGAGCGCCGTCATTATTATTAGATTATATTGTTCTTTTTAGTTTGTGCAATAGTTTAGTCATAAGTAATTTGACCTACGAACTAATGCACTTAAAATAATTGCAGTTTTTAGTACTCACAAGTTGTAAATAATCATTAGGTACATTTCATATTTTAGTGATAGCATTTTTCTCAGTAGACACAAAGTAAACGTGACCAGGATTTTTGGGTTATGCCTCATTGTAAAAATAATAGAACGTCGAGGAGAAGTTGGCTAAACATACTGTTTTTCTGAGTTTGAAGAGAACATTAATAATTATGTATTATATTTATAGATACGTAGTAGCATTAGATAGTAGCAGTATTTATTATTATTTATTTTATTGCATTTATAGTATTGTTGTATATATATTTGTATTTATACGTATGTAAGTATATTCTTATATTGTATATTATATTTGAAATAATTATCTGCTTTATGTTGCATGTATTCCATTTTCTCTTCTTCTTTTACACACTTTGTCTACATCTCTTTTTTTAGTATCTCCTTTCGCAGGTATGCTGGAAGAGATTTCATTAGAAATACGCATTACCTTTGTAGTCTTTTCTGTTCCTTTCTTGATTTCTGTTTTTAGTGTGTCCATAAATTGTTAAATAAATAATAAGTTATTTACTAGTTATTTGTTTAATGGTTTTAGATAATATTTAGATACAATAAGCACTTGAGTGTGTTACATAGGTTTATTACCAGTTCAGGTAGAATCCAATTATTGTATGCCTTTAGTTTTTAAGGCCATCTTGTAAGTATTTTTGCTATTCAAATTATTTCAATAAACAATTTCAATTTCAACTGAATCACCAAATTTCTTGCCACTAACATAGTTCTTAAGTAGTTATTCACTAACCCATATGGACCTTGTTGTTCGAAATTAACAATTATTTGATTTGATTTGTCTTAGTTAATGTAAACGGCAATTAAATAATTGAGTGTTATCAAAGCAGCCTCAAAATTGTTTACCATTCACTGGGTTTTTTTTTCAGACTCTTTATCGTACAGCTGTTGTGTAAATACAGCGCTATGACATTTTTTTTTAATGTTACAGCACCACGCTTTTGACCTCGTACAGGACAATTTAGTTTAATGTGTTTTATTTGTATGGAGAATCAGTGACTTTTATTGTTCTATAAACATTATTTACCAGCTCTTAATAGATCTAAAATAATAATAATATATATTTATATTTTTTTTTATGTTTTAGATAATTTTGTTACAAAAAATTAAGAAAACTGATTAAATATAATAAATCTAAACAAGCATCAAAACGGGAAAAGAATTACAGGGCGTCAAAAAATTAATCTTATTTTGAATTTTTTCTTGTTTACTTTTTAAATAATTTTGTTTTGTCCTGTGCGAGATAAATTAGATACTTTTTCTTTCTTTTTACACAGATTTATTTATTTCAAAATGTATCGATTTAACCCCGGTTTCCGATACACACGTTCGTGTTAGACCCTCGGCAAGTACTACTTACATACCAGAACATGATGCGGTATTGTTGTGTCCCGGGTTGAGGGTTTAGATGCCGGTGAAATTACATGCCAGTCACATTTTAACTTTGACTCGGAGTGACGGAAACATTGCAATGACATGGGGACATCGCAGCGATATTTACGTGTGTATATCATATATATAAACAACATTAGTTTTAGTATATGCGAAACCTGAAACACGTGTCTAGTGTTTTTATGTAAAGAATCTATGTACAAAATTTCAAAACTGTATCATGAAAAATCACAAAGTTATAAGCTTGTTATGTTACCTGGTTGTCCGTACAAAAACATCCTCACCACGCTGCGCCCCGCTGTGCGCCCGCGCCTAATACCTGTGTTGTGCGCGTATAATTGAGGATAGGTACTAAGTGTCGCTCGGTGTTCAACTCGTAACTTTTTTTAAATATTTTTGGGACAAAATATAACATGATATAAAATCATTGGAATCGATTCAGTTGCTTATTCTGAACAACTATATTCCGGTTTCGCATATACTAAAAATAATGTTGTTTAAGTGTATAGGCGTACTTCGACTAAATAAAGGGGGAACTTTCTTGCTCACTTATAGTAGGTTTATGTCCCGACCATCATAAATCAGACTATGATGTTCCCAAAATTATAGTCTGATTTGTGATGTTACTAGCTGTTGAACGCGACTTCTTTCGCGTGGAAATTTTGATGTGCAAGTATGAGGAAAGAAAGTAGCCTATGTGCTATTCCAGACTATATTTATTTATTTATTTAACACTTCAAGCACAATGTACAGAGGCGGATTTAATGCCATACGCATTTTCTACCAGTCAACCTTTGGGTGATGCAAACAACGGTAGGTGTGTTATCTGAAAATAACTTTAATCAAATACAAGGATATATAAAATACTATAAATATATACTATCTCATCCAGATCAGTTCAGCCGTTCTGGTGTGATTGAGTAACAAAGATCTTTCCATCCTAACTTTCGCATTTATAATAGTTGTAAGTAAATTGTTTTGGTTAGTCTCATATGCTTCTCAGAAAGCTCTTTTAATTGATACCCATATCATGGGGCAGCATAAAAAAATAACTAGTTCGCCATCTTTGGGTGTTCCGCATATTGGATTTAGAATGACGTCACTTACCATCCAAACTAAACGTGTATGCAAAATTTCAACTCAATCGATTGGAGCTTACTGTTTTGAAGTTCAGTTGCAAGATTTGATCTAAACATACAAACATTGCAAGTTAAATACACCTTGCATATAAATAAAAGAAAAAAAAGGTTTGTTTGTTTCATCAAATGAGGTTGACTATAAAAAACAATGCAATGGATAAGATCCACCTTGTTGGTGTAATTGTATTATTATTCATTATTTCTAGGATAGCAAATAATATTGACATATGTATTTAAAAATATTGTACATCCCATGGGTATACTACAGTGATACAATAATGCTAATTGTAAGAACTGTCTTTTCACCTGTAACAAACAATAAAAAAATGAATTATGATTTATGAATCATCATCATCGCCATTCAGCCAAAAAACTTCCGCATCTGGACATAATATGCCTCCTCCAAGCATCGCCACATCACAGGTCCTATGCCTGCCGCGTCCAGACACTTTTAACCTGGCCATCGGACTGCTCTCATCCAGATATTTGTCTATAGAATAGCTCATCAATTGCGACTTCGTAAATTGCCAATTAGCCAGGTGTTAGCGGGGCAGACTGCTCAGGGTGCAACAATAACGCTGAGGACTTAATTGGAAAATCGTGTTATTGCGATCAACCTAGGATTTTTGATCTAAGTAAGATTTTGGTAGAAATACGAGTAAATAGCAGGATTTCTGGAACCGATTCGTCGTCTCGCGTGAAAACTAATATTTATACCTATTTGAAACAGATTTTCCTCAAAAAGCATGATTAATTGTTACCTTATAATGCCCTTTAAAAAAGGTTCCAGAAAAAAATTATATAAACTAATGAAAGTCGGACACTTCTGTCCGTGTTTAAGCGGGGTTAAGTAAAATGGCACCTTTTCTACCGCTGAACAAAGACACTGTTTTAATTAAACTCAAATAAAAATGTGGGTAGAATACTTACGTTTTATTTATTTTTGTGGTCCCGTATTTTGTTTAAATTATTTAGTTTCATAGCTATGCATCTGTACTGAGACGTATAGATAATACAGATGTATGGAAGAAAATATATGCTGCACTGACCCTAAATAAATTGGTATAAGGGCAGGACACTGATGATATCATCTTCATCCTATATAGTAAGCGCCAGATAAACGTGGAATAAAGTTCATTGCCCTTTCCTTAATTTCTCTGCGTAGGTACCCGGACAAGAAATTATGAATCGTTTTTCATTACAAAAAAAGGAAAGTATCACGATAGATGTCGATTCAGGACAGCTTTATGTCATTAATATTGTTTTCGGAATTAAGTATGTCAATAAATGTATGTGGGTCAGTGACCGTTATTCCACGCTTATGTGGCGCTTGCTATAGCCTTTTCCGATTCATGGTGGGGTCGGCTTCCAATCTAATGGGATGCAGCTAAATACCAGTATTTTTACATGAAGCGAGTGCCTATCTGACCTCCACAACCCACTTAGTGCTGGGTACTTACTGATGGTATGTATATAAGAATAAGCATGATCAGCCCATAACTGCTACTGATGGGATACAAACATTACTGCATATAATATAACTAGCTGACCCACGCAACTTCGTTTGCGTAACATTTTTGATTAGATTGATGCTCTGCTCATATTGGTCGCAGCGTGATGTTACATAGCCTTCCTCCATAAATGGACTATAAGAATTTTTCAATTCAAACCAGCAGTTCCTGAGATTAGCGCGTTCAACCAAACAAACTCTTCACCTTATAATATTATATATAGTATAGATATAGCTATAATACACGACGCAGGCGTAGCTGGGCCTAGTGCAGATTGAAGGACAAACAATATTATGTCCACTAAAGTTTTATTAGGTTTTTCCATCAGGAATTTCTCAGTAGCAGCCACGGAGTCTGGATTTGTGCCCGGTTGATGGCAATAGGCTCGCTCCCTATTACATGGGACTTACAACATAACTGGCAAAATGTGGGTATGGGTAGTGTGGGTATTAGGTACACCTCTGCCTAACCCTTCGTTGTGTATGTATTTACATATGTAAAAACCCGTCTTGAATGATTTTCGGATCAATTTATATTGATTAGAAAAAACCTTTAATATACATATCTTTTATACGATTATACGCCGCTGAACCTATTTGAAACTTTAATCATTTAATATCTTTAAAGTTTGAAACAAATTAAAGTTATTGTTATAATTTATCATAATTCAAGTCTTCAAAGTATTTTCAATAATTTGTTACGAACTGTAACATTTGGTAGGTCTTCAATTATAAAACTGTTATCAAGCTTTGAACTGATGCTAACCGACTTATCGCTGTCTGTTACTATGTAATAATACTGTTACTGTTACTGTTAGCCTGTATCATCCCACTGCTGGGCAAAGGCCTCTCCCCATGACTTCCAAATTCTTCGATCCAGGGCTAAGGTGGACCACTGATCGTTGGTTCTGTCCAGCTCGTCCCGCCATCTCCTGCGAGGTCTACCGCGTCACCTTCTGGCTGTGTCAGGGCTCCACATCGTGGCTATTTATGTAATAATATATAAACAAAATATAATCATTAATTTCAATAGCCCTAAACCAAAGAAATATATATAAGATTTCATAAAATAGTAGAAGAAATGTTATGACATTTCTTCTGACTTTCTATAAAATCTTAGCAAAACTGTGGTCGTGCCATATTTTAGTGAAGCCATAAATTCAGCAAAGGACATACACTTCAGCCATTGAAAACGTGTAAGGCGATGTCCTAATTGGCTACGATCGTACGAGCAAACGATGCAATTTCGTCGCAAGACGAGATTAATCACACACATTTCTTTAGACTGTCCTAATTGAAGCTTGCAAATCATCGCGCGAGCACTGGAAATGCTTAATTACGATTGTACGTTGCGTTTGAGCGTGCGATCGTGCAATCAAAGGTAGCTTTGATTGCACGATCGCACGCTCTTTTGAGTGTCCTATTTGGTCACGCGTCATTGCGTGAGCACAGGAACGAGAGGGGCGGCAATGGTGAGTCGAGTTCGTCAAGTTAGAGACCTACGTGTGGTCAACGTCTTCTTTTTCAATGTCACTTGCAAATCTGCAAAAAACAGTGCATCTCTGTAAACAGCCATTGTTGAAATGGCGCCGGTGCTTTGCGGTGACGGCGCGGCGGCATCCCATGACGGGCATCGCTCGTTGGTCATCGCGCGAGCTATTAGAACACCTGTTGTTCCATCGCACAATCATTTTCTTCGCGCGACGAAATCGAATCGTTAGATCGTACGATCGTTAGCCAATTAGGATGACGCCTAACCGTCTGTGCGTCAGTATCCCTTCCACCCGGTATTTAAACGTATTTTTCCAAGTCCCAATTAATCACACGCACATGAACTAAAGCATTGCAAAACAGTCACACAATTTTCTCCTACTATCTTCATCATCGCCATCTTACTGTCCTTGTCTATCTATTATCTTATCTTAACGAAAACAAAAACGCCGAGGCATTTCAGCCTTTTCAATTACGCTGGGCCATCAGTTTTCCAAGCTAAGTTAATATTACCCGGTAGTTACAGCAAGTTCCGATTGGTTGGCGGCGGTGCACAAGCCAATTATACAGCGAGTTAAAAAGCGGAATCAGCTTTGCTTGTACAGACGTTTATGCTTTCTTCTTTCTGTTGCGCTTAGATGTGATCGAAGATTAGTAGATTGTTGTACTGTACGGATCGGGATCTGTGAGGAGCTCGTGGCTATATAATAACTGCCGCTCGGATCAATCTTCAGGTAAAGCCACACTTGCCTAGGTTGGTCTGTAGATGGTTGACCACCCATTACATACCGAGTTTCCTCCGTGCCTCGGAAAGCACGTTAAGCCGTTGGTACCGGCTGCCATTTGTAGATCTTTGACAGCCGTTATAGGTAGTCAGTGACCCGAAATCCTGACAACCAGTCATAACAAGGGGTATCGCATTACCCAGTACTAACTGGGTTGTTGGAGGTCAGATAGTCAGTCGGTCCAGTAAAATACTGGTATTCAGCTGCATCCGATTTGGACTGGAAGCCGACCCCAACATAGTTGGGAAAAGGCTAGGCATGATGATGATGGTATGGATCGAAATGCTGGACGGTGAAGAAGATTGATGAAATTCAGATGAGTTTTAGAATGATGCTCTAAATACGTGGTAACCGTTTTAGAAAACCGTTTACAAATACTCGCGAATTACTAAACACCGCATTACTTTCCTTTAAACATTTTTTTTACCAGCATGCCTGAGAGATGTTTCTCGACGGCATGTAAAAGCCAAGTCAGAGGCCCTTGGACGGCATAAAAACTCTGACACCAGATTAGGCACTAACCACACGATAAAGAAGAAGAACATTTTTTCATAATAAAACTGCAATAATTAAATCTAAAACGACTTTCGTTCCATAGAGGTACATGGTATTTCTAGAGCTATCGAATAATCCTACGCAAATTCGACAGTTACTCACAGAAAGGAGGGGAGGTACATTTAAATTGAATTTAGTAAGCAATACAGCATAAAAGCTCTATATGCCATAATAGACATAAGTGAGGCATTGAAATACCCTTCTCTAATGAGGGCCAACATAACGAAAGGGTTTTTCTATTTGCCGTTTTGTGTGCGGACCCCTAAAAGGGTTGGGTATCATTCGCCCACAAACCCGTATAAATCAGAAGGCTTATTACTCTTAATCTTGTATTAATTAATTTTTGTAGGGGATGAAATTATGAAAGAATGCCGCGTCGTTTCGTTATTAGAGGGGTGAGTATTATCTGAGGTAGGGTAGTTTGGGCGTGAGATTTTAGTTCAATTTTTTTGCATAATAAAAAGGGTTTTTTCGGGGATGTGGATAATGTTTCTGTGTGATGACAGTGGAAATAATAGGTTTTACTGTATAGAAGCATCTAGGGTCGTGGAACATACAATTTCTCTGTTATTTTGACTTGAAAAGTAGTATATTTATGAAATTGAATCACTACACATAGTATAAAACAAAGTCGCTTTTCGCTGTCTGTCCCTATGTATGCTTAGATCTTTAAAACTACGCAAGGGATTTTGATGCGAGTTTTTTTAATAGATAGAGTGATTCAAGAGGAAGTTTTGTATAATACATGCATATTATAGTATAGAAAACATTAGTATCTACATTGCACCCGTGCGTAGCCGGGGCGGGTCGCTGGTAAACTATATTATATCTTTCATGCAATTTCTATTTCCACTTTACAATTATCACCAATAGATGTAATTAAATGTCTAAGTATTAATGTATTAAGTCTAAGAGTGGCGCCGCCGGTGACTGGAAAGTTGTGTGACAATCGGTTGTCGCGGTATGGGCAATTTGTATGAGAAGGAATGAGGAAAATGTTGTGAAGAAAGTTTTGAGTATTAATGAGGATGAGTATAAGAGTTGAGGAAGACCAAAGAATCTATGGATGGACTGTGTGAAGCATGATATGACAAGAAAGGAGGTGTCTGCTGAGATGACCAGTAATAAAGAAGTATGGACGAGCAAGACATACTGCGCCAACCCCAAATAAATTGTTATAAGGGCAGGAGAGTGATGATACGTTATAACTAAATTAAAAATTAATCCAAATTATATTTCCTAACCAAAATAAATTAGATTCCTACCATAGACCACAATTAAAACAAAATATTTAGCCGACCACAAACCGTCAGTAGCCACAAATGGTTGGGCAGCTGATATATTGAAACAAGATGTGAATTAATTAATTGAAACGCTAATTGGTACAATATTAGCAGAACTGCGGGTAGGCAGGGATATAGGTAATTGGATTAGATGCTGAGTTAATTAGTTTGTGGATAAGACAGTGAAGCGATGTGGTCGGTCTTGCGTGTGTAATTGGCTAATTTTGGTTAACCTACATACAAATAAATACAATTGAAGTGTCTGTTAGTGATTTCAAAATTACAGCTTTTTGCTGAATGCATACACCTACGGTTCTTATAAGAAAAAAAAATTTTTCAACAAAATTTCCGATACTAAGAAAAAATAAAAAAAAATATCTACCCATTTTATTATTGATTCGGGTCGAGAATCATTAGCATAGTTAACTCTTTGAATTTGACGAGAATGCAAAACTACATCTTGTATACACCGTCCGCAATCCAGACAGACTACAATGTACCAAGCGATTATTCAGACAGCTATTTGCCGCTGCGGTTAGCAATAGCGATTGCGGTTGGTCCCAAGACTGTATATCAGTTGATAATAAATGAACATCCAACTATGAGTACTAGAAACTTTAAAAACGTCATATAAATAGCAGTCATTAAAAGCTCGTTAGGTCTGCTGAAAACCGTAAAACGTTTAGAAATGCAAATTTTATAAGTAATGCACTCACTGTTACGTGGTTTGCGGCTGTCTGTAGGAGGCATATGAGTAGTTATAAGTTATATTTCATCACCACCAGTGCTCTTATAGCTGTAAAGAAAAACATACCATTACATCATAACGACACGACTGTAAACCCCGAAGGGTTAGGCAGCGGTGTACTCATCCACTAGTTAGTTATGTTTTAAGTCCCAGGTAATAGGGGGTGAGCCTATTGCCATCAACCGGGCACAAATCCAGCCTCCGTGGCTGCTATTGAGTTTCCTGATGGGAAAATCCAAAAACTCTTTGCCTGACCTGGAAATCGAAGCCATGACTTCATGCTCAGCAGTCGCGCTTGCGACCACTCAATTAACGAGGCAGTCGGTGAAGGGAAACGTCGTGAGGTAACCGAAATTCGAAGACGTACTACGTAAAAAAAATCAGCTGTTCAGTACATTTATGTTCGCCTAACTCGTTAAAATGTACTGAACAGCTGATTTTTTTTAAGCGATTTCAAGGTTGGTCCCATAGTAAAAGTTGTTCGTTCTAATGAGTGCAATGACCCCTTAAGAGGATTAAAACGACTTAAATTTAACCATGTATAATTTAGGCACATTTTCACAAAATATCCTGATTTTCCCTAGCAACATAGTCTCCCTACACATGTACCGTTCCCCACACAGGCATTGGAAGTCATTTCATTCTTCATATCGCTACACGTCTACTGAATGGACACCATTTCAATTTGAAATAGATTGCCCAACTTGTTCATTTACAATCAGAAATGGTTATAAATAAGGGTTAGTCCCTGAGTACCCCGATCCCCGAGGCACCCGTACCAGAGGACCCCGATTTATTTTTATCTTGAGAAAGTCAATCAAAAGTCTGTTTAAATAGGTAAAATTATTTTCCTTTTAACCGACTTCTGAAAAAGGAGGTGGTTTTGTTTTCTATCGGCATCTTTTTTCTTCATGTACTACATGTTCACCAATTTCTCCGTGATTGCTGGTCCGATTTAAGTGATTCTTCTTTTTATTTGGTAGTAGAATCTCGCGTGGTAGTCCCATTTAATTTTATTAACTTTGCTTAGGTATTTATGACCTATCCTCAATAATATTATTTCCTTCTTCGACTATGTGGATGATGCGCTAATACTTTCTAGTTACAATGTAAAATTTATACTTGGCAAGCATTTTTGTGACACTACAACTAAAAAGGGTAAAATAAAAATGTTTTTTTCAAAAAAAAACCGACTCCCGAAAAAAACACAAAAAGTGGAAAATAATTTTACTTTCGGAAGTCGGTGGCAAAAAAGCCAATTAAACAAACAATAGTCACCGACTTCCACTTTCCACTTTTTTGTGTTTTTTTTTTTGGAAGTCATATTTTTTTGCAATTTTTTTTTTCTTGACGGTCCTCTAAGGAAGTTTACCATCGAATGGGTAACTTTGAGTCTCATAAGCCAGAGATTTAGTTTTCGTTTGGATTAGAACTTGGATGTATAACAGTTCCGTTAAACCAATTTTCCGCAAGAAGAACGTATAGATAAGTATATACAGCCTAACATAACATTACGCGAGTAATCCTCGATGGGTTAAGCAAAGGTGTACACCCACATTTCGCCAGTTATGTTTTAGTCCCATGTAATAAGGAGCGAGCCTATTCCCATCATCATCTGCCTAGGTTTTTCTCTAATATTTTGGGCTCGGCTTCCAGTCTAACCGGATGCAGCTGAGTGTCAGTACCAATAACCTGAAGTTCAACCCGAGCGCCTGATATCAATCGAGCACAAATCCAGACTCCGTTGCTTCTACCGAAAGATTCCTGATGGAAAAACCCAATAACACTTAGGTAAAGCAGGAATCGAACCCAGGATCTCATGTTCTCATCTCATCTCATGAT
Source organism: Standfussiana lucernea (assembly GCA_964057025.1). Lineage (NCBI taxonomy): Eukaryota > Metazoa > Arthropoda > Insecta > Lepidoptera > Noctuidae > Standfussiana > Standfussiana lucernea. The sequence continues at coordinate 14,432,348 of OZ059798.1, read as the reverse complement.
GGTAATCGTGTTGTGAAAACACGATAAACTATTTAAAATATCGAACGCATATACAAGGTGTTGCTTTGCATTCTCGTCAAATTCAAGGAGGTAACTATGCTAATGATTCTCGACCCGAATCAATAATAAAAGGGGTAGGTTTTTTTTTTTTGTTTCTTAATATCGGAAGTCGATAAGTGTCTAATACTAGCCCTATAACCGCGCTTTCACACACACAAACAAACGCAGACGTTTATTCGATAAACGGGTGATTCTCCTCTTTTGAAAAGGGTTTCATTCTGAAATAGTGTCAAATTAAAACAACTAAAAAAGCAGCGTTTATTATTATTGACCAGGTAACGTAATTTATATTGATTATTTACGTCTTCTGTCACAACCTCCTGAATTTTCACGAGATTGCAAAACTACACCTTGTGTATTAAAACTTTTGCCAATTCAACAAACTCAGACAAATATTAAACTTAAATAGAAAATGTCAGCCCTTTAACATTCTGGCTAATTTAAAATTCAGCCTTAACATAATTTGAGAACGACTAAACTATTCATCAATCTAGCTTAACATTCAACTAATCTGTAATCCGTATGTAAAACCGAGCAAAGACAAACTGACGACACTCACTTTAATCTACATTAATAAGTATAGGATGGTGTCAAAGTAGTGATATAATAAGATTCTTTTGTTTTTACAAAATATGGCAATTTATATTGCAAAACATCGTTTAAGTTCACGCCGAGTAAGGGTGAAATTCACCGATTTTGTTACAGACCGCGTTTTCAGAAACTAGATTCAGCATAAACCCAGATCTCATGTCTGACTGACTTCAAAAACTACACTTGGATCGCGTACGCGTTTTTGCATGGCATAGAACGTAATGTTGTGAAAAAAACGCAATGCGTTTAGATTTGTAACATCCAAAAGCGACCTACTGCGACTTTTATAACGAAATATGTCAGCATCTCAAAACGCAGCTAGTTGTCAAAACTGTCTTTACAGTTGTGTCAATTTCTATTTCGTTTCGCCGTATGTGTTGCGTGCTTATTTCTATTCGTTTTTGTAAATGGTATGTCTTGGAAATGAAAAAGGGACTCTAAATTCGCTACGGGCGAAAATGAGACGCTTACTATTAAAGTTGGTGGATGAACATTTTGACGTGGTTGAGTGGTTGAACGGGGAGGATTAAAAGAAGATTTCACATGAATCAATGTGATCTAATCAAACGATGTGATAGCGCTTGTGTTTTATTAGGAATTGTTATATGTTTTAAAATAAAAAGTTTAAAATAAATAGCGTATTTTATTCAGACAACTATGTATATTATTTTCTAGTTTTCAGCCATCTAGTAGCACAACGTTGAACTAACTCCCAACTATCCCTGATTTTACAATTTTTGACAAAGGGGGCTTCAAAAAGTTTGTAAAATAATTAATAGATGGAGTTGTTTTAAAATTTGGGGTGGATTTCACCAATTGAATGACAACGCGATTATGTCGAGTGGAATCCGAGTTTAATTTTTGAAATTTGATTTCACCAACACAATGTAAACCTGTTTTGAGATAAAACGAGGTTGTCATGCGAACGCCCGAATGTGGGCGTTTAGGAGCCAAAACCGACATTATGAGCTGTCAGTGTCATCATTATTGTATTGATTTTATTGGTTTTCAACAATATTTAGCTTATTTAAATACAATGAAAGGACTTTTATCTCTTTTTTGACGAAAGCTGTGACGACGATGAGTGAGAGGAACATTTTCAAACCCTGGATGGCCATGACTTTTTCAAAATATTTCGACTCAAGAAACCAACAGTTTTATCTGTGTTGGAGTCTATTGAGGACAACCTACTACCAAGAATGCTGAGCCTGCAAAGTGCGCTCCTCGTGCGTCCCGGTGCTCCGCTCCCGTCCCGCTGGCGCCTCCCATCGCCGCCGCAAGACCACACGACTTGCTGCCTGTTTCTGCAGCTTCTACAAAATATCGACATGTTCCTGGACATTTCGCTAGCGCAGTCGCGGGCATAACTGCTCCCGCTGGGAAGCCCGTGCCTGAAAAGGCACCGATTCGGGCTGATGATGGCTTCGTGACAGTTTTGAGGAGGAAGCGTGCTGCGAAGCCGAACTTTCCGGTGTATATCTCCCGCCTTCATTACACCACTACATCGGAGGACATCGTGAAAAACGTGCGTCAGAAGGCTAAGTACATGGTGAGAGTGCAGCTACTTGAGTCGCGCGGCAACGTCAACTTTAAGGCGTTTGTGGTGCTAATACCAACGTATTATCTGCACCTCGTCTTGGAAGAGGACTTTTGGCTGCAGGGAGTGGTGTTCCGTCGCTTCCACGGACAAGTGCCACATGAACACACAGTGACATACTGCACAAGTGAAGTGTTACTAACTTAGTTTTGAGGTTCTATTTACCAACACAAGTTGTATATTTTTATATGTATGTTAGTCTGTAAGGTACGAGGGTGGATTGAAAAGTTCGCGGCCTCAGCAAGAAAACAATATAAAATATAAGCAAAAGTAATTTTATTTTTCCACGTAATCTCCACTTAACTCTATGCACTTCTTCCATCTGGTTTCCAACGCCTGTATGCCGGTCATAAAAAAAGTTTCTTCAAGGCCTTCAAAAAAGTCACCCACCGCAGCTTTGACCTCCTCATTTGATGAAAATTTTTGACCTCCAAGGTGTTTTTTTAGGTTTGGGAATAAATGAAAGTCTGAAGGTGCCAAATCAGGGGAATAGGCGGGATGGGGCAGTAATTCAAAGCCACAATCACGAATTTGAGCCATAGATTCAACAGACGTGTGAACGCGTGCATTATCCTGATGGAACAACACTTTCTTGCTGAGTAATCCTCTTTGATTGTTTCACGCAAGCGACGTAAGAGGGTGCAGTAATAAGCCGAGTTTATAGTTTCACCTTTTGCAAGGTAGTCCACCATGATGACACCCTTAGCATCCCAAAAAACTGACGCCATCACCTTGCCAGCTGATAAAATTGTTTTGGCTTTTTTTGGAGTCGGTTCATCAGGTTTTTTCCACTGCTTGGGTTGCTGTTTTGACTCTGGGGTGTAGTGGTGTACCCAAGTTTCATCCATTGTTACAAATCTGGCCAAAAAATCTTGTGGATCAGCCTCAAACATTTCCAAACAGTCGCGAGAAATCGTGAAGCGTATTCGTTTTTGTTCGACTGAAAGCAATCTGGGTACCCACCGCGCAGAAACTTTAGAAAATCCAAGTTCATTGACTACACATGTTTTGTGTTCGTTCATACGAAATGCCAATAGTGTCTGCAATCTCCCTGATGGTCAATCTCCGATCTGTTAATATCAGATCACAGATTTTCCCGATGTTTTCTTCAGTCGTAGACGTCATAGGCCGGCGAGAGCGAGGGTCATCTTCAATACTCTCTCGTCCGCGTTTAAATTCAGCAACTTTTTCACAGTCGTATACTACGGAGCAGATTCCCCCAATGTTGTTGACATATCTTCGTGAATCTCTTTTGGAGTTAGTTTTTTTTTAAACAGGTATTTGATGACCGCACGTAGCTCAATTTTCTCCATTCTTTAAAAACGCTGCACAAAGGCACAAAATTCAGTCTAATTTAAATACAGTTAATGCTATTTCGATAGAATTTTACTATTTGACAACCAGAGAGTAAACTAATCGAATGAGGTCAGTTACATTAAAATAGTTTAAGTATTTATGTGTTAGGCCGCGAACTTTTCAATCCACCCTCGTATTACGGGGTTTTTCTTTCCATGTAATATCTTGTTTTAATTAAGCTGCACAACTAAAAAAAGTAGAAACAAATATTTGGAATTTGGGAGAAAACAGATCTTTGCTAGGTGCCCTAATTTTTGATAAATAAATGTGGCCAATCTGGGGAGATTCTCTACAGAACGTCCGCCTATAAACCATTATAACTTTTGAACCAATGACCGAAAAATTCTGATATTTGGTGACAAATTTCTACAAATTACCGACATTTTTTTTGTGTAATCAAAATTAAAATCCCTGATGGTGGCCATGCTAGTGTCAGTCACACTCCAGGACGGTCCATTAAGGTTGACAGGAGAGCGTGATCCTATTTTGCAATACATTTGTCAAATGTATTACAAAATAGTATGGCGGCGTTAGTTCTTATTTTGCCCACGCGACAAGTATTTTATAAATTATGTTATTTTAACCAAATCCAAAATTAGAAAAAAATATGCTGTGATTACCTTTCATCTTAATTTGACCGAGACCTATCTTTTGAGAGTATTTTTAAGAATGTATGCGAGCTCTAAATTTAATGTGGTCCCCTGATTGTGTGGCAAGCTGCCTTTCTTCATTCCGTATGTCATAGGTGCTATAGATTGCACTCATGTAAAGTACACCAAATCACCAGGTAAAGTATTGTTGTTATTACAGATCTTACCGTTTAATATAAAAGTGTATAAACCAGCTGGGGAGGGGTTCATACAAGATATTGTGGATACAGATTTAATACAATATTTTTCAATTAAATATTTTGGACACAATTTAACAAAAACATATTTTTAGGTCTGGAGGATCCTGAGATTTTTCGTAATAGAAAACACTATTTTTCAATCAGTGTTCACACGAAAAAGATCCTTATCTACTTATTTTGTGGTTTAGCGCAGTAGGTCGCTGTCGCATGTTATAATACTAAACGCAATGCGTTTTGGTGAAAACATTTACATTCTATGCTAGGATGGACGCTATGGGATCTTGGTTTTCGAAAACGCTGTCCAAATGTAGCTGGTGAAATCAGTTTGACGTGAATGGAGATTAATATGGATATGAAAACTGGGCTATGCAGAACCTCGGTCGTGAAAACGCTTTCTGTACCAATGTCGCACGGTGGTACCGCCTTAGTTCATAAATGCAATAATTTTATCATCAATTACCCCCAATTTAATTACCTAATAATGATATAATAATGATTTACCGATAAATAAGCTACCCAAAAGTATAAATATGTCACCATTTTACCTAATTATCAGGTCTTCTCCTGGGATCACTTCATCGACCGACTCACCAGCCATGGTTCACCTGATGTGGGTTTACCGGGTTGGCCTCGGATGTTTTTCTTCTCTAATTCTGCAGTTTCAGCTGAAATTACTGGCTTAAATCAAGATTTGATTGAACGTCGTTCCACAATTTGACAAGCCTTGTCCTCGGGTTTTAATATTGATTCGGATAAAATTAATGAATATGCTTTGGAAACCGCGCGACTTTTAATTCAAGAATATCCGTGGTATAATCTCCCAGCTGTGGCACAGTATGCTTTATTATCTATCGGGGAATTATTAACAAACGTTATAAGGCCTTCAGACGGGATCACACGAGAAAAATGTCGGAAGTACTTACGAATACGGACTTACCTAACAGATTTTTACTCAGCTCAGGCCCATTCATTACTAGTCTTCGGAAACTTCCCCGTAAGAAAAAGAGCATTATGTCGACGCAGGTTTTAGATTTATTACGAATTTAGTTTAAATTGAAATTAGATTGGTGGTCAAGTACTATTTTAACTTAGTTGTGGTTGTGATGACGTTTGTAAATAAATTGTAGAATTTTGCTTTTTGTTGTATATAATATGTTTAATATTTAAAAGAATACATATTTAATAATAACCCCTTCATGAATAGCGTTAATATCATATTCAGGTGTATTTCCGAACGAGGGACAATAAATCTCAAATATTGACTATTTAAATTTGTATATAAACAGTACATATTGTACAGTTTATTGTATATTATGTATTGAATTATGTAAATAAAGCATTAATGTACATTTGTGAAGTATTTTTTATTATTTACCTTTCAGAAAAAAATCCCATTTAACAAATTTAATAAAGTAAGGTATTTATGACCGCACTTGTAGGGCGCTTGTACCACCGTGTGTCGGTGACATTTTATTTGAAATGACAATAACATACACACATACATTCACGCATTTTCCCATGGAGGTAGGCAGAAAACACAGAACGCCGAACGCTGAACGCCGCCTGCTTCGATCCTTACATACTCCTTCTGCCTCGTCCACGTTCATACATCTGGTTATAGACGCACAGGTTGCGAGTGCTACGCACCTGACCTGTCTGAAGAACCTCACCATTAAGGTCAGTGTATGTCCTTCTAGGGCGTTCCCTCTTGGCGTTGCCACTCACATCTGCCCTGTAAATACTATTGATAGTCGCCCTTCACTCATCCTCTCATCATGACCAAATCATCTAAGCATACTCTTTCAAATTGTTGCCACTACATCTTCTTTTAAACCGCACGTTCTCCTAAGACTAAACTAATAAACTCATATTTCGAAATAAAAATCACTGTTACAGAGAAAATCTTTAATAATACATGACATAGGTACACATAACATCACGCCGGTTGTTCCTGAAGAGTTGGGTAAACCTAAGTAAGTACATCCACATTTCGCCAGTTATATAATTTTAAATTAGCCGGTGACAAGAGACGAATCCAAGTACCTCGGTAGGTACCATTCTTACGTGGCCAAAATTCCTTCCATGCCACTCAAATCCAGTCTGTAGTTTGATGTAAATTATCTTGCTAATCTGAAAAGATACAATAATACAGTCTGTATTTATTGTTATATTACTAAAAATGATTCTTTGCTATTAAAATAATGGACTGTTACTGATTCATTGTTATCAATATTGCTCAGATCCTCGAGGGCAAAATACCATTAGTTGGAGTGATGCGATAGCAGCACTGACTCTGTACATAATACTATGTGCAAAAGAGGTACTTAATTCTACGCAAATCTGCAGCAGACATCTGATATCACTCAGTCGCGTAGAAACGGGGAGCACAAATAATAATGGTTTAGGCTGTCCTTTTGTGCACCAGGTAGGTACATATAATTAAAATAAATAATCGTTTGGTAGGTACTTACATATTTGTTGGAAACTATTTTGTCGTCAACAGACTCCAATACAGACAGAACTGTTGCTTTCGTGAGATGAAACCGTGTAATTAATTCCTGGTCATCAAGGGTAACAAAGTGTTCCTTTCTCTCGCGTATCGATCTTGGGCGACGAATGTCCTGATCCTAACATTCATGTAACATTAACAGTGTTCTTATTTTGCATAGCCAAATACCAACAAAATCAATATTTTTAGTAAAATACATAAAACAATAATTATGATTCACAACAATGATGACACTTGTGGATGACACTGACAGCAAAAATCGGGCGTTTACATGACAAATTCCGTTACGGTCAAACGGGTTTACGTTGTGTCGGTGAAATCAAAATTATAAATTAATCCTCGATTAAGCGCAAAAACGCGATCTCATTCAGTTGGTGAAATCCACCCTAAGTCATTTTTTGGCGGTTTTGACATTTTGATGCCGTTCGTCAGAGAATCGGAAGACGCTTTGTTTCAGCCCATCAAAAACAAGCAACGTCTCTATCTAATTTGAAGTAAACACAAATTATTGCGGTATTTTCACTGTCCTGTAAAGTTACTATTTTTTGACTTACGTCACAATATAAATATGGACAGTATGGAAACTACCTACAAACGATCGAAACGGCACACTCCCACAAACATGCGCAACGACGAGACTCATAGGTGACCAGCGCGGTGCTCTCAGTATTGAGTGCCGCGTCAAGACGAGTCGTCACGTTAAAGTTTATCTCCGCGATCTTTTTAAAAATGCCACGAATGCGATGCTTCATCAAAACCGCAGCTATCGTATTTTAAACTTCCTGCTGATTTTGAAAGGTAAGAATGATTTATTGTTATTGTTATAATCGCTATCGAATTATAAGTCCATGTGATCGATCATAACATGAATTCGTGAACTTTTTGTAAATCCAGAATGCGGCGGTTTTGAGGATATTTAAAGCTGATAAATATAATAAAATAAGACGGTATTTTTTACGCCATGACATTACCTGTCTAAATTGTATTTGTAAGCTACTTATTTAAATTCGATTGATTGATCACTACAGAACAAAAAATGTAAAAAAAAAAATATCAAAAACATTACAAGTTACAACCCTATTGCTTCAATGGAGCGTAGGTAATTATGTTCTCAACTAGGCTAAACTTAGTTTCCATACTGTCCATATTTATACTGTGCTTACGTGGTGTTAGAACTTAAGCAACGAATTGGTATTTAAAGTAGTCTAGTACTGAGAATATTAGAGGGCCAAGTAGGACGAACGCGCGACTTAAATGTAGATATCGTAAAAACGTTTTTGCCCATGTGTGCATTGCATTTTTGCTATTAAATTTTTGCGACAAGTTCAATTAGTATCTTTACAGTAGCCATAGAAGTGAGCAGTGATAGTCTAGTGGTGTGACCGTGTGACTGCCAAATTATAGGTCTCGAGTTCGAACCTAAGGCACGCACCTCTGATTTTTCGGAGTTATGTGCGTATTGTACCTACAATTATCACTTGCTTCGGTGAAGGAAAACATCGTGAGGCAAGCAGCATGCCTGAGAGATATTTATCGACGGCATGTAAAAGCCAAGTCAGAGGCCCATGGGCGGCATAAAAACTCTGACACCAGGTTAAGCACTAACCATACGATAAAGAAAGAAGTAGCCATAATAATATTTGCCAAACAAGTATATTGCGATTTTAAACATACTTAAAATAACATCACGCCTCTGATCCCCGAAGGGCTAGGCATGGGTGTACCTAATACACCCACATCAGTTATGTTTAAGTCCCATGTAATAAGGGGCGAACCTATTTCCATCGACCGGGCACAAATCCAGACTCCGTGGCTGCTACTGAGAAATTCCTGATGAAAAAACCCAATATCACTTTGCCCGACCCGGGAAGGGAACCCAGTACCTCATGCTCAGCAGTTGCGCTTGCGACCACCGAGGCAGTCGATTCTAAAATATTTTGAAGTTACTACTAGACCCACAGGTCCAAGTAAACAGTTCCCAGAAAAGACGTTTTTTTGCCTTAAAATATCAAGTCATTACTTTAGCGCCACCCTATATTAACACCAGTAACAAAATGATGGAACTATAGAAAATCTCAGCACTTCGGAGACAATAGGATATAACACTATAGTGGAATTTAAACCTATTGTAGTAGGTTCAGCCGTTGCCGTAAATTAGGGGGCCTATTCAGCTAAATCTGTAGGATTAAGGACACCTATTGTGTGTAAAATCTGTGTTTAGTTGGGTGGACGAGTAGTTTTTGTGTACTCGGGACTCTCTGATAGAAGTTAACTAGACAAAAATGTAGATTTCGTGCTTTCGTTTGAATTGAGTGAATGATTTATTCTATCAAACACGTTCTAGTTAATAATGCGTTATAGTAAGTCACTTCGCAGTGTCAAGGAGGTCGTGGCTAAATAATAACAGCCGCTCGGGTCGATTTTCAAGGTTAAGCCGCGCTTACCAAAGTCGGTCTGTGGATGGGTGACCGTCATTACATACCGTGTTTCCTCTGTGCCTCGGAAAGCACGTTAAGCCGTTGCTCCCGAGTGTCATTTGTAGATATCTGACTGTCGTTATAAGTAGTCAGTGGCCCGAAAGTCAGGCATCCAGTCTGGCGGGCTACGGTTGTACCTAGTACTAACTAAAAGAAAGAAAGAAAAAGTATTTATTAGTCTCGCACTGGACAAAACAAAATAGTAACTAGGTTTTGGAGGTCAGTTAGGCAGTCGCTCCATGTAAAATACTGGTATTCAGCTGAATCCCAAGAAATTTATTAAAAGGCTAGGCACATGAATGAATGGATGTTTGAATTGGGTGAATGGCTTATTATACCAACCACAAAGCAGTTAATAATGCGTTTTAGTATGTAGCGTCGTAAACGGACGCCATTAAGATACTAGTGCTATATGGTACGAAGAATAGGGTGTAAAGTTCTTCAACCCCTATAGAAAACGGAGGACCCTATGTTGTGTCTGGTGGGCTACTGCCTGGCAGTTGTGGTCGGGTTTTTCTATATGGACTTCCCTACCATATTTATGTCTTCACTACATAGTATAAAACAAAGTCGCTTCCCGCTGTCTGTCTGTCCCTATGTATGCTTAGATCTTTAAAACTACGCAACGGATTTTGATGCGATTTTTTTAATAGATACAGTGATTCAAGAGGAACGTTTATATGTATAATACATGCATATTATAGTAGAGACAACATAAGTATCTAAATTTCACCCGTGCGAAGTCGGGGCGGGTCGCTAGTTAAAGATAAAGAATGAAAAACGAACCCAGGACCCCATGTTCAGTGGTAACACGACCAACGCGACAGTAAACAAACAAACAGACTGGTATTAAGCTAGTCGGATATTAGTCGTTACTCATATAAACCCACACATCAGTACTCCATTTTGTAACTTTCCTTTATAACTAAGATCTCTTCTGTAAATACTTTGACGGTCTAATTACGGCATTGTTTGTGAGGAATAAATTATGTTTCACTGGTTTTAAGGTTCAATTTTGTGCTTAAATTCTCTTTAAATTTGTTAGGGCCTGCAAACAACCTAGGTTGTAGAAAAGTCGTCTCAAGGGCTGATGATAATTATACATATTTGACTTTTTAGTATATCATTTTCTGTTGATGCTGCAACTACTTGTGCACAAAGTTTTACTAAATAAATTATGTTTTTCAATGGAAAAATATTAAAATGGTTATCTTTAATACAAAGCGAGAACAGAAAGGTCATACGTAGTACTTGGAACTGGTGTGCGTGTATGAACGTAGACGACGCTTAAAGAGTATGTAAGTATCGTAGCAGGTGGCGTTGACGCTGGAGTTTCTGCCTACCCATGGAAAAAGGGCGTGAGTTTATGTAATGTATGTATCATTATGAACCATCATCATCTTCATTTATCAGCTGAAAGACACGTCCACAGCTGCACACAGGCTTCCCCCAAGTGCTGCCATGCCGATCAATCCTGGGCTTCTCGCATAGAGCGAATTACCACGGTCTTCACCAGGCCAGGATAGAGTGAAACATACAGACAATGTAGTTTGAAGATGTTGTTTTATCGCGATTATTTGCGCACTAGCGGATACCCGGCGTGTGCTACTACGCTTTAGTTCCTTTTGCATTGTTTTATTGGTCTAAAATGGTTTCGAAGTCTATAACGGGCATAGAAGAAAGAATTTGTGTTTTATGTATAGATTACACTTGATAAATTAAGCATACGCCGCAGAGATTACAAATTGCACAATATCAATTTTTGTTTCAGAAATCGCTCGTAAATATTTGAATGTCTTTGCAGAAATCCATACTTACTACTTAATTAAGATCTCAGGTGTTTTATTAATTAGGTGTTCACATTAGTTCCGTGATTTTTCGGGAGCGAGCGCATCAGCGAATCCGACACAAAAAAAAAACACGATCCATGTTTTTTGACGTGCCAGATTTTTAAAAGACATTACGTGATTTAAAACGTGTCCGTCATTTTTCACGATTCGTCACCCGTGTGAACACGGGCATTTAAAAAGCATTGCCACCGACAAAAAAAATATTACGGACCGTGAAAAAAGGCGATACGTCAAAAAAAAACGAATCGTCGTCGTGTGAACGGGCTGTTATTTAATGGAATGTTTTGAAAGTTTTTCAAGAAAGTCTAAAAAGCTTCGAGATTTGGTACAAAAACACTAATACGGGTGCTAAAATATCTAAAGTGGAACAATAGAGCTTAGTATCCTAATTAGGAACAATATTATGACATTTTCAGAACAATTACTAAGTAGATCAGTACTAAAGTAAGTGAGTAACAAATGAAAAGCCCTTAGTAATGCGTTGGTACGATATTCCTTTTGAAGATTTCGATCGTGGGTAGCTAAGTGTATTAACAATGTACCTATCTAAAAAAAGGAATTATTTTGTAAAGTGGATTTGTAAGTAAAAATAAAGAAAGGAGACTCGATTAGTAGGTACGTGACGGTGGCTTCTAGAAACGTTTTATCGAAAACCCGATAAAATACTTAGACCCCCTTAGAAATGAGACAACAATACTTTACCTCTTAGGCTCTCAATTAGAAAAATATGTACTTTAATCCTCAAAAGAAAAAAGTTCTATTTAAAGAACGAACATACGAAAAATCCCCAGTTCTGCTTAATCACTTATAAATAAGTGACACAAAAAGCCTTGACACACTTACATGAACAATCGACAAATCAATTTTGAACGTCCGGCTTGTTAAATTACAGATTTTAGAAATGGTACTACAAATCCTAAATCGTACTAAAAAACTAAAACATCACACATGTAATCCCCAAAATATTTTTAATGAACCCTGCACTAACCCTGAGACACTCGTGGCTAAATAATAACAACCGCTTGCATCAATCTTCAGGTTAAGCCACGCTTGCCTAGATTGGTCTGCGGATGGGTGACCACCCATTACATAACGAGTTTCCTCCATGCCTCGGAAAGCACATAATGTCGTTGGTCCCGGCTGTCATTTGTAGATCTTTGACAGTCGTTACAGGTAGTCAGTGGCCCGAAAGTCGGACAACCAGTCTTACCAAGGGGTATCGTATTACCCAGTACTAACTGGGCAGTGAAGGCAGTCTCTCCGTGTAAAATACTGGTATTCAGCTGCATCCGGTTAACCTGGAAGCCGATCGTAGCCAACGTAGTTTCGAAAAGACTAGGCAGATGATGATGACCCTGCACTGACCCTGTACTATTCAATGATAGTGAGGCTGCCTTACGTTCATAGGGTTCCGGGTTCGAGTCCCGGTAGGAGCAAGTGTTTGTGTGATGAGCATAGACATTTGTTACCGAGTCATGGATGTTTATATGTATAATAAGTATGTATTTACAAACAAAAAGTATCTATGTAGTATATCAACTATCTGGTGTCCACGACACAAGCCTCGTTGCTTAGTGTGGCACTAGATGGCGCTGTGTGTAATGTCCAGCGATATTTTTTTTTTTTTAATTTATTTTTTTAATGCATCCATCAGCACAAAGATTTGAGTGCGTTGCATTGAGCGCTACCGTAAACCGTGATATTTCACCAAAAACAAGTCGTTTCCCAGCAATATTTTTTGCGCAGTGTTCCTTAGTTTAATGTACAAAATGCTTGGTTGACGGCTTCGTGAAGGGTCCGTTTACAACTTGTACGTGACAAGTATTGACCGGTGTCGGCAACGGGTCCGGAATCTGCCCGTGCCAGTTTGACCGAACATTTAAATGAATACCTGAACCATTAATAAATCTTTGAAACAAAAAATCTATTTAAAATACAAAAAAAGTACGAAAGATAGGAATTTAGTGTGGGACGCAACATGTGTCGATACTCTTGTGCTGTCACGTCTTCCAAGCTCATCGCATCGTACGGTGCTGGCTTTGTGGAAACTATATTTTCTAGCCGTTTGGGATTGAAACTCTGCGCTCATACACACACATTCCGAAACGAACGCCGCTAGTCAGTACTTCCCGTGACCCAAGGGCTGGCTTTTACCTTGGCCAGAGACTAATAAGTGTTGCCATACAACGTGATAACGCCGCCAGTCTTTTGGGCACATTACCAGCTGACAGCGCTTTATGATGCCCATGTATAGTTAAAAAAATAAAACACGAAAAACCAACCCCAATTTAGCTTATACATTATTTAGCTTAGCATACACCTCCAAACTTAGACCAACAATTTAGTGCGAAGGTGGCTTATTAAATTACATATTCGTCCATGCAAATGTGGCTCGACAAAGCGCCTTTGATCCAGGCGACATTATTAGCCCCACTTTCACTGGAAAACAGGGGTGGCAAGAGAGTAAGAATATTTTTAATTCATGTTTTTTTTTTGTACCGTTTGAATTCATAGTCAGTGGCCCGAAAGTGTGACAAGCAGTCTTGCCAAGGGGTATCGTATTACCTAGTACTAACAGGGTTGTGGAGGTCAGATAGGCAGTCGCTCCATGTAAAATACTGGTATTCAGCTGCATCCGGTTAGACTGGAAGCCGACCCCGACATAGTTGGGAAAAGGCTAAGCAAATGATGATTACTGCTCATAGGTACTCCACCTGTAAGCAGTAATGATTTGATAATAACTTACAGTTTACACATACCAACCAACGTCTTCTCATCGCCACCTGCTAGTCCTGCTACGATCAGTAGATCTTATTCTTTTTACTTCATCCACGTTGACACATTTGGTCATACACTTCAATATTAACATAACATCACGACGGTAATCCCCGAAGACAAAGGTGTATGTTATTAATAGTACATCCACATTTCGCCAGTTATGTTTAAGTCCCATAGGGGCGAGCCTATGCCATAAACTGGAAACAAAACGGGGTCTGTCTCCGTGGCCGCTACTGAAAAATTCATCACGTTCTGAATCCGATGTCACCATGTTTAAAATCTTTCGGCCACAGTCGGATAAAACCAACCGTCTGCCAACCCTACACCCTTATGAGTAATATACGCAACGACGTACACTCGTGCACAACGACAGATGTTAGGTACAGTCGAGCATGGTACAATTATTAAACAGACAAATAACATTACAATTTTGGTGTACAATAAAGTATATTCTATTCTATTCTATTCTATTACAGCGCGCGGCGCGCTAACTACTAAGGCTGGGTTTGTATTTTTAAACTGTTGGCGACTGTGTTTGTCTTGTTTTACTAATGGTGTGAGATAAGTTGCGTTTTTTTTCTTGCTGGGTGGGTAAAGAACTGAGCATTCAGGGCATAAATATTTGGAAAGACCTTCGACCTTTTATCTTGTTGTAAGCGTGCTATAAAAGGAGTACAAGGCCCCTTAACGAATCCAAAAAGTACTTGTTCTCTCTATCATTTTGGTTCTGAACGATACCTGGGAACCTTCTCATCATCATCATCATCCGCAGCCTGAATTCACCCACTGCTGGGTATAGGCCTCTCTTTTCTTGTGCCAATCTCCACGGTCCTGTGCCAGTTTCATCCAGGTTTTCCCCCCGATGGCAACTATGTCGTCTGCCCAGCTCGCCGCCGGACGACCCACATTTCTTTTCCAGTTCTTGGACGCCATTTGGTGACAGTCTTACTCCACCTGTCATCACTGCGCCTTGCTAGGTGTCCTGCCCAACTCCATTAGAGTTCCGTGATGCGATTTCCGATATCGAAAACCTTCGTACGTCTTCGGATTTCGACGTTAGGAACTCAATCTACCAGCTTTATGCCGAGCATGGAACGCTCCATGGCTCTCTGTGCAACTCACAGTCTGTACACAGCCTCCTGCGTGAGCGTCCTTGTTTCAGCACCGTACGTCATTGTGGGCAGAACACACTGGTTATAGAGGCGGGACTTTAGACATAGCGGAATTTTGGCTGATTTCAAAATGTCGTCCAATTTGCTAAACGCGGCCCACCAAAGTTGTATTCTTCGGGATATCTCCTTTTATTGATGCTCTTTGCCAAATGAAAGTATATGGCCAAGATAGATATACTGGTCAACCATCTCCAACTCTTCATTTACAACTTTGACAGAAGGATTTGAGTAGCTGTTGATGTTTACCATAATCTTCGTCTTGGCCATATTCATGCTGAACCCTACTTTAAAAGAAGCAACGCGCGGTCTTGAAGCATATTCTGAAGATCCTCGAAGTTTTCAGCGAAGAGGACGAAGTCGTCTGCAAATCTTAAATGCGACAGGTAAGCACAATTTACGTTAACACCGCAACAGTCTCAATTTAACATCCAATGGAACCTTCTAGTTACGAATATATTGGAGGTATATAGGATAGTTAAAATTTTTTTCACAAGTTTTATTTTTAAATACATGTTTTCAATATTGTTACTTTAAATACCTCCATGACCCATGTACTTAATTATCCACCCATCAGCACACTGTAAACCGTGATTTTTCACCCCAAAAAACAAAGTCGTTTCCCTACACAATTTTTTCCGTACATAAACTTAGTTTGATGTCGTACATGCTTGGTTAAGGGTTTTGTGAAGGTCGTTTACACCTTGTATAGTGGTGTGCTATAATCATCTGCCTAGCCTTTTCCCAACTATGTTGGGATTGGCTTCCAGTCTAACCGGATGCAGCTGAATACCAGTATGTTACATGGAGCGACTGCCTATCTGACCTCCACAACCCAGTTAATACTGGGTAATACGATACCCCTTGGTAAGACTGGTTGTCAGACTTTCGGGGCACTGACTACCTATGTGTATGTAGATAGCAAAGCACTATACAGGGTGTAAATGACCCTACGACCTAACGACGCGCAGACAGCGTCTACCACGGTCTGCGGTTGAGATCACCCTCAAACTTACATCTTAAAGGGTTACAATAAAAATTATTTATAAGTTTCTTTAAGAAGCAACCCAAATCTGAAATGTTAAAGTTAAAACCTAAAATGACTCACTCAATAAAAATGACTGAAACCATATTTCACAGCAACAAAACACAGTAACGATGATAGACGATGTATTCTAAAGGCGAAATATAAAAAGCTAACAATTACCATCTCTGCTTATTCACACCATTTAGCTGGGATCATTATAAATGTACCTACATCACTCATTTTGTTTGTGATAAATTACGGTGGCGATAGGTTTGGGCAGTTTCGGGATAGTCCTGTTTAATATACATACCTCGCAGAATCTGTACTATGAACATTCAATGACTTTCAGATCAGGTCAGATCAGGGATAAGAAGGTACAAAATCGCGTAGCACTTAAATTTTCGTGTAATTTTGACCTCAATCGATCAACATAGTCCATCGCATTCCATCGCAAAACTAGAGCCTCTCACAAGCTCCACCACAACACCCTGTTCGTCATAATATTGACCTACCACAAAGATGTTCTCCCAGCCTTGTATAAAGTAAAAATGTTTTTATTAAAATAGATAATACGTTGTTAATATCTGCCTTAACGACTTATTTGCTTTTCTACTGCGTTTTATTCCTTTAGTATGTCTTCAATAGACATAAACAACAAATAAAACTTCGCGAACAATCGAAACGAGGCGTTCTAACGCCTCTAAGTTGTGGCTGATAGCGTGATTTTTAAGGTGTTTTGCCGTTTTTTTCTTGCAGGAGTTTTGCTTTTGTACGAAGGTGCTTTATTCTTTTTCATAACAATAAATTGGCAGTTGCCTTACTATCTAATCTAACTACCTGTTATATTTTGTAAGTTTCGTTATCCTCACGAAAACACTCAAATTCTATCCTTCCTACTTAAAATAAATCACCATTAAGTTTGCTAGCCTAATTCCCCAGGCCATTAGTGGCACATTATTGTACTGTTGATGGACCAAATATTTTGCACGTCACCCCCCACCCCCACCCCACCCTCCGCGAGAGCCTGTCCCGATAATTAAGGGACAGTTATTATTAATTTAGTTATGGCCGTCTTCTTAATGCGATGGGTCTGTTGTTGAAGGTGCAGTGTGTCTTTTTTTAATTTCGAAATATTGTGGTCTTTCGTTATTGTATGGTTAGTGCCTAAGCTGGTGTCCTGGTGTGGTTTTTATGCCGCCCATGGGCCTCTGTCTTGGCTTTACATGCCGTCAAGAAACATCTCTCATGCACGCTGGTTTCCTAACCAATGTTCTCCTAAACCGAAGCAAGTGATAATTATACAATACGCAAATGAATTTACAAAAATCAGAGGTGTGTGTTTTGGGGTCGAACTCGAGATCTATGACTTGGCAGTCTAGTGGTAGCCCTTTTTTTTTGTGGTGGGAAATCATCGAATGACCTCTCCCGCTCTGGGTGGAGTGGGAGGGTGTGTCAGACTCTTACTGACTAAAACCCACCCGTGTTCCATCAGTTGCCTGTGCCAAGGGCCACGGTAACTCTTTCGCACAAATCCGCAACCCTGGTAGGCATCGGTCCTAGTGGACCCCGTCGGTTTGTGCTGACATCTCTTTGAGGTGTGCCTGGAACACAACGCGCCATCGACCCGGGCCTGATCCTTACCGGACGACGAGCTACCCATTGCTCGGCGTCCGCAAGCCCGCGCCTAAGTGGCAGGAAATCCACTTGGGAGTCTAGTGATAGCCTAGTGGTGTGACCGGTCATACCTCTAGGCTATCACTGCAATATTATGGTGAAAAATTGATATGAAAAAAAAATCAAGTACTTCATCATCTTCCTGCCTTTGTTCTCTGTTACTTAGGGTTGGCTTCTTTCATTCTCCCCTGTCAACCCTCACCATATAGTTTACACCATTTTTAAAGAATTTTAGACACTACACCCGTCTGGTTGAAGCATTCTCCCTTTTCTATGGGATATGAAAAACTTTACACCCTCTTCTTCATACCCCTATAACATAAGCTTTTCGGTTGCTTATAAATGGTTAAAGTTAAGTCGTTTTAATCCTCTTAAGGGGTCATTGTACTCATTATAACGAACAACTTTTACCATGGGACCAACCGTGAAATCGCGAAAAAAAACAGCTGTTAACATTTATGTTCGCCTAACTCGTCAAAATCAAATCCAGTAAATCGACATTTCCATCATATCTTCGCTGCTGATAGAATGTCACTATCTTGACGAAAAAACCTAACTACACCTGAACCTAAGACCTTGTAACAATGTAAAATGTAACGTCTATGTAAAAAGGAATGTACGTTATAGTTTCAATTACCATAAAACAAGGGATGTCTCATTACGTTTCGTGTGCTCACCGCTCTTCAGTAGGGTTACCACAGTCCTGGAAAATGTTGGACATCATCAACATTGATATGTATATCTGTGTATTATCTCCGCATCACCCTAAGGTAGACAGGTAGAAAATGCTCAAGGTTTTAAGTCCGCCTTTGTACAGTTTTTACTTGTGCATAAAGTTTTAATAAATAAATAAATAAAAAACATTTTCACTTCAGTAGCTCAAACATGTAGGTTTTGCTGCCTGAAATCAGTGAGCAAAATGCGATTTTGCTCACTGAGTGAGACAAAGTAACTTTTTAATTTTTGTTTTCAGAAAGCCACGAATATCTTATTCAGCCTTGGGTTAAGCATACAATTCGAAACATTCACACTCTATCTCTTTCCCGCCATTAGAAAGAGAGAGAGACAAAGACCAGCCCTTTCGAAGTTCCGATTTTGAATTCTACCTCTAAGACAAACACGTTCGGAATTTCGTGCTAACTAAAGAAATTTTTCAAAAAGATAATTATGTCTTTTAATGTAATTTATTGAATTTTTAACTTATTGTTGTATTTAAAAGAAAATAAGTATTTACTGCAAATAAAACTGATATTTAATCTGTAAATATTTATTTCTAGTTTCAATAATGTTACGTCATATTATATTTTGAATAATAAAATATCATCGGTTCTATTTCCGAACACGCCTTAATTTAAATAAAAGAGCGGGAATAAAATTTCGTGGCTGGCGTTTGATAAGTTAAAAAATATTAAAATAATCGTAAAATATGTGTGAAACTAGTGACGAGAACAGTATTGTAACACCGGAAGAGTTAAAACAACAAGTTATTAATGCAGAATTAAGTTTCCTACCTGAGAAGTCTCGCGAGAAATATCTGAAAGCATACCATGTCTTCAATGAATGGAGACTTAAAAAGGGCGCAAGCAGTTTTTCGGAGACGGTGTTGCTATCTTATTTTTTTAGATTTATCACAGACGAGGCAATCATCTACAATGTGGAGTATTTACTCAATGTTGAAAGCTACTTTAAAAACCAAACATAACGTGCATATTGAAACATATGCAAAACTCGTATCTTTTCTAAAAAGAATGTCAGTTGGGCATAAGGCTAAAAAGTCCAAAATTTTTACGGCCCTTAACATAGAAACATTTCTTAATGAAGCTCCGGACTGCAATTTTCTTGCCGCTAAAGTAAGTGGTACCTATAAATCTATGTTGTTAGTTATTAAAATTTTTGTGTATAAAGGTACTTACTGCCTACTACACATTTTTGGAGGCGCAATGAATCCTAGTCTGACTTAGCAATGCTGTTAAAATATTTATTACTATATATATATATATAATTATATAATATTTTTATTACAGGTTGCACTGATCATAGGAATTAGTGGAGCGTGTCGCAATAACGAGCTATTACAGCTAACAGTTAATAATATCGAAAAGCATTCAGATAAATTACTGTTAGTAAAATTGAAAAATACAAACCTTAACCCCTGATAATCAAACTCAACTCAATGCAACTATAACGTTGCCAAATAAATCTGTTACTTTTAATTTGCAGAATTGCAGTAATTTTACTTTTAACTTTTAAAATGGTCCATTTTATTGAATTGGCACCTCTACCTACAATGTTAATTATTTTGATTCACAATAAATAGTTATTTCAATCTATTCCTGTTTATTATTTTATCTCCTAAAGTGTTCTCGCTGCTGAAGTGAAAAGTTATGTGTGTTACACGAGAGCAAAGTTTTTTGAATCTCGTGCCTTTGAATCCCTCGCCACACTCAGGATTCAACTTTAGAATCACTCGCTACGTTCGTGATTCAAATCAGCACTCGCAGCAAAAAACGACTTTGCTCTCTTGTTGCACAAATAACTATTTAGTTTTACATACATGCATATTATAAATTCATGGCTATTTCCCATCGGGTAGGACAAAACTACAGAACGCCACCTGCTACGGTCTTTTCATACTTCTTTTGCTTATTCCATGTTCATACATAAGGTCATACACCCACACCGCGCACCTGATCTTACTGAAGAACATCACCAGTGAGGTCAATAACACCATGTTACTTTTATTCAAATATAAACAGCCTATTATTAGAAAACTAATTGCTTAAATATTTTGTTAAAGAATAAATATGTCAACCTAAAATTAATTGACATTCGATCAATCAATGCCAATATAATATTAATTTAAAAAAAAAACACGACCGTAGAACTGTTACAAACTTCAGAAAAGTTCTTTTTTGGATTATAGTGATATTAGCCGACAGCTAAAAATATAAACCTACTTCGATGCCCGGCTTGCTTCGTTGCCACTAGTACCATTAACAGTACCATGATGGAACTGCTGATGTTTTTTTAATCACTAGTACCATTTTAAAAGAATCTGAAAATAATGGTACTAGTGTTGAATTTTTAACCGACTTCAAAAAAAGGAGGAGGTTCTCAATTCGGTTGTGTTTTTTTTTTGTGTTTGTTACCTCATATCTCCGTCATTTATGAACCGATTTCAAAAATTCTTCTTTTATCTGAATGGATCTACTTCCCGATTGGTCCCATAGAAATTTCATCAAAATCGGTTCAGCAGTTTGGTTTTGAAATCAAAATAGCTGGAAAAAATGTCATCCAAGTAAAAGAAATTGCGAAATTGATACTTGACAAGGATTTGTGTGTGATACGATAACTAAAAAGGGTAAAATAAAAACTTTTTTGCAAAAAAAAAACCGACTTCCAAAAAAAACACTAAAAAAGTGGAAAATAACTTTACTTTCGGAAGTCGGTGGCAAAAAAGTCAATGAAACAAACAATAGTCACCAACTTCTGAAAGTAAAGTTATTTTCCACTTTTTTAGTGTTTGTTTTGGAAGTCGGTTTTTTTTTGCAAAAAAGTTTTGTTATCACCAGTTCCACTTTATTATTTTAGGCACTTGTGAAATTTTCGAAGGGTGTAAAAACACTAGAGATAAAAACACTTAGTTTATTCTTTGCGAATGAAGTACTTTACATGTTTACATGGCGACACTTGATGAGACCGCCAGTGAAATCAATCGGTCGTTTATTGTAATATCGATTTGTTTTTTTCCTTATCAGGAGGTAGTTAGTGTGGTATAATATACTCTTTTGTATTATTTATGTTTTGATGGCCATATTATTACTGTTACTTTTCACATCATTCTCTGTCACTGTTCTGTCATAGTCAAGCTAGTTCATTCAGCTCTTCTTAAAAATACAAAAAAAAAATTGTGCAATTCAAATAATTGGAAGGGGAAAGTGCAAAGATAGTTTCTGCATCATCATCATTTCGTCTCGGAAACAATCACTACTTTCTTCTACCATCATCTTCGGTTCCGTGGGTCATCCAATTATTTCCCGCGACTTAGTCGATATCTAAATTACCAACAAAAAATCCTACAAAGCTAAAACAAACACCCACCCTACACATCTAAGCAATAACTTCAGTTTTCGCATACAAATTATGTTATTCGACTCGCAACTGATACAACACTATCCGTCTCTTTCTTTTATTCCTGGTGACTCGTTCTGTCCCTCTCAATTAATCTAATTAGCGTGCCCTCGCGTGGTAAGCTTTGAGGTGTGACAGATATGTGGTTACGAGATATCTTGGGTACGATGTTGGTCGTTGACGTACGATTTTTTGATGTTTCTAGACAAATACTGTTTTCCTGAGAATAGCTTGTAATCTATACTAATATTATAAAGCTTAAGAGTTTGTTTGTTTGGTTGAACGTGCTAATCTCAGGAACTACTGGTTCGAATTGAAAAAATCTTTTAGTTTTGGATAGTCTATTTATGCAGGAAGGCTATAGGCTATGTAACATCTCGCTGCGACCAATAGGAGCAGAGCATCAATCAATAATGTTACGCAAAGCTAGTATCATATAAATGTCCTTTTATTTTGTTTTCCTCGTCATCATCGCCTAGCCAATCCTAACTACGTTGTATTCATCTTCTAGTCTGAAGCGGTGATAGCCTAGTGGTGGGACCGTTGGACACCAAGTCATAAGTCCCATGTTCGAACCCAAGACACGCACCTCTGATTTTTCGGAATCATGTGCGTATTGTATAATTATCACTTGCTTCGTTGAAGGAAAACATCGTGAGGGAACCAGCATGCCTGAGAGATATCTCTCGACGTCATGTAAAGCCAAGTCAGAGGCCCATGGGCGGTATAAAAACTCTGACACCAGGTAAGTCACTAACCACACGATAAAGAAGAACTTCCAGTCTAACTTGATACAGCCGAATATAGCCTGATACAGGCCAGTTACTGAATAACACGATACACCTTGCCAGGCCTTAACCTGAAGATTGATCCGAGTGGCTGTTATTATTTTAGCCACGAGCTCCTTATTATAGAAAAATAAATAAAGGCAATGATACCGAAAGCTATGCTATCTACAGTGAGGACATCACAACATCACATTATTTTCTCGTTTTTTTATTGAGTAAACACGGCACACTATTTATACCAAACATTCACATTTTGCCTTGATTTTTATCACCCAGTTATGGTTATTTAACTACCAAATTTTCCTTGAATAAATTATGTGCTTTACGGTGTACGACATACCCTTTTGACTTGTTTTCCGGTGTAAATTGAATCGCAGACCGCCATTGAGCTTATTTTTTTCGTATCGCCTGTAGGTAGAGCGCGGTCTTGGCAGGTGGAGAACAAATGTCCATAAAGTGGGGACACCATCAGGTCGGGGTTTAGTCGGATATTTCTATAATTGATTTATATATCGGATTATCCGGATTCATTCCGTTAAACTAAGAAATCATGCGAGCAGAAGATGGGTTTCGTGTAAGAAAAACACACCAGCTACACTGCTTTTATTTAACTAACAAATTATTTGAAATAACAATTTAACACATTAACACTGGGCACAATGAATCGGGCACAGTTCCAGGACGTCTTCACTCCGCTGCGATCAGACACTGCGTGTGGTCCTCGCTACCAGCTTAAAACAATACGACCCTGCAGAAGCACGCTGTAAGTGTGGGTAGACTGGTTAAGTTGTAGGTCGCGTGAGGTTGCCACTGCGACACTGCGCTTGCGATTCATTTTATGTCCGTACTAATGACCGGATCCGACATACATAATTATGTGTCTTATAAACTAAGAAGATGTGTTTGTATGTCTAGCATCACAACAGCAGGTATTTTTAAATAATGAATTTCTAAATACTGTTTCAAGCTTTCACGGTTTATAACTGCATACATAATTATGTGTCTTATAAACTAAGAAGATGTGTTTGTATGTCTAGCATCACAACAGCAGGTATTTTTAAATAATGAATTTCTAAATACTGTTTCAAGCTTTCACGGTTTATAACTGAACTTTCACTATCACTTACGGGACATCTTCCGCGATTAATGTTTATATTGAGCTCCCGATATTTCGACGCTGTTGCAAGCGCCATGATCACGAGATGACTGGAGAATGCGGGTGGATGGTAAAAACTTGTTAGGCGCAGACTAATCTGTCTACCTTCTTTCTTTGTCTAGCAATAGACACTGCAGCGCACTACTGGAACTCGGTACAAAGTCACGGCAAAACACACTCACAATATCGCTAGGTTTTTGGGTTATCGCGGAAGATATCCCGTAAGTGATAGTGAAAGTTCGGGAATTTCTAAATGTACCAGGCTGGCCATGTCAATCTGTCGAAGTACGTTAGCCAGTGGAGCAGACGTGTCCTGTAGGAGAGATCGATTATCCGCAAGCGTAGTATAAGGACACGTCCAAACTAGATTGACTGACGATGAGACAGACTGGATGCGCAAAGCAGGGGACGAGGTATTGTAGTACAATTTGGGAGAAACCTATTTCGAGCATAGGACTGCGAAAGGCTTCTGATTGATTAAGCAAGAGCTTCACTGCCGGGAAAAAGCCTCCTCCGATGACTCACAGTTGTTTCGATTCAGGGCTAATGTGGACCACCGGTCGTTGGTTTTGTCCGGCTCGTCCCGCCATCTTCTACGAAGTCTGCGACGCCTTGTGGCTGTGTCAGGGCTCCATAAAGTGGCTATTTGGGCCCACAGCTCATTGGGCATGAGGCAAACGTGACCAGTCCAGTCCCACCTCATCTTAGCAAGAACTTTAATTACCCTAAAAAAAAAAAGAAAAATTAATTGGAAAAATTGCAAGCTCATGAAGTGTTCCAGCAACAACCCATGATACACAAGGTAAACTTTTTGACCATGCTGCCCAGCGAATTGAAACACATAAAATAAAGAAAACTGCTCATTCCCCAAACAGTTACAAGCATAAAACTATAAAACGAAACGCAGTATCGGCAGGTAAAGTAATATCGTTGTAGCGGGCGACTATAAACGATGGCACAGTACAAAGAAAACCAGAAAATCAACTAGGAGCTTTTTAGAAATAAAACGCGGGTTTTGTCAACTAAACTTTTCACTGTGTTGCACTAATCACATTAAACATCATCATATGGCTAGCCTTTACCAAAATTTATTGGGATCGGCTTCCAGTCTAACCAGATGCAGCTGAATACCAGTATTTTACATGGAACGACTGCCTATCTGATCTCCACAAATACTGGGTAATACGGTACCCCTTGGTAACAAGACTGGTGGAGTGGAGTTAAAATACTGTATGTTTTGTACTGTGACCATGGGCACCATAATATTCAATATTTGTAGGATGTTACCTTTTATACGGCCGAGAGTGCATCGTAAAATGTTTAGTACAAATATTTTTGTGAGCACAATTTAATCATTGCGGATGCTGTAGGGGCTTACTTCCTGTATCCAATTTTTTTTGTACGTTAAGAAATTGCTTTATTTGTTAGTTTAAAATTATATGTAACGGAAACGTAATGTATGTAGTATTTG
This sequence comes from Standfussiana lucernea, assembly GCA_964057025.1. NCBI lineage: Eukaryota > Metazoa > Arthropoda > Insecta > Lepidoptera > Noctuidae > Standfussiana > Standfussiana lucernea. Next base: position 14,406,864 of record OZ059798.1, on the reverse strand, counting down.
ATATATATATATATAATTTATAGTATTTTATATATCCTTGTAGTAACTATATTAACTGATCAGTTTTAGAATTAAATTAAAATTATTTTCAGATATACGTTTGTTTTTCAACGTTTGTCTCTGAATCAATTAAAGCTTGACTGTTAGAAAATGCCTATGGCCTTAAGTCCACCTCTGTACTTTCTGCTTGAAATGTTAAATAAATAAATAACCGACTTCCCAAAAAGTCGGTGGCAAAAAAGTCAATGAAACAAACAATAGTCACCGACTTCCGAAAGTAAAGTTATTTTCCACTTTTTTGGTGTTTTTTTTGGAAGTCAGTTATTTTTTTGGAAAAAAAAATATTTTACCCTTTTTAGTTATCGTATCACACACATATTATATAAAAACCAAACTACTGAACCGATGTTGATGAAATTTCTATACCAATCGGAAAGTATAATTATCCTTTCAGATAAAAAGAGAATTTTTCAAATCGGTTCACAAATGACAAAGATATGAAGTAACAAACAAAAAAAATACAACCGAATTGAGAACCTCCTTCTTTTTTTGAAGTCGGTTAATAAATAAACTTATCTGGATTATTCTGGATATCTAATTAATGTTCGAATTGTACCTACAGCAAAAATGCTACACAGTCAGCGGTGTGAACCTGGTTATAATTCAAAAACAAATTGCGCTATAAAATTGCTTTGCTCTTGTAGCATTTTGATTAATGTTGCCATCACATCCGTTACTCTCCAATCAACATCATCATTCTCCTGTCCTTATCCCAATTAATTTAAGGTCTCTCAGCATGTCTTCTTCTTCCATACCTCTCTATTACTTGTCATCTCATCAAACACCCCCCTTGTACGCATATCATCAAATCGTGCAAAAAAAAAACAACAGAAAAACCATGATCTACAAAAACCGCCCTTACCACTACGACATTTAAGGCTAGATAATATTAAGTTTTTACAAGTTTTAAAAGTCATATTCTTCTGTAAAATTATATCACGCGGAAATCAAGTTTACGACCTATTGTTAAATAATCAAAACGCCTTGGTTTAGAACCACCAAAAATGTTTTGTTACAAACTTTCTTCGTTACAAACCTTTTTGTTAACAAGACAAAGCTCCCTAATTCTTAGAACGCGTTATATTTTACGCAAAGCTAACATTTTAGGTTTTAATAAAAGCATGAAGAAGTTTGCTTTTCTTGGTATTCTTAAAGAAATATATATATTTCTAAAAGATCACGAAATCAACCAGTGAAGTTTCACTGAGTAACTAATGATTTAATGTTATTACTTAAGTTCTAGTAAAGTAAATAGTCTACAGGGTGTATTGTAGATGATTATGTTAAATAATACATACTTAAACAAACCTTCGCCTTTCTCCAAAGGTAGGCAAATATTGGGGTACAGGCTAACTACGCCGCGTCCCATAAAATACGACCTTTGAAAAGAGAGTGAGTGTGCAAGAGTTATGGGCACGGGACCGCCTAAATCACATAATAAGTACTGTTTTGGTCCTACTTACACTCAGGCCAACATTCTCCAATCTTTGCCATCACACCTCCAATCTGCTCTGGACCTCGAGACCACTCTCGGCAACCAACACAATGTCGTCGGCAAACAGCATATACCAAGGAGCCTCTTCCTGGACGTATGTAACTGCGTCCATTATCACCAGGAAGAGGTAAGGGTTTAAAGCCGACCCTTGGTGCAAGCAACAAATAAACAGACAAAAAAGAAAAAAGTTTTTTTTTGTTACAAGTACCGTATATACTTACATGATGCATTCAGTAAAAAGTTATCATTTTAAAATTAATAAAAAATACTTAAATTTTATTTATTTTGAATATAAGAAAATAGAATTGTATAGATTTGTTCTGTACAAGAATCGAACTTGCTTGAGTTGATAAGTCAATTTCTCAATCACTGCACCAATTAACAGTTTCCTTTAAAACTATTATAGTGAATTATCAACTTTATTCAATTCATTCGATTCGGTTAAGAATTTTCTAGACAAAACAAGCAATTTGCTCGCACAAATTGACTTAAGCTCAAAGTAAACAACCTGTATTTCTCACTAAAATTTCAGGCCAAATATACTTAGCTTTATAAAATAAATATTAACCACTAATTAGGTCTTCAATCAAGCCTTTTGCTATCAGAAAACTAAAATATTTGAGATAATAATTACGTACCAAAGTGTTCTGTTTACAATTTAGTCTACCACTTAAATAATAACTATTTTAGTGGGAGTATGTTATGTACTACAAGTACACACACAGTACAGTAGATAATAAGGGTTGAGCTGAGGTGTACCATTACTAAATCAAAATTTTGCCAGTTATGTTTAAGCCCTAAGTCATTAGGGGCGAGCCCATTACAATCAACTGTGCACAAATACTGACTTTGAGTTTCTACCTAATAACTCTTTACTCAACTTGGGAAACGAACTCAACATCTCATGTTCAGCAAAAGCGCTTGCAACCACTTGATCCACTAAACAGCAGTATTATCACATCTTTTAAATACTGATAAAAATTAAAACTTAAAAATCTATTCTTAACTTAATAAGTTTAAAAAATATTTTACGTTCTTCTCAATTCACAAACATCTAAAAACTGTTTTCATTACCTCCGAAATCTATAAAACAAAACAAACAAAATTAAAATTCCACCCACGTACGTAATGTTTATATTTAATTTCTAATACTGTTTACCTTTTGTCCGTCGTAACTCGGTCCGTGTGGTCACAACAAAGCCACAAATCGGTTTGGTCTCTTCTATTTTGGTACGGAGGATGTGTCCTGAACCACATGAAAAAGATGGATACAGAAGGTCAATTTCACATCAGCTGTGATAAGGCATACTAATTTTGAGTTTCACTAACTGGACACACGTGTCCAGTGACGTCGTTACGTCACGTTAGTCACGTGTCGAGTTGGTGAATAACCCCAAACTGCTGAGACACATCATGCTGTATTGTCGTTTAATAAAACAATTTGCTGAAGGGATTTTGTTCATTGATTTATTTAATTTATTGATTTATGTTAATTATAATTCATTTATCAATATACATAGGTTCACCTACAGTTCCGGTGTACAACATTTATCTTAAGTATATATATATAGGTTTTTACAGTCTTGGACTTAGGTACACAGTCGCCAATTACTGGTTATCCAGCATTCACAAAAATAAGTGATAACATAAGAAAAATAACATTAAAACAAGTGGCTTTACGTGCTTTCCGATCTTGGTATGTAATCTATGGTCACCCATGCAGAGACCAACCTCAGCAAGCGTTACTTTACCTTGAAGATCGAGTAATGCGGATGTTATTATTTAGCCACGACATTGACGTAGTATGAGCTGGTGGACTACCAAGATGACGACATAGAGATGGCGCTAGAAATCCCAGTCTAGCGCCATCTCTTTCCTACACTGGAATAGAACTAAAACATTCCTACATTAAGAGGTCATGGTAGACCAACTGATCTCAAACAAATGCCTGTCGCGAGTGCGTATGCACGTACGTGAAGCATGTCTGTGTGCGTGCGTTTTCACCCGTTGTATGAAATTGACTTTCTGATCCTATCTGTTTTGTAACAGAGGCTATATACCGAACTGCAGTATCGAAGTAATTGATGTTTTTCAAAATTCTTTTGTAAATAAAGGATGTGGGAGTATTCCTAGTTTCTATGAGTTTTGCGTTTTGTTATAGCACCTTTTACATTGAAAGAGATTGGTTTTGGTTCAGAAGTATTAAACTCCAGTTTTCAGTATTTTTAGGTTGTGAACTTCGTCACGCTTGCCGGTGATGACGGTTGGTTTGGTCAGCGTCTGAGCTGGTTGTTTTTTCAATAATTATTATTTCAGATCATTTTGTTTGGTGAGCACCTGAGCTATGTCCGGCCATCTCAGATTGCCGTCGGTGTTTGCGACACACTTGTGCACGAAACTGAGACGGCGCAAATACAAAATCTTAAACGGTAGATAAGTGTTTGAGCCGTTTGTGGTTGAAACACTAGGGCCATGGGGTCCGAGTGCCCACCTAGTATTTAAAGATATCGCCAAGCGGTTGGTCGACTCTTCATGTGCTCAGAGGGCTGGCCTTTTTTTGGCCAAAGAATCAGCATTGCCATCCAGCGTGGCAATGCTGCCAGCATTCTGGGCACTTTTTCTATTGACAACGATGTGGACGAATTTTTTGACCACATCCATTTTGATACTTGTACATATTTTATTATTATTTTAAATCTACTTGTAGCTTGTAAATAATTTACATACTGAATTCAAATAAATATACTATCTCGTTCAATATAATATCTCCAGTGTCGATGACACGTCTTCGCTGAGATCGACTGTCTACACAAAAAAAGAAACTATATCTGTCTTTAAAAAACAGTCAAAGAACATTAGCTCTCTTTTATACTTTGATTCTGTATTTATATTATAGGTATATATTTATATATATAATTAAAATAAATATACATTTATTTTATTATATAAGCATGTATGTTTACTATCTGTTTAATTATGATTGTTTAAGTTATTAATTTTGTAGTTAATTTATTCTTCTTACACACTGTGTCTACTTTTCTTTTCTATCTATCCTCTCGCAGGTCCGCTGGAAGAGATTTCTAAATGAAATAAGCTGTACCTTTGTGCTCTTTCGTCTTTATGTATTTTTCCTGTAATGTGTTTTGTGTGTACATAAATAAATAAATAAAAAGGTTCCATTTAGGAGCAGACAAACGTGCATATGTATTTGTACTATTTTGAGTCCTATTTAATAAAGAGCAAGCATATCCCCAGTACCCGTATTCTACATTAATTTTAACACCCTCAGTATGATTTACTTTCGTCTATCATTCAGGAAGCAACCGAAACATAATCGCTCATGTCCCCATTTTTCAATCCATGGTATTATGATTTAATAAAATGTCCAAAAAAAACGGTCAAGGGCGTGGCTGATCACGCACAGTAGGGTTCCGTTGTCAGTGAATATTCGCGGATACACAGTATTAATTTAATGAGCCGCAAAAATATGTAAGTTTGTATTTTACTTTCGCGGCTGTTAAGATTAATAGTACCTACGTCATGTTTGAATTTTATAGTAAATATTTCTCGAAAAAACTATTAAAACAGAGACATTGAGATATTGTGATTGTAACCAAAAACATCATAATAAACAAATTTACCGACTACATACTCCTGGCTGAAGGAGGCACTCAAGGCAGTACAGGATAGTCCGATTTAACAAAAACCGTCCACAAAATAACTAAATCGAAATGAAAAAATCACTTAGAAACCCTATCATATTTTTAATAATTGGGCGAAATTAAAAGGTCTCTGTTTTTGCTGTTGTGATTAGTGAACCCCAAAAATGGCATAAAAACTCAAACGCGTCGGCCATGTTATGACGTCATAAGCCTCTGGATTGATGGCAGCGGTAAAATGCTGCATACCAAATATTGTCATAAAGCGCGGTTTTAGGCACCATGAGTGAAACATTGTGAATGGTGGAATTCTTTCCGTATTATGTAGGTGTTATGATGGTCCCTGAATTATTCACGAGTGACGAGTTCCTGTCTTGTCAACAGTTTCTGTTAAGCACTTAAGTATGCTGAACGTGAAGTCCTCGGTTCAATTCCCCGGTCGGGCAGTGTTGATGGGTTATTTTATCAGGGTTTTTTCAATAGCAGCCACGGAATCCAGATGTGTGCCAGGTTTATGGCAACAAGATCCCCCCCCCCCCCCCCCCGAATATATGAGATTTAAACACAACTAGCCAACTGTGGGTGTACAAAGTATTAGGTACACTTCTGCCTAACCCTTCAGGGAAACTCGGTATGTAATGGGTGGTCACCCAACCACGATCCAACCCAGGCAAGAGCGGTTTAACCTGACGATCGACCCGAGCGGCTGTTATTATTTAGCCACGAGCTCCCCCATTAGTTATATATACTATTTATTATTATAAATAGGTAAAATTTGTTTGTAAGCTTGTATGTTATGATTCTAAATTTTTTTTCACTGGTATATTGTTCGTGGGTATAAGTTAATTATATTTATATCATGCTTGTTAGGTGAGCTATCACAATGGCGAAGTGCTAGTATTACAATTCTTAGACAATGTTAAAAATATGCTTGTGAAAATTTGTACGCTTATCACTGTTAAGCAAAAACATGAAAGCTCTTGTTATTTTTTTTTGTATGTTAACATTTTTTTATACCATGTTTTAAAAAAATATTATAATCTTATTCTATTCTACATATATGTGTCGTGTGAAAACGGGCATTCATGTACCTAATAATATCTTAAGTTACGACACCATTCCATTACAAATCTGAAAACGCCTCAGGTGGTATCCTTTTTAGAATTTCTACTTTAGCCAACAGTGACCCCGGAACGACAAGAATTTCTTGGAATTTGCACAAAGGCGCCTTTTACCTTACAAGAGTATTACATGAAATCGCTGGCCTTGTAATTCGTTGCCATGCAGCAAGTTACTAATGTCAGAGAGGATGAGCCAAAGCGTTATTTGGTTTATTACTAATATACCAGCGTAGCACTCCCCCACTGCATGGCAAAGGTTTTCTTATACGGAGAAGGCACGAGCATTGACCACCACACTTGCTCAAGACTGTTACTGTTAGCCTGTGTCATGACACTGATGGACTAAGGACTTCCAAATCCTTCGATCCAGGGTTATTGTGGACCACTGGTCGTTGGTTCTGTCCAGCTCGTCCTGCCATCTCCTGCGAAGTCTATCGCGTCGCCTAACAGGGCTCCACATCGTGGTTATTTTGGCCCACAGCTCGTCGGGCACACGGCAGACTTGCATTAATAATTTAAGTCCATGTTTCCTCACGTTTTTTTCCTTCGCCGATGTCGATGATGTCCAAGATTAACTTACATCTTGGACATAAGAACTAAAAAAGTTGTAACATGTATCTAGATTTGAACCCAAAACCTTGTGCTTGGGAACCGACGCTTTAACCACTAGACCAGTACGACACTACACTACTTATTCGGCATTTTTATGAAAAAAATCTTAGAAGCAACTGGGGTTTGTATTTGGTTGTTTACTTGCTCCTTTCACCTCTACACACCATTTCTAGAAATTATATATTTATGTATATACAAGGTGTAGTTTTGCATCCTCGTCAAATTCAAGGAGGTAACTATGCTAGTGATTCTTGACCCAAATCAATAATACAATGGGTACTTAGGTAATTTTTTATATTTTTTTCTTAATATCGGAAATCGGTAAGTGTACACCACTCGTATTAAAACGCGGCCCGTCTAATACTAGCCCTATTACCGCGCTTTAACACATACAAACAAACGCAGACGTTTATTCGATTCGAACTAGACGAAGACACCTAGACTATTTTAAACGAGATCCCACGCGTAGTATAACTTTATTCTTTTCAAATTGTTGTAAATAATTTAATGAACAATTATTTCGCCATCGCGAAATGTAGCCCTAAGTGTTAAATAAATCAGAGGTGAGTAATTATTAGGATTGTAACAGAACTCTTTTAAATCGTTTAATTAGTAACTAGAACTTATTTCCTTTCAAATCTTTGTAAATAGTTTTGATTCAACATTTTTAATATAAGCCATAACTACCTAACCCGCTTGTAGGGACTTATTTTTACATTTACCTTTTGTTATGCTTTTAGCATAATTTTTTAAATTGTATTAGGTCGCGAAACCTAGGCACAAAACAATTATGACGGTCAAAACCCCGTAAAAGTATGAAGGAAAATTTTGAATGATTTAATTTGCTAACATGAAGATCAGCTGAGCGATCAATGACCTTAGTAGGTACGCACCGAGGCACGAGCCATTGTAGGTAAATAAACTCGTGGCGTTACCATTGGTTTCATGCATTTTGCAAATATTACGTTATCACTTCCTTTCTTTAATTATAAGAGATACAGTGCTGTGAACTTGTTGATGAATAGTATTTTGTATGATAAACCACCTGTCCAAGGGATTAAAACGATCAAAATTTAACGGTGTATGACAACCTCCTGAATTTTGACGAGGATGCAAAACTAAACCTTGTACATGGAGAGATTTCTACGAATTCATAATAGGCTTCCAATATAAACAGTAACTTTATACATGCATTTGTTTTCATATAACGACCTAACGGACGGAAATAGTAGCTTATTTGCTCTCCGTAGTTTACGTAACACAAATACACACATAATTATGTCGATCTACGCTTATAGTGACTATACAAGTGACGAGCGAGTGCTCTGATGGAGCTAATGTAATCTCGGCTCTTTGCGGACAAGTTAGAATACCATTTTGATAACGGTATTGTACGTTGTGAGTGCAGCGGTCGGCCCAATAGCTATGGGCTTAACTGAGGAGTGGTAGGGTGTGGGATCGACCCAAGGCAGGCGTTTTTTTCTCAGCCTGTCAAGTATCCAGCATCGGGCACTAGTTGTCCGGCATTCTGCTGAACTGGGCCTATTTGGCGCAGCCGTGAGTCACACAATATTTCTTGATTAGTTTTAAATTTTATTTTATATTTGCCTTTTTTTATTTTGTATTGTGTACTTGTGGCGTGTGCCAATAAAGTTTTTTCTTTCTTTCTTATCCCACGGCTGGACAAAAGCCTCCCCCTTCTCCAAAACTCTCTATCTTGTGGGATCTCTGGCCATGTTACCCGCAAACTATACAGATATTACATCGACAAAATATAGGATTCCTGTAAAATCACCGGAGCGAAGACGCAGGGCAAAACTAGTTGTACTTCTTTTGCGTGGGATGTAGGAATTAAATCCTGTATTCAGCTGTTAGGCTCCCACGCCTAATGTAGACATTCTGCTGAGTCAATTTGTAAAGCACAGTATGCTTTACAAATTGACACATTCAACATCTTCAGACCTAGGATTAATTAAAGACGGCTATGCGATTACGGTCTTACGTCTATTTTAAACATGAAACAGCTATTACCCTATGAAACATGACAACAACATAACATCACGCCTTTAAACTCCGAAGAGTTCGGCAGAGTTGTACCTAATACGAGTAGTACACCCACATTTCGTCAGTTATGTTTAAGTCCCATGTAATAGGGGGGCGAGTCATTTGCCATTAACCGGAGAAATTCAAAACATCTCCTCCTTTTTCTATTCGGGATGTAAAACTTTACACCTTGTTCTTCTAACCCTACACATTTAAACAACATGAAACTTCTCAACTATTTCTCTCAATGACGGGCGATGAAACATTAAAAACGTCTAAAGTACAGTTTACAATCTATTTTAGTTTGAATATCGAAGGTAACTTGGATACCTACCAGATTAATCACTTACTGAAATAAAATAGCAAATCTAGCACAAAAATCAGTCAAAAATCAGATTTTCAGAAGTGCATTTCAAACTGCAACTCAGTCTACCCCATCAGGAATAACAAGCTTAATGATACGTAAATACATTCACAGATTAGTTTGCTTAGATCATAAATCACTTAAACGTTCTCGATTTAGTTTCCAAACATGTAAACAGATTGTTTTGTGGTAAATCAACTTTATCACTTACACATAAAGTTCAGTTTGCGCTAAAACTTCAAATATTTTTACGATTTTGAATAAGTGGTCCCTACGTACTGATCGGACAACATTTGAGACATCGGAAAGAAGAAGAATAATGCTAGCTAATCAGAAATCAACTTAATTAGTAACACCTTACGTCGCACCATCCTCAAACGGCGCAAATACAATAGCTTAATTGGTAGTCATGGTTGAAACAATAAAGCCATGAGGTCTGAGTCCTAGACCTTGTCTTTCGGGATATTATCAAGCGGGTGGGCGGGTGCTCTTCACGTGACCAGAGGGCTGGCATTTTTTGTCAAAAGAAACAGCATTGCCATCCAACGTGGCAATACTGCCAGCTTTAAGGGCACTTTTTTTGGCGCCCCGTAATTCTTTTACCATTTCGATAATTGTACATTTTTTACTATTATTTTAGATCTCTTTGTATTTTGTAAATAATGTACATTGTAATGAATAAAAAAATATTATAACAACATAAAGTTGTAAGTCATATAAGCGGAAGTTAAATCAATGGTAAACAAAGATTTGAACAGACTTTATGCTAACCAAATACAATGCGTTTTGCATCAAAATCGCGCGAATAGCGATTTTCGCGGCTGCTGGTGCAAAGCTGCCTGTTGGAAATCCATGATTTTGCATTAGAGTAAACAGGGGATTGTTAATTGGCTTCATTTGGCGCGTGATGCGATTGATATTGATGGTAAATACGTGTTTGAATCTTGGATTGGCCACTGTGATCTGTGTATAGAATAAAAGTATTCTATACACAGATCACAGTGGCAAATCCCAGTGTACAAAATTACATACATATCTATCTTCATAACAAAATTAAAGATTGCTGTTTCCATGGCTTTTCTTTTGGTTTCCAAAACAGTGACTGATTGAATATATTTCCTCAATAATTTCACGTTCCAATTTTAAAACGATTATATTGTTTATTGCACTTATCTGCATAGTCTTCATGTTTATACAAGTTGACCAAGATTATATCTGGACCTCAAAAGTTACTATTACCTCTGAGTTCATTTCGGCTGTTTCTTCTAAGAGCAATCAATTAAGAACACCGGCCTCATCTAGTTTTGAAAAAGACAAAGTGTAAAAGTGGTAATAAAAACCCTTTTGCAAAAGAAACATCATTTATCAATGCAGAGACCTCAAGATAAATCATGTGAAGAGTAGGTACAGCTACTAAACTTAAGTCGACTAGCTCGGCACAGCCCTAGTGAAGCACGAAAAAAAACTGTTACTCCTCAGATATCCTACGGCTGACTATGTTGAGCTCACAGAAAAGCTTCCACTGGGAGTATTCCATTGAGTACTAGTCGAAGCTAAATAATCTTAAGAATCATCGACACGACGAAAAAAATCTTATTATATTCTTTCTTCTCTTTCGTGTGGTTAGTGCCTTACCTGGTGTGAGAGTTTGAATACCGCCCATGGGAATCTGACTTGGCTTTTGGTTTCTTCACGATGTTTTCCTTCACCGAAGTAAGTGATTATTATACAATACGCATATCATCGTATCAAAAAATCTTGAATCTTGTTATCAAATCAATTGTTCACATCTCAAAAATACATTTTGCTAAATCTAGAAAATTCGGTCACTACGAAAAGTAGCAAACATTATACCCCCCACCCTCACCCCCAACTCGGCGGTATCTCATGTCACTAAGTTAGCTCAGCGTCCATTTGTTTGCGCGTCACAGTGACGTCGTCTATGACGTATTGAACGTAGTAATATGACGCCATGACGTGTTGGGATATGGTAAGTAGGACTGTCAATAGGGTAATTGATATTCCGGGTGGAGTTTATTTTGTTTTTGGTGGGGGATAAATGTTGTGTTGTGGTGGGCGAAATGTTCATGTACATGTTTTTAGCTCTTCGGGGATTACTGAATAGAATAGAATGCTTCTTCTTTATCGTGTGGTTAGTGCCTAACCTGGTGTCAGAGTTTTTATGCCGCCCATGGGCCTCTGACTTGGCTTTACATGCCGTCGAGAAATATCTCTCAGGCATGCTGGTTTCCTCACGATGTTTTCCTTCACCGAAGCAGGTGATAATTATTCAATACGCACATGATTCCGAAAAATCAGAGGTGCGTGTCTTGGGTTTGAACTGGAGACCTATGACTTGGCAGTCCAGTGGTCAAACCACTAGGCGATCACTATCGTAGTGCTTTATTTGCATAACATGTAGGTAAGATTAAAGTTCAGGGGTTACAATGATTAGAGATACCTTGTATATTCTACCTTCAAGATTAATAAGAATAAGGAAGAAGAGAGAAGAACACTCTTTAAGAAGGTGGTGTTAAGATAGGATAGATGTTCTACTTAACATTAGCTGCATTTGTTGCTTTTCCAACGATGTTAAGGTCAGTTTCCAGTCTAACTGGATTTTGCTGAATACCAGTATTTTACATGGCGCTATTCCCTATCTAAACTCCACAACCCAGTTAGTACTGGATAATACGATACCCATAGTAAGACTTGTTGTCAGACTTTCGAGCCACTGACTACCTGTAACGACTGTCAACGATCTACAAATGACAGCCGGGACCAACGGCTTAACGTGTTTTCCGAGGAAAACTCGGTAAGGAATTGGTGATCACCCATCCATGGACCAACGTAGGCAAGTGTGGCTTAACCTAAAGATCGACCCGAGCGGCTGTTATAATTTAGCCACGAGCTTCTACGTTTTAAAGAATAGAATAAAAACTTGTGACAAAATAAGTAACTTTTCTATTTTTAGCCATTCTATTCTACAAGTCTAGTCTTCAATTCCGTGTCAATTGGTGTTAGAACTCAGAACCCTCTATTTTAGCAGTGAGTCGGGTAACAAGATATCCTCGCTCGCCGCAAGCAGCCGCTCACTCAAATAATTCATGAATTGGAACCATACATTGCGGGGAAATTGTTAGAAGGTTCGTTTAAGAAGAATTGTACAGGATTCTAAATATGGGTTTTTTTTATTTTTATTCTGGTATATTACATACCTACTTACTGGTCATGTGAATCCATATCTATAATCTAAAAATATAATGAAACGTTAGTAATTCTCGTCCACACAAAATAGAGTTTTTTTTTTTTTTTTGGAGTACCTAGTTTTTTGCGAAACACGGGCTAAGCTGTCGGCAAAAGTCAGTTTTTATTCTTTTTCTTAATATCTTGCTTGCCAAAATGCAAGCAAAGAAGCATTTTTGCTACCATGAAAGAAATAAAGTACTAAAAATCATCACGGAATTTCGAAATTCTTGACATTAAAAGTTAATTTTAATTGACTATTTATCAATTATCAACATTATTTATATAAGGTTTTCTAAAACAAAAATAACCCATAGAAGAACATCTAGAAAGACCGTAAACTTGAAAAAGTACCAAAATTTTCAACTCAAACCTACGTCCCATCTTACTACGGCGTAGCACACAACTACGAATTCCATTATGGCTACGAGCTACGAGCTACGCAGGCACGCTACGATTGGCACGTTCGTAGCGTTATTGAAATGCGATGCGAGACCGCCGTAATGAGATCACTGGCATTTGTTTAAACTATTGTTCTTTTCAAGTATTCCCATCTTGACATGGGTAAGCAGAGTCCCAGATATTAAGGGCAATTTAATTTTCTTGTCAGTTTCTTTTTAAAAATCATGCCTTCAGGGGATATTTTATATTTATGCCCACTTTGGACAACACCTATAAAAAATCCTTGTTGTAAATGATTAACTGATAAAAAGTCGCTGGACGATCCGTCATAAAACACGATACGTCATGACGGATGGACGTTCACATTGCATACGGAATCGTGTTTTATCACGATCCGGCAAAAAAAAACGAATTGATGTTCACATAAGTTTTGTGATTTTTCGGGAGCGAGCGCATCAGAGAATCCATAACAAAAAAATCACGATTCGTGTTTTTTGACGTACCTGATTTTTAGATTTAAGACGTGTCTGTCATTTTTCACGATCCGTGATGCAAGTATTGCCGCCGTCAAAAAAACTGACGGGTCGTAAAAAAAAAGACGATATGTCAAAAAAAACTAATCATCTTCGTGTGAACGGGCTGTAAAGCAGTCTAAAGCACTGGCTGGCATTGTGCCTCATTGATCGCAAGCGCGACAGCTGAGCATAAGGTCCTGGGTTCGACTCCCGGGTCGGGCAAAATGTTATTGGGTTTTTCAATCAGGAATTTTTCAGTAGCAGGCACGGAGTCTGAATTTGTGCCCGGTCGATGGCAATTGGCTCGCTCCCTATTACATGGGACTTAAAACGTAACTGGCGAGATGTGGGTGTACTATTAGGTACACCTCAGTCTAACCCTTTCGGGATTTCAATTAAAAAAAAATACAAAAAAAAAAACAAAATGGTTTATTTACACAATTAGCATAGTTATTACATTAAAACGTGTTTGGGGCCTCCTTTTAAGCAAAATAGTGCCTGTATTGATCGTGATGGTACGTTTTGTAAAGTAGCTGGTTTTCACATTTATTAATATTTATTACACAAAACATGCCCAAAATCCAGCATAAATTTACCGAAGCCATTTTACTCGGTACCAAAATTCCATGAAATCAGGTATAAAATCATAGCCAAGCTGAAAGCCCCCCCGGCCATGTTTGTTGATACATGAAAGAATAGAACTTTCTAATGGACTCTGTGTAACTTTGTCCGGTAGGTGGCGTGGTCGTACAGAGGGCGGAGCGAGAAATGAACTGGAAGAGTTGAGCGAGAAATGAACGAAGAAAGATTAAGATTGAAATGAACTTCTTTCAACTTAAGTACACTACAGGTTGACTATTATACCAAAATTGTGCTAGGAAAAATATTCTTTATAGCTGACCCGCGCAACTTCGTCTGCTTAACATTTTTGATTGATGCTCCGATCTTATTGGTCGCAGCGTGATGTTATATATATATATAGCCTATAGCTTTCCTCGATAAATGGGCCATCACTAAAACTAACTAAAGAAACACACACACTAAAGATTTTTTCAATTCGAACCAGTAGTTCCTGAGATTAGCGCGTTCAACCAAACAAACAAACCAACTCTTCAATTTTATAATATTAGTAGGTATAAATATGAGTCCTTGCCTCCTAGACCGTTTCGTCACCGACCAACACCGTCGCGTGCGATGCACGAGCTCCGATACGTTCCTGGGCATAGACTCATACTTTTCCATAAAAGAATATAGGACTATAACCGCGTATGATGACCGCTCTGAAAACGTTATAAACAGGTATTATTTAGATACGTTCTAGTGGGAAAAGTAGTCCATTTTATGTTTCTTTCCGTGCCTGATACGTTCATAGCACGATCATAGTATGGTACGGTGTAGCGGGCAGACTCCTAAAGCCATAAATAGTTACTCACTAAACAGTCATACATGTATTTATTCGATTCAATCGAATTGACATGAATAAATTACATTATATGTATATAAATTTAATTTATTTAAGTCAGACACAGCGATCCATTATTTCGTTAGTAGGTACACTTAAAAAAATAATGTTAGTAATTCAATAATCAGAGAGAAATACACGCCACACAATACTATTATAACATCAATATACTCCTAATACATAAAACTATATTAAATTAATACAATAATTTTTCATGTCAAATAAAATGTAAAATGTTTACAATCAAATTTAAAAAATAAAGTATTTAGTAGTATGAGTATTTATGCATAAATCGTGAAAGTAAAGCTAAGCTGGCTTCGTCTGCGGCGAACCCAATGCTTTAATAAAATGATTCATGTCAAGAAAAGTTCAGGTTAACTTCACTGGCAGATTAATTACATACTTTGGTTTTCTGGTCCATTCAAGATCACTCTTGAAAAAAACATCATAACTTAAAAAATCTGTGGAAAAAGGTAATTAGATATATTTCTGCCTTCGCACGCCAAACCGTGATTATGAAAAAAATTAACACGAAAAAAATAAAGCTGCTTGAAATATCTATACGAATAATAAATTCTCGACATAAACGAATTACAGGAACGAATTGAATTAACTTCTGCCAATCAAAGCAGCAAGGTTTTTCTTTAAAATAAATCTCTGAACAGGTACGGGAAGTGTTTGCATTATAATGATTTAATTTTCTCAAAATTCACTTATATCTCTGTCACTTCAATCATAAAGGAGTCCGGTATATTTTATTAAAATCAGAATCTTGCAAGTCATTTGACTTTTAAATAAAAGTAACCTCTCTCTTTTTATGTTATAAAGTATTTTCTAGTGGAATATGTAAAACCAAGTCAGAGCCCATGAACGGCATAAAAACTCTGACACCAGGTTAGGTACTAACCACACGATAAAGAAGATGAAGAAGAAGTGGAAGATACCTTCCAAGTTTCTTTAGATACCAGACTTTAAAGGTGGTTCTGTGCTTTGACAGCATAATTTTTTGCTGTCTTTCTGCAGTGTTCTGAACTGACTGAGTTAGCAATATAGAAAGAAAGAAAGTACATTTTATATAAGTAAATAAACTCTTTATTTCACCAAAAGTCATCACGTTACAAAATATATAAAAGTAAGCACATTTAAGGCTTATTAAACTAGGTGTAGGCCTGTAACTTAGGAGTCAGTGATTCTCCGAAATAAACAAAGCCATATTTTATAGTAAATCAAGACTTTTCAACATCACAGACAGAATTTAAACTATGTAAAAAAAAAAGAAAAATGTCGATATGACGCATAACTAACACACTAAGTACAAAAACTTTTTTGAAAAAAAAAAAAACGACTTCCAAAAAAAACACTAAAAAAAGTGCAAAATAAATTACTTTCGGAAGTCGGTGACTATGGTTTGTTTCATTGACTTTTTTTTTGCAAAAAAGTTTTTATTTTACCCTTTTTAGTTATAGTATCACACAAATCCTTGTCAAGTATCAATTTCGCAATTTCTTTTACTTGGATGACATTTTTTCCAGCTATTTTGATTTCAAAACCAAACTGCTGAACCGATTTTGA
This sequence comes from Standfussiana lucernea, assembly GCA_964057025.1. NCBI lineage: Eukaryota > Metazoa > Arthropoda > Insecta > Lepidoptera > Noctuidae > Standfussiana > Standfussiana lucernea. The sequence continues at coordinate 14,390,313 of OZ059798.1, read as the reverse complement.
TGAAATTTCTATGGGACCAATCGGGAAGTAGATCCATTCAGACAAAAGAAGAATTTTTCAAATCGGTTCATAAATGACGGAGATATGAGGTAACAAACACAAAAAAAAACACAACCGAATTGAGAACCTCCTCCTTTTTTTGAAGTCGGTTAAAAAACTAGAAGTAGAGTCTAAATCCACAGGTTTATGGTGATGATATTCGTGGATTTAGAGATTTTAATGCACTCCAGATTGCTTAGCTCATCCCACTCTGCGACCTAACCCTTATATTCACCGTTATATTTACGAAACTTGAACACATGCTTCCACATAACATACAGATGTACATAGTTATAGTGCATTGTAAGTACAACAATAGTTCTTTCAGTTGCTTTGCACACGACTACAAATTTAATAACTTGGGAAAGGTTTTGCTCCTGTAGTAAAATAATTGTTTTAGTTACAAATAAAATAGAATGAAAAATGAATTGGTTAAGATGTGATGATGATGAAAATTTTCCAAGTTCAAACTTTTCGGTATTTTATTTTTAAATGCATTATTAGTACATTTTAATATAAGAGCCGCAGGCGCAGGTGTTATGGAGCCGAGAACTTCAGTAAAAAATGCCCACGTGTATCAAACGACGTTTTTCAATACACTTTTAGTTATTTGGTTTTAGTTTTTAGTCCAAATTTGTTTAAAGTCCAAATTGATTCAATGGAATAGAAAAAAAATAAAAATAAAAATGACTGGATGAATGGGCAAGCCGCCTCACCACCTGGCTGTGGAATTTTTATTTCCGCACATAGTGCGGGAATATAAGAAGAAAACCGCGAGGGTGAAATCCATTGCATGTTGAACCTAATCGTAGTGCGATAAGAGCCAGTTTTCGAGGAAGTGTATTGAAAAATAATTTGCACTGTGCATAATAGTTGATACATTTATTCAAACGTTAAATCGCCTTTGAAACACGTAAAAGTAAATGATAAATAACTTATTCAGTCAATATCGTTTTTTTTTTCAAATGAGTAATTTTTTTCCTCTTCTATTTTGATTCATAATTATATTTATTTATGTAAATCTGTTCCTCTTTGGTCTATTGGCCTCAATCACGACTACTGAGTCTAAGGTTTTGGGTTCATTTCCCAAGTCAGGCCAATTGTTTTTGGGTTTTTCCATCAGGAATTTCTCAATAGCAGCCACGAAGCCTGGATTTGTGCACGATTGATGGCAATGGGCTCGCCCCCTATTAACTTAAACATAACTGGCGAAATGTCGCTGTACTATTAGTACACCTCTCCCTAACCCTTCGGTGATTATGTTATGTAAATCCGTTTTAAACACACTCACTCTAAATCAGGCCACTACAAAAAAGATGCACAGAAGAAACACCTAAACAAACTCAGAGATCAAGGTCTCTTTAATGTCCAGACATTGATATCTCTACAAAACTTTTCAGCGACCTAAGATCTCTGCTAACGCGACTAGCGTAAAAAGCGTGAAGTTTCCAACTAGGACAGCACACAACAGGTCTCGCGGGGCCAGTAATTGTGTATCGAGCCAAGGAAACAAAACTAGATCGCAATGTAATGGGAAAACTTCCCCATAGCGTTGTGTACATTATTTAGTACTTAATTGGGATATTCTCTTCCCATGGAATAAAGTTCCCATTAGGGGTTTTTGGGGTGTTTATATGGAGTAGGAAAATTCGTGGTAGGGTCAAGGACGTTAAAGCGTTTTAATAACCAACATTTAAGTTAGTCTAGCTTCCAAGGATTGTGGTAAAGAATAACTAGGTAATTTATAAAACATTATCTGCTAAGTATTTTCCCAACTATGTTAGGGTCGGCTTCGTCTAACCGGATGCAGCTGAATACCAGTATTTTACAAGGAGTGACTGCCTATCTGACCTCCACAACCCAGTTAGTACAGGGTTATACGGTACCCCTTGGTTAGACTGGTTGTCAGACTATCACTGCTTGTGGTGACTGGTCGTCTTGTTGACCAGGTTTTTGTTACTGAAAGAAAGAAAGAAGATGATTTATTTGTCAAACATGCGATTTGTCAGTCATTTATTTGTCCGTTTACATAAACTGACTTATCAGACATGAAAAATATTGAATTAATATGTTGTGAGCGTCCATGTTTTGCCAACAATGGCGTACAAATTTTGTAGGTATAAAAATTACATTTACTTATAGTCAAATTACATTTCATCACAAAATACACAAGAAATAAATAATAATTGATTGTCAAGATATTAAAGTATAATTATATTATGGTAATATAACGTATAGTATATATGTACAAGGTTACACGTAATGTGTCAGCAATCCGTTAAGGGAATGTAAGGGAGCACATTTGAAACCAAATGAGCCCCACTTACCCCTATGAAAATGTCAAACATATCCGAGTAATATTCAAAGTTGCATACTGCAGACTACTTGAAAAACACGTAAAATGTCAAAAAGAGATCTTCACACTACAGAGTTGAAAAAACAGCCTGACATTACTAGATATAAGAGTGTGACAGGGTCAAAAGCTTGTAACTATTTATATCTACAAGTGTATTAGTTTCCGGGAGACAACACGGTAATAGTGACCGCAGGCTACGTCCGTCGCTTCCACTTCGGCAGATACTAGTGTCGATAGTACTTCTTGTAAGGATAGGAGATTTGATACGCAGGATTTGTGTTGTGGTTTCTTACTGATAAAAACTGCTACGCGGCAGTAGAATTATCAGATGGCTTAAAAAAAAAATTGCGTTTCATGAGCGATAATGATTTTTGAAAGTCGAATGCATATCTGCTAGCTTGGGCAGACAGTAAATTTTTAGGTAACAGGTGGCCTATCATGATGCCATTAAGGCATCTATCTATTTATTTATCATCAGGCAATACAGCAGCCTAGCACCATCTCTCTCTCTCTTGAAATAGAACTAAAACGTTCCTGCATTAAGGAGTCATGTTAAAGCTAAAGTTACGGTAAAAATATTACTAACTTTTTTAATTAAAAGTCTGAGTGCTGATTTTTATAAAATGCCGCTTAAAAAATTGTTAAAAATCAATAATCAAGTGTTGATTATTGCCAGACACTTCCCGTTTAACAGAAAGCGTCTGGCAGTCTTGATTATTGATTTAAACCTCAAAGTCTAATTATTATAATAATTTGGTTATACATATAATTCGATTTGGACCGACTAAAAGCTGCGTTCTAACCACCCATTGCGTCGCCTGCCGAAGGATGAAAGATTTGACATTGTTTGCCGTTTAAGAGCAAACATGAGACGACTTGTTAGCTTTCCAAGTATACGGTAAAAATAGACTATGTCTATTGATTTTAGATACAAGGACTTTCTGTCTCAAAACTTAGGGACGTAGACAGAATAACGTAGGTTTTGATGTTATTTTCTAAAGTAATTGAGCGAAGAAATGGAACAGGGGGGTAGATAAGGGAGGCTGACAGTTGCCCTGTGAGTAATTGAAACAATACGGATTTATTGTCATTGTAATAAAATAATGATTAAATAAAATTGTCTACTAAGAGTTAACTTTCAAATCATTATATATAATTCTTTTACATTTTCATTATGTTCCATAACATAACATCACGCCTATAATACCCGAAGGGTTAGACAGAGGTGTATCTAATAGTACACCCACATTTATCCAGTTATGTTAAAGTCTCATGTAATAGGGTGCGCGCCTATTGCCACTAAACGGGCACAAATCCAGACTCCGTGGCTGCTACTAAGAAATTCCTAATGGAAAACCCCAATAACACTTTGCCCGACATGGAAATTGAACACAGGACCTTGCGACGACTAGACCAGTCACTATGTTATTATTTGATATCATCGTTATTACCATCAGCCTAAAGCAGTCCACTGCTGGACATTGGCCTCTCCAAATAAATGTCATTCAGCTGCTACCAACCATCATTTTAATTTTTATAAGTAAAGCATTTGAAATCGCATGATTTACAACATGTATGTGGAAGATGAGGTCATGTTAAAGGATGTGGTATAGACATCAAATGGAACCACTTTCTCGATGGACGACGATGGTTGTCGTAATTGGAAAAAAATATTCAGGTGTCCCAGACAAAATTCCAATTCCTACTCGGCTTGAATGAAGAATGTCGAAAAATTTTAGTTTGATGACTTTAATGTAGACTCTTCAGAATGAAAATAAATTAATACGAAATATCGTGTTAAAACGAATCGAAGAGCGAGATTCAGAGGGCTGGTCCCACCATCCCTCGTATTCGAAACTAAACTTGATTTATAATAATTTCGCCGAGAAATTACGATTTAATTAAAATGTAATTTGAAGTGAAACGAGTTTCCGCTTAATTGGACGAGCCTCTGCTTTGAATCGAGATGAGGGGACGTCGTTATGTTTGCTATAGTATACTTAATCAAAAGCCGCCAAAATATAAATTACAATGCACCATTTTATTCTTTATGGTGTGGTTAGTGACTAACCTGGAGTCGAGAGTTTTTAAGCCGTCCATGGGCCTCTGACTTGGCTTTCCATGCCATCGAGAAATATTTCTTAGACATGCTGGTTTCTTGTTATCTTATTGTTATTTATGCGTTCGACGTAATAAATAAATAAAATAAATAAATCTTTATCTTCAGACCCGAGATCCATAACAAAATAACATAAAACAATTGGTAATTACTAACTAAAACACGTATAGCTTATAATCTCACCCCACATATCTAAAAGACGGCCTGTGTGCCGCAATCCAGTGGCAAATTATTTGGCCATCCACTCTACCGACTACAGTAGCCACGAGGCTGTTGGGGCTGCCGAGCACCCGACCCATCAGTGATGCGATTCGCAGACGCAGCAGCGAGCCGAAATCTGGAACGCGTGCGTCCGCGAACATCCCCGACGCGCTACAGAAGAGCGGCTACCCCTGCATAAAATAGTAATGTAAGTATTTTTTATATGCGAAACTAACTCTGCCTGTCTTATTAATACCTTTCCACGCTTTGACGGCTAAACTAACGACTGACTTAAGGCACATGAATAGACCATGATCGGACTGAATTAGGCATAGGATAATTTTAATCCTGGTTGTACGTTCCCCTCGGATAATTATCGCAGGTGAAGCTGCAGGCAAAAACTGGTGCTACTATTTATCTAAAGTGCTTTATAATTTTTCAGTTTCTGGTTTTGTTGCAATTATCGTAAAGCTTGTATTGCTTACTGATTAAACCCGAGAGTGGTGATAATACTCCTTGAAAATTGTTTTTGGTCGAGCCTCTACATTAATTTGTGTTAAACGTTGCGTCGTTGTGCGCTAACCAGAAACAATTAATTGAATGTCAATCAACAACGAAATGGAATGGCAGCTGACTGTTGACATTGGTAAGCTGTCAGACCAAAATTAGTACAGCTATGGAGGTACATTGGTACTATACTCGTATGATTGTGATAGTTCTGCAAAATCAGAAGACCTTTAAGTATGACCACTTTAAGTGTGCTGTTTTTGTTTGTGTGTTTTCTTGTCAAGAGAATTAGCATCGAAATGTCAAACTTGCTACATTTATTTAAGTTGTGTTTTCTCGGCTGCGCATATAAATTGGTTGAAGTGTTGTAGTCGAAAATAAAAACAGCCACAACCCGAATTTCGCTTCGTGGTCGTTTTGTATTTGCCATTTCGCGATGTGGTCGGTTTTTTCGCTCAATGAGCGTTTTCGGCCTTTGAGCCTAACGTATACACAAAAAAATACACGAACATCAACAATATCAACGTTGTTATCAGAATCTTTACAGGAAGTAGACGATATTTTCTTAGAAATGAAGCTAATATTGATTCTTTGGATATAAACTATTTTTATTGGCATTTTTGCGGTAGGTATCGTATGAAAGGAATCCCAATAAGTATTGTCTGGGGTTCTACAAAACGATTGCATGCCATATTGAACTCAGTAATCTTGCTACTATTATAAATGTGAAAGGTTTTTAGTATGTATGGATGTATGAATGAATGGATGTTTGTTACTCTTTCACCAGAAAAAATACTAAACGGATTTGAATGAAATTTTGCACATGGATAGTTTATAACCTAGATTCACACATAATACATATACTTTTTATCCCCACAGTATTACGATCCCGTGGGACACTTGCCCGACTTCCGCACGGGCGAAGCCGCAGGCATAACAAATAGTTTTCAGTGTCTGGTCTTCCTTCTTTATCGTGTGGTTAGTGCCTAACCTGGTGTCGAGAGTTTTCATGCCGCCCATGGGCCTCTGACTTGGCTTTACATGCCGTCGAGAAATATCTCTCAGGCATGCTCGTTTCCTCACGATGTTTTCCTTCACCGAAAAGCAAGTGATGATTTCGTATTTAGTGTCCTGTGTACGCACACAATATGTCCGTACAGGTTTGAGCTTCGAAACCTGAAAATTGCGAATCTTCCAACATTAACGCGAATACAACATCACAATATTGAGATATGCTTCACTCGATTATCGGGAACAGGAAAGTGGAGAAGTAGTTTCAGCAACACCTTTTGTTGAGAAAAATATTATACTTTGAGCTTTATTATGAGTGAAAATTGAGTTTAATATACATCGATAGTTTCTTTATCCAACGGACTTATCTATATAATTCTGTAGAAAAAGCAAGTAACAATGAATCACTAACTTTTCACTAGTACATTATAGTGACAAGAGAGCGCACTCGCTTGGTACAGAACACCTGGGATCTAGGCAGATATGCAAACCTCACTTAAAAGTTGTATCGTATATGTTTATATAAAAGTTGCTTTGCATCCTCGTCAAATTCAAGGAGGTAACTATGCTAATGATTCTCGACCCGAATCAACAATAAAATGGGTAGGATTTTTTTTTTCTTAATTTCGGAAATTGAAAAGTGTACACCACCCTTATTAAAACGCGGCCCGACTAATACTAGCCCTATAACCGCGCTTTCCCTCATACAAACAAACGCAGATGTTTATTTGATAAACGGGTGATTCTCCTCTCTTGAGAAGGGCTCCATTCTGAAATAGTGACAAATTAAAACAAGTATAAAAAGCAGCGTTTATTATTATTGACCAGGTACCGTAATTTATATTGATTACTTACGTCTTCTATGAAAACCTCCTGAATTTTGACGAGGTTGCAAAGCAACACCTTGTATAGAGCTCGTGGTTAAATAATAACAGCCGCTCGGGTCGATCATCAGGTTAAGCCACGCTTGCCCGAGTTGGTCCGTGAATGGGTGACCACCCATTACATACCGAGTTCCCTCCGTGCCTCGGAAAACACGTTAAGCTGTTGGTCCCGGCTGTCAATTGCAGATCTTTGACAGTCTTTACAGGTAGTCAGCGGCCCGAAAGTCTGACAACCAGTCTTACCAAGGGGTACCGTGTTACCCAGTACTAACTGGGTTGTGGAGGTCAGATAGGCAGTCGCTCCATGTAAAATACTGCAATTCAGCTGCATCCGGTTAGACTGGAAGCCGACCGCAACATAGTTGGGAAAAGGCTAGACAGATGATGAGCATTTCTGCTGAGCATGTGGTCACGGGTTCTTTTCACCGATCTAGCATAGTGTTATTGGGCTTTTCGATTATGTTATCTTCAGTAGCAGTCTGGATTCAAGATTTGTCGCTGGTTGATGGCAATAGGCTCGCCCCCTATACGGCAATAGACTAACGTTCAAAAGTGCCTTTTAATCTTCTTTATCGTGTGGTTAGTGCCTAACCTGGTGTCAGAGTTTTATGCCGCCCATGGGCCTCTGACTTGGCTTTTACATGCCTTTTAATGACCTAATTGAAGTAAATGATTTTACTATTACCTGACCCTAAAACTTGGATGTATTATTAGCCCTCTGCATAACCTTTTGAGGAACTGACGGGATATAAAATATTGTTTCTAAAGTCTTCAGCGAAGTAAATACCTCGCTATATTCACTTATCCTCTCAACGTAATATCAATCCAAAATGTACCTACCCATAGGTACAAAATTCCTAATTTCCGCGCCCAATCAGTCGGAACAAATCGAAATTATATGCATGATTAGTTCAACGTGGAGCGTCTGATACAAAAATCGAACACGTAATTTAAAATCGATACGTGTTTCTATAGAGAAATGAATGGAAGCTGTGGATGTAATGATTGATTATGAAGATGGAGTGGAGGATGTTCTGAATTTTTCTTTTTATTCGGGTGTTAAATTATTGGTTTTATTTTGGTAGTACTTATTTTTTCATAAAGGTTCGGTAAATTATTGTATTTGATCATCAGTTGAATTCTATGGTCGGGCAAAGTTATAATTACTCAATACTCAAGTCTTTATTGCATTCCATATGTATTACGTAGATGGTGTAACAAGATAAAAGTTCAATATGTACCCTGTCGGGCACAGCAACACTAGGAGAGAGGAAGATGGCTCAGTAGCAATTCAATAATATTATTATAAATTATTACATTATTAGGTGTGCATGTGTTGTAATTGAGTGTATAATTATGAATATATATATGTATATGACGGCGTAAGCGATGGCTGAGCGATAGCGCCGTTGTCATTAGGGTTCGGTGGTACCGGGTTCATGATGAGAAGTTAAAATAATAGTTTCGGTTTCGGTACACAAAAATCACAGTTTATTATTCAACACAAATTTACATTAAATAACACTAACAAATAATCTCCACAAAATGGGGAAACCGACAGTTTCGTTCTGAAGGAGTGACTTGGTTGGAGTTCCGAGCAAAAGTGATCTCGGCACAATCCCCACTCTACAAAACGACTCTGTCCACGTGCCGCCATTAAAACAACATCTGACGTCACGGCGTTTACCCCTACTACAATGGTCAAATCAGCAACTTGATGTTTAAAAGTTATCGCTTTCTCCGACACGGCCAGCCTGACAAGTTACACGTTCTCGTGAGTACCTGTAACCAAACAGTCAAATTTGGAGCAACAGTACAGGCTCGGTCAACCTGACCACATCTTTATGGAATAGCATAACTTGAAAATAACAGTTGTCAAACAAAAGGTTCCTCTAAGTCTCAATCATATTTACTCAGCAACTAAATCAACTTCGATCACATACAACGCTCATGGCCCAGCTGCCGCAGCAGCTAGTGACACTTATGCCACCCATATCGTCATCACCTCATGTGATACGACCACACACATCACATAGAGTCTGCGACTCCCAGGTCAGTACAAGACCAAAACAACAATAGTCTCCATTGAGACCCAGGTCCCCGCCGTACCACCAGCTGCCCATCGCCCCCTGAACAGCTCACAAGTGAGCTGCAGTTACGACTACAGACTAGTGCGTACGGTGCGACCAAATAGCCATGGTATGTGTCTACTACTCGGTGGAGGTACTTTCATCACCGTCCTCTACGTTTAACTCATTAGGAACACTACTTAGAGGCATCTTTCGTATACGATCGTGAGCGTACTTGTAGGTTCTATTACCATTCAAAGATTTTAAAACATAGCGATCGTTTTCAAGCAACTCTAAAATTTTGAAAGGACCTTTAAATTTGGGTTTAGTTTGGTTTCTTTTTTTTCATTTTTGATTAATACCAAATCACCAACACTGAAATTAACTACTTTGGCCTTATTTTTGTCAAAACGGGCTTTTTCATAAGCCGCACTCTTCTCAATACCGTCCACCGCGTGTTCTCTCGCCTCTGTTAGGTCAATTCCGGTTTCATCATCGTCGTTATAAGCCATTGATAAAAGCATTCGAATACTCATTCAAAAGGGACGTCAACCGGTCCTTGTTTTCGTTTGAAATATCAGAATCAACATTGTAAAGATCAATTACGGGAGGTAAATCGCAACAACCTACATTTGTGACTTTCGAAATACGTAGGGTAGATTCAGTTAAATGTACCGTATAGCCAAGTGTCAAAATATCGCGTCCGATCATAACATCGTATTTCATACAATCGTCGAGTAGTACGTAAAATAAAATTGACAGTTCGTTATTGTCGACCACAACATCGCTAAGAATTTGTTCAGTGCTAAAAACATTCGAATTATTACCGATACCAATTACTTGCACGGTTGAAAGTGAACGTTTTCCCGAGAATTTATAAGCTACACTTTGTTTAACGAGAGAACACTCGGCGCCGGAATCAAAACAAAATGAAAACGACTCACCGGATTGTTCCAATTGCCCGCAAACACCTGCTATTTCGCAGCTATCGACGCGTCGCTCCGCCGTTGCGTTGGCAGCGCTGCCCGCCGACGATGACGCGCCACCCGCACTGCCGCGTTGGCAGTTCGTAGAGATGTGTCCGGCTTCTCCACAACGGAAACACGTTATTCTTTTGCTGGAACCCGATGAAGTCGCCGCCGGTGTAGTTTTCTGGGCGTTAGCTCCAGCAGGCTGCGTAAACTTCGAACGACAGTTCACCGCTTTGTGTCCCGGTTTTCCGCACTTATGGCACGTGAACATAGTGGAAGTTTGTGGCTTTAAACGCTTTGCATCAGTGGCGCCATCACCGGTACTGCGATCGAACTTCCGCTTCAGACTTGCACTCGCCTTAATCTCCTGCAGTAACTTGTTGCGTGACGTTATTTCGCTAGTAAACGCCAAGCGATTAAGCAGAGAGTCGAACTGAGAGACATGAGCGAGCACATACGACGTGGCTATTTGTTCATAGCTTCGATTCTTCCATCGAGCCAACAGGGTAGTCATTAGGCGGCTGGCGTACGCTGCGAGACATTCGCCCTCCTTCGGCCGGCCGTTGTGGATGTTAACAAGCGATGCAGCAAGAGTTTCAGTGGATGCATAACGCGCAAGGAATAAGTCGCGGAAATGCTGCCACGTCATGCCTGCATGCGAAATCTGCGACAGCCACGATGACGCATTACCTTTCAGGGCTTTGCTCAGAGCTATAATAAGCGATGCACCCTCCAGTGGACGTTCGTCGAGGCAAATATCGATAGTATCGCACCAAGCACGTGGATCGGTATCTGGTAGCTCCGGATTAATTTCTGTCAGCATGATCTGAGGTGCCACTGTTGGTGTCCTGATGGCTTCGATCAGCTGCATCATGTTCTTCTGCTGCATCTCGAACATAGCACACCAGTGGGAATCAAGTCCAGATCCCACTTCTGATGACGGCGTAAGCGATGGCTGAGCGATAGCGCCGTTGTCATTAGGGTTCGGTGGTACCGGGTTCATGATGAGAAGTTAAAATAATAGTTTCGGTTTCGGTACACAAAAATCACAGTTTATTATTCAACACAAATTTACATTAAATAACACTAACAAATAATCTCCACAAAATGGGGAAACCGACAGTTTCGTTCTGAAGGAGTGACTTGGTTGGAGTTCCGAGCAAAAGTGATCTCGGCACAATCCCCACTCTACAAAACGACTCTGTCCACGTGCCGCCATTAAAACAACATCTGACGTCACGGCGTTTACCCCTACTACAATGGTCAAATCAGCAACTTGATGTTTAAAAGTTATCGCTTTCTCCGACATATATATATACATTATAAATTGTTAGGTTTCTGCATATAGATATAATATTTATATTAGTTATTTTTATTTGTTGATAAGAATAATTGATGAAGATAATTATGGGGTTTTTGTATTAGTATTAGAGTACCTCATCAGTATAGTGTTCGTAATGGCAACTGATGAGCAAGAGGACCTGAGTTCGACTCCCGGCTCGGGAAATTTTGTTATTGGGTTTTGCAAATCAGGAATTTCTCAATAGCCGTCACGAAATCTGGATTTGCGCCCGATTGAAGGCAATAGGTTCGCCCCCTATTACATGGGACTTAAACATAACTGCATATGTATTTCTTGCGTCAATGGCCATCTATTAACTACCCATCCATGGTTCTAAAGATAGTCATAATAATGTAGTTTATGAGACATCAGCGATGGATGGACTGTGTGAAGAATGATATGGTAAGAAAGGTGTCCGATGAGATGCCGAGTAATAGAGAAGTATGGAAGAAGAAGACATGCTGCGCCGACTTCAAATAAATTGGGATAAGGGCAGGATAATGACGATGATTAGACATCAACTAACATATTATGCTGATGTTGACGCACATACTTCCAAATCAAATCTAATCAAATCAAATCAAAGCATTTATTTCACTTATGCCAATTACAGGCACTTTTGAATTGTCGAAACAACGACAGCAATATAAAATGAGGCTACAGTCCAAGACATAATAACTGTGAAAGTACTATAGTTGCCCATTCCAAAGCGTAGATCTCTATGGAGAAGAATGGGCAAGAAACTCCATGGACACTCTTTTAAATCATAATGTTTTTACAAAAATCTTGGATACATCATTCTTGTTGAGATGGTACATTATGTAAGAACGATGTAGTAAGACGTGCACGTTAAAAGTGTCCACAGTACAAAAAAAAAACGACGTTTAAAAAACAAAATAATTACTTCTAATAAACCGTGGCAACTAAGAGATGACCAGTCACAACTGACAGCGCCCGTTCACGAACATGACGCATGGATCAGCCATCATTCAACTCAACCACCCTGTTATTATTACGTAGTGTTACGTGGTTTTAGTTCTAAATTAAGAGTGCTGTGGTTAATTAATATATCAAAAGAATTCAAATTTTATCATTATCTAATGTTAAATATTGTTTTAAAACTCTGTTGTACTACAAGCTTGTGTAATATTGTTAGAGCTCCGCCTGTGATACAACATTATCCTCGTACTGCCATCTAACATTGTAAGACCAACATTGTTTAATAAAGACAATTTTTGTACATTACCCATTTTTGATTCTGAATAAAGTTTTACTAGATTTTTAACTATGTCGTATTCTCTACACTTTTAAACAATACCCTAAAGATTAACAGACAGGCATGTTAAATTAATAAAGGCAACATTGCCGATTCATAATTCACGATTTCATTAGCCCAGGCGTGTTTTTCGTTCGCTACCAAATGTTTTACGATTGAGCCGCAGTCGACACGGGAAGTAAACATTTTACGACGGGACTTGTTACGTGTTACAATGGCGATAGAAATTTTGTTCAAATAATAATTTATACTAGTTTGCGCGTCATCTGTAGCTCCGTATAAAGACGACTCGGGAGGCGGGTTGTGCGCACACGAACTGTTGACCCATATGCTGAGTGCTTAACACCGAAAGTGTTAACTAAGATAATACATTTACAGCCTCGTTGATTTAGTGGTCCCAAGCGCGACTACTGAGCGACAGCTGGGTTCGATTCTCAGTTCGGGTAAAGTGTTATTGGGTTTTTCTGTCAGGAATTTCTCAGTAGTAGTCACGGAGTCTGGATCTGCGCTCAGTTAATGCCTCCTACATAAGACTTAAAACATAACTGGTGAAATGTGGGTTTACTGTACCTGTGCCGAAACCGTCAAGAATTATAAGCATGATGTTATGTTATGTTAAATCTTTGAGATTGGCCGATCACTGTCTCTTATGATACAGGTCTCCTAGTTTAAGAGACAGGGTTCATAATTTTTTTGTATGCATACACTTCTTTTCATTGTAGACCTAAATCTTCTGTGCACAAAGTTTATATTGTTATGCTTATTGTATTGTATTGTATCTCTGCCACCCTGTTTTGAACTGTGTCTGTGTATATTATTTGGATAAATAAACAATTTTATTTATTTTTATTTTATTCAAGAAACCAATAAAAATCACATTTCTATATAAACAAAAATTGAATAAAAAAGAAGAACGACTCAGAATCCTAGAAGCTACTGCAACAATCATTCGCGAAGATATTCAATCCACAGTGTTAAATAATTCTATACTACTCTCCACCAGGTCGCATGTTTGAAGATTTAAACAATGAAATCCCAGAGTCGCTGACACATTTTTTGGAGCGAGTGATTAAAAACAAAACGTTAAAAAAACGCGCTAAGTACACTACCTCATAGGTGGCGTGGAAAAGTGTGAATATTATGACGATTACAACTCTTCCAACTTTTTGAATCGTTATATCGCAGAAACGGTGGCTCTTAGAAAAAAAAGTATTTTGACATTTTTTATAGACAATTATCTGATCTACAATTTTTGTCTAAACTAATTTTATGATAAAACTTAGCGTTTTGCTGAAAATCGCGAAAGATCCGTTTTTGTGACCTTGGACCCCGAGTAAATAATTATTATTTCAGGTATCGGGTCGATGAGGATTTTTTAGATTTCATTTATGATAGTGTTTTGAACAATTCTACCAATTTTGAGCTGGGTGCGAACTTTTATACCTTTACTACTATATTTTGGTCTAATTTGACCGGACTAATACAATTGCCAACCCAATACGAAATACAACCCACAACCTGTTTTACAGACGATTCAACTGTAAAATAATTTTTACTACAACAACTGAATTAAACATTTTAATAATATCACAAAATCTGTATTTTTACAACGTTTTCAGTATTCAAGTCATGCAAAGTTAAATAAGTTTGATGCAGTAGCTTCGGTAATAAACTTACTTCTGTGAAAAGCTATTCGCAAGAATAAGTTTATTACAGAAAAAGCTAAAAATAGCTTTATTAGCTCATAATGTTCCCAACATTATGAGCTAATAAAGCTATTTTTAGCTCATAATGTTGGGAACATTATGAGCTAATAAAGCTATTCTTCTTAGACATGAAACGTAAGTATGTGCGTTTGTAGATGTCCTGTGAAAAACAAATACTATTACACGAAACAAGCATTATCTTCTTTATCGTGTGGTTAGTGCCTAACCTGGTGCCAGAGTTTTTATGCCGCCCATGGGCCTCTGACTTGGCATTACAAGCCGTCGAGAAATATCTCTCAGGCATGCTGGTTTCCTCACGATGTTTTCCTTCACCGAAGCAAGTGATAATTTTACAATACGCACATGATTCCGAAAACTCAGAGGTGCGTGCCTTGGGTTCGAACTCGAGACCTATGACTTGGCAGTCCAACGGTCACACCACTAGGCTATCACTGCTGCTAAGCACAAGCATTATGTTTATATTATGAGTGAATGTTTGTATTTTCCGATTGTTTAATCAACCACTCAGGATATTTCAAAACATCCCAAAATCTTCGCGTACAAAAGCTGGATCCATTCACCTTCAAAATCCTTATCATTTATCTACAAAACAGGGAAAAATACGACTTCAGGCATTCCCTGGAGACTGGAACATAGTGACAACACAACGTGACGAAATGAAAACATTTTGAATTCATTACGGGCCGCGTTTTAATCTATACAGCCGATGTCGGGGGAACGACACTTGTGTGCGGGATTACCTACCAAATTGGATGATTTAAAATGTATTTTCTCTTGAGGGTTCCGTATAGAATATTTGGAAGTAAGCTGTCTTGGTATGGACATGTAATGAGGAGGGATGAAACGCATGTTACTAAAAGTGTTATGGATGTTAATGTTGATGGATGGGGAGGAGGTGTGATATGAAAGAGAAAGGAGTACATGATGCCGTGACGTCTGACAGGGTAGAATCGAAGAAGAAAACGTGTTGCGCCGACCACAAGTAGATTAGGACAAGGCCAGGCAGACGATGAAGATTATGATTTTCATCAGTTTGAATTTTCTGAGCACTATTTTAATAGGCGAGGTCAGGAGGTCATTTATTTTTGATAAAAAAGTCTAGATTGTAATGGCGGTTTTGATTAATGTAATTAATTATTCGAGTTATTTCTCGACGGCATGTAAAGTCAAGTCAGAGGCCCATGGGTGGGATAAAAACTCTGACACCAGGTTGGGTGATAACCACACGATAAAGAAAGAAATGGCGGTTTTGATTAATGTAATTTCATACTTATAATGGGTGTGAATAGACCCTTGACAAAGCCGAAAGCCACTTGTTCTCCCAGTTATTGCGATCAGGTTTTTGTCCCAGACCATACCTTCTAGTTACGGAGATATTGCAGGTCAAAGTGGAATTTTGACCTGCAAGTTCCAATTTCCGCAAGCTGTTTTTAATTAGATGTTTTTATTGTTATAACTTTAAATTCCTCCAAGAACCCACTACTATTCAATGCATCCATCAGCACAATGTTTTCATTGCGTTATATTTAGTGATTTTTACCCCAAAAAAAGAAATTTTTCCACTAAAAACTTTTGCGTAGAGTTACTTAGTGTGATGTACATGATGCTTGGTTGACGGCTTGACGGCTTTATAAACGGTCCGTTTACACCTTGTATAATCATAATATTATGTTACGATAAACATCACCATTGTTCTTTATTTTTTTTTTAAATCTAAGATAACTGCACTACTTTTAGGAAAATGTTATTACTCAGTAAAAGACTTTTTAAATGATATGAGTTTATCCAGATTGTGATTGTGATAATTAATTACAAATTTGACCATTTAATACTTATGTACGTTAACTTTGATTCCTATTTTGTTTTGTGACTTTATTTTTGTTTATTTTAGTTTTTATAATAATTTGCATGCCGTAAGGTAGACTGTAGCTGACCTCATTAATTTATGTAAAACATCTCATACCTGTATCTACATCCAAAGCAAATAAAGTACTGATTCTGATTCTGATCGCCAATCATAATTTAATCAATGATCAACCTGACATAGACATGCAAATTGGCAAAAACGTAAGAAAGTTTGGATTAACCTTAAATTGAATCGAAACAAAATTGAAACATTGACCCTAACCTAATCAAACTGAGCAATACCCGGGTACAACCAGCAGACCACGGTTGATCGAGTTGCTCGCTTCGCCTCGGTCTAGTGGCACCCTGCCGTAACCCACACTCATACCAAGCATGGAAACCAGTGGAATAGCCTGTACTCTCAACCTAATACTTAATATTATTCAACATCTATGGTTACTTATTCGATTTTCACAAGAGGAATTAAAAGAATTAATCACTCTTGTCGAATTTAGTTACTAGAATTTTGTAGCATCGTATTATCATTTATCGATATTTTATGCGTCGACATTCCGTATTCTACTCGCTGAGTAGCGTCCTTAGAACTGAAACAAAAAAAACGACGTCTACTTCGCGTATACCTATAGTCACACTCGTTAATCTCGGTTCCAGCAGATTCCACGGCGATGACTTTGGTCACCTCGTAAAAGATCATCATCACCATCATCAGTCTCCTGCCCTTGTCCCAATTTATTTGGGGTCGGTGCAGCATGTCTTCTTCTTCCATACCGGTACTTCTCTGTTACTCGTTCTCTTACCAGTTACCTCCTTTCTTGCCAATTTTCTAAAAGCTCAATTTAAAAAAAAAAACCCCTCTCCTTCAGCTTGACGATTTTCCCACGGACCCCCAGAAAGTAGACATCCAAAATGAATTGGTATTATGTAGACATGTAACACATGTATACAACACACACAGAACATTGTTCATATTGTCCGGTTTTTTCGCGAAATATCCAACGTTTGAGTTCGAAAATTATTCATACGGTGGTGTCGCCGGCTTCATGTAACCATAAATTATTTTATTGAGATATCTTTTTTTGTGCAAAAATAAATTATTTATATCTGTGTCCGATGAGTGATGTGTCGGTTTGTTTTACGTTTATTTGGTTTTCGGTGATAAATATATTTTTATACACTGCTTTGTTTATCTATCAGGAAAAACGTGTTGTCACTTTAACGCTTTTGGGATTTTAACACATTTTTGGATCATACTGTTAAATAATTTTAATATGTTTACTGTTTAATATTTTTTGCGAAACAGGAATCGAATTCTAGATTCTAGGCGCCATTCTAGATTTAAAACAGTATGAGGAAATTCTTATTTCAGGAGAGGATAGAAATAAAACACCGACAAATACACACACAACAATTGGTAATAAATAGTTTTATTATTGTTTTCACTATAAACTAAAATCACAGTTTTCTCCACTGAAATTCCACACGAATCACGTAAATAAGCATAATACCTAATTATTGCAAACAGTAAATAATATTATTACATAGCTTATACTTTAATACATAGTTCTACGCTTTGATACATACAATATCAACAAAATATTCATCGAAGAATAAAATAGCAGACTTTCAAATCCACTTACGACAAAATTCCTTCATTACATTCTGATCACTAATTTATCTTACTTTATATGTATACATACAGTAATCATTAAGTATAAGTTTAATCACAGACATTTATCAAATTTACAACTATTTTACGTTAAAGTAAGTATTTAAATCAAATTCGCCATAACATAAACTGAACAACCCTTTCCACATAGTTTTAAAAATGAAGCCGTACACTGTGACCTGACCCGCGGTACACCAAGGTATTTATTTATTATACATGTTGTTTATTGTTAACTCTCTGAAACAATGCTAATACATGATGTATGATGTATAACCTATACACGACATATTATCGTTAATACTTGCAAAATCCAGTAGTGTATGTAGATGGAAACGCGGAGCCAGCATGTACACGGAGAGGTTACCCTTGTTAGTTTTGTGTTTCATTTATTTTCTAGCCACGCAGTGAACGATCCCGCCTAAATCTTTACGCAAAGCAAAGCTAAGTACATGTGCTGAGCTTTATGCCCGGACTCCACAGAAGCGGAGCCGAGAGGATAGAAGAGATGTGTTGTAAATCACCAATAGAATATTGTTATTTACACTTCTCGTCTTTGCTTAAATTTTGTGGTAACGGTTAAGCAGAGAAGAGAGAAGATGTCTCATATTTGTTCAATGTACAGTGGAGATGAGAAGAGATGTGAGCGGCGTGCGGTGAGCGGTGTGCGGTGAGCGGGGTGCGGTGAGCGGTGTGCGACGTAAGTAGCCTGTACACACACCTCTGCTCCGGTCTAGCGAGTACGCATCTCCGCACAGTTTCGGTGGATACGAGAGGAGAAATAGCTTCTAAACATCTCATCTCCACTCCGGTTTGCACGTGCAATTGTGGAGTGACTTCATTGCAGTGACGTCGCTATCAGGAATATCTCTGGCACTTTAACGGTGGCAATCACAATTTCTAAAATTAACTTACTTAGTAACGGTCTCAACACACATCTCTATTTTAACCTTTTGAACGCCAGAGCATAAACGCACGCGCGTGCCCTCCACGCCAAGCAACAATTTCACAGCATAAAAAGTAAAAAAAAAACCCTTAAAAAGAATAGGGATTCTAAAACTTTATCAAGAAACAATATTATTAAAGAAACAAGACAAAAGCTTAAATATTTAAGTTATACAAAAAAAAAACATTGCTTTTTTGTCACATATTTGTGTCGTTGGCGTACAAGGCACGCGCTTGCTTGTCACGTATATGCGACAATGACGTTCAAAGGTTAAAAGATGCGATAGAGAAACCTTTAAGAGCGAAATACACTAAACTCAGTGACGAAACTCGCTCTTAATCAGCAAACGTTACACAACAAATCCATCATCGTCATTGATCCTTCTCACAACTGCCTTGTAGATCTCACTCTCTTCCTTCAACCCCTTCTTACCAGCATAGTAGGGAAACTCATTATCCGTCGCCATATAGTAAATCCCTGGCCTGTCAAAATAGGTCTCCAAACCCAGGTAGTTTGTGAGAGTATTATTGTAACACTGAGCAAATCTTGCGTCTTGGACGGAGTCACATTCGACACCTATAAACTTTTTGGGATGTTCCAAAGCTTGCCACCAGTAAATCATTGCTCGAACATGACTACAAATGACTAAACAAGGTATGGCAGGAATATCAGAAGGTTGGAACTCTCCACCATTGGCATAAATATCTACATGTCCCAAAGTTTCTGCCGTGCCAAAACCGTCTATATTCGTATGTAGCACATCGACTCTTTCGGCGTCCGTCTTCCATAGCTTATCATCAGGATCTAAGCTTCTGAAGCAAGGTCCAGCTGGGTCTAAGCCAGTCAATCTTGAGGGTTTCCTCCCAGTGACCTGGTAGAAGTATTTGGCAGCGTATGCTATTTCATGTGCTCCTAGACTTGTCCCTACGAGTTCTAGGTTCTCTGGATCCATCCCTAGTTCGTTTAGTCGAACTAGGAACTCTCCCAGTTTCTTGCCGATGAAACGTGTTAGGCGTACTGACCTGGAACGAGATAAAAAGAGTGTTAAATGAATTACAATTGACATTTGTGTACTCGTTTCGAGACTAAGAAGTTAATAACTGCTGTTTGAAGGTGTGCTTTTAAACGATGATTCCCGACATGCAACACCTTGTTCACCCGGGCATTGTCACGACTTTTCTTTAAATATTTCCGTTGGTCACAACTGAAATACCATCGGGAGCTCCTTGGGCAGACAGCCTCGCTAATACCTTACTGATTCCCTAATATTTTACAATATAATTCCTGTCATTTGTCATCACCTGCCCTTGTCTCATGTTAGGGGTCGGCGCAACTCGTGTTTCTCTTCCATTCTCCCCTGTCAACCATCACGTTATTATTCAATCCAGAAATATAATCATAATTCTCCTGCTTTTATCGCGATTTTTTTCGAGTCAGTGCAGCATGTCTTCCTTTTCCATATTTCTTTACAATAAAAATGCTTCTTTGAAGAGGGAAAAATTAAGTACTTGAATTTAGCTAGCATTTCATTCAAAAATGAAATGTTACGGTCATTTCAGTTTCACAGTTCGACGAAACGAATAAAACAAAATTCGCTTTGTATTAGTACGCTCACAAGACAAAAGCCATTGAGACAATTAAATCCTTAGACCTATCGCACTCAACTATATAGACAGTTATCGTTTACAATACAAGCAAGAGCTCTGCCTACCCTTTTCCTGTCAGATCTGTCTTCAACTCAATTTGTCAGACTAATACGCAATAACAGGCAATAATCCGCATCTGAGCAAACAGATCATAAGCTTAAGATACAATAGGGATGTCCATGCGCCGAATATCCGAAAATAATCAAAAATATCCGCAAGAGCAATAGGTGCAATACCGATTTCTACTGTTATGTTCATCATCTGTCTACCCTTTTCAAAACTATATTGGGGTCGGCATCCAGTCTAACCTGATGAAGCAGAATATTTAACTAGGGGCAACTGACTATCTAACCGCCATAACCCAGTTTCTGGACTACATTCCATTTGATTTCTACCGTCCTACTTCTTTATCGTATGGTTGGTGCTTAACCTGGTGTCAGAGTTTTTATGCCGCCCATGGGCCTCTGACTTGGCCTAACATGCCGAGAAATATCTCTCAGGCATGCTGGTTTTCTCGCGATGTTTTCTTTCACCGAAGCAAGTGATAATTATACAATACCACATGATTCCAAAAAATCAGAGAAGCGTGTCTTGGGTTCGAATTTGAGACCTATGACTTGGCAGTCCGACGATCACACCACTAAGCACCACATTACTGCATGGCCATAATTTTATTTTGACAAATACAATTTCTCTCTGCAAGTTAAGTTGCAAATGCTAGAACCTGTTCGGATAGGAAACCAATTTTTATATCAACATTACAAAAATAATGGTCTATTAACCAAAGCACAATCAACAACCCTGATTAACAAAAACTAGCTTAAAACACACATCAATCCCGTAACCTACTGTTCTTGAAGAACCACAGTGCCGTGATATGATAACAAAATCACCGTCACATTACAAAAATATCCGCATAAATATATCCGCGATATCCGATCATCCCATCACTAGTGGTTGCTGAAAGCTTCAATGAAGCTCATACCTGTTTGTTCGGAAACAATAGATGGTACTTCCGATTATAGAACGACATAACTTAAAGGTTGCATGTAGCCAGCAACGATAGTGAATGTATGGTAAGTGGATTAGTAATTCAAATTTTTCAATGGTTAATGAACACAACATTAAATAAATAAAGAAAATAATGGCCGCCTCGTTGGTTAAGTGATTGCAAGCTCTTCTGTTGAGCATGAGGTCTTGGTTTGGATTTCTCGGCGGGACAGGTCCGGGTTAACGGTGCCGGAGTCCGGACTTGTGCCTGGTTGATGGCATTACATATGACTTAAATATAACTGAAATGTGAGTGAACAATAAGTGCACCTTTCCCTAACTCTGGGGAGATATTCAGGCGTGATGTTATGTCAAACTCAAGTCGAGTGATCGTCTAACGAATTCAGCTAACGGAACTTCTAACTTATGTCGAAACGTACGTTGCTTTACCACAAGAACAGTTTATAAGCTATGAGCTGAAATATCACTCTAATTGGTAAAGCATATTAAATAGGTAGTCATTTACTTGTAAAGATGCTCCCCATTAAGCGCCAAAATAAAACTATCGTTATTTTAACCATTAATCATATATCTTCTAATCATTACTAACACAAATAAGCAAAATAGAAATAAAAAAGAAAACTTTTTATACTTTGTCGATTTTAGCGATTTTAGATTCACAATGACACAATTCAAGATCTACCCTCAGAAAATATTTATATTACAATAAGTATTTGTTTTCAATATAAAAAATACCCACAATAATCTTATAAAACGCAAACATCAAACAGAATAATATTATACAACTTTTAATTGTACTCAAATGAGAACGGCGGCGCCAAATGGATTGAACGAGAAATGGGTTATTAGAGAGTGAATTTAGTCTATCAATAGGAATAACTTAGCTACCTTGTCAACATTTTACGGCCACTATGTCTGAAGATATTTCTATGTGGTATTCAGAGTACAAGTGCGATATCCAAGTGATTAGTGATCATTGGTGAATTTGTGATTGTGAAATAAGTGTTTTGTGTTAATTAAAGTTATTTAGTGTTTAATTGGTAGTGTTTTAAATCTATCCCATACCCAGCTCGTAACATTATTTAGAGACGGCGCAGCATCCTGCTTCCTTCATACTTCTCTAAATCCCGTCATCTCAATCGTAACCCTCTTATCATTTTACAGTTACTTGCCTACAATTTCAAGTATTTTCCAAACCACGTCAAAAATCCTCAACCATCAATAAAGGTTAGGTCGAAATTCAATAAAAATGGCGATCGCCGACTCGCTAACGACCGTTTTCATAATCTAGTGGCAGCCATATTTCTTTCCGTTGATATTTATGTGCGATAGGCGATGACGAATGGGGAGACTATGTATTTTGGCAGTTTTTTCATCGTAACTGCAATGCTGGTGGGTGAATAGATTACTTCTAGACAAGCGTGCATGGCAATGGGCCGATCACGTTATTCGATGAACCGATGACCCAGAAAACAATTCGTGAAGGCCTAGACAATATGACATTCTATCAGTCACAAAGATGGTGGAAAAGTCAAAAATGTAGTGAACTGACATGCGATACCGAAACATCGATTAAAATATATTTAAAAAAAATCATTTATTTCAGGTCATTGACCCATATTAGATGCAGAACAATTTTCAAAAATAAAAATAAATAAAATGTCAAAATAAATCAAAATTAATGTCAAAAAGTAATGTCAGAAGTAAAAACAAAATTTCAAATTATAAAATCCATAAAACTTCAGAGCTACATATTTATAATAATAAAAGACAAATCAAGCACCAGCAATATGCCTGCTACAGCAATGCCCAACGTAGGGGCAATCCAGTCGCTGAGCAACCATCGCCTTCATTTCTTTTTCTTCATTTCATTTTGTTATCGTAAAAGTCACGGGAAATTGTGAGATGATGGACCCATGGAACGAGAAGTATGGCAGAAGAAAGGGTTGGTCTACACTGCTGGGTAGCAGTCCACGTTCACACTCAGAACTTTCTTCGCGAAATTTTCCTCATTCCTCCGCATCACATTTTCTGCCAACTGATTACCACACAACTTTTCAGTCACCAGTCACAATCCGGTTGAAAGGCTCTGCTAGCCATCTGGAGTGAAGAATACTTTTATGCTTAGTACACCGGACACTGACATGTATTTCAGTATTCTACCCGTCAGATTCCAGTGTCCGCAGCCAGTCCTCAGTGTGTTCATATCGGCTTGACCAAACTCTTATTCCCATTTACAACACCCAAAGGAAAAAAACTAGTTATTGACGAACTTATCCGGAAAGCTTACAAAAACTTTACTAAACTATCTGCAAAGATACCTTCATTTCCCCAAACGACCCTAAACAAAAAATATGCCTTCAGCCAAGGCCATAAGATCTATAATCTCCTAGTTTTAGGGACATCCCCGTATCAACTTAATACAATCTCAATATCTTTGGCCTGTGCCAAAGTTGGGCCCAATTTATGACCAGGGACTCGAACCCGGACCTTCGAGTAATAAATTTTGCAGTATTCTAGGAAATCATACAAGAATGAATAGGTTGTCTATGGAGATAAGGCGGAAGTTGCGTGAGCGATTGTCGCAGCGATTTGTCTTGTCTTGGGTTTAGTCGCATGTGATAATTAGGGCATGTTCCTTCATCTTACTTGTACAAGAGTAATTAAAAAAAATACAATCGAATTGAGAACCTCCTTCTTTTTTTGAAGCCGGTTAAAAATTCCTCCAAATATCGATTCATTATTTATTCAAATAACAGCAATCTCGTTACGAAGCTGTTAAACTGTCATACTACTAATAAAATAAACACATAAAACGGGATATTTACCATGTGCGTGTTTATCCGTAATCATGGTGTTTGCAACAGCGGCCGAAATATCGACAACTCATAATGAACAGTAAACATGATTAAATATCCCGATTTATGTGTTGATGATAATGTTAGACCATATCAGTATAAAAACTTATGTCTTACTACTATAAAAACAAAAAAATAGAAATAAAATAATACATCATTGTGTTCATTGAAGCCGAGATCTGCTACTCAGAACGTGCTTGACTTGCATTTTTTTTTATGTTCTTGTCTTTATCCTGCACATGTAGTTAGTTCTTCTAATCTAATAACAAACAGACTACTTCTTCCAAACTAAAACGCAAGGAAATGGCGAAGAGCGCGCGTTTTTACCCGCCTGCTCCAGAAGGAGGGTTATGTTTTAACGAGAGTATGTATACATGTATGTATGTATAATTGTTTGGCACGCTCTGCGGCCTGAACGGCTCGATGGATTTTAGCTTGGGAGGTGTTGTTAGATTTGTATTTACTGTGCGAGTGACACTGGGTTTATCAAAATAAAAAAAAAACAAAATGGCGGATTTTTGGCGCCCAGTTCAAATGTTTGGCACGTTCTGCAGCCTGAACGGCTCGATGGATTTTAGCTTCAAACGTGTCGTTAGATTCGTATTAATTATGAAAGTGACACCGGGTATAAATTTTGAATCAGAACACATAAGCTGGGAGTACCTCCACGTGGTGAAGGCGGTAAAAAATTGTTTGGCTAATCGTCTGCGAAATCTTTCACATTTGTAAACTAAAAAGCTGGAAAAAAAACCCGACTGCGGTAAAAAAAAACACTGAAAAGCTAAGAACAAGCACATTTTAAATTTAAAGAAGTTGAAAACAGGCGGGGACCCGTTTCAGTTTTAAAATATAAGAATGGAATGGCTCCCGTCTGCTTCCAACTTTTTTAAATTTAAAATGTGCTTGTTCTTAGCTTTTTAGTGTTTTTACCGCAGTCGGATTTTTTTGTTTTTTTTTTACTTTTTTTTGTCTTAAGTAATCTTTGACGTTAAAAAATGCCGATTCTCTGCCTTATTGTATTTAATGTCTTTTTTTGTAGCCTTGTATGTCCCACAACTGGGCAAACCTAACCCCCATATCCTTCAAGCTGCTCTTCTCCTGCGCCACCTCGAACCAGCCTTCGCGATGCGCACTCAGATCATCTCGCAATCTCTTTCTAGGCTGGCCTCGGTGGCGCCGTCCACCCTCAGGCACTTGACCCACCCAATCCCATTTGAGCCTGGCAGCCTTTTTGCCTACGTTTGCAATTCCTGTTTTATAGCGCAGCGTAATGTTCCGTATTTTATATGTTCAATGTGTTATATATATTTTTTTTTACTTCGACTATTGCGTGACAGTGATCGAAATAACGTTTAGCTAAAGTATGTATAATAATATGCTAAGTAACGTTTATAGATCTCGGCCTCACTCCTTACTGCATGATTGGATGACTGAACTTTAAAATCATGCAGTCTTGATGCCAACATGTTCTATTATAGTGTAAGTCGAGTGTAGTAACAATAGCCATAGTCATTGACTATTACAAATCGAGAGACTGATTTGTAAAGTCCACTGACAGGATGATATTATTATCTGCAAGTGACTATTCGTCATGCATGAAGCATAACGCAAGACAGAAATTGGGTAAAAAAAAAACACCATTTATTTCAACATGTATTAATGAAATAATTACATTAAAGATAAGATTATGTGCGCTATCGATTTAGATTCATGGGTTACTCGCTCACAGGTCTTTGTTTAGTAGTAGACCCACACGCAGGCCGCCCCCCGATTTCAAACTTTTCAAAGGTTAAATAGGCTTCTAAGGTATGCTTTGGCTTTGACCTTTGTACAATTCAAAAATGCACTTACCCACCCACCTATGCCAAATTACAGCTTTTTATTACTAAGAGTCTGAGTCTTTGAGCTATGCCAAAGACAGACATGGCAAAACGTGTTCCTTGTTGACTACGGAACCCTAAAAACTAAAACACGTACTTCGTACTACTGAATATTTTATGCCTCTACCACTAACATTAAGAAACTACCAGCAGTATTGTTTCCCCCACTTCCTCTAATCCATTCAAAGGTTGTCTTGAAAAGATTGCTTTTAGCGATAAGTCCACCCATCGTGTCACCCGATGTGAAATGTTTTCTTTTATGTAAATTGAAATGTGTATGGTGTATATAATAAGGAATATGCTATCTATCTATGCTATATATCTTTCATAAAATATGTCTTTATAAGCACTGACGGATTTTCGTCTCTCAGTGCTCAACAGAGAAAAAAACAGGCATTAAAGCTCGTGGCTAAATTAAATAATAACAGCCGCTCGGGTCGATCGTCAGGTTAAGCCGCGCTTGCCTGGGTTGGTCAGTGGATGGGTGACCACCCATCACATGCCGAGTTTCCTCCGTGCCTCGGAAAGTTACGTTATTGGGTTTTTTCATTATGATTTTTTCAGTAGTAGCCAAGGAGTCTGGATTTGCGCCCGGTTGATGGCAATAGGCTCGCCCCTTTTACAAGGGACTTAAACATAACTGGCGAAATGTGGGTGTGCTATTAGGTACGCCTCTGCCTAACCTACAGAGATTACAAGCGTGGTGTTATGTGATTATGTTTGGTTTATTTGCTAAGACAAGAGGGTAACTTAAAGACTTTTATCACAAGAACAAATATACGCGTCGTCTTGACAACCTTCTTCAATTATTCATCGGTTAAAAAGTCGCTTCGTGTGCAAACACCATAATGTTTTTCCGCGCGTGCTATTTGTCAAAGATATTAAGCCAAAGATAAAAGATAACTGCTCTATCCCATAGAATATAGATTAAGGTGCGTGTCCCGTAAATTTGTTGGTTATGTGAATACGTAGATATCAGTTTTAATATACTGTGTGACTTGACTTGAGTCGAATATCATATCATCGTTTTCCAATTCGTATTTATCACTGTGCCATAAATCGTTTAAGTACTAACCACATAAGTCAAAAATAACAACTTAACAGTATAGTGGAAAAACTGCATAGTAAATTAATTATACTTAAGTTGTGTTCACTTCAAATCAGATAGAGACGTTGCTTGTTTCTGATTGGCTGAAACAACGCGTCTTCTGATTCTCTAGCAAACGGCTTCAAAACCCAGACAAAACAGAGATGTCAAAACTGCCAAAAATTTACTTACGTGGTGTTAGAACCTAAAAGACGCATGGTGACATTATGGCCCACCTTTTAACACGATGTGATAAGGTCAAAGGTGACAAGAATCAATACCTCTTGTGCACTAGACTTCTGAAGAAGTAAATACGCACACGTATCTATAGGCAAGATAAACATTTTTATACAATAGACAAGCATATAAACATAAAAAGAACCGTCAAATAAAGCTAAGCTAAGAATAACTTTTGATAGTTCGAACTTCAAGCAATTACTTAACTGCATAAAAAAATCGTACCTTAAATAGTGACTTTTACTCAAGTGAACACTTACACCCGTATCTATAGCCAAATTAAAGTAATTACTTTAGCTTAAGCACATTTTTTATGCAATAGACGAGAAAGAAGTAAGAACCGTCAAAGCTAAAAATTCTAACTTCTTACAGTTCTAACTTCAAGCAATTACTAAACTAAATAATAAAAATCGTATCTTATAAAATTACATTTACTTAAGTAAACACTTTGACTTGTTCATAGATACGGGTGTCAGAGCTTAAGCTGTAGTAAGGTGGGTGGACCATGGAAGGCCATGCTCCTTCGAAGGCCAATTATTAAAATTTCGTAGTTATTGCCATGTGATGACAAATTCCTTCTATCTACATAAACATCCATCGAACTAGAAATCACAGACGCGGCGGTGAATCGCTCGCGCCACTATTTTGGCAGTACGGTCCCTTGCTTCATTGATATCGGAAATCGGCGACGTTAAAATAAGGTGGGTGTACCATAGAAGGCCACTCTAACAAATAAATAGTTATTATTCGTTTATTTACTGGATAAATGAAACTAACAAATATTTAAGTAATACTTTGTTTTATTACGTAATATATAAACCACTTCTTTTTATTGTAGATTTAATGGCTATTTATTAACTTTTAGTGTTAAATGACTGATTTATTATAATGGCCTTCTAAGGAGCCTTGTTCCTAGCAAGGCCATTTTTAAGAGTTCAATGAAACTTAAGTTTAATCAATATTGATCAAATCTGAAATTTAAAAAAAGTGGTTTATATTTTACGGAATAAAACAAAGTATTACTTAAATATTCGTTCGTTTCATTTATCCAGTATATGAACGAATAATAACTGTTTATTTATTAGAGTGGCCTTCCATGGTACACCCACCTTAGCATCGGCAATAAGGAGTTACCTAGTAAGCGTGCGGATAAGTGCTCGATTCTGCTCTATATGAGAAGACGCCTTTGTCGTACCGTACAGTGGTGCAATTTTTGACTGCTATTATTTTGGCCAATCTAATTTTTCTCGTCAACTTATAAAAATCCTATATACATGGTATAACATTATAAACGCAACCTCTCGTGCTGTCTCAGACCATGAAACTGAACAACTTTTGTTCTATGACTTTTGGAAATTCATAACTTTTTAGAGTTTTACCATACGTTTTGATCAGCCGATCGCGTTAGGTTCACTTTTTTTTTGCGAATTTCAGGAACTCGTAGAAGAAAAGTTGTTCAGTTTCAAGGTGCGAGAGACCGCACCGGAGGTTTTACGTTTATTATGTTACACCTTGTATAGCGCAAGTTGAGTATTATGCCTGTAGCCGACCCCATACCCTGAAAATGGATGAATCTAGATCTCTTCAAAGTTCGAGTGAATCGGTTTCTTCTAGGCAAGCGTGCTCCACCCTAGCCGCGCCATCGCATCACATCAGGCGAGATGCGGCCAAACACAATAAGCCCATTAGTATAAAATAGAAAAGCTCTTAAAAATATAAAAGACAGACTTATAGGTACATAGATAAAAGAAGAAAAGCATTAAAGGGGTCAAAAAGTTCGTCCACATCGCTGTCAACAGGAATAGTGCTCAGAAGGCTGGCAGCATTGCCACGTTGAATGGCAATGCTGATTCTTTGACCCAAAAATAGACCATCCCTCTGGTCACGAGGAGAGTCGACCAACCGCTTGGCGATGTCCCGAAAGACTAGGTGCGCACTCGGACCCCACGGCCCCAGTGTTTCAACCCCAAACGGCTCAAACACATAGCTACCAATGAGGTTATTGGATTCGCGCCGTTTGAGGTTTTCAGCACCTGCAGCACCCGCCCCGGCACAGCCCGCCGTATTAGGAAGATGGGCTGGCGCAAGGGAACATTTAAAAATAGAATACTTACTTCGGATAAATATAAGTAAGGAAGGCCAGTGTCTCAGACAGGAAGACGTTGTACCCTCGCTTGGAGTACGAGGTGCCTATTGCCTGGGAGAACGGGTACACCGAACTGTCTAAGAACCCGACTGCGTAGAAAACTGTCTTCTTGTTCTTTAAATCTGGAAAGAGAAGAATGTGAGGTTATCTTCTAAATTATAATATATTAGTATAAAGGATGTAAAAATACCCTTAACGAAGTCGAAAGGTACTTGTTTTTCCCGTCATTAAGTTAAGGGTATTATTTTTGTTTCAAATCATACCTAGGAACTTTCTAATTACAGAGATATTGGGGGTCAAAGTTATAACTTTTTCGCAAGTTTTTGACGTGACAACGTCTTATAATTCGATGGAGCCGGCTGCACGCACGAAAAAACATGACTCATGCGGCGTTACCTCGCTCTGAGGCGTTCCATTTAAGGCTTGAAGTGCAAGCGAGAGCGCGGAACGAGCGACAAAGAGGCACAATCGGTGACGTTGTCA
Source organism: Standfussiana lucernea (assembly GCA_964057025.1). Classification (NCBI taxonomy): domain Eukaryota; kingdom Metazoa; phylum Arthropoda; class Insecta; order Lepidoptera; family Noctuidae; genus Standfussiana; species Standfussiana lucernea. The sequence continues at coordinate 14,359,988 of OZ059798.1, read as the reverse complement.
CGTTCAACTATCGTTAGTAAACCGACTTTACAGACAACCGATTTTTTTTTTATTCAATTTTTTTTATGTTATATCTTTACTTTTAAATACCCCTACGACCCCCGTACTAATCAATGCATCCATCGTGTTTTATGACGGATCGTCAATGACGGAAGCCGTGTGAATGAGCTCTTAATTAGTTTGATGTACAGAATGCCTGGTTAACGGCTTCGTGAAGGGTCCGTTTACATCCTGTATAATTGATCTGTTTCTGATCTGCGAGTAATGCGAATAGTAGTTACTCGTAACTGCGACACAGGGTATTCTAGTGCAGGATCCTGTGTCACATCTTAATAATACTGTAACACTTTTTGTGAAACAAGATTTTTTTATTACTTACATTTTTAAATATTTTTAATATAAAACAAATAGTCCAAGCAAGCGGTGGTTAGGGCTCCAGTTATTATTTATTATTTCCTTTATTTTTCTTTCTTATTTCTTACATTTTTAAAAATTCTCAAATAAATTAATTTAAAAAAACATTAAAAAAAAATAGTAGCCCACCGGTATCGGGAACAGGGTCCAAGCTACCGGCGGTTAAGGCTCCAGAGAGAGGAAACCTCCTAACAATACGAGCAATATAAATAATAATATAATTATTATTATTTTAATAACTACTAAAGTACCAACTGCCGTCGGTTAGACACCGCAGTAAAACACCCTATTTCCCGAAGTATCGTCCCGCTCAAAAGTATTGACTCAAAAATGTGGGAAAATATTGTCAATCGTAAATAAGACCGCATGTGAGTTTTATGTGTTTCAGACGTTTACGCTCCAACGGGCCGGGTGATAATATTTCGACAAGACTTCCATTCGTCCAATCATACTTTTGCTAGACTTAAAAGATGCTATTTCCGTGTCGTCTTATCCTAGCTTTCTGAGCATATAATATTTTATGAGTGAAACACCTGGTTTTCGAAATATGGCTGCTGCTGTTGTGATTGGTGGTCACAAAAACCAATTAAATCACGTTACTTGACCAGAGATTTAATTGGACAAGGAAACATGTATAACCATAACATCACTCTTTGTAATCCTCGAAGGGTTAGGCAAAGGTGTACCTTATACGAGTAGTACCTACACCCATATTTTGCCAGTTATGTTTAACTCCCATGTAATAGGGAGCGACCCTATTCCCACAAACGGGCACGAATCCAGAATTATATATCTTTCAATATATAACTCCTCATCGCTGGATAGAAAGAAATATTACAAATTTTAGTTGTAACGTGCTAAAATTACTATCCATCTTCGACCCCAAGTTTCCTAAGAGCAATCGGTGTGACTAAAGTCCAGGGTCATCGACAACCGAAGCTGTTACCTATCAAAGAATAGAAAAATCCTTCTCCGTTACGAAGAATACAGGATCAAGTCACATTTCGCATCCCAAAGATATCATGTCATTACTACAAGTCTCGACGCGTAGTCTGTTAGGGTCCTTACAGATAGGGCGTTTATGCAGCGTATGAGGCGCATAATACAGGGTAGGAGGGACATCGACGTTAAAACGGTTACCACGTATTGAGAACATCTTTACACAAAAAAAAATCCTCGGTAATTAAAAAAAAAAACAGTTGTTCCCTACAAAAGTGATCAACACTGTCAAAATGTTTGGTACTGAATACGTGGTAACCATTTGTGCGTCGTCGGTGTCCCTTATACCTTGTTTTGTACACCTCGGCAACACAAACTTCAGTTTTAACAAAAGTTTTGAAAAAGCTTGCCTGCAGCGTTCGCTAGCCGCATTTTGGGTTCCTTTGAATGAACGAACTTCACTAGTGCTGAAAGGACTAGCATGCATTAATTAGCAATGATTGGATGCGTATGGAAAAAGGAGGCAACGACCTTTGCTCTGCTGTGGGATAAACTGGCTGGGCTTCTATAGAATAGCGAGTGATACCGCATAATGTAGAAGTGCGTTTAAAAAAACGCTTCTAAAACACGCCCCATCTGTAAAAGCCCTAAAGTATAGCTTCCAAACAATTTTGCAAACTTGTATCACGCTATGAATAATATATGAGTAGGCAGCTTATTCGTCGATCACGTTGTCACACGGCGACTATTCAATTTAGCGAGTTTTTTCTCATGAAAAACGTGGAAGGTCTTGTAGGGTAAAATATGGGGCTAAGAGTTTTTGAATGTACGAAATTACGTAGCAGTTTGGTACGAGCAAAGCGCTCTGTATCATAATCGATATTGAATGTATTAAATAGCGTTAACTTGTTAAACATGCGTAGCCTCATGCCTTTTACAGGTAGGCAAATACGCTACTGCTATGATTCTCACATACCTACTCGTATATTTGCTTTTTAAAAGACTTCAAAAAAAGCTACACACATATAACATAGCACTATTGCTGGCAGTACAAACACCTCTACTGCTAGTTTGCTTGACGTCACTAGTGAAACACTTTACAGTACTTGGTTGCTACACTGTAATGTACACACGCGACATCCCGCTCGAAGGACCAAAAAATTTACGGGTAAGGTACATTTAAATGCTAAACTGATTTGGTTTAACTTGTGTAATAAAGTTACAAAGAAAGCACAAACACCCAAAACTGATAAATGATCGACTCGCGGCGAATGTGTGCTTTGCTTTCCCCAAACGATGCTCTGCAACTACTGATCGCTTACTCAAATGCATGTATATTGTATTCATTCGCTGCACGTCGATGTCAGCATAAAATGTATACAATTGATATGTACAGGTTTGCTGCTACAGAGGAGGTTCTCAATTCGGTTGTTTTTTTTTTGTTACCTCATATCTTCGTCATTTATAAACCGATTTGAAAAATTCTTCTTTTCTCTAAAGGAATATACTTCCCGATTGGTCTAATAGAAATTTCATCAAAATCGGTTGAGTAGTTTGGTTTTTAAATCAAAATAGCCGGAACAAATATGTCATCCAAGTAAAAGAAATTTTGAAATTGATATTTGACATGGATTTGTTTGTGATGCGATAACTAAAAAGGGTAATATAAAAACGTTTTTTGCAAAAAAAAAAAACAAAAACAAACACAAAAAAAGTGGATAATAACTTTACCTTCGGAAGTCGGTGGCAAAAAAGTCATCAAAACAAACAATAGTCACCGACTTCCGAAAATAAAGTTGTTTTCCAATTTTTTGTGTTTGTTTTTGGAAGTCAGTTTTTTTTTTTTTGCAAAAATCTTTTTATGTTAAGTATCTTAAAAATAAAACCATAGTAATCTTAGATCAGCTAAAGCGTATAATGTCGGAAAAAAGACGTTTATTATTAATCGCCACAATTTATTAACGGACGAGCGACCACTTGTGACCCTTATGGCCTAAGTAATAACATTGAAAATTGGTTGTCAGTGAGCGCGGTAGTAGGTACATGTACTAACATAAATCTTCACTTCACTTGATGACACAGCTGCAGGTCAAAACCCACCACCCTAATATCTGTCACAATTCTCGATGCATCGTTCAAGCATTTTATCTCTAAATCCACAAAATCCACTCGATAAGTATACATCTAATACCGTTTACTCCTCGTTCCTCCCCTTAAGGAAAACGATGAAAACGATGGCTAAATAAGTGGCTATTTATCTTTTTGACAAATACTCGGTTTCTGGGAATATCTGGGTCAAGCCAGGACTAATACTGGCAGTTATTTATCTTGCTGGCACTGTGGTGGGAGGTACGCGCGATGGAAGAATGATTGTAGGGGGAACGAACTGTCCTATGTATCATTGCTCGAAGCTGGCGTTGGGTATACTCGAAGAAATCTGCTGTTCCATACATTTTGACCGTGAAGGTATTGCAGTTTTGTAGGAAACCTCAGTTTTTTTTGTTTAATAACCGATCAAAAATATTCTATGTGGGTATTGGATATGTTCAGAATGATATACTGATGACGTGTTAATCGTTTTCCCGACCGTGTCCTTTCAACCCTGAAGATTTATGTAGGAACATCTAAGACACCTTAATAATAATAATTCTCGCGAGGTTGTCAACATGTGGTGAGTGGACTCGGCGATCATTGTGCCGATAGTCGTTTCAGCCAATGGCTTAATTGCCAAGAGCCTCGACCAATACCTGAGGAGGCTCTCGTTAGGCAGCTGGATCAAGGGCTTGATTCAGAAAGCGATACTCGTGGACACGACTCGTATTGTTAGTAGGTTCCTCTCTCTGGAGCCCTAACCGCCGGTAGCTTGGACCCTGTTCCCGATACCGGTGGGCTACTATTTTTTATATTTTTAAATGTTTTTTTTTTATTATTTTATATGCGAGTATTTAAAAATGTAAAAAATAAGAATTAAAAATAAATAAAGGAAATAACACTATTGTGCCACAACTTCAGCATTCCAATTATTGTACACCTAAATGATCACTAAAGAAGTTAGAAGCTAGATGTATGGTTCGAATTTGTCGTTACCTATACCAGACAAAAACGCCATGAAAGATACCACTTATACTAACTATGTATAAGAAAACCAACCAGTGTAACGGACCAGGATAACCAGATTTCAAGCTGCTACTGAATAACGCCTATTGGGAAAATCCAATAACAGTTTCTTCACTGGTAATCCGACCCACTTTCAATAGTGCCAAACCTTTTTATAGCATACTAGCTTATGCCCGCGGCTTCGTCCGCGTGGAGTTCGGTAATTATCCCACGGATCGTACTACCGGGATAAAATGTATCCTATGTGTTAATCCAGGTTATAAACTATCTGTGTGAAATTTCATCAAAATCCGATCAGTCGTTTTTGCGGGAAAGAGTAACAAACATCCATATATCCATACATACAAACTTTCGCGTTTATAATATTAGTATAGTAAGCGCCAGATAAACGTGGAATAGCGGTCATTGACCCACATACATTTATTGGCATACATAATTCCGAAAACAATAACAATGACATAAAGCTGCCCTGAATCGACATCTATCGTGATCCGTTCCTTTTTTTTTGTAATGAAAAACGATTCATAATTTATTGTCAGCGTAACTACGCAGAGAAATGAAGGAAAGGGCAATGAACTTTATTCCACGTTTATCTGCCGCTTACTATAAGGACAAGCTTGATGTTACATACAATCCGATAACTCAGCCAGTTCAGGGCTGGACATAGGCCTCTCTAAAACTGCGCCACAACACCCTGTCTGTCGTATACTGTTATTTAAAAGTAATCATTGACTTCCAAAATACAGGCATTCCTTGGCACAGGCAAGTAAAGGAACACGGGTGGGTTTTAGTCAGTAATAGTCTGACACGCCCTCAAATGACCCCGTCATTTGATTATTTAAAAAAAAAAGCATTCCTTGCCTAGTTTGGGGTCCTAAGGTCTCAAGCAAGTAAGTGAAGCCATAGACAACGATGTTGTACACAAAATTTTGATCACGGATTCACTATGTACCTGTAATTCTAGTTTGTTTAGTTCTTGTGTGTAATTTGAAGTTATTGGATCAATAAAAATTAATTCTTTATTACTTATAAACTCCAAGAGGCCCTTTTATAAGCTGCAGATGTCATATTGATACCTCGCTACTTTATAACATCACGCCTTTAATCGCCAAAGTTATAGGAAGAGGTGTAATAAGTACACCCTCATTTCACTAGTTATGTTCAAGTCCCTTGTTATAGGGGGCGAGTCTGTTGCCATCAACCGGGCACAAATCCAGACTCCGTGAATGCTACTGAGAAATTCCAGATGGAATTAACTAACACTTTACCCGAACTGGGAATCGAACACACCCAAGGACCGCATGCTCAGCAGTCGCGCTAGCGGTCACTACACCAACGACCTACATCATTTCCTATTATAATATAAGGCTACTGTGTTACATAGTTCGGAAAAACGACATCATGCGTCTATTAAGTCAGATATAAAAGTAATAATTAAAATAAATAAATATCGCTGGACATTACACACAGCGCCATCTAGTGCCACACTAAGCAACGAGGCTTGTGTCGTGGACACCAGATAGTTGATATATTACATAGATACTTTTTGTTTGTAAATACATACTTATTATACATATAAACATCCATGACTCGGAAACAAATGTCCATCTCATCACACAAACACTTGCTCCTACCGGGATTCGAACCCGGAACCCTATGAACGTAAGGCAGCCTCACTACCGCTGCGCCATTCGGGGCGTCAAAAAAAATTGCTTGAATAATTGACTACAATTAACTCTATTATGGTATAAATATTGTGATTGCCATTGAGAATAAACTGCTGCCATTATATAGCTATTTTACTTAAGGAAAAGATAAGAATGTGGATATGCAGTAAAGTCGGTAAGATTATAATTAATAAGATGATTGAGCTTTGTGTTTCAAACGCGGTAAACATAGTCGTTTTATGAGGAAGATATAAATTAAATTGTTTAGCACGCTATTAAGTAATAATGGAATAATTTTAGAGTAGTTTTTTTTTTAATGCCACTTAATTTAATCTTGAGAGATGTCTGAAAGATACTAATTGACTACTATAATACGATCCTGTAATAATTATAAGCTTATTTTCTGGTTTATTGCTCGTTGCTTCTAGCTTCTTCTTTTCAAAGAAGCGTGAGGTCCTCAATTCGATCCTCAGCTTCAAATTTTTTTATTAAGAAATCTAATGAGCGGTATTGCGTTGTTTAATTCGCCCGGAGTTCGCATATGCGCCCGATAAAAGTAACAATTCCGTCTGTTACTTGAATCTTTACGAACTATGTATATTAATTGCAGTACACCACTGACTACCCCCCCTTTTTTCTATTTCATGTTCGTACAGTCCATCCAAAGGTTGTCTGGAAGAGATCGCTATCAGCGATAAGACCGCCATTGTAACCATAAAATTATGAATTTTTGTAAAACCGTTCTGTATCAATTTTGGTGTAGGTACAATAAAGTATATTCTATTCTATTCTATTCTATGTATGTAAACACACTTAATGGGGGAATTGTAGGTACACAAAAACCTCCGCTTGCCTAACCCTATCGGAAATGTGTCATCATCTGCCTAGCCTATTCCCAATTAAGTTGGGTTCAGCTTCCAGTCTAAGCGGATGCAGCTGTATGCCAGTATTTAACATGGAGCGACTGCCTATCTGACCTCCACAACCCAGTTAGTACTGGGTAATGCGATACCCCTTTGTAAGACTGGTTTTCAGACTTTTGGGTGACTGACTACTGTAACGACTGTTAAAGATCTACGAATGACAGCCGGGACCAACGACTGAACGTGCTTTCTGAGGCCCAGAGGAAACTTGGCATGTAATGGGTGGTCACCCACCCATAGACCAACCTAGCGGCTCAACCTGAAGATCCGGTCAACATTTCCAAGGTGTCCGTCCTGACAAAAATAAAGTACAGACAGTCCACTCACCAACACTCTTATCCCTGGCAATGATCTTGTGCGCAGACTCCACCGGCATGCTCCTCCTCACGATCTGACCTGTGCTGGTCAGACGATGAAGTGTCACTTGTAGGTACTTCATCATTCTGGGGCTGATGCTGGCGTTCTTATGGGTACCGGGACCTGGAGACAGGAGAGAACATTAATATCGTACTTAGGTCATATCCAAAAACCGTCACTAGGCCCGCGTGGTTGATTACGGTTTACTCTGTTCCACCAAAGAGAAGGCTTGTATGAACATTTTAGGCCGATTATGCCAATGTTTACAAAAAAAAACAAAAAAAAGTTTAGTTTGTTAATTATTATTACATAGGTACCTATAATTCTGTAGTCTGTCTTTAGATTGCGTTAATAGAGTTTAGTGTGGCTTTCTACATAATTCGCACGTCCTCAAAAAAACCGTCTTAACACAAAAAAATCAGTTTTGAGATATTATACTTTAAAGTTTTTTTGTGTCCGGCCGATGATATCCGTAAAAAACATTCGCTTGTGTCATTCTGTGATTTAATTATTTTCGCAGAACCTACACTTTTGGAGTTTTTTTTTCAATTATAGATCAAGGAGAATTGACATTGAGATGGGTGTTATCTAAAAACCTAAAATTGTTGTGTTATGACTGTTTTTTAGAGGACATGCGATATTTTGAAAGTTTAGTTTTTTAAGTATTAACTATAAGTTGATTCTCATCTGGCGGCGTTCTGGTGTTTGCAAACCACTATTGTATTGGGGTCTTCCTGTAATGATAGTGTGTAAGTTTAATAATAATAAATAAATAAATAATAAATAAAACATCATAACATCACGCCTGTAGTCCCTGAAGGGTTAAGCAGAGGCGTACCTCATAGTACACCCACATTTCGACAGTTACGTTTAAGTCCCACGTAATAGGGGACGAGAATATTGCCATCAACCGCGCACAAATCCAGACATCGTGACTGCTGCTGAGAAATTCGTGATGGATAAACTAACAATTTGCCCGACCCGGAAATCGAACCCAGGACCTCGTGTACAGCAGTCCCAATTACGACACACCACGTCTAACGAGGCAGTCAGTATGCCAATATTTATCATAGGAAACACCTGGATTAGGGATGTACAGAACCAGGAAGTGTGGCAGAAGAAAGGGAATGCATGTACACAGCAGTGGATGAGTCCAGGCTTATATGATGATGATGATGAAGCTAATAATTCATCTGCCTAGTCCTAGAGCGCTCGCTGAAGGGCTCTTGGATAAGCAACACATATTATCGAGGTTGCTCCGTAAATGGATTATTGTTCATCATCGAGACCTCTCCGTACCTCGGAAAACAAGTCAAACCTTTGGCGCCAGCTGACGTTATTTTGAAGATCTTCGTCGGTTGTTTTAAGTCTGACAACCAGTCTTACCTTAAAGTAAGACTTTAGGTAAGATACCCCTTGTGGTATTGTGTTTTTCAGTAATCGGGCTGGGTAGAACAGATAGGTAATCGCTCTGTGTAGTCAAACTAGAAGCCTGCCCTCGCATACCTTGTTCGAAAAAACCCACACATATGATGTACGGAGAGATTCCGATCTGTACCTTAAGATGATGCCCACATCTTAACCTCAACGGTCATTCATCGTCAATTCTGATCCAAGTTTGATAACAATGTTTTCCTTCAAGTCACTGGTGAAATATGACACTGCAAATATGCATATCGAGTATTGTCATACTATAAAGCGCTGGGTTCAATTCCTGGGTCGGGAAAAATGTTACTTATTGGGCTTTTTCTATCAAGAATTTCTAAGTAGCAGCCACGGAGTCTGGATTTGTGCCCGGTTGGTTGCAATAGGCGCGCCCCCTATTACATGGGTACAACATAACTGGCGTAATGTGGGTGTACTATTAGGTACACCTAACCTTTCAGGGATTACAGGCGTAACGTTATGTTATGTTATGTTATGTTATGTTATGTTATGTTATGTTATGTTATGTTATGTTATGTTATGTTATGTTATGTTATGTTATGTTATGTTATGTTATGTTATGTTATGTTATGTTATGTTATGTTATGTTATGTTATGTTATGTTATGTTATGTTATGTTATGTTATGTTATGTTATGTTATGTTATGTTATGTTATGTTATGTTATGTTATGTTATGTTATGTTATGTTATGTTATGTTATGTTATGTTATGTTATGTTATGTTATGTTATGTTATGTTATATTATGTTATGTTATGTTATGTTATGTTATGTTATGTTATGTTACGTTATGTTATGTTATGTTATGTTATGTTATGTGTTATTACGAACGCGAAAGTTTGTGAAGCAGGATGGAAGGATGCCTGTTAGTCTTTTAAGCAAAAAGTTTAAACATCAAAATAACACATAAGCTTAATAAAGTTATTGCGTGAAAATACTCCTAAAACGGGCGAAGCCGCGTTTGAAGCCGGGCAGCTAGTTTGTTATATTTCCAAACTTTATAGATATGTCGTGATGGCCCAGAGGTTAAGACCTCGCCTCTCATGCTTGAAGTTGTGGGTCCAAATCCGGGCAAGTACCAATGTGACTTTTTCAATTCATATGTACTTTTCGAAGTTTATCTTGGATATCACAGACATCGGTGAAGGAAAACACCGTGAGGAAACCTGGATTTATAATTAATATAAGTCTGAAATCGCCAACCCGTCTTGAGAAAGCGTGATGATCAATGCTCGTGCCTTCTCTGTATGAGAAGAGGCCTTTGCCCAGCAGTGGGACAGTTACAGGCTGGTATTTTTATGCCAGAGCTGTGACTTTTTTAATGTTACAGCACCATGCTGAGATAGGGGCCTTTTCGCCTCGTACAGGACCAGTTTAGTTAGTTTTATTTTAATTTGTTCTTAAGTTTACTTTTTTTAAATCTTCTTTTATTGTCAAGTTACCATTTTGTTTTATCCAGTGGGAGACTAATAAATACTTTTTCTTTCTTTATTATAGGTAGGTAGGTAGGTATGTATGTCAAGAAATTTTCCTTTTCCTATGTAACGGACACCTGTCACTATTTACTTTTTTTTCTAAAGTGTCAGAATGAAACTCTCGGAAAACTATACGGGGACGTAAAATCAAATATCACAACAACGCGCTTAACTAGTTTAGTACCAACAACCATAACTGTACACTTTATTCTCACAATCGCACATTGATACTAAAATTATAAAACCTGACCTTTGCTCATTGGAAAATGCAGAAAAACTCGTACAACAAGATAACTCTTTATCACAAATCACAAGTACTTTACACGTTACAAATGCATCGTTTAAACGATTGAATTGTTCATTTATTCTCACTATTGTCTTTCAGCCTGCAAAACCAACCAATTACATGTTAACTTGAAAATGCTTGGCTAGTTCCACGATGTTTATTATGTGAGAAAATCGCCTGATAATAAACTTGTTTTAAAGATCTTCGTGATCATTGCATATCATCACTTTCTGCCTATTCTTGTTGCGGTCGGCTTCCAGTCTAACCGGATGCAGCTGAATACCAACATTGTACATGCAGTGAATGCCTCTCTTATCTCAACAATGCAGTTAAGAGGTACGTAAAGAGTACTTATGATATTACCAAGAATTACATACAACGCGAAAACAAAACAAACAACAAATGTTTGAATTACATTTAGTATGTTATATATCCTTGTAGTTTATCTTATTATTTAATTAAAAATAATTTCAAACAACACACCTACCGCTGTTTGTCACTGCATCACCCAAAGGTTGACTGGTAGAAAATGACAATGGCATTAAGTTCGCCACTGTACTTTGTACTGGTTGATCGTTTCATATAGGATTTAATTATTGAATAATCAAGCACCATACCTTCACCTCACCACTTTTCAACAATTGCCAGTGTGACAGTTTGCATTGTTTTAAATTTGCATGAAAAACCTTAATTTACAACCAAGTTCCATTCCGTTATCCGTACAGTTTTCTCCGTTTAACGTCAAATTATTCCGCCATGGTTTTCCCGGGTATAACATATCCTTAGTAACAAGATTGTCACGCCTAAATGACATGTCATCTTCATTATAGTGAGTTAGACAGTCATGCTGTATCAGTTAATTGATTAAACATAATTGACTGCACTCATGGCTAAAGACAGGTTGAATGTAGTGGTTTATTATCTCAGTGTGTAAAGAATTATTTTCTTTTACTCTGCTAGGTGCTAGGTGGGTATAAAAGTAGAGGAAGACCAAAGAAACGATGGATGGACTGTGTGAAGGATATGGCTAGAAAGGAGGTAACTGCTGAGATGATGAGTAATAGAGAAGTATGGAAGAAGAAGACATGCTGCGCCGACCCCAAATGAATTGGGATAACGCCAGGAGAATGATGAATGTTGTTGACTCTGCTAGGTGCTATCGTCAATGTACATTTTTATCCACTCTGTATGTGTTACAACTGAAATGAATATACCAGTCTAGATAATAACATCTCCTATTTGTAATTTAATAAAGGCTGGCCAGTTGTTTTTTTTTTTGTTTTTTTTACGTGTTTTTAAATCACCGAGTCGTTTTTTACCCACTCCGTTTATAAAATATATGTGGTTCTTCTGAAGGATATTCTGAAGGAATGCTGTCAAGCAAAATGTCTCGCTTCGAGCTTAGTTTTCTCCAAAATTTTAATGATCACGGAAAATACATAGAGGGGAAAATACCGGGATTTCCACTGCGCCATGACAGATAGACTTTGGATTACTTTCCGTCGTCATGCTTAATCAATTACCGTAGTTCACTTTTGTCGTTACTAGTACTTATAACAATATGTATTTAAGATGTCAGAACGTAATTACATATCGCCTAGTACCCATGTGTGTCATTATCAGACTGACAGACAGTATAATAGTACATAATTAATATCCACTCGATAATTATAAATGATTTGATTCAACAGCTATTTTTTTTTATAACCAACGAAAAATTTTTGTGTCCGGGTTCAGAATGATGGAAGTACTCAATACCTTGTATAGTAATCGGTTTGCTATGATACAGATTGTAACTCCATTATTATCTACCTAAGATCCTACTAGTGCTACTAGGCAATGAGAGCATTGCCATTCCAAGAATACAGTAGCATAAACATTAATTCCGATATTAGTAGATACCTAGTAATTAAAACCAACGCTATATATACATATGTACATAAATTGCGATCTCAAGGCATGCCGTACAAAATCGCTTTAACAGCAACGGCTCATTTACAGTAGGTCGTTTGACCTATTCGGTTGCAGCCCGTATTCGGTCATCGACTAGTGTGAACCGGTTTGCACTAGTCGGTGTCATTAAAATAAAATAAATAAATAAAAACTTTATTGCATAAAATGTGTTGCAGTAAATACAATAAAAACAGTTGCACTTTACAAATGAACACTGGTATACAACATAAATGGTTGGGGTACTGTCCTCTTAGATAGGCAACATAGTAGCCTGTGGTAAAGAGAAACAGTGCCGTATCCTCAAGAATGGAGAAATCAATTGCTTAGTGTTTAAATTAAAAATTAATGGCATTAGTTAATAACAATTAAACAAACAAATATTAATGAATATGCCTGAAAGTATTAGAGTCTTAAAGTCTATATCAGATATGAGTAAGTGTGCTGTGTGGGTGTATGTGTGTGTGTGTTTGTGTTTTGAGTGTATGAGTGATGCGTGTATACATACGATAGTGTAAAAAAAAGGAAATAAAAAAGATTCAGTGTGGAAGAAAAGATTCAGTTTCGTCATAGGTTTTGTCTATTAGGAAGGAACGGACCGCTGATTTACATTTTTGAAAGGATAAACAGTATACTGAAATATTTGCATTAATTTTGTTGTACAAGAAAGGGCCAAGATAATTGAAAAATTTTTTCGTAAAGGAGTAGCGGGGCTGTGGAAGGGAACAAATTAAATCTTTACGTCGTTTCTTAAGTTTAACAAAGGGGGTAAGGTGATGTTGAAGTAAGATTGCGTGAAAAATAAACAACTGTCGTACATTAAGAACATTGCATTCTTTATATAACAGAGTGGTGGAAAATAAAATTGGACGAAATGTTGCAATTTTTAATATCGCTCTGTGCGCAATTTCCAATGGAAGTAATGTGGTTTTAGAAGCACCACCCCAGCAAGAAATGCAGTAAGATAATATTGACTGACAGAGCGCATAGTAGACATTGCGGATAATAATTTGGTTAGCTACAATTCTAAGTGTTTTGAAAATAAACATCAACTTTCGCACTCTGCCCGTCAATACATCCACATGGGCCTTAAAGTTTAAGGTATTATCCAAAATTACACCCAGGTATCTAATATTATTTACAGACTCTATTTGAGCGCAGTTACAATTTAGTGTAGTTTGTGTGAGACATGTGTGAGCTGTGAGTGTTAGATTATTTTTTGGTTGGGATTTTGATTCGATGTATCGATTCGGTTAAACCGAATGCTTTCGCCTCATGCGGTTCGCAAAAGGCGTGAGTTAAAGTATGTAAGTTATTCTAGATTTTAAGTAGGTAGGCATTAGTATTTACAAAATCTGAAAGTGGCGCCGGTGACTGAACATCTGTGCGGTAATCGGTTGTCGTGGCATGGGTGGGCAAGTGATGCGGAGGAATGAGTAAAACATTGTCGTGAGGAAAGTTTTAAGAATGAATGTTGATGGGTATAAGAGTAGAGGAAGACCAAAGAGACGATGGATGGACTGTGTGAAGGATGACATCGCTAGAAAGGAGGTGTCTGATGAGATTGTGAGTAATAGAGAAGTATCGAAGAAGAAGACATGCTGCGCTGATCCCAAATTGATTGGAATACCGAAGGGAGAATAATGATTAGAATCAGAATCAGTACTTTATTTTCTTTGAATGTAGGTACAGTAATAAGATGTTGTACTTAAATTAATGAGATCAGCTACAGTCTACCTTACGGCGTACAAACGGCGGCGGCGGCGACTTCTGGCGCGGCGTTAGTATTACAAAGTACTTAGTTGTAACTTAAATCGGCAAATAGAACTTCTCTTTAATCAACGACATACCAACATCAATCAAAACATTCCTAAGCGATACATCGTCACGACTGTCTGTGATTAATTAATTATTTTATTTTAATGAGCCTTCATCGTTCCTTTATAATACCACGACCAAGAAACACAGTGGTTGGAAATCAAATATTTACAAAAGTTATAAGGTTTTTTATCGGAAAGGTATATCTCATATCTAAATTTTTTCTTTAATAACGTCCTGAAAATCAAATACGTCCCAGAACTAGGTTGCTGAGTCATAGGTGCTTTACGTGGACAAAAATGTAAAAATCACGAAGAGCACCTATCAAAAATATTGATAGGTGCCCTTCGCGGACTAGGCTAGGTGCCATTCGCGCAAGTGCCATTCGGACGGGTGCTCTAGGTAAACTATCTCGCCACCACTTGTACTATATTGCCATCGATATAAACATCTGGCGGCGCTGACATAGAACGAGAATCTAGCTGGCAAGCCGTGACCTTATACGAGTCAGTAGGCTAACTACTGACCTTGCTACATTTATAATGTTACCTGTGGAGGTAGGTAATTAGGTACACATTGCATTGATAAAATTGATTGCGATTATTGCTCGTTATCATGATGTTAACCTAGTCTATGGACAGAATTTATGGTAGGTACTGTAAGCTGAACGTTCACCTCTAAGTGCTGCATAGGATAAGCATTCAAAGAAAGAAAGAAAGAAAGCAAAACCATACAAGGTGTAGTTTTGCAACCTCGTCAAAATTCAGGAGGTTGTCATAGAAGACGTAAATAATCAATATAAATTACGGTACCTGGTCAATAATAATAAACACTGTTTTTTTTAGTTGTTTTAATTTGACACTATTTCAGAATGAAGCCCTTTTCAAAAGAGGAGAATCACCCGTTTATCGAATAAACGTCTGCGTTTGTTTGTGTGTGTGAAAGCGTGGTTATAGGGCTAGTATTAGACAGCCCGCGTTTTAATACGGGTGGTGTACACTTGTCGATTTCCGATATTAAGAAAAAAATTACCTACCCATTTTATTATTGATTCGGGTCGAGAATCATTAGCATAGTTACCTCCTTGAATTTGACGAGGATGCAAACAAAGCAACACCTTGTATAATGGTCTCGCACAGACCAAAACGAAAAAAAAAACACAAAAAAGAGTAGAAAATAGGTTTACTTTCGGAAGTCGGTGACTATTGTTTGTTTCATTGACTTTTTTGCCACCGACTTCCGATGGTAAAGTTATTTTCCACTTTTTTTTATTTATTTTTTTATTTTACCCTTTTTAGTTAGGTATCGTATCACACACAAATCCTTGTCAAGGATCAATTTCGCATTTTCTTTTTATATTTTTTCCAGCTATTTTGATTTAAAAACCAAACTACTGAATCGATTTTGATAAAATTTCTATGGGGTCAAAGTATATTCTTTCAGATAAAAGAAGAATTTTTCAAATCGGTTCATAAATGACGAAGATATAAGGTAACAACCGAATTGAGAACCTCCTCCTTTTTTTGAAGTCGTTTCAAAATGGTAAAATTAACAAGAGACCAAAATTATATAAAAAGTAAACATAAGAATAAAATTAAAATTAGACTAAATTGGACCTGTACGAGGCCAAAAGGCCCCTATCTCAGCATAGTGCTGTTACATTTAAAAAAAAAGTCACAACGCTGATGCGTATTTTGATAGGGCTCAACTGGAGAAGATCACGCTTCTGTCAGCACCGGGAATGTAGTTCAGACTGGTTTTTATCCGTCACAGCGCCGCCGTTATTCATAAAGCACTTTAGAATCTTGTTAGCTCCGGTTCAACATCGCACCGTGCCCGGTTTGACCGTGTTGTTGTTGGATAGCCTAAGAGCGCTGATTGACGGGGCCGGACGCTCAGTGGATGCCATCAAAATCGCACATCTTTCCAGCTCGCATCCGGGGTTAGGTACGTCTACAAGCGGCGCCGTGCGGGGTGAAAACTGAACGTGAAAATGAGCTCCGGCGTTGCTCAGAAAGGGTCATCGTCATCTGCCTAGCCTTTTCCCAAACTATGCTGGGGTCGGCTTCGAGTCTAAACGGATGCAGCTGAGTACCAGTATTGTAGATGGAGCGACTGCCTATCTGACCTCCACAACCCAGTTGGTACTGGGTAATACGATGTCCCTTCGTAAGACTGGTTGCCAGACTTTCGGGCCACTGACTACCTGCAACGACTGTCAAAGATCTACAAATGACAGCCGGGATCAACGGCTTAACGTGCTTTCTGAGGCACGGAGGAAACTCGGTATGTAATGGATGGTCACCCATCCACGGACCAACCTAGGTATGCACGGCTTAGTATAAAGATCGACGTTATTATTTTGCCACGAGCTGCTCATCATTCAGATAAAGGTCAGATTGTAAAAAAACTTTTTTGCAAAAAAATACCGACTTCCAAAAAAAACACAAAAAAGTGGAAAATAACTTTACTTTCGGAAGTCGGTGACTATTGTTTGTTTCATTGACTTTTTTGCCACCGACTTCCGAAAGTAAAGTTATTTTCCACTTTTTTGTGTTTTTTTTGGAAGTTGGTTTTTTTTTGCAAAAAAGTTTTTATTTTACCCTTTTTAGTTATCGCATCACACACATATCCTTGTCAAGTATCAATTTCGCAATTTCTTTTACTTTGATGACATATTTTTTCCAGCTATTTTGATTTCAAAACCAAACTGCTGAACCGATTTCGATGAAATTTCTATGGGACCAATTGGGAAGTAGATCCATTCAGATAAAAGAAGAATTTTTCAAATCGGTTCATAAATGACGAAGATATGAGATAACAAACACAAAAAAAAAACATACAAACGAATTGAGAACCTCTTCCTTTTTTTGAAGTCGGTTAATGAGGCGAGGTGATTTTGATGAAATTTTTTGTGCTTATCCGGTATCTATGAGAATCGGCCAACATCTATTTTTCATCCCCCTAAATGTTAGGGGTAGTCCACCCCTAATTTTTTTTTTTATTTTTTAGACAAAAGGAAATTATTTATATGGCAAAACAACGTTTGCCGGGTCAGCTAGTTTATTATAAAAATATTACTTCTCGTATTTGAATCTCGATTTTGTTACACAATTTCATGGGCTTTAATTATTTTTTAACCAATTTCAAAAATAAAAGAAACCATAGTTACTCCTTATTACATCAACTATCTGCCAGTAAAAGTCCCGTTTAATTCGGCTCAGCCGTTTCAAGCAGATTAACCGAAACAAACAAACAGACAAAAATTACCGCATATACTTTTATATTATTATGGAATCCGTAAAAAAAACTGTTATTTTTAAATTACAAACAGACACTTCAATTTTTTTTATCTGTATAGATGTATAGGTTATTTCTTTCAGATTTATTAGCACGACCAATAAGGAAACCTTTTTACGCAATCTCATTACGTTCAAACGCAAATAAATTGATGATGTGTATGTAAATATGAAACAACTGTGTTGATTTACTCATTGCTTGAGAAATAACCAATTGACATTATTACTTCTCATAGGTAATATTGGTTTTGAGATTACGTTCAAGTTACCGCGGAAATGTTTTTCTTTACCACAATACAACAACACAACAAACACCAACACACACAACAACAACAACAATCAACAACAAACAACACTATCTTTAATCTAAGTATGTTTAACTGGCGATATGTGAGGTACACCTCTGCCTATTCCTTCGTGTATATTACACGGCGTTATGTTAGGTTATGTTATGAAATTATTTCAAGATTACGGCCTATATGCACCACAAATCGCCAAGCGCGTTTAGTGCTAAACACAAATCAAAACGACGTTGCAGACGATACAGTTGTCATCGGGCAATTTCTCTGGAAATTTATTCGTATACTATTTAATAATGTTGTTATTCCACAGTACTTACAATCAGGTATCAACCCAGCTGGATACCCAAAGTCGGGGCGCGGTCCGTACGTGGCCGCTCGTACTTGACCGACCAGTGTGATGGCCAACGCGACCGCCACTGCTAGCTTCAGCATCCTTGACATTGTTCTGGAAGGAAAGAAAATAATAATTTATCAGGCTATAGAGTCTTCTCTGCTGAGTCTATAATAATGTTTGAAAGAGCTTGTTTAAAAAAATGCCGAATTTATGATAAGATATATTTATTTGCTCAAACATGTGTACTTACATAGAATAATAAAAAGTGCATGTAGGATAACATATTTTTCATCCCACCATCTCGGAAAGAGTTTTTTAATCTTCAATATCTGAGTGGAAAAGCCGTTTTTATTCTCTAGAGGATAAAGTAAATTGAATTTAGAACATCGTGTGCACTAAGTTTGTGAATTAAAAAAAACATTAAACCTATTTACTGCTACCTCTATGGTGCCGAATATATCATACAACTTTTTTTTAATTTGTTAAAAACTCAGACTCGGAACCTTCTTGGTGTTCTTTTTTCAATTTGCTTTGTACGCGGTTCTTTACGCGGCATTTTTTCACGTCATTGTTAAACCTTATATTAAAAACAAGAAACTTGAAAACAAATGAAAAAACTAAAATGAGTGATTCTAGCGACGAGTTAGTTTGCTTGACGCCAACAGAATTGACTGAAACTGTTAATAATGCGCAAATGAGCTTTCTCCCTCAACAATCACGCGAGAAGTATTTAAAACAGTACGATATGTTCAACACGTGGCGACTAGCAAAAGGAGCCAAAACTTTCTCAGAAAACGTTTTGCTGGCATATTTTATAGAATTATCCGAGAACAAGAAAGCAAGCACTCTATGGAGTACGTATTCGATGCTAAAAGCAACAATAAAGATGAAAAAAGACAAACATATCGATACCTATCCTAAATTAGTGGCATTTTTAAAAAGAGCCTCATCTGGTCATCAACCAAAAAAATCGAAGGTTTTCACAGTATCTGATATTGAAAAGTTTCTTAACGAAGCACCCGATTCCGTATATTTGGCGGCAAAAGTAAGTCAGTTGCACATTCAGTATCTACTTAAGTATATTAATCTCAATTAAATAGTATACTTAGTAGATGTTGATAGGCATAATTATGCGTTCATATCAATTTTATTCATTTATCTACTACAATACTCTTTACGTTACAGGTTGTTCTTATTATTGGAATAAACGGAGCATGTCGAACTAATGAACTAACACAACTTAATGTCAAAAACATTGAGAAACATTCAGATGACTTACTATTAATTAATTTACCTAATACAAAGACAAAAAGAGACCGCAACTTCGTCATTCGCAAGGAATACGTAACGATTGTTGAGAAATATCAAGCCTTACGCCCGCCTAACACTCCAATCAATCGATTTTTTCTACAGTATCGCAATGGAAAGTGTGTTAGACAGCCTATGGGTACTAATAAAATTGGCAGTATCCCACGAGAAATAGCAACATTTCTTGAACTTCCAGAACCCCTGTTGTACACGGGTCATTGTTTCCGACGAACTTCAGCCACACTTTTGGCTGATTCCGGAGCTGATCTCCTGTCCTTTAAGCGCCACGGAGGCTGGAAGTCCAATGCAGTTGTAGAGGGATACATAGAGGATTCCATCCAAAATAAGTCTAAAATATGTGAAGGCATCGTAGGAGCCATTACACTGAAAGAGCCTCAATCGGATCCTTGGACTGGCCCTTCTACATCAAAAATAAGCCGTTATGAAACACCTAACCATCTCCCTCTCTCTCCAACATTCACGCCAAGGGAATCCGATGAATCGGTACAACTATTAAGTATGACAGATAGTTTACCGAAAAACAGTACACAAGTGACTAACACCAATATTACAGTACCAAACAAAAATATTACACTCAATTTAAATAACTGTAGCAACGTTACTTTAAAATTTTCTTAATTATACCTTAGTATTATTTTGTTATAATTTAAAGATTATTCTGTAATACTTACCTGTCATAATGTAGTAATTAATACCTAAACTGAAATAAAAGTGTACCTATCTTGTGATTGTAAACGTTTTTTTTTTGCATTTAGTCATTTCCTCGCTGAGGTGGAATGAAAAGTTACGTGTTGCACTCGAGTGCAAAGATTTTTCACCTCGTGCTCTTTTGATTCCCTCGCTAATGCTCAGGATTCTAATTTTGAATCACTCGCTGCGCTCGTGATTCAATTTTAGAATCCTTCGCTTGCTCGGTCATCAAAATTGAACACGCGGTTAAAAAGCAACTTTGCACTCTTGTATAACAAATAACTATTTTTTTCAATTGTGATACTTTATTTACTTAACAATACATTATAATTAACTATAATTTACTTAACTTACTTAACTTACTTAACTATAATTTACATTATAATAATTAAAATAAAGTTACATAAATAAAGCTGGTTCAGACATGTTAGCCACATACTATGACCTTATTTAAGTAATTTAATTCAAATATCAGATACGGTATGGTAATTAATGCTTAATTATTGGGACAGTACATTTTCCATTAGAATAATAATACAGTCGTCATATTTTTATTGTAATACCTAAATATTAGGTAGTTGCTAAAATTATAATAATGGGGACATCCAAATTATTGTCATTTCCACTGTCATTGTACTCGCAATGATTGGTAATAATGGCAGAAAATACAAAAAACAGGAAATTACGGATAGCGAAAATTATTATTAGAGTTCGATATTCAACACAGTATTTTAATTTCCTACACAAAGTCAAAGTCAAGGTCTCATTTATTATTTTTCAATACAATTCCTCGAAAACAATTCCTCGGCTCTTATCGCACTACGATTAGGTTCAACATGCTATGGATTTCACCCTCGTGGTTTTCTTCTGATATTCCCGCACTATAGTGCGGAAATAAACATTCCACAGAGAGGCGGCTCGCCCCACACGCGTTTTTATTTTTCAGTTTTTATTCTATTCCATTGAATCAATTTGGACTTTGAACAAATTTGGACGAAAAACTTAAACCAAAAAAACTAAAAGTGTATTGAAAAACGTCGTTTGATACACGTGGGCATTTGTTACTGCAGTTCTCGGCTCCATAACACCCTCGCCTGCGGCTCGTGTGTGTATTTCGCCTCGGCTGCAA
This sequence comes from Standfussiana lucernea, assembly GCA_964057025.1. Taxonomy (NCBI): domain Eukaryota; kingdom Metazoa; phylum Arthropoda; class Insecta; order Lepidoptera; family Noctuidae; genus Standfussiana; species Standfussiana lucernea. The sequence goes on along the minus strand of OZ059798.1, from coordinate 14,338,514 downwards.
TAACAAACTTCCCCACTTACATATATCAAAATGTACTATATTCGTTTATCTTCTGACATAATACTAGAGCAAAAGCATAACTAAACTAATTCTACTGCTTTTCATCTATCTATTGCACGGTGAACACCGAATGGACATCTAACGTGACATAACTGCAATTTCCTTGACCAAATAGGATTTGTTGGCTAACCCAAAGAGATTAAAAAGACTTATAGAGCGGACATTAGGAATATTTTCATACAAAAATTTTGATCCCGAACATTTTCGATTTCGACACATGAATGCTACCTGATAAGCGGGCATGTGACACTAGACAGAACGATTTGTCACCAAGTTGTGACAAGATTTGGATTACGATTTTCTTCGTCTTGTCCCGTCTATTGCTCGTAAATATTTGAATGTCTTTGAGTTAAATCTACTTGTTACATTGTTGGTTGTCACATAATCACATAATAAAAGTAAAACAATGTACAGTAACACCAGAACAGGTACGCACTTCGGAAATCTTCGTGTTTCCGAATCAACATAAATATCCTACATCAGTGTGGTGGTGATGAACGCAGCACGAGATCTGTATACTTTAAACAACTTCCAACGCCTGCCAAATAGTCTATTTATCATCCATTGGATTTGACTAATCAAACGTACGTGAATCATCTAAACTAGACATTATGAACAAGTAAAGGACAAAAGCTTCACTCCAAACAATAAAAAAAACTCCACATTTCGAAAATTATTTATTTTTTTCTTTGATGTGAAAGACCATGAGAAACGAGAAACGGGCCATGAGAAATTCTTGACGGATAAACCCAATATCACTTTGGGTGACCTAGTTTTTTTTTCTTATAAACCTTCATGGGCACTTCTTCTTCTTCTTTATCGTGTGGTTAGTGCCTAACCCGGTGTCAGAGTTTTCATGCCGCCCATGGGCCTCTGACTTAGCTTTACATGCCGTCGAGAAATATCTCTCAGGCATGCTGGGCATAACACATAGTTACACAGTTCCGACTGATTGTTTCTGTAACTCTTTATATTAAAATACAAATGTGGTTTTCATTTTTTTATCATGATGAACCTTTTGTGTATTAGTTTGTCTATTGCCTGGTATTTATAAATGATAATTACTGTTGTATTATGTTAATTTGGTACAAATGAGAGCAGCCCAAACTACTATTGTTTGTTGTTCTCTGTTTAGAATACATTATTTTGCTTGTTTGAAGACACGGTCAGTTAACACAATGTATAGTCAACCTCGTAATTATGTTATCACTGTTGATACTAATATTACCAGACGAACCATTTCACAACTATGTTTGGATTTGCTTCCAGTTTAACCGGGTGCAGCTGAATACCAGTATTTTACGTGGAGCGACTGCCTATCTGACCTCCACAACCCAGTTAGCACCGGGTAATACGATACCCCGAGTTTAGACTGGTTGTCAGACTTTGGAACTACTGATTTTCCGCAGCGACTGTCAAAGATCTACAAAGGACGGCCGGAACCAACGACTTAACGTGGTTTTCGAGTCACGGGGGAAACCTGATATGTAATGATAGTCACCCATCCTCGGACAGACCTTGGCAAGCGCTGCTTAACCACGAGGATCCGAATGTGCGGCTGGTATTATTTCACACTAAAATTACACTTAGGTTGAAATTATTAAACTGTTTCATAGACAAACAAACCTTGTCTTTTTATAACGTTCAAGTACCATTGTACCTAAGGGTTGTAAAACTATTACTGATCGACTATTCCTTTCATTTTCCACAGCGTTTATACTTATTCCTATAAAAGTTCAAGGATACCTCTCCTTGAACTTTTACCAGAACAAGTATAAACGGCAGTTATGTAAAAGTCCCATGTGAACGGGGGCGAGCCTACTGCAGGCGTTTAGAAAAATAAAACAAAACTTGTGCTCAAATGGGACGAGTTACTTAGGCCAAAGCCTCTCCTGAGTCCTGACCCCCACGACCCAGTAACTGGGTAATACAATACCCATTGGTACTGAATGGACACCCATCCAAGGGGCGACACTGGAAAGGCTGACCTTCGATCGAGCCGTGCGGCTGCAATCTATACATATAATAAAATTGTAACAGGCAGATGTCTGTACATTGGATATTGAAAAAAAAATCATATAGGGGGCCTTTATTAGAGCAACAGAAGCCAAAACAAGTTTTTAGATTTTTTGTCTGTCAAAAATCAAAGCATTTATTTCAAGTAGGCCAATTACAGGCACTTTTGAATTGTCGAAACAAAGACAGCAATAAAAAATGAAGCTACAGTCCCAGTCACAAGACATAATAACTGTGAAAGTACTGTAGTTGCCCATTCCAAAGCGTAGATCTCTATGGAAAAAGGAATGGGCAAGTCTGTCTGTCTGTTTGTCTTTCTGTCTGTATGTTTGTACGCGCATCACGCAAAAACTACTGCATGGATTTAAACGCAGTTTTCACCGCTCTACTGGTAGATGCCTAACTTAAAATAGGCTACATTTTACCACAGGAAATGATCTTTTTCCGTTGTACGAAGTCGCGGGCAAAAGCTAGTTTTTAAATAGAATGTTATGTAATTACAATATTTATCATTAATTCAAAAACTAGATCAAAGCTTGAACGCAGAATGCACTACCGCCTTCCCGCTTGAAAACTTATCCACGACCAGTAGGTGTCGTCGTGTCTTTGGCCTTACACTTCAGCCAACTCATCTGTGCAGGCGCGAAACCCAGAACTAAAATAAAAATAAATGTAAGGTAATGTAATGCAAAAATGTTTGTTCGCGCCCGAGCGGTCGTCAACACCTCCAGAAGATCCCGTAGAAGGGCGAAGCACGTGTCGAGTATTAATATAGGTTTGGGTGCATGGCATGCTAGTTATTATTGCTTTTCCTGCAAGTGCATATTTTTGCGGGCGGGGGCTGGTGCTGCATCCTACATCCAGGCCTGGATCTTATCCGCGGAATTAAAACTAAATATTTTGCTGAAGAGAAATGTTGCGGAAACCTATAGCCCTCCAATTATTTTTTCTCATGCAGAGGATAATTGAGTGCTTATATATAAAGTTGTAGTAGTTTTTCTTGTTTTTTGTTTTTTGTCTCTCATAACTCTATCTATTTTGTTTTATGTATATACATATAATATGTATATATATATATTTGTATTTATTCGTATATTTTAGTTTTCTGGTTTATTTCCTGTCATTGCACCTACTGTGTATTGTCTCTGCATCACCATAAGGTCGACTGGTAGAAAATGCCCAAGGCATTAAGTCCGCCTTTGTACAGTTTTTACTTGTGCATAAAGTTTTAATAAATAAATAAAATAATTGTTACTTACACCATAATAAGTTATTAAGATTCCGTACCTCAAAAGAAAAAAAAACGGAATCCTTATAGGATCACTTTGTTGTCCGTCTATCTGTCTGTCTGTCAAGACCCTTTATCTCGGGAACGCGTGGAGGTATCGAGTTGAAATTAAAACCATATACTTAAGTCTACATGCCCTTGAAGCTATGAAAAAAACAAACTTCTAAGTTAACGTAAAAAAAGATACGGCCACAAAAAAGGTACAGGTATTTCGACACTATCAAGGGAATCAAAATTTATAGGGTACTTCCCGTTGACCTTGAACAATGAAATTTTGCAAAAAGCAATGTCTTACAGCACCAAAAACTGTAAATATGTAGAATAATAACAATATACGTACCTACAATTTCCTACAGAACCCTCGGTGCGCGAGTCCAACTCGCACTTGGCCGGTTTTTTTTATATTACGTTATTAACACTATGGATGTTTTGTGTTCAAAATAAAATAAATTTATTCATGCATTCATAACATTTAATAAAATAAACGTACCAAGTTTAACATACCGATGCATTTTTTCCTGACATGCGAGCTGCGTCCTGAACCTAAAATTTGAACTTAAAGTGTTCATACTGTATTAAACATTTTTCGTTTTGAAACGCGAACTTTTGACATACGTCAAACGTCAAACTTATCTAGGAAGTTATAAAAGGTTACATAACACTTCCTAGTGCTTTTGCAAATTAAATGTTAAAGGTCAAGTTTTTAGGCCCTGATTTGCTCGTCAGTGAATTTGATTAGCATGCGTATCTTAAAGCAAGTTTAATGATAAGGTCACGGTCACTGTATCGAATAGTAGAGATGCTAATAAATAAATTGCCTAATACGTGGCGGACTGCGCAATTAACATTAGCAGGTTTTTCTTCTTCCTGACACGAATGTAATACGGATCTAGATTATTTTTGCTAATAAAGGACTAATTTATATAACTAAATAAAAAACCGGACGCTTAGGCGATTTGACTGGTTGGCCTAGTGCGCCGTGGGTGACCTGACCATGGGTTCTGGGTTCGACTTCCAGGTCGGGCATTGTTATTGGGTTTTTGAATCTGGAATTTCTCAGTAACAGCCACGGAGTCTAGATTCGTGCCCGGTTGATGGCAATAGGTTCGCCCCTTATTATATGGGACTTAAACATAACTGGCGAAATGTGGGTGTACTATTAGGTGCGGGGTTAACAGACGTCATGATAAAATGTCATTGTTTATAGATTCTTAAAACCTTGAAATGTCATTATACAAGAATAATGTTCATTATTTACATAAACACATACCTCAATCCAGTTATCAAGGTTAAGGGCTTGCGGATTATTATCACTAGGTACATAATCACTACATAGTATAAAACAAAGTCGCTTCCCGCTGTCTGTCCATATGTGTGCTTAGATCTTTAAAACTACGCAATGGATTTTGATGCGGTTTTTTTTAATAAATAGAGTGATTCAAGAAGAAGGTTTAATGTATGTATAATACATGCATATTATAGAAGAGAAAACATTAGTATCTACGTTGCATCCGTGCGAAGCCGGGGCGGGTCTCTAGTTATTAATATGTAGTACATTCAACAACACAAATAGCATCATATCTTCGCTTAATATCAGGCGAGTTGCGGCTAAACGCAAGCCTATAATTTAATACAAAAAAACCATGGTAGATTTTATGCCATTTTTTTTTCTTCATTTTCTGTTTTACATCTACACCTACATATATTCAACTTATTTTCTGGCAATAATTATGTACTAAGTTCGATAGACATACTTTTAAAATCTATGCTAATATTATAAATCTGAAGAGTTTGTTTGTTTGTTTGGTTGAACGCGCTTATCTCAGGAACTACTGGTTCGAATTGGAAAAATCTTTTAGTGATGGTTAGCCTATTTAGTGAGGAAGCTATAGCTATATGCTATAAAACATCACGCTGAGACCAAAAGGAGCGGAGCATCAATCGAAAATGTTACGCAAACGAAGCTAGTAAATTATAAATCTTCATAACAACAGCTAGACTTACAAACAATTAACAGAGTTACATCACTATATAGTATTAAACAAAGCCGCTTCCCGCTGTCTGTCCCTATGTGTACTTAGATCTTTAAAACTACGCAACGGATTTTGATGCGGTTTTTTTTAATAGATAGAGTGATTCAAGAGGAAGGTTTATATGTATAACACATGCATGTTATAGTAGAGAAAACATTAGTGTAGATACTATTGCATCCGTACGAAGCCGGGGCGGGTCGCTAGTGAATTATAAGTTACGGTAGCTATGACGCATATCTCGTTCAAATTAATTTTATTTTATGGTCATGTCTATTTCAGGTTAAACTAGCTGACGCCCGCGACCTTTGTCCGCCTGAAATTATTATAAAAATATTACTACCCTATTTGTATCGGATGTTGTTAACAATTTCATGGGTTTTATTTTTTTTGCACGGAACCCTAATTATTTTTCTGAAATAAAAGTAACCTTAGTTACTCCTTATAACATCAGCTATCTGCCAGTAAAAGGTTCGTCAAAACCGATCCAGCTGTTTCGGAGATTAGCCGGATCAAACATACAGACAGACTTCAAATAGAAAAAAAAATACTATACGGTACTTTTAACATATATTTTAACATATATATTATATGCATTCAGTAAAAAGTTGTGATTTTGAAATTACAAACAGATACTTAAATTTTATTTATTTGTATGGATGTACATTACAAATGTAGGTATACGTATGTATCAAGTTGCCGATCGTAGATAAGACCTTGCTCAAGACCATGGACTTACACTCATAGGAATTATCAATGGTAAGGTCAGACTTCCGGCAGGGTGGTCAAGGTGCTAATGTTGCCAAAATTATGAGTTATGTCTACGTTAACTAATAACATATAACATCACGCTTGTAATCCCTGAAGGCAGAGCAGAGGCAGAGGTTTACCTAATAGTACACCCACATTTTTATGTTTAAGTCTCATGTATTAGGGGGCGAGCCTATTGCCATCAACCGAATCCAGACTCCGTGGCTGCTACTGAGAAATTCCAGATGGAAAAACCCAATAGCACTTAGCCCGACCGAGAAATTGAACCCAGGACCTCATGCTAGACCAACGAGACAGTTGAAGTAACTTCACACCTGTATTTCTTGAGTGAGTAAGCAGAGGTATATAGTGCTTATATTTACACCCACCTACATTTCGGTAGTTGTTTGTTTAAGTCCCATGTAATTAAATAATTGATTGGTTGTGAAGTGTGTGATGTGAGCTTATTACGAAAGTGAAATATTTCTGTAGTTTTCATACAATATACATATTATATTGAATAACAAATCTCTTGTGAATGTTGCCTTTTGTTTAGAATCAACAAAAATGGGCATGAGTGTCTTGTATCAAAGAATTGAGTGTCCCCTGGCAATGACTGAGACTTCCAACTTGGAGGTCGTAGGTTCGAACACAACAAAACACTTAACAATTATTTCATTATAGCTGTACTCAAAACGGTGACGGAATACATCGTGACGAAACCGGTAGGTACTACATACCTCAAAAAAATCGAAGACTTGTAACATCCACCAACAAAAAAAGATAATTGGAAATGTCTGTTTCTATGGAAAATTAAAAATCAGTCTAATTTAAATGTTTTTCACAAAATTTTTAGACCTATGTATCCTGCTTATGGGTATGAAGTTTCATTAAAATCAGTTCAGTCATATCGAAAAATAAGGACTTGAAAATTTTTATGAAATGCCGTACGGCGTACACGCTCTTAAACATACAATTAAACTTATACAACACACTGGTTAAGACTTTTTTATCATACACCAATCTTCACAAAACGGTAAAGTCCAATTCTTCAAGTATAATTTCACTGCGCCGTTCTGAGCGCAGATGGCCGGTGCAGTGAAATATATTGTACTTTTATTTAATTCATTAACAAATTATAGAAGCGATAAAAAAAAAATATGTAGTTTAGGCAAATGTTGAAGATTATTTTGGTATAAATGTTACGTCAAAATGATGTACAATTTCGAAGATATCGGGGCTTGTTTCGAAGTCTTTTCTGTCATTATTTGAATTAGGTCCATTTTTTTTTTACAATAAAGGCATATAACGAAAATGTATTGTATCATTATTGAAGTTGGGGATATTTGTAAGATGAAAAAATAAATTTTGATGGTCTACTCGTATATTCAATAGAATCTACAAATTAGAGCTCCCAAAACACGTCTCCGTGAGTTTATTGTCTAAACATGCATCGGGAGAATGATTATTACTGAATAAATTAGTAATTTAACTAAAATTCGCTTAATATTATTGTAGTAGAGGAAACAAACTATTTTTAACAAGTAATTGTTATTTCAAACAACGAACAGATAACATACAATTTCAACGAGGAAACCATGCAATTTCGCGTTTTTTTGTGATACGCCTCTTAAATAAAAAAATCGATACTGATACAAAAACATACGGCCTCGTAGACAACTGAGTATGTACTGTCGATCTTATTCGCTATAGTTCAAGTTCACATGTAACTGATGTATACAGAATGTTTTTATTCGAAAAGGAAGTCAAACGAAGTAGAAAAATGTTATTTTGGAACCGTAATTAATTACATGTTACTTAATTAAAACAAAATAAGATAAAACATACAAAGTAATGAAACTAAAAGAAATAATGATAAGACTTATCTGAATAACTTCTTCTTCTTTCTTCTAAATCGCGTGGTTAGTGCCTAACCTTTTTTTTTTGGGGTAGGAAGTCATCAAATGACCTCTCCCGCTCTGGGTAGAGCTGGAGGGCGTGTCAGACTCTTACTGACTAAAATCCACCCGTGTTCCTTCAGTTGCCTGTGCCAAGGGCCACGGTAACTCTTTCGAACAAACCCGCAACCCTCCAACCTGGTGTCAGAGTTTTTTTGCCAGCCATTTCCTCACGATGTTTTCCTTCACCGAAACAAGTGATAAATACAATACGCACATGAAATCCGAAAAATCAGAGGTGCGTGACTCGAGTTCAAACTGGAGACCTATGACTTGGCAGTCCGACGGTCACACCACTAGGCTAAATATCTAAAGATTATTTTTTAAGGCAGAACAATCTTCGCAATTTTTTGTATCATTTCACAAACGAAAATATTTGCATGAGTTTATCTCGAATTTTAATAAACAAATGAAGCTGCACCCTCATCATCATTTGTCTTATCTTTTCGCAAGACGTTGAGGACGACTTCCTCGCTTATCAGTAGCAGCTGTCGCCACATTTTAAAACATATTTTATGCAAAGCTAATGTGTTCCCACGCTATACCTTTTTTTTTTGTTTTCGGGGGGAAACCTTCAAAAGGCGACCGGTCTTCGGGGATAAGACCGGGGAGTGTGGGATTTTTACCTCACTAAAACCACCCCGGTGGTCGCAATCCGCACTTGAGAGGAGGCACCGTTTCCTCTGAAAAGACCTGTCCGGAGCCCCCTCTGGGCAACGCCTGTTAAGGCGACTGTATATCTCCCCTGAGCCTCGCTGTGCAAGTGTGAAAATCCCATCTGCTTTGAGTAACACAGGCGGGGTTTCGGCGTGTTAAGCGTCGAGGCGGTTGCCTCGCCAACGACTTCTTCTCCACCACGCTATACCTTGTCACCTGATAGTTTAACATACAGGGTGCAAACAGATCTTTCACGAAGCCGACAACCATGCATTCTGTACATCAAACCAAGCAACCAACTCTATGTAAAAATAATTGCCGGGAAATGACTTTTTTTTTTTGGTGAAAAATCACATTTTACGGTAAAACTCTCAATGTATGAGTAACTCACTCAATAGTAAAGGGGCCATGAAGGTATTTAAATTAAAGTTAAAAACAAGTATTTAAAAAAACTTGTGAAAAAGTTGAAACTTTGACCCCCAATATCTACGTAACTAGAAGGTTCAAAAAAATGTTCGCAACGACGACAAAAACAAGTCAAAAATCAAAATCAAAATCAAAGCATTTATTTCAAGTAGGCCAATTACAGGCACTTTTGAATTGTCGAAACAAAGACAGCAATAAAAAATGAAGCTACAGTCCCAGTCACAAGACATAATAACTGTGAAAGTACTGTAGTTGCCTTTCGGTTTCGTTATAGCTACATTTACACCCTTTTTATACACACGATATGAGTTTTTCTACAGATATTTTTCGGTGCATTTGTTTTGGACGCTGTCCCACACTAGGAATTCCTCCTGTATCGTGGATGAGTTTACAAACATTTAAACTCACAAACACAGACAGCTAGACCCGGAACAACTACCTGTAGATACTGATACTGTTAGCCTGTGTCATCCCACTTTTGGGCAAAGGCCTCTCCCATGTCCTACTGTACCACACTACTTGTAGACCATACAAATATTTGTTCCGTGCGGGAATCGAACCTGCGACACGCAGCGCATCAGCGAAACGCTTATCCACTGCGCCAACCGAGCCGTTATTAAATTTTTATTCAAACTCGATGAGACAATGTGCACTCTATGATGTAATTACCATAGGGCCTTGTCGTATACAGCGTGAACCAGAAAGGTGGTGAATATTAATTAAGGGGGTGATTTGGGCCATCAACTGAACAACTTACTCCCTCAATCAGCTGTCTCATAAAAAGCTTCAATTCCTACTCGACACAAATGTATGGTACAGCTGATTACTTTTTCGCGAATACGATTTTGGTTTCATGAAGAAAGTTGTCCAGTTTGATGGTCTAAATCACACCCTTAAAAATTACCTAGCCTTTCTGGTGCACGCTGTATAAATGTACTTTTTAACCGACTTCAAAAAAAGGAGGAGGTTCTCAATTCGGTTGTTTGTTTTTTTTTGTGTTTGTTACCTCATATCTTCGTCATTTATGAACCGATTTGAAAAATTCTTCTTTTATCTAAATAGATTTACTTCCCGATTGGTCCCATAGAAATTTCATCGAAATCGGTTCAGTTTGGTTTTGACATCAAAATAGCTGGAAAAAATATGTCATCCAAGTAAAAGAAATTGCGAAATTGATACTTGACAAGGATTTGTATGTGATGCGATAACTAAAAAGGGTAAAATAAAAACTTTTTTGCAAAAAAAAAACAACTTCCAAAAAAAACGCTAAAAAAATGTAAAATACTTTACTTTCGGAAGTCGGTGGCAAAAAAGTCAATGAAACAAACAATGGTCACCGACTTCCGAAAGTAAAGTTATTTTACACTTTTTTAGCGTTTTTTTTTGGAAGTCGGTTTTTTTGCAAAAAAGTTTTTAATTAAAATGTATCAATGCAGCAGATGATCATGAAATCTGGAAAAATCAAAAAAGGTGATGTTCTTTAGTTGTCTGCCCCTCCCATGGCATAAAGCGTAAGTTTTTTTATGTATGTAATATGTATGAACACTTTGTCATACAAAAATAGGTCATAGTTGCAGACAGTGGTTTTCTGTCGTTGGTCAGTTTGCATCGTCACAACATAATTATAATTTGACCCTACAAATGAATAAAAAATATTAATGTAACTCCAAAAACCACAAAATCTCTATAACCACTAGATTTAATGCAACTGTTGAACTTTTAAAGGGCATTTAAGTACTAAGGCTACGTAAGGTCAGCAGTGTCATAACCCTATAATAATAAAATCTTATAGGTGGTAAATACAACTAAGGGTATGGTTTTACTAGGTATATTTGCCAGAGTTTGCGAAATTAATCATTGTATTTTTTTAACGATGTATCGTTCGTTGATTAAAGTTCATTGTCAACTTGCACAAGAATTGGTCAGCATTTAGTAATATGCGTGACAGACACATAATTTTATTCTATTCTTTAATTATTTTCGTAAAGTGATGACGTGGTTAATTTTAAAATTAATAAAATCAGCAAACTTATACCGAGAAGATGTACACAAGGTGTAGTTTTGCATCCTCGTCAAAATTCAGGAGGTTGTCATAGAAGACGTAAATAATCAATATAAATTACGGTACCTGGTCAATAGTAATAAACACTGCTTTTTTAGTTTTTTTTTTTTTTTAATTTTATACTATTTCAGAATGAAGTCCTTTTCAAAAGAGGAGAATCACCCGTTTATCGAATAAACGTGTCCATTTGTTTCTATGAAAGCGCGGTTATAGGGCTAGTATTAGACGGGCCGCGTTTTAATACGGGTGATGTACACTTATCGATTTCCGATATTAAGAAAAAAAAAAAAATATTACCTACCCATTTTATTATTGATTCAGGTCGAGAATCCTTAGCATAGTTCCTTGAATTTGACGAGGATGCGAAGCAACACCTTGTATATATTACGTTGTTGAAAATGGTTTTCTTTCATATAAATGGACTGCTAATTTGATTTTTAATTAAGTACTTCATTATCACCAGAATTCTTCTGGTCTTATCCCAATTTAATTAGGGTCGGCACAAAATGTCTTCTTCCATACTTCTCTATTACTCGTCATCCCAGCATTCACCTCCTTTCATTTTATATTAACGTTTCTTTATTTCGTTAGCAACTTAATTAGGTACCTAACAGCCAGCCTACTTGTAGACTGTGATACCCCCTCCAATTTAGTAAACTGTGTTTCATTTTAATAATTTTTCGAATTTTTCGACTAAGCGAAAAAATACCGTTTTCCGTTCTCGACCAAACAAAAGCCAGATTTACTAAAATGCACATGTAGACAATGAACAAACACACAAGTACGTGCTTCAGTTTTTTACAGAACAAAAGCAATTACTGTTATCTCAACGATGTCGGAAATAATCTGCTAATGTTCTTATATATCTTCTTAACTTGTTTATCTTGAGGTCAATGAAATAATGAAAATCATCATAGCAATTTTTAACCGACTTCAAAAAAAGGAGGAGGTTCTCAATTCGGTTGTATTGTTTTTTTTTTGTTTCCTCATATCTTCGTCATTTATGAACCGATTTGAAAAATTCTTCTTTTATCTGAAAGGATATACTTTCCGCAAAATTTCAATGGGACCACCCATTGAAATTTTATCAAAATCGGTTCAGCAGTTTGGTTTTAAATAAGAATATCTGGTAAAAATTTTCCAAGTAAAAGAATTTGTGTGTGATACGATAACTAAAAAGGGTAAAATAAAAACTGTTTTGCAAAAAAATAACCGACTTCCAAAAAAAAAAACATAAAAATAAAACAGTTATTCCCAAACGATTGAGCTGAAATTTTGCATACACGTGTAGTTTGGATGGCAATGCATGGGTAGCTAAGTGACGTTATTCTAAATCCAATATGGCAGACTAGTTACGTTTTATGCAAACATAACTTGCTGAAAAAAATACGAAAATGACGTTACTCCTACATTTAAAAGCTGGTTTAAGAAATGTTTTTGATTTACCTTGTTTGTTTTCCGCATATTATAGCTCTATAACCTTAATTATGTAGAAGTTGCAGCCGAAGATCAACTTTGGTCTGACACATGCGTATGAAATTATTTAAAAAATAGATCTCTTATGACACTTTTAACTTAAGATTATACGCGCGGTGCATTTCCAAGCTAGCTGATCCATGACAAGGAACACCGAAACAAACTCAGAGGTCATATTTTGAGTCCAAATCCAATTTGGGTATTATGTGAGTTTAGCTATGCAAGGACATGGCTGGAAGGACCTTTTTTTAAATCTACCTAATCCCTATCTAATCTATTCGACTGTGACTATCTGTCACTTAGCTAAAGCTCTAGGAAGTGGCAAATAGCGGGCGTTTTGGGGCCTTATGTAATGCGACGCTTAACTCTTTGGCGATTCATGGCCTGTCTGCCATGAAACCACATGGCAGAACGAGTGATGAGCTTTGACACAGAATGTCAAATTAGAAGAGAATAGTTTTTAGAGTTTTGATGTGATATTCATATAACCCATATTAAAGTGTTTAAACGTTGCAACATGTTTTGCTGCTAGTCTTGCTACCACCCTTCCTGGATTTCTACTGAGTCATCTGATTCTTTTACAACTACTATTATTCTTTTAAACTAGAGGATGAATCACACAGACAGGAAATAATAAAATTTAAGAATACCTTCCTCAAAAATTAGCATTCACGACACATTTACGTAATTTTGGAGTTTTACACATGTAAATGCAAATTGGTTCAAACAAAAATCGTAGAATAGTACATATTAGGTATATAAATGATGTACGATAGATTTAACCAAAAACAAGGATATTACTTCAGTTTGACGTATGAGTAAGCTTAAGACCTCAATAAAAAAAATTAATGGTAAATGTAAAAGACTATGGGCAAAAATGTATGGGGTATTGTTTAAATGTCCAACACATAGTACAGTTGGACCACTTTTGCCCAATGACCTTTATTATTCGTTAGTTTAGTGATACATATTTTTAAAGATAAACTGAACGTTTTAGTAACCACTCGTATTGCTTAATGCCAAAAAAATTGTGGCCTACTATGGTGAGACAAAAAACTATCTATAATAGCGTGATAAATATGAATCGTGTGCCTTTTAGTACAAAATATCGTGATATTTGGCAACAAAATAAATTAGTACCGTGTTCTCTGACATTGATCTCGCTGCGAAAGATTTTAAAATATCGTGTTTCAAATATTATGAACAGTAATCTATATCTATATACTACTACTTATTCTAATATTAAACATTTAGTGAGGATATACAGGATGGAAGGGGTAGTGACGCTAGGCCACTACATCATTCTGAACCCCCCAAAAAAAAAGCAGCTGTTTCTTACAAAACTGCAATACCTACACGTCAAAATGAACTAAACAGCTGATTTTTTTTTAATAACCGACGAATATTTTCTATGTGTTCAAAATGGTGTACTGAGTACGTGGTGACCGGCTTAACGTCGGTGTACCTTCGACCTGGTATTACTTAATTCGTTACCGTTTAGAGCCTGTCAACGTTCAAAGTCGCGCGTACCGCGAGTACCGCGACCGCTCAAGTACCTTTGGATTGAATAAGTCAAGAATGAAGATAGCCGCAATTTTTTTATACGTATTAGATGGGCTTTCTCTTGACATCACTCTGGTTCTGAGAACAGAGATGAAGTTGACGATGAAACGAGCTAATCCAAAGGAACCCTATTAACTTATAAGACGGAACCCTATTAGCTTTAATAGATTGTGGTCATATAAACTATAGTAATGTAACGAAATTAATACATTGTGCTGACGAATGCATTGAATAGTGCAAGGGTCATGGAGGTGTTTAAAATAAATTATTAACAAATACGAATGTACATTTTACTCAAAAATTTATATATTTAATTTAAATTTAAAAAGATGACATTTTTGTTTCGATTTTATTTTGTTGATTATTTATTTTAATTTGACTTGATTATGATAGATGTATCTATTTAGATTTAATTTAATTTAGTTTTTTTTACAAATTAATTTAATTGGTATTTATTTAATTTTATTCTAAATTACTTGATTTCATTTGCTCCTATTGGTCTTTTATGTAATTTTATTTGATTTATTTATTATGTTTTATATTAATTTGTATGTGGCAATGGGTGTTATTTACCTGAGAATAAATGAATTATAATTATTATTAACATTAAAAACTTAAATTCTAAAAAAACCTTGTAAATAGGTTGGAACTTTGACCTTCAATATCTTAATTACTAGAATATTCGCAGGTATGTTCCAGAACAAAAAAAAACGATCCCAAAGACGGAGACAAGAAGTACCCTTCGGCTTCGTTAAGGGTACTTTTACACCCGTTATAGGCAAGATACTTTCTTCTCTCCTTTGAACTCGTAGCTTTTTTTCACGCACACAGAACCGGTATTAAAACTATTCCTAGTTAAATACAGGTCTATAACTCAAGGTCAAATCTATCGAGAAAGGCGTATCTTAGCCAAAGTTAAGGTCAAGACTCTAGAGCTAGCAATAAATTATTTATCTAAGGCCTTAGCATTGAGCGAGATTAATAACTGTTTTTAAATAATATAATGTTCGGTCTTCCGCTAAATGTTTTACATGTTTATTTATCATGCGAATTCGGAGCTGTTTCCGCGAAAAAACTACTTGACTGAGCGTCATCTATACTAATATATATAAATAAAATACAATAAATAAAATAGCCTTTTATTCAGACTTGTGCATAACAGACAAGGAAACGGAAGATTAGATATAGAATAAGATTACTAATATATATTATATCTATATTTAATATTATAAAGCTGAAAAGTTTGTTTGTTTGTTTGATTGAACGCGCTAATCACAGGTTCTCAACTACTGGTTCGAATTGAAAAATTATTTCAGTGTTGGATAGCCCATTTATCGAGGAAGGCTATAGGATGTTAAACATCACGCTGTGACCAATAGGAGCGGAGTATCAATAAAAAATGTTGCAAAAACGGGAAAAATATTCCTTTTTGAGAGCTTGCGTTGCGTGCGCTGCGTAAACGGTTTATGTTACGCAAAAATCATGTATGATGGAAGAGTTCCTTTTTAAATGTTCTAAAAAAAAAAGTCCGGGACAGCATATGTCTATCTTTTAAGATTGACTCACTATAACCTTTTTTATGGTAATTAATTTTGTTCCAAATCAATGCATTATTTGCGAAGGAGTTTTATCAACATAATATTAATCCTTATCCAAATAAATATGACGTCAAAATTGTCCTTGACGTCACTTGATTTTAATCAACATCTTAGGAGATATCATAATTTTAAAATAACTCCGCAACAAAATAGGTACGTTTGGGTTCACGCGCGCATGACGCGCAAGACGCTGGCCGGCGGGCAAGGAGGAGGTTCGCTTGCCGGCTGCCGGCGCCGGTAGCTCTGCAAGGTACCGGTGGAAGTTGCTGCACGGCTCAGGGGGTCTACCCTCTAAGTCCGTCAGCGAAGATACGGGCCCATACGAAAGTAGATCGAAACTTCGAAATGAACCCTACGCCCTATTATTTTCAGATTCATGGCTTTTGAAAATACATCGGGAGTAGGGACAACTGTCCAATCGTGTTTTAGTTCGGGTCCCTCACTAATCGTATGTCCTTAAGTAGGTAATACAGATTAGGAAAGGCCCGTATCTTCGGCCGAAACTACGGTTTTCGTGCTTAGGGAGTAGACCTCCAGACGCGTGGTCGGGTCCTTACGGAACGGTTGAACTCGACGAACTGATTGTTTTAATTTGTTTTTGCGATATCTCATAGTGTTGGATAGCCCATATGTATATTTCATCGAGGAAGGCTATAGGCTATACGTGGGACACTCAGAACACTTTTTCCAGTCCGCCGCAGACACCTCGTTTACAGCCTGCTCGAACGCAGCCAGCGCATCTTCCGGCGACGAAAATTGTATCCCCTTGAGCTGATTTTTTATTTTTGGAAATAAAAAGAAGTCACACGGTGCTAGATCAGGGCTGTAAGGAGGGTGACCCAGGAGTTTGACTGGTGTACTGTCCAGGAAGTCCCTCGTTTTGAGCGCGGTGTGTGCAGGCGCATTGTCGTGGTGGAGCAGTAGTCCGCGGAGCCCTGTGTTTGGTCGCTTGCTGCTCACAACAGAAAAAACTTCTGGTAAACATTTGGTAGTATACCATTCGGCGTTGATGCTTCTTTGATCTCGTAAGGGAATTGAGGCCAAGTGGCCAGTCAAATTAAAAAAGCTGGCGATCAAAATCTTCCCCCCGCTTCGAGATCGCTTCACTTTGGTAGGCGTTGGTTCATTTTGAAACACCCAAACTGTCGACTGGCGCTTGGTTTCTGGATCGTATTGATAAATCCAGGACTCATCACCTGTTACGATGTCGTAAACACGCCGAGACGAGCCTGCTTCAAATTTGTTCAGCATATCACGGCACCATTCCACCCGGGCCTGCTCCTCACGCGAAGATGCCCGTGTAGAATCTCGTGAACGCTTCCCGATCTAATTTTTCAATATGTGCTGAATCTCCTGATATGTAATTCGCCTATTATCTTGGATTAAATTTTTCACTGCTAGCACGTTTTCTTCCGTAATAGCCGTCAAAAGGCGACCGCTTCTTTCTTCATCCCCCAAGGTTGGTCGACCGCGCCTAAATTCGTTATACCAACGATACACGGTTGCCTTGGAGGGGCCTTCATCCATAAATGCCATTTGAAGTCTATCGAACGATTCATCCGGTTTCAGGCGACACTTGAAATCGTAAAAAATCATAGCTCTAAAATGCTCCCGGCGCAGATCCATTTTTCAGTAAGACACGATACTTTGAATTGGCTCGCAAAAAATGTGGAGGGAAATTTTGAAAATGGAACACACATATTTTTACTTACAAGTAATCATATTTTCGAAAAAGATTCTAACTGGCCAGTCTCCCATATATAAAAACTATTTATCGCAATACTTTCTGAGTGGCCTGGTATACCATCACATTGCGACCAAAAGGAGCGGAGCATCAATCAAAAATGTAACACAGACGAAATTGCACGGGTCAGCTATTATAATATTATTAGATAAAATCTCCTCGATTTGATATAAATGTGATACTTAATATTGTGTCCTGTCTGTCCTGTTGCTTGCACGTTATTGGAGCTGATGGATGCTACTGAGCGACAAACTTGTCACAAAATTTTGGGCTTTTTTTTATCGTGTGGTTAGTGCCTAACCTGGTGTCAGAGTTTTTATGCCGCCCATGGGCCTCTCGAGAAATATCTAGCAGGCGTACTGGTTTCCTCACGATGTTTTCCTTCACCGAAGCAAGTGATAATTATACAATACGCACATAATTCCGAAAAATCAGAGGTACGTGCTTTGGGTTGGAACTCGAGACCTATGACTTGGCAGTCCAACGGTCACACCACTAGACTATCACTGTTATTTTGGGCTGATTGAGTTTATGTTACCACTACCTATTACTCGCTGCTTTGCTCCCGTTATTTAAGGAAATAACGGATCCAACGGGTTACCCACGGGAACGTTTTAAATGTAGTCTATGACACTCGGGGATAATCTAACTTCCCGTTATTGAAAGAATTTTTAGAATCGGATCAGTAGTTCCGAAGATTACCCCCTACATACAAACTTACAAACAAATTTTACCTCTTTATAATATTAGTATATGTAGATTGAGACACTACGAAGAAGATTTTAAGATTCTATTAAAATTATGTTGTTTCATTATTTACTTTTCTGTTTATAACTAGATTCCACCTAGAATCCAAAATGCAGCACCCGGTCCCAAAACCGTTCATCACAGAGTACTTTTATTATATATGCCGTTCATTCACTGACGACAACGCACAGAACACAGTATGACTTTTCATTTTAGGTGGCGCTGCTTGTCAAGAAAAAAAGCAACAAAATGTCAAGCTTCCTACATCTATTTCAGTTCTCTGTTTTACCGCCTGCACAGATAAATTGATCATTAAAGTTTCTAAAGCAAACATGTTGAACAATTACAAATATTTTATTAATATTCATCCCCAATTCAATGAGAGAAAAAAATTGCCACCTTTAAAAAAAACGTAATTGAGGAGAATCTTTTCAAAACTTGACTATTCTACTTTTTGTGTTTTTGCAAAATTTGAGAAAATAGTTTTTTAGGAATGCAACTATGTATTTATTTTGTTGCATTATTATAGACAACAAGATTAGTCGTTACTTTGTACAGGATTAAAAAAAATTGCAATATTACATTTTGAATAAATAGGTTTAAAGATATTTATTCTCAAAAAAGATACAAAGTCACTTACATGAGAACAATGCTTAAAATAAATTATAATTAAAGTTCGTCCAGACGTCACGGCGGCAATTATGATACATAATGTATTAGGTATATTAGATATATTAGACACACCTATCCAATGCATTCAGATGTTATGAAGGGTGTTAGTTGTCATCAAATATTCAGTTAATAGAGTTTTGAATGCATTGAATGAGTGTACTTTTTTAATACATGAGGGTATTTTGTTATAAAATTGTGCTCCTTCAAATGTAAACATTTTTTTGCCGAACTTAGTTCTCATCTTCGGTAGAATCAAAAAACTAGCTCGGCGAGTGCTACGTTGGGTTACTTATTTCACTTTAGTAAACGATAAATTAGTCTGTATACTTTTGTTGAGTGCCTTACGAATGAAAATACATGTATTGTAAATATATAACTGTCTAATGTTCATTGTGTTGGTTTCTTCATAAATTTTGCTTGTCGATGTTAAGAATGGGTAGGTATCTAAAAAACTTTTTCGCAAAAAAAAACCGACTTCCAAAAAAACCACTAAAAACCGTTTTTGCTTTAAAATAACTACTTTTGGAAGTCGGTGACTGTGGTTTGTTTCATTGACTTTTTTGGCACCGACTTCCGAAAGTAGTTATTTTCCACTTTTTGTTTTGAAAGTCGGTTATTTTTTTTGCAAAAACGTTTTTTAGTGTTTTTTTTGGAAGTCGGTTTTTTTTTGCAAAAAAGTTTTTATTTTACCGTTTTTAGTTATCGCATCACACACAAATCCTTGTCAAGTATCAATTTCGCAATTTCTTTTACTTCGATGACATATTTTTTCCAGCTATTTTGATTTCAAAACCAAATTGCTAAACCGATTTCGATGAAATTTCTATGGGACCAATCGGGAAGTAGATCCAAATCGGTTCATAAATGACGAAGATATGAGGTAACAAACACAAAAAAAAACATACAACCGAATTGAGAACCTCCTCCTTTTTTTGAAGTCGGTTAAAAATCAATTTTATTAATTTGTTTTGTGCAACTTGAAGACTTGCTAGCTTTGTCTTGGCCGCACTACCCCATATTTCAGCCAGATATGATGTGGTGAGGTTTTACTAAGGCGTTATAGATGGTGTCGCGCAATCTATGTGGAATACATCGAACTATGTTTCGGAGGGATCCAAGTAATGACATAAGCTTTGTTTCTATATGATCCAAGTGGACAGTCCATGATAGCGAACTATCCATTCTTAAGCCAAGATATTTTTCACAAGACCTTTGCTGTAAGGGTATATATTAATAAGTAATGGATTATGTGGAGGTTTTATTTTATTTTTTGCTTTAAACAAGATATAGGACGTTTTAGAAATATTTATAGTTAATAGATTATATTGAAACCATGAAAAAAGGGTGTTTAAATCGTCTTGAGCCTGGGAAACTAAATCCTGAATGGAAAGAAGGTCCATAAATCCAAAATTTAAAATGGGATAATCTAGTTTTGACGCGGCTGATTGGAATAATCAAGTTTTGTTAGGTGCTCTAGAGAACATGACTGACTTTGACATGACATGACCTTGACTTTTGTGTCTACATTTTCAAACAAACGCAACAAGTGTTGTGTTACCATTCAAAATCAAAAATTTTTGTTTTGCCATATTAAAAAAGTAAAGAATATAAGTTCTAACTGAAAACTGTTTGTTGCAATTAAGACTAAAATAGTTAATTAACTTTTGGATTAATTACATTCCGTTCCAAAAATGTATATTTGTAATAGGTATCTAATGTTATTTTAAAGTGGAATAATCTACTTTTGACGAAATCATGCCTTTTATGCTTTTTTCCGGTGTAATTATGAAGTTTTGACCCAATTTTGTTTTCGCTGAGTTTTAATTTCAATATTACATAATATTAATAATACCAGCCTGTAACTGTCCCACTGCTGGGCAAAGGCCTCTTCTCATACAGAGAAGGCACGAGCATTGATCATCACGCTTGCTCAAGACGGGTTGGCGATTTCAGACTTATATAATTATAAATCCAGGTTTCCTCAGGATTTTTTCTTCACCGATGTCTTTGATGTCCAAGATAAACTTAAAAATGTCAATGTTACTAAACAAAATAAATAAATAAGTCAGTTCCGTCGAAAGTGGATAGTCAAGTTTTGTAAAGAACCTCCTCAATTATACATTTTGTCACTATACTTGAAATACCAAAGAATCACCTCCTTTATAAAATCCTTGTCAGATAAATGACATGTAGGTGATCTTATCTTCCGCAATAAGAAAATTTGCATAAAAGTGTACTACAATAGTTTTAAGTAGGTAGTTAACATTTGACCCATAGGCTCGGCACGAACGCGCGAAGTAAAGGCGACGGAAAACCGAACTATTTCAAAATTTAAAATGGTACACGTTCCACTTATTATGTTTTTTTTTTTATTCGCATCTATTGATCTGGGTAATTGTGCTTGCTGCAAAAAAAAAACGACAAACTAATACGGGTAGTATTAGTTTGTTTTTTTTTTTGTTTGTCTCTAAAATCAGTCTTGGTTCCTTTGACCACTTTGCCAGGGCAAAGTAATAACAGACCTAACGTTAAAATCACCCTATTTAAACTGACTTATTTCGAGTTTTATCGCCATACAAAACTTTGTTTGTTACTTATGTTAATTGACTGATATATGAACGGACAGACAGACGGACATGTTGAATCTATAAGGTTGCCTTTTAGCCATTTGGCTGCGGAACCCTAAAAAAGCACCAATTTTGGTAATTGTCTTTTAGACCAAAATGCTATAGGATAATATTTTATTTAGGTATATTTTCGATTCGAAAATCGTAACGTTTACGCTGTGCGCTTATACTAGGGCCTCCTAACCTCCTGTGTCTTATCATCTATTACCTTATAACCTTCGAGATGTTTATAACACCGGTTGTAACAATTACTGATAATGGTATTATAATATGAATGGTCCGTGGTTTAAACTAGTAGTTCGTACTAGGTCAAATTCTATTTTTTCTTTTTTGCTGTTTTTTTTATATTTCCGCATGTTGATGAAGGGTGGCAACAGTATTAGGGATATAAATAAGCAGCAACTCGACTAGTCATTTAGTAACTTATTCGATTTGTCATCCATAGTTTAATAATTAATTATCAAATGCTTTTTAATATTCGTTTATATAAAGGAACATATAATAATGTATGAAAATACCAGCGTCGTGTTTTTCTTTACTTTATTTTATTATTTTGTGTTTGGATTTTAAAAAAGTCTTGTTATTTTATTTTAATGTTGTGTACACTTGTGGCGTGTGCCAAATAAACCTATTTTCTTTCTATAAAAAGTATTAGGTAATGGGATTATTTTCTGGAAAAAAGGTTGTTAAAATATACAAAAACGTACCTTATTCGATTCAAAATATCATCATCCAATAACTCTTAATATGAAAACCAAAGAGTTCTAGAAAAACTATGCAAACTTTTTCTTACAATCACACACTAGTAAAATTCTTTTATTAAAAAAAAAACTATTTTAAGAAAAAAGGTTCTCGATTTGAATTTGGCTCGCGTTTCGAAACAAGAACAATGTACGGACGTGTGTTACGCGACACGCATGCGCTCGACTAGCCGACCAAGTTTAAGGACAACGCGTCGTCGGAGACTGACCGCGGGTATTATGCGAGATGCAGCCAGTATTTATACATGTAAATAATTATTTTTATTACAAGCCGCGCACCTGATTTATTAACACTGTAAGTGATAACATTGTTAAAACCAAATATTTCTTAAAGAGAAAACCATTGAGTTTCTTGCCTGTGCTTTTCCATGGAAACAACGAACCCGAACCTTGCACCTGTCTTTTGATCTTTCGTAAGTTCTCATGTAGATTTATGTGTGTATTTTTAATGATGCTCTGATCGACAAAAAATACGGACTTTTATACAAACTTTAACTCCCTATTAAATCCCTATATTTAAAAATAACTCTAGTGCTAACCGTCGACGTCGAGAGGCAGAGGAGGTCGACGGCGAGCAGTGAAAGTCTAGTGGCGTGACCGTTGGACTACCAAGTCATAGGTCTCGAGTTCGAACCCCAGACACGCACCTCAGATTTTTCGGAATCATGTGCGTATTGTACCTATAATTATCACTTGCTTCGGTGAAGGAAAACATCGTGAGGAAACCAGCGTACCTGAGAGATATTTATCGACGGCATATAAAAGCCAAGTCAGAGGCCCATGGGCGGCATGAGAACTCTGACACCAGGTTAGTCACTAACCACACGATAAAGAAAAAGACCGTCGACGTCTATAATAAAAAATCTCGGGTGCAATATTTCAAGCTTTTAGACCTAGCGTGAATTTGTCTATTGTTGTTTTTTTTTTTATAAAATAGCACGAACTAACGCGATACTTACAAGAAAATAGCTAATTATTATTATTATCAGCCATTTGTGTCCCACAGCTGGGGAAATGTCTCCCTTCCATCTAGAACTCGTCCTATCCATTGCTATTATTAGTGGTTTTTTTTTAAGTGTCGAGTTCATTCCACCATCCTATTCTGGTCCTGCCGCGTTGCCGTATGCTGCTGTTTGGGATAGCCAATGCTGTGATAAAAATATTTGGCAGCCAACAAGAACTTCAAAGACCTAGATCCCGCTAATGGACTCGGTATCGTCTCCTTAGCCTTTTGTTGATATTAAGTAAATTGTCCTCCGTCGTGTTAAGTTATTTGTAACATTAAACAACTAGAAGTGTTGAGAATTTTCGTCTCTAGCCTGCTCTGCCCCACTCCTGGGCAAAGGCCTCCCTCCACTCCTTCCACTTCTCGCGAACCCGCGCGTCTTCCTTCCAGTTCGGACAGAACCAGTCTAGTTCGTCCCGCCATCTCCTTCGTGGCCTGCCGCGACCCCGCCTCACTGTGTCAGGGCACCAGTTTCCTGCTATTTTGGCCCACAGTTTGTCCGGCATGCGGCAGACATGTCCTGCCCAGTCCCATTTGAGTTGGGCAGCCTTTTGAGCCACGTCAGCTGTATTTGTTTTGGAGCGCAGTATTGTGTTTCGAACACGATCCGTAAATTTAACACCTAGTATACTGCGCTCCATTGCTCGTTGGTAAACCTTGAGTTTGGACTTCTGGATGTTAGTCAAAGTTATAATATAAAAATATATTCCGGACGCTGTTTAATTCACCGTTTACTGCATACACTTCAGTTGTAGCAGAATTGACAGTCCAATGTGTACTGTTAGGTATCTCGTAAAGAATAAGGTTGGTCCCTAATAAATGATGTGATGTTCAGAATATTTGACTACAAAACATCCTACAGAGATCCTGATCCCAACTTGTTTAAATTAACATCCACTTACCATATCATTTTTTTGACATATCACAAATCGTTACAACAAAAAAAAAATTATAATAAATGTTTAACATGTTAATCGATCTTTTATTTGTGATGCATAATTGTATAATGAGTAAAATAAGCAAGAGTCGGGCAAAGTAATATTGAGTTCTTCCAACAGGCAATTCTCAGTAGCAGCCACGGAGTCTGGATTCGTGCCCGTGTGATGGCAATAGACTCGCCACCTATGTGGGACTTAACCGCAACAAGTGAAATGTGGGTGTACTATTGTGTATACCTGTGCCTGATTACAAGGCGTGATGTTATGAATTTATATAGGTACCTACCAAAGAACGTAAAGAAATAAACTGGTCAAGATCGAGTTGGCCTTGCTTTGTGTATTCCGTAGAAAGAGATTTAAGATACCGCAGAGAGGCGAAGAAATGCCATAGAAAAAATGTGAAGGCCATGTAGCAAAATTACATAATTACCAAGTTTCACACGTTACACTTGTAGGTAAGGTAAGATACTGCATGATGAAGATTACGATTTTATTCATATTGTCCCGTATATTGTTTTGTTGTATAATATGTCTGAACCCGTATCTCTACACATAAATTTAGGGGTTATTGTTATTCAATTACACTCTTATATACAGTGTGTTCCCAAAAGTTGTGGTTATATTTCAGGGTGTGGTATAGACCATCAAACTGAAAAACTTTCTGTATGGGACCAATATTGAAATAGCGAAAAAATCTGCTGTCCATATAAAACTTCAATACCTACTTGACCACGCTGTATACTTGTAAATTAATTACTAACAATACCAGACCTAAAATAATAATAAAAATAAATGTACCATTATCTCATCGCATCATAATCATGTATCAAAAGCAGAAAAAAAATTAATGACCTTAAAACATTTCGTCCGCATCTGTGGGAAGTGCCCAGATGACTGGCAGCATTGCCACGTTGAATGGCAATGCTGACTCTTTGATCAAGAAAAACAATTTCGTTCAATTACTTGTTGTGAAAGAGTTACTATAGTAGAAGGTTTTTCACCCATATTTCATGTACTCGTACATGGTCTCTAATTGATTTATATACTTTGACTTTGATAATAGCTTGACAATTTAATTAATATGTATATGCTAATATACCAAAACAATTTGTATGACTGACTGCACATCTATTTCAGTTCAAGTGCGAATTCGCTGAAAATTATATTTCCTTATTGATGATACGGAAATACAATGTTCAGTTACTCAACCAATCAAAAGACGTCCACAGACACGACACCATAACATCACGCCTGTACCCCCCGAAGGATTGAGCAGAGCTGTCTAGTACACCCCTCACGCGTAAATACATATGTACATCTTTATTACCGTATACTATTATACATATATCACTGCATACATTTTTAAGTAAAATTTTTACAACATTAAAATATCCGTCGTGTCGGAGTATTCGTCGTTTCTATTCGGGGAGGTTTAGAATGATGTCCATAAACAGATTATTTTTAATATTTGTCTCAGAAAGAACCCGAAAACAGACATCTAACGAGAGATTTAAAAAATAGACACTACTGCGTGTTAGCATTTATTTCCAAGGCCAACAAGTGGAATTAATCTTAACAAGTAATTAAGTAACATAGATTTCTTGCGATCCACTTTTTATAATCTTTATTTTGATTTTAATTTTTTGCCCTTCCTAATTGTTTTTTTTTTAACTAACTACATCGTGTCTATTTGTAATTTTAAATAACAGCTTCTTACTGAATGTGAAGTATAAAAGTATGTACGGTATTTATAACATTGTTATTTTTTTATTTTTGTCTGTTTGTTCCGACTAATCTCCGAAACGGCCGGACGGATATTGACTGGACTTTTACCAGCAGATAGCTGATATTGTAAGGAGTAACATGTATACTTTTATTTCAGGAAAGAAGGCGAGTAATTAAACAAATACTTATTTTTTTATTAAATTCCACGCAGACGTTGTCGTAGGTAACAGCTAGCCTCTAACCTTTTGTAACCTGGTTTTTTTTTGGTAACCTGTGTCGCATAAACAGGAAGCTGGACGCTCGCTGCCATCACTGCGTCCACTGTCTGGAGGACACGGCGCGGCATACGCTGGCCGAATGTGCCGCGTGGGATGAGCCGCACCGTGCCCTCGTTGCAGAGGTGGGAGGAGACCTGTCGCTGACAATCGTTGTTCGCTCGATGGTCGGCAGCGCAGAGTCCTGGAATGCGGTGATGTCCTTCTGCGAAACTGTCATGTCGCAGAAGGAAACCCGACGCAAGTGTGCGAGGGAACACCGGTGTGGTTTTAGTCAGTACGAGTCTGACAGACCCCTCCGTTCTCCCCAGGGCGGAGGACATCCATTGAGGATTTCCACATCGTGAAAAACAAAAGGGAACAATCAATCAATCAATCGTTTATTTTATAAAAAGGTGCACAGTTACAATAAAATATCACAACAATTAAAATAGAGCACAGTTGCTTATTTGCCTGAACTAGGTTGAACCTGTGTCTCAGGCTACAAAGTGCAAGTAGACATTTTACTTAAAATAAATAAAATTAACATTAAGTGAAAAGTAAAGTACTAAAATGAAAACTTACATAAAAATAAAAACAGCGTGTTCTCGGATTATTTACAGACAGCAAGTAAATCTTCTGTCTGCGCATAAGAGGTGGTTTTTAGAAAAATACATATGGATTTTTTACAGCTAAAATAATTTAACTTATAGATACTTAGTTTTCTATTTAACCTATTGTACAGAAATGGGCCTAAAAATGAAAAGAATCTTTCCACAAAGACATGTTTGGAGGCTGCATTAGAAATGCATACTATATCATTCCGTCTCTTGTTAGTATTGTCAGCATTGTACGTGAGCATGGTGTGCTGTTTTAATACTAAGTGCATAATGAAAAGCTGGCGAACAGTCAACACGTTGCAGGATTTATATAGCTGATCTGTGGGAAAGAAAAAGGGATGGAAGTTTGCTACCTTTAAAATAGCTCTTTGAGCTCTTTCAAGAGGAAGCAAGATAGTTTTTGGTGCGCCACCCCATGAAGTGATGCAGTATTGAATTATAGATTGACCTAGGGCGAAGTATACTTGTGTGATTAATTTTGAATCTGCAAAAGTTCGTATTTTTTTAAATACGTATATTAATTTGCGCACTCTTTTAACCAGAGTTTCAATATGTTGCCTAAAAGAGAGTGTGTCGTCTATTATAACCCCGAGGTATTTAATATTACAGGTTTTGAGGATAGAAGGACAATTGCACATGTTGACTGACAGGTTACCACATTGATGAGCATATAATATACGAAATTTAGCAGTATTAAGTTGAAGCTTGCGCATGGAAAAGTGAATATATTTTGTCTTGTCAGCATTTAATGTTAGTAAATTGCTTTGAAGCCAGTTAGTCACAGTATTAAAACCTAATTGAGCGTTTTCAAACAGTTCGCTACAGCTTTTAGCAGTAAATATAAGCGCCGTGTCATCAGCATATGATATGATTTTGCCATGCTTGATATTTATATTACACAAGTCGTTAATATAAACCAGGAATAGGGTAGGGCCCAAAATACTCCCCTGGGGAACACCAAATCCAGTATTTTTCTGCTCATCACTCGTAAAATTATCAATTCTAACACATTGGTATCGGTCGTCTAAGTAGTTAGCAAGTAATGTTAGAGGCGTTCCCCTTATTCCTATGGCCTCTAATTTGCTTAGAAGCACAGAAATAGAGACAGTGTCAAAGGCTTTCGCTAAATCAAGGAAGACTCCCAGGACCTGGTTTCCTTTGCCTAGCTCTTTTGAGACATAATCGGTCAGGCTGTGCACCGCATCGGCTGTGGATAAATTGGCTCTGAAGCCAAATTGCGCACGTGACAAGAAGTTGTTTTTTTCTAGGTAACTAACTAGTCTGTTGTTTATAATTTTCTCAAGTATTTTTGAGATTGAGGGAAGTAACGATATTGGCCTATAGTTACTAACCAGGTCCCGGTCTCCAGATTTATAGATAGGTATAACAACTGCCTTCTTTAGACAATTAGGGAAGATACCTTTGGAAAGACAGATTCGAAACAAATGCGTTAAGGGAGGTACCAGTACATGCTTAAATCGTTTAAGGATCTTATTGCTTATATTATCCCATCCCACTGCACAATCATCTTTAAGGCCCGAAATGATTCGGGTTATTTCGTCCTCGTCAGTATCCAGCATAGCAAATGATTTCAGGTTACAGCCGTTGTTCACTTTTTGGAAATATGTTTGGGCACACTGTTTCGGAATCTGTTCAGCCAAATTTTTCCCAACATTAACAAAAAAGTTATTTACTTTGTTAGCGGATATGAGAGGTGAAGGATTAGTAAGCAGTAACCTCGAATTTGATTCACGTTGTTTAGTCATGTAGGTGACGTTTTTAATGTGCTTCCAGATTTGCTTGCTATTGTTACCTGCCTTATTCAATTCATTTTTATCGTGATTATTTTTAAGCTTCTTTAAGAGATTGTTGCAAAAATTCCTGTATCTTTTATAGGTATTTAGAATGATTAGGTTATCAGGGTATTTCTTAGTTCTCTGATGAAGTTTATCTCTGTGTCTTATACACCGAATTAGTCCAGGAGTAATCCAAGGTTTAATATTATGAAGACGACTATTTACTGGCACAACTATTGTATTACGCAATATTGCTTGTTGGACATGTTTTATTAAATACGATAAAGCTGAATTAACATCAGCAGTATTGTAAACTGGGCTATAATCGAAGTTGCTTAAATCATATTCGAGTTTGTTTACGTTTAATTTATTCTTTGTCTGGGGACGATTTTGCTTGGGTAGCCTTAAATTTACGGCTAATAAGACAGAATGGTGGTCGGTTATTGTTGAGTTCGTAATAAGCGTAATATATGCATAGCTGGTTTTGATCATCATATGGTCGAGGCAGGAACCGCTCTGATGAGTAGGCAAAGTGTGACTAGGGAGAAAACCATGGTATGAGCAGATGTTAAGGTAATCTTGAGTCCCTGCATCGCAGTTTTCAGAGCCAATGTTAATGTTAATATCGCCTGTTAGTATTACGTTCTTAAAAGGGCTAAGTTCTTGAAAGATTTGATTTAGGGAACTGTGGAAAGAGGTTAAGTTTCTAGAGGAAGGGGATCTATACATAGCAATTATCGCAGTGGTTGTACCAATTAGTGGTTGAACAGCTAGAAGCTTATTATAATCTTAGCATGCAAGCATTTCTAGCCTACACCTACAGTTTCCAATTCTAGGACACGAGAGGATGTGAGGAGGTGAGGATCACTCACCTGATTCGGATTCTGATACTTAGGGCTTTGGTAAGAGTGGTAGTCAGACTTGGGTTTCCAGTGTGGTTTCTACACAATTATATTTATCGGTAAATCCTAACGTTATATAATAACTCGCATACTGCCACTAATAGAATACGTAATTAATAAATCAATTTATCAGTAATCGGCTGTCACATATAGCATAAATCCATTTATAATGACTACTACGGTATCATCATTTTAATACAGATATAATCGTCGGTGTCTTTGTTAAGAAACTAGAATTTATTATCTTGAAGCGCAGTGGCTCCTATGTTTTGTTGTTCCGAGTTAGACCCCGCTCACGATCTCAGGCAATGCAACTTGCTTCAAGAGTTCAAATTAAAGATCCCTCCTTCAGAACACCTCGTCCTGGGTGTTTAAGGCAGCAATTATGGCATCATTTGGCCTAAAATATCCGAGATTATACCGGATTTGTAAAATTAAATTGGTGCGTTATGCTACCATGACGAAAAAAGATCGTAAAGTGAAACGTCAAAATGACAGTTGCCGAACAAAACCATCGCAGATAATAAAATACAGCATAAAAATCGTTCCGAAATCGACTTGTTCCTGAAAAGCATGTAACGATTTTAAAAACTCGTTACATGTACCGTCGCGTCTTCGCTCCGCAAGTCATGTCGCGCTAACTCGTAGCACAGCAACTTTCATTTTTTTTTCATCACAGTCGCTATCGCAGGACGAATTTTACTTTGTCATGTAGCCTGTAGTTATTATGTTAAGATGCTTATAAACATCTTCCTGACCTTGCCCCATTCTACTTGGGGTCGGCGCAACACGTTTTCTTCTTCCATTCTCCCCTGTCAGACGTCACGGCATCATTTACTCCTTTCTCTTTCATATCATTCCTCACGCAATCCATCCATATTTTTTCTTTGGTCTTGCTCTCCCTCTCCATCCATCCAAGTTTAGGATACTTCCATAATCATTAATAATTGTGTTTGGGAAATCTTGGCGACATCAATAGAATTGAAGTGCTCAAGATTCAATCGGCCCAATTTATTTTCCAATTAACAATCATTAAGTGTACGACCAGTTGGAAAAATCCTTCCTACTGAGAAACTCGTTATGGAAAAACCTGAAGATTGAACCTAGGACTATACACTAAGCAATTGCGCTTGTAACCACTTGGTAAAGTAATTAACAAACAAGTAGTAATGAACTAAACTAATATCAGGTAGGACGTTGTTTGTCCGTCAATATTAATCGAGAAACAAGTTCATTATTTCATATTTACTTACCTATCTGTGTACCTATTAGTAACTGCGGTCCTAACACGAACAAACGACGTAAATGTAACGTTAATACGAAGGATTATTATGTAAATAAAAGTACGTTGATGCCTGACAGAGGAGAATGGAAGAAAAAAATAACCGACTTCCAAAAAAAACACAAAAAAAATGTAGAAAATAACGTAATTTTTGGAAGTCGATGGCAAAAAAGTCAATGAAACAAACAATAGTTGGTTATTTTTTTGCAAAAAAGTTTTTATTTTACCCTTTTTAGTTATTTTATCACACACAAATCCTTGTCAAGTATAAACGCAATTTATTTTACTTGGATGACATATTTTTCCCAGCTATTTTGATTTAAAAACCAAACTACTCAACCGATTTCGATGAAATACTGATAGGTACTGATACTGTTAACCTGCGTCATCCCACCGCTGGGCAAAGGTCTCTGCTCATGACTTCCAGTTGTTTCCAACCGAGGCCAATGTGGACCACTGATATTTGGTCTTGTCCAGGTCGTGACTCCTCTGTCTTCTACGAGGTCTACCGCTACGCTTTCTGTCTGTGTCAGGCTCTTCAAGAAGATAAAGATGATTTAATAATAGCACAATCCCTGTTCATTGTGTTTGGATTTATTAAACAGAGCACAATTAGTATTACCGTAAGATATTACAAAAGTCATAAAACTAAGTAAAAAGTTACGTCTACTCCGCGCATTTGTGTTAGGCCTACCGTTGAACTTGACCTCTCGAAGTTCGCAAGCGTTGAACTCATGATACGAGTATTCAAGGATTGAGTGAGAGCCAAAGTTTAAGTAAATAAACAGTAATAGGTAAATCTCAATGATACTGACTACCGTTAGTGACAGCTACTGTTAGTATGTTTGCTGTTTAATGGCGTTAACTTACGCATGAACAAATTACAGGAATGCAGTATTAAAATCATCATGTGTTGTGTATTAGTGATGTCGTGGCAAAAATTTAAAAGAGTATGCTTAGATGGTATCGTCATGTGGAGAGGATGAGTGAAAGGCGAAAGGACACGCCCTAGAAGGACATACTATACACTGACCTTATAGGTGAGGTTCTTCAGAAAGATCAGACGTGTGTTTATGACCAGGTGTTCAAAAGTTTTGTGCTCTTGCATTTTTTTAAGTACTAAATAGGCTTGCGTTTAGCCGCAACTCGCCTGATGTGAAGCGATGATGCAGCCTAGGGTGGGACACGCTTGCCTAGAAGAAACTGATTCACTCGAACCTTGAATAGATCCAGATTATAATGATCAGGGAACAGAGAAGCCAACAGTGAATTCCACAGACTGCATTTGAAGAAGAAGTAGGTATCCACTGTCATTTATTGCACCATGCTTCAGTCTATTCATCACAGCTACTCTATATATCTATAGGTACCTACTTTATATAATAACATTTTGCAAGTTTGGATGTAGGCGGTAATCCTCGGAACAACTGATCCGATTTCGAAAATTCTTTTACTAATGGAAAGCAACATTATCCCCGATTGTGCCTATTTAATATTTAAAAAGTTCCTGTGGTGTAATTTCAAACCATAATGCGAGCGAAGCCTGGGGCAAAAGCTACTATTATATTTTCAGAGAAAATTCTCCGTGATTTACCACCAACGTGATTCCATAAACGTTCCGTTTCGGCAATTCGACACGGAGCTCTTAAGCCAAGAAATATTGGCACCACAAGCTTTATTTATACTAAAACAAGTAAAAGTTTTTAATAAAGAAATATCAGTTTACCGCATTTTTATGTCCTCATTTCGTCTCGAATCAGTAAACAGGAAGTTTCATTTCAAAGAGGACGCATTTCTGCGTTGGACATGTATTTTATTTAATTTGCTGATTAGGGAACAGTTTACAACAAAATTTAAAAATTTAAAAACCCCAACAGAGCGGATAAAGATCAAACCAACCGTTCAGATAATTTTCAAGTTTTTAGTTCTCATTTCGTTAGTTAATATTCCTCATTCATTAGTGTACATTATTCTACTAGTCAAGCTCTTTAATTGGATACCCATATTGGGGGAGTTGTGAAAAAAAAAATGTATTCGCCATTTTGTGGTGGCGGCCATCTTGGACCGATTTCCATCAAACATAGCTAAAAACACTCCCGACTACTTCACCTTTCAAACAAAACAAAATCAAAATCGGTTCATGCGTTCGGGAGCTACGATGCCACAGAAAGACACGCGCACACAGACGCGTCAAACTTATAACACCCCGTAATTTTTGCGTCGGGGGTTAAAAATTGAGCGTCTTCTTCGTCGTGTCGATGATTCGCTTATATAATCAAATTAGTTTTGACCAGAACTCTGCCACCTTGACGGCGTTGGTGGTGGATTCGGTCAGGTCCCTCAAAGTGCTGGGGGAATTACACCTAGAGCTGGATAGGGCGTCAAGCACTGAATACTGGACCCCCAATTTCCGGACCAAGTTGTATCTGCAGCGGCCCACCTGGCTTCGCAATCGGTGTAGGGTCTTCCAGGTGGTCAGGGAACATTTCTGCAACTTCAACAAAATGTGTCGGAGGGGGCTGTCTCAGGAGACAAAACTTTAAAAAAATTGAGCTAAACAGAAAATTCTGAAACCAATTCTTCAAGCAGGTAGCTATACAAAGATGCCTTATATACAAACATATGTATAAACTTCGAGAGAATAGGTTCCCGCCGTACTCGCTTAATAGCAGATCCGTAAAATTTTAAAACACTGTGACTTTATTAAAAAGTTGACGGGTGCAAGAATTTAATGAAAAATTTAATAATTTAAGGACCTAAGATCAAGATATAAGACGTAAAGATGAAATACGGACAGAATGATGCATTTTAGAGGAGATCCCGAGATTTATGAAAATCAGATGCGCGGAATGCTGTTTTAGTGTGATATATTTTACACACACAAATAAGTACTGCTTGTTTAAAACAAAGGATAAAATGGAACATAATAACACTCAAATTATTTTAATATACTATTGTAACACAAAGCTAGAGCATTTGATAATAATGTGATTGTGTGCTATCAAACATGTCACAGTTATGGTAAACATAAAGTAACCAACACATTTGAAGGGACAGTCAACACACCCACATAAATATAACAGTAGGTAAGTATCACTCTATGAAATAAGGTTAGTTTTAAAACTAGGAAAAAAAAGTAGTTACTTCTCAGTTTTTCTTTGAGTCTTTCTGTTTTTTTTACAGCTTTAGTGTAGAAATGTGAATTTTTTCGCAGACGAATTAACTTTTCTTATTATAGGTTATTTTTAACCGACTTCTAAAAAAGGAGGAGGTTCTCAATTCGGTTGTATGTTTTTTTTTTTTTTTTTTTTTGTGTTTGTTACCTCATATCTCCGTCATTTATGAACCGATTTGAAAAATTCTTCTTTTATCTGAATGGATCTACTTCCCGATTGGTCCCATAGAAATTTCATCAAAATCGGTTCAGCAGTTTGGTTTTGAAATCAAAATAGCTGGAAATTTTTGTGTTTGTTACCTCATATCTTCGTCATTTATGAACCGATTTGAAAAATTCTTCTTTTATCTGAATGGATCTACTTC
The DNA here is from genome assembly GCA_964057025.1 of Standfussiana lucernea. Lineage (NCBI taxonomy): Eukaryota > Metazoa > Arthropoda > Insecta > Lepidoptera > Noctuidae > Standfussiana > Standfussiana lucernea. The sequence continues at coordinate 14,304,016 of OZ059798.1, read as the reverse complement.
CCGATTGGTCCCATAGAAATTTCATCGAAATCGGCTCAGTAGTTTCGTTTTGAAATCAAAATAGCTGTTAACAATAAATGTCATCCAAGTAAAAGAAATTGCGAAATTGATACTTGACAAGGATTTGTGTGTGCTGCGATAACTAAAAAGGGTAAAATAAAAACTTTTTTGCAAAAAAAAAACCGACTTCCAAAAAAACACAAAAAAAGTGGGAAATAACTTTACTTTCGGAAGTCGGTGGCAAAAACGTCAATGAAACAAACAATAGTCACCGACTTCCGAAAGTAAAGTTATTTCCCACTTTTTTTGTGTTTTTTTGGAAGTCGGTTTTTTTTTGCAAAAAAGTTTTTTTTACTTTTTATGACAAATCTAATGATGTAAGTATAATTTTATCCAAATCCGTTCATCCGTTTAGGAGTTACGAGGGAACAAAGAAACGGATATACCTGCACACCTACATTAAGCTACATACACGTCACATACATACTTAAAGGTCAAACACAACCCTGCTTTTGAGCATCGACGCAGTCGGGTAAAAAGTATGACGTGCAGAATAAGTATTTTCAATTTTAAAATCGCTCGACTTTACAATAAGTTGGTAAGTTAGGACATTTAGCCTACGTGCTAGCCCCCACTGAACATAAAAACGAGTAGTTTAGCCCGCGGCTTCGCTCACAAAATTTGTTTTCTCGAATTTCCCTAGAGCACCATATGTTTGTCCTTAGACTCAACATACATTATTCACCCAATTCTCTAAATCCGTGGTACTGGTACAGGGGGTGTCAAAACCAACACACTATTTGAGTACCTCTTTTTGCGGATGAGTGGGTTTCTGACTGCTTGCATTTACATACATATCTTAGCTTAGGTTCTAAGCTGAATAGTAGATAGGTATATACATAACATTACGCCTGCAATCCTCGAAGGGTTAGGCAGAGGCGTACCTAATAGTACACCCACATTTCGCCGGTTTTGTTGTAATAGCGGCGTGCCTATTGAAATTAACCGGGCTCAAAAGACTCTGTTGGCGACTAAACGTAGCACCGTTAGCCACTGCGACGACCGGAGGGCGACAGCGGCTTGCAGGGAGCGGGAGACGAGGTGCCGAGAGCCGCCGCCGCTGCTAACACGCACCACCATTCACTCATACGACACGGACCAGAGGCGCGCGTTCTTATAGTCGAATATACGAACCTACCTATATTTACAGTCCGCTATTTTATTTTCACCACCTCTGAGTATCACCAACAGACTCCGTAACTGCTAATGCCGACTTAACAAAGTTGTGAAAGGCTAGGCAGATGATGAACTGCTAAACAGAAATTCTATATGGAAAAATTTCATTATCACTTTTGTCGATAATAATAAGAATATATTATATAAAAAGCTGATAATTATGTTTTCATGCCTGAAAATTCTAATTAAAACTTAACTAATTAATGTATTGTATTTTCAGAATATTTACTATAACAATTAATTATATTCTAAATGTTTATTTAGAATATAAAAGTTGGTTTAATAATTGCTCCTTCTCTCTCTCTCTCTGTTGTTTGCATGACTGTCTATTTTTAAGTTCACTTTTACTGTCTTTTTGATTTAAAATCTTAGAATAGCGCACTGTTAGACATAACTTTTAACATGTTGTGGAAAATGTCGTAGGTTATACATTTATAAACCTTGTATATTTATAACTTAGTTTAAGATTTTAATGTATAACTGTTTATTTTCCCGAATAAATAAAATAAAATTTATTATAGAAAATTTTTGTATTCTTTTGTATGTATTGATTTTGAATTTTAATTTGTTAAATAGTGTATGCCCTAATGGGTACCTTTTTGAGTAACCATAATCTAACTATAAGACCTACTGTATCACCAAAAATCACACTAATAAATACTTTGACTTTGACTTTTTCGACGTGGGGAACGAACCCAGAACCACATTCCCAGAAGTTGCGCTTAGGACCGCTAAACCAATAAAGCAGTTGTTATTATTGTGCAAAGTTCTGTGCACACGGCTAAAGTGATGGAACTATCTGACGCAGTCTTCTTCCCTATACAATTCCACAATCACGAGTAAATTAGATTACTTCTAGGCAAGGGCACTTCATTTATTAACTTATTGTGAGGGTCCGGGGCCGTAAGATAATGATTATAGATGACTTTGGCCGACTGGCCGCCCACTTGGCTGCAAAAAGGCCGACTGGTCGTCTAAATAAAATAAATATACATTTATTTCAGAAACACTTCCATAATTTTGTTAGTAACAATATAAACTTACAAACTAGTGTTAGTATAGTACATTTTGATATAAGTGGGGAAAGTTTGTTATTGCGGCCGAGGCGAAATACACACACGAGCCGCAGGCGAGGGTGTTATGGAGCCGAGAACTGCAGTAACAAATGCCCACGTGTATCAAACGACATTTTTCAATACACTTTTAGTTTTTTGGTTTTAGTTTTCAGTCCAAATTTGTTCAAAGTCCAAATTGATTCAATGGAATAGAAAAAAAAATGAAAAATAAAATATAGTGCGGGAATATAAGAAGAAAACCACAAGGGTGAAATCCATAGCATGTTGAACCTAATCGTAGTGCGATAAGAGCCAGTTTTCGAGGAAGTGCATTGAAAAAAAAATCTAAGCTGCGTAAGGCACGCCGATCCTGGGGAATGTCTACTTGACTGCGTGCAGTCGTATCCACCGCCACAAGATCGGAGAGTCCCACCTATCAGCCAACGTTCTAAGAATGGTGTTGGGGCTGGCGCGAACCCGGCGTAGCAGAGATGCGCATCTCTTGCGCATGATGGCTGAAAAACTATCAACGTCCGCGTCGGCAAACATTTTGGACGCGCTGCAAAAACGCGGCAGCCCCATCAACACCCGGAACGTGTTGTTATATTGTTTGTGCAGGCCACTATATGCCCTCTGCGTAAAGTTCACCCACAGGCTGCACGTGTAAGAGGATTGGCAGTAGGCTTTGAAGAGCGTCACCTTGACCTGAGCCGTACAACGTGCAAACCTGTGGGCCAACATCCCACATCGAACAGCCAGTGAGCTGCGCTGAGCTCAACATCAACGTTATCTTTCAAATCGTCTGAGACCCAGTGACCCAGAAATTTAAAATTTGCAACTCCTTTTAGAGGTCTGCCACACAGCATAACTGGTGGAATTGGCTATGGCATTACTGCCTGCTTTAAATATCATGAATTAGCTCTTTGATGCATTATATTTGCACATGGGTCTCAGCGTAAGATTCACACACGTTCATCATTTTCCTTAAAGCCGTTTTTTCTGAGCCGATCATTGCTGTCGGTGGAGTTCAGGAGACATCGGCAATGACCTTGAAATTTCATGTGCAGCTGAGTCGTTCGCATTGATAACGTGATACAACGCACTCCTTCGCACTCAATTTTTCTGATAAAAGTTTAAATTAAATTTTCTTGATTTGAGTACAACTGCAGAAGGAAGAGTTCCGATTCCTGGAATAGATAACAAAATGTTTAATTGATTTTCATTTCGATTACTCCAGCGGTCCAGCCGACTAGTCGGCGCTTTTTGCCGACAAGTCGCCGACTGTTCTCCTACCACAAAATAATATATCTCAATAGTTGGCTTTACCAACCAGTCAGTACATCGCATTAAATTATATATTATTATTGACATTGATGACAATGATCCATCGAATTAATAAATATTTCAAAGACTTTAAGATCAACATGAAACTTTACTTACTACTTGCGCCTGCAACTTATTTAACCGATCATGTTGAATTTTTGCGTTTACTTAAAAAGTGCGAATTCATAATTGGCTTTAATCATTATTTTGCAAGGTAACATTCAAGTTTCAGAATCCAAATGAGCATTTATTTTCGGTCTTTGAAATAGACAGAAAACTGCATGAAACTTATATGAAAGTTTACTTGTTTATGATCAAGTGTTATCATCTGCCTAGCCTTTTTCCAACTATATTAGGGTCGTCTTCCAGTCTAACCGCATGCAGCTGACTACCAAAATTTCACATGGAGCGACTGCCTATGTGACCTCCAGAATCCAGTCAGCACTGGGTAATCCGATATCCTTTGGTAAGACTGATTGACAGACTTGCAGGCCACTGACTACTTAACGCCTGTCAAAGATCTACAAATGACAGCCGGGAGCAACGGCTTAGCGTGCTTTCCGAGGCACGGAGGAAACTCTGTATGTAATGGGTGGTCACCCATCCACGAACCAATCCAGGCAAGCGCGGCTTAACCTGAAGATCGACCCGAGCGGCTGTTATTAAGTCACGAGCTCCACCTTAATGATCAAGTGTATTCCCAAGTATTTCTTTCAGGATACCATTATTGAAATTACGGATCTTATTTTATCCATCGAGTACCTAGTTAAGCTCCTCGAGTTCCGAATTGAGCTACTTGATAACTTAACACTCAATTTGTATAATAAACAAAACGTATTTTGAACATATCGCAGCAGCTCGCTCCATCGTCAACTCTGTTTCTGTTACCTCTGACCTAGACTAGAGTCAAGATCAAACCCATCTTAAACAAAAATAAAAATATCAGTGTGTACTCTGCGCAGCAAAGAACGTCAATTAGCTGAAATAATTGTGATGATACCTTTTGCAGTATCATTATCTTCAACCACAGAATGACTTCACCCATTGCTGGGTAGCCTCTCTTGGCCTGCTCCGTGGCAGTCTCATTCAGGATACAACCAAGATGGCAACAACGCCCATCTCGCTGCCGGACGTCCAACTCCTCTCTTTCCAGTCCTTGGACGCCTATCGTTCACCGCTTTACTCCTCCTGCCATCACCGATCTTTCTTTGTGAAGTATACATTTATACTACAACGAACGTCTCAGGCAACGACAGATCGACCAAGCTCCGCTCGTTGCCAGATAAACTTACAATTTAACACCCGGAAAGAAATAATGTTCAAATTACCCCATAACTCTCACAATAAAATCAGATGTTTGTCTGTATAAATTGAACCACCATTCTCAGAAACATGATACTTACTATATTGGCAACTGAAGTATGTAATAAGAATAACATTAAGTACTCTTAAATAGCACTTGAAAGCTGCTCAGGTTACAGTTTATACGCCCATTGTAAACTCTTGAGATATGGCATTGCAATCTGTAAATCTTCACAGTTTTTTGTAAGACAATCGATGCTTAAAGAAACACCTGACAGATGGTATCACCGTATAAGTATCTTGATTTGGGGTGACAGCCTCTGTCGGTATAGCGAGAATTGAACAGCATTCCCAAGCAGGGTTGGTCTCTGGCCGACGGAGACCAAAAAACTAATGCCGAAACCTTTGGAACTTTCTATTGTAATTTGCTACGTAACAGTCTAGCTGCTTGCCTGAATTTGTTGACGGTTAACGACGAATAGACTCGCCCCTTTTTAACCGACTTCAAAAAAAGGAGGAGGTTCTCAATTCGGTTGTATTTTTTTTTTGTGTTTGTTACCTCATATCTTCGTAATTCATGAACCGATTTGAAAAATTCTTCTTTTATCTGAATGGATCTACTTCCCGATTGGTCCCATAGAAATTTCATCAAAATCGGTTAAGCAGTTTGGTTTTTAAATCAAAATAGCTGGAAAAAATATGTCATCCAAGTAAAAGAAATTGCGAAATTGATACATGACAAAGATTCGTGTGTGATGTGATAACTAAAATGGGTAAAATAAAAACGTTTTTGTAAAAGAAATAACCGACTTCCAAAAAAAACACTAAAAAAAGTGGAAAATAACATTACTTTCGGAAGTCGGTGCCAAAAAAGTCAATGAAACAAACCATAGTCACCGACTTTCGAAAGTAATGTTATTTTCCACTTTTTTAAGTGTTTTTGTGGAAGTCGGTTATTTTTTTTATTTTTTTTTGAAAAAAAGTTTTGTACAAAGAACACAAACCCATCTGGGTGAAACATGAGAGAGCGCTACTTCCTACTTATATTTACCCCTGTGCGATTGGAAATTTATAAGATAAATAAAACCAATCCTGACGGCCTTGTGGTGTAAGCAGAGTTCAATAAACGTAGGTACATATTTTTTATAGTAACTCATTAAAAAACCAGTTAAATTATCAAGATCCACATAGCTAGCAAGTGACCTTTCGAGTCGTTTTAATACTGGTACTACATGCTTAAGGTAAGGGTCCTATTGTTCTTAAGGTTATGTAAATATTCAATCAACACGTAAGAATGCTGTTTTTATTATATTATGACATTTAACCTCAGTTGGTCCAGAAGAAATCTGACTCGATTGACGATTTCCTAATTGGTCAACAAGAAAACGACGATATATTTTTTCTAAAATCCAAGAAATTAATTAGTAGGTAATTACGAACCCTGGTAGTTTCCTAATGATCAAAATTTTCTATGTTAATTATCCTGATAACTATTGCATAATTATCCCATAATATTTTATAATTACTAATTGTTTTATTCTTTAGTTTTAACACAAAATTGTTCAATTAATTAAACACATCTGCCGGTTAATTAAACACAATTCCTGTGTTTTTTTTAATTTGACATTTAACGCGTTTGGATACGCGCGGAAACGGGAAATTGCGTTCGGATGCACGTGAAGTTTTTGTTATTTTCAAAACAACTATCACTTCGAGCCCTGCTAATTAAAAACCTATTCAAAAAGTTAGGGCGAGACTCCTAAGAGCGTTTGACAGTGGCCGTATAACTTTTCAGAAACTCAAGCTTTGGTTAAAAAGCTAGTCCATGAAAGCATAGCTAATATGCCACTAGAGTAAATACAACTTAGACATGAAGCAAAGCAGAACGTCACCCAAGCTTAATAAAATGTTTAGTTTTTTGCTCATTTTTTAAATGAAAGAAAACCACGGAGAATGTACTTAACTTTCTGTGTGTATTCACATAACATTAACTTTGTAGTATTTTTATGTGGAAACTCCGTATGAGTCTTATTTTATTAAAATGAAAAAAAAACGTCAACGAATAAGAGAAACAGTTTGTTTCTCTTATTCGTCTGGAAAAGGAGGTTTTGTTAAAAAAAGGATTAAGGGCAGGTAGGGAAATACAAAAGTCAAGCAAACTGTCCTTTCGTTGTTATTTGTATTTTTACTTTTTGTGGTCTATCAAAAACCAAATCAAATCAAATATTTTTTATTTCAAACAACAAGGTCCACATAGGTTGATAAATAAGTACTTAAGAACTATGTTAGTGGTGGTTTATTGCAAGAAGTAAAATCATTTTGAAAAGGCTGAAGTGCGGGCCATCCAGCCAGATTTACTTACGACCTTTGAAAGATGGCTGGGACCTGGGACAAGCAAGATTCGGAAGCCGCAGGACAGGGTGTTGTAGCTCAGCTTGATAAAGGCCTATGTGCAGTAGTGGACTACTATAGACTGAGTTGACTGATAGAAGGAAATATCTACTAATCTGGGTCGACAGTAACTTACATTTGGAATGAAAAAAACGGATGGCAATTTTTTTTTATAGTTACACCACTTTTTCATTCATTCTGTAACAAAAAAAAAAGAAATAGACAAAATTGTATTTGTTCTTTTTCATTTCGTATCACAACAGTATGTAATTATTTCATGGCAAAACCCAGTCCCTCAAGTTTGTCAAACTTAATTGTAAGAAATAATTGAACATGTCAACCGCAGAAAAGAATTATAATCTGTTCCAGGCGCAATCAAATATTTTCTTAGTAAAAGAATAATTATTTTTAAATTCAGGAAAAATGAAATCTGATTTTTTTTCGCTCTACGGCTTACCAAAGACAATTTAGACTCCGGCTAAATATTAATTTGTTTGCAATGCAAAGTTGGGTTGAAAACTGGTTTTGATTAAAAAAGTAATTTTCTTTTTGATTGTTAACCTAAAATAACTTAAACCCAAGTTTAAATTCCCAGGTGTCATAAAAATCAAGCACCGCATCTTATAATAAAAATAATTTGCCACCAAAAAAAGTGTCTCTTGTAATATGAATAAACCGCGCTTTTCTTATTTTTTCAGGACAATTGCAAAGGAATTTCGCCGCATACAGCCTGGTATGTCATGTTTTATTTATACAGATTACATTGGGATGCTGATGTAACACGCTAAAACGTCTCTAAGGAGCATTTCGGTCGAATCACTCTCACTTTCTTTGAATAAGTTTGCTTTCCATCAGATTGTTCGCGTGGATTTACTTTTTTTTTATTATACAAAGTAGTTTTTGGTTGATGTTTAATTCAGCTGTCAAACTTCCAGCGAAAACCTTTTTAGTAGCCATAGCGCGCGAAAATGTTCGAACATTTTTAAATCTAACGTACATAAGTGCTAAGCGTGATAAAACCGTAAAACATTTTTTTTTAATACAGCTACTTTTCCTTTGTTTAATCAAATAATTAGGTATGATCTAGTCAAAGGATAGTTTCAAAAAAATGCAAGACAATCGTTTAATTTACTTCGGTTGTTAAGAATGTTAAGTAAACTATTGATGGAAATATAAATTACATGTCTAATAAAGTAAACTAATATTATTGCATATTGTTCATCTCATACAATCGTGGAAAATTCCCGCTTATTTACACAGTAGGTACTCGTATATTATTATGTTCAGTATTACCTAAATACACAAATGAGGTAACTTCATAAATAATACTGCAAATCGTGTCTTGAATCCATATGATTAGTTTACCTGTCATCATAATACAAGGTGTAGTTTTGCATGCTCGTCAAAATTCAGGATGTTGTCACAGAAGACTTAAATAATCAATATAAATTACGGTACCTGGTCAATAATAATAAACGCTGCTTTTTTTGTTGTTTTAATTTGACACTATTTCAAAATGAAGCCCTTTTCAAAAGAGGAGAATCACCCGTTTATCGAATAAACGTCTGCGTTTGTTTGTGTGTGTGAAAGCGCGGTTATAGGGCTAGTATTGGACGGGCCGCGTTTTAATACGGGTGGTGTACACTTATCGATTACCGATATTAAGAAAAAAATATAAAAAATGACCTACCCATTTTATTATTGATTCGGGTCGAGAATCATTAGCATAGTTAGTAGTTACCTCCTTGAATTTGACGAAGATGCAAAGCAACACCTTGTATTATGCTTATGAAGAAACATAGAATAAAGAAACGTGTAACAAAGACAAACGTAGAGCGTAGACTCTGTCGGTGCCGAATTAGCGCTCTGAGGTATTATTTGTCCTGTCAAATTCAATCCCAGATTTTGAAGGGTCGATCAAGACTATGATCCCAATGTACATGGCTTTAAAATATCCCATCACATTATACATATACAGGATGAACGGGACACCAACGAAACAAGCAGCTGTTCCATACATTTTGACGTGTGGTATTACTCTATTCTTGGAAACAGGTTTACCTATTAAAAAAATTATATGTTGGTTCAGAATGTATATCTATGTTAGGCTCAAAGGCCGAAAACGCTCATTGAGCGAAAAAACCGACCACATCGCGATGTGTCAAATTCAAAACGACCAATAAGCGTAATTCGCGTCGTGGCTGTTTTAAAAACGACCACATCGCGATGTGGCAAACATGAAACGACCACGAAGGAAAATTCGGGTTGTGGCTGTTTTGATTTTCGACCATAACGCGTTCTGGCAATGAGGAAATGCCAGAACGCTCTCTGAGCCTTTTGCAAACAGCCACAACCCGATGTAATACATTAGTAAGAAACCTGGCGATGTTGATGGGTAAGGCGATTCCTAAATCTCCCAAGGTTTGGCCACAGATGGGTTACCTTACCGATCCAGATTAAGCAACTCTTGCCAAGATTAGGAAACGGATGGGTTCCGTTACCGGTCCAGGTTAAAACATAAAACGGGATATTTACCACATTTAAAATCCATTTTAAGTTTTTTTTTATATATATTAGATGGGCTTACTCTTCACCTCAATCTTGTCCTTAAAACAGAGAAGAAGTCGACGATGGAACGAGCTAACCCAAAAGAAGTCTATTAACCCAATGAGTTCCCGATATTTCGGCGCCTTTGCAAGCACCATGAGCACGGATAAACTGAAATTATTGCGGGCGGGTGTTTATGAGCAGACAAGTCGGTCTACCCTCTTTCTTGTTCGTTTTTTGCGCTCCATACCACTGTCACCGTCACTCACAACCTGTTCCCGACACACAAAGCTCACGGTGTCCACTCGCTAGCATTCTCCTATCTCTCTCTTGAACTTTTAAAGCTAAAATAAACAGCCCTATCAGTTCAGTGACATGACACTATGGTTAAGATCTGCTACTGCAAGTAACAAGCACATTTCAGTCATTTCAATAAATGTCATAGGTACTTACATACTCTTTTCTAATACCTTGTAAAGATGCCTGTTACTATACTAAAGGAAATTAGAACACCTACAAGCTATAAATCAACTGGAGTACCTACTTATAGATAGGTACTCAAACCTATAGCTACATATTTTATCTGATTGCTAACCACTGGAAATGCGCTAATAAATGAACGACTCGCATACACAATGGCAATATAATTACTAATAACATTCTTATACTGCAGGGATGAGCAAATCAGAATGCATAATAGATAGTTAGATAATAATATTATGATTGTGTAATCCGGTGCCAACCCTTATTATTCAGCTTTTCCTACCTTTAGCAAAATCCAAATATCACTCTGACCTAAGAACACCATAATTCATGTTTTTATCATATTATGTTGTGCTAAAGTGGCCATTTTAGACCCCCAGGTCCTCACGCTGAGCTACTGTTCTTGCAACCACATGATCGTAATAGTAACTATCTGGTTTCCTCACTGTGCCACATCAGTAGGCATATTTTAAAGGCTGATTCACCATCATGTTCATCTTCCTGCCTTTGTCCCACTCTACTTAGGGTCGGCGCAACACGTTGCCTCCTATCATTCTCTCCTGTCCGACGTCACGGCATCATTTAGGTACTCCTTTCTCTTTCATATCACTTCTTCCATTCTCCCCTGTCAGACGTCACGGCATCATTTACTCCTTCCTCTTTCATATCATTCCTCACACAATCCATCCATCCTCATTAAATAGGCTAATAATGTTTAGGATATGATGTGCACTGCTTCCAAGCATCGAGGAATGTATTCCTCGATGTCGACGTCTGTAGACGTCGTCTTAATGTTCTGTTTATATTTACACGAGCGTCTCACAGTCCATAACAACCAGGAAAAGCGTAGTACCAACATTTCCCTTGACCAAATGACCAAGTTAGGTAATTCCGCATTCACCTACTTACATACCCAGGACCCGATCTAACATTATTACCCAGTAATTCAATAAGCACGTGGCCACTGCCCTAATTTGTGTTCTCCTAATAAAATTAACGTTTGTTCTTTGTTAAGAACTGAATTAAATGCTTTTCCGGCCGTAATAAAAGGGCTGTGTTTATCGGATGTTTTTCTTTGATAGTAGTTTTCCGTAAGAGGAAAAGGACTGTGACAATTACGTAGTTAGGTAGATAAGTATGTAGGTACTTACGTGGCTTTTCTGACATAACGACGCTTTAAGACGTGACTACGTTGAAATTCTTAGTCCTTTTTGGAATAATATTTATTTTTTTGTGATTGAGGCGTTGTAAGCTTCGGAGCTAGTCGGAAGGATATAAGGAAATAATGGATTCAATCTATTTGATTAAACAAAGGTACTGAAATCATTAATTATGAAATTAGTTGCTCTGGGTTGAGAAGGTACCTAGATATTCCATGGCAAAAAACTAACTTACCTAATTATAGCGTACCTCATTCGTCAATAATACCTAATTATGTTGAGGTCCCATGTTATTGAAGGGGAGAGTGTTGCCACAAATCTTGACTTCGGACGGCTTCTAGAAAAACCTAATCGAAAAACACTTTGCTCTACCTAGGAAGCAAACCCAGGATCTCGTGATCAGCAGTAGTGCTTGCGACCACTAGACTAAAGAGTAAGTAACTTACAGCCATGAGCCACTATAATCATGAGTGATTGTTCAGACCTACATATATCTAAGACAGTGGTGGGCAAACTTTCCTCATGGGGGGGCCAGAAAGTTGAAACAATTTCAGAGGAGGGCCAGAATTATAGCAAAAATGCATTATAGTTTTGAAATCTTTTAATCATAAAAATAAACATTACACAACATGTTATTTACAAATTACAATTTAACTTACGACCCGCAACACATGAACTACGCGGCTAGTATCTCCTTTACCTATGCATCTATTATTCTACTTCATATCTACTGCTGGTCCGTCAAAATATAATTATAGCGGGCCATATTGTATTCTTAGATTCTAAGATGTAAGGGTGGGACCCAACCGGTGGGTAGGTACACCAACGTCGATCGCATCATTGCTTGGCATCAGGCGATACATAATATTGTTATTTATGTAACACATTGTTCGTACATACATAATATTATCATTATTATCAATCTTGGGTGTCTAGAATAAAAATAGGCCCTTTTATTCTACACTTAGAATTTAAATGACCGTTTAAATGACTGCTCTTGAACGTTACTACGAGGTCAATAAAACAATAAACAGCTTAATCGCATTGTTATTCTTTGGCAGTTATAAATAAATCGCTATAAATCGAGAATTCGATCAAAAATATATATTGAACTGTAAAAGTATTTATTTTGACTTCAGAAAGGTTTGTTTTCATTTGACAGATAACTCAGTGTAGCCAATCGCATTACAGAAATATTCTTCAGTACATACACATTAAAAAATACATCTTAACTCTTGAACATAAAGTTGAATTTGCAGTGTCAATAAAGAAACATTTGCCCCGATTGATATCCGTGCAAAAATAAACTCAATAGCTTAGTAAATAGATGCTATATTGGCTCAATATAGGTAAACCGTAGATAGATAATAAATAAATTATAATAGTTTGAGCAAACAATCTAGGGACTCAACTTTCAATTTGCATTACAATCTCAGTTAGTGTACATGTACCTACGCTTACAACATGGCGGAGAAAATTGCAATTGTCACAGGAGCAAGCAAAGGCTTAGGATTCGCCATTGTGAAAGGATTATGTCAGAAATTCATCGGAAACGTTTACTTGACTGCAAGATCAGAAAAAAATGGTCAAGAAGCCGTGGAAAAATTGAACGAACTCGGATTAAAACCATTATTCCATCAACTCGATATCAGTGATGATAAAAGTGTGAAAACATTTGCGGATTTTATTAAAACAAAACACGGAGGATTGGATGTACTGGTAAATAATGCGGCCATTTTAGATTGGGACGAAGTTTACCCAACCTACGAAGCGGCGAAAAGAAACATTGACATAAATTATAGAAGCTTGCTAACCATTGAGAATTACTTGTTTCCGCTGCTAAGAGATGGCGCTAGGGTAGTCAACATTTCGAGCGCCTGTGGCCATCTATCTAACTTGAAGAAACAATCCTGGATTCAAACTCTACAAGACCCAGATTTAACAACAGAACAAATAAACGACTTTGTTGACGAATATTTGGAAAGCGTTAAAAATGGGACGTTTGACAAGAACGATTTCGCTGATGAAGGGAAGCATGCGGAGCATAGGGTGTCCAAAATTGCTTTGACAGCTTTGACGAGGGTCCAACAAAGGAAATATGCAGATAGGAACATCTCCATAAATGCTGTCCATCCAGGACACATGAAGACTGAAATGGCTCAAGGTGGAGGAGAAGTGGAACCTGACCAATCAGCCGAGCTTGTCCTGTATCTCATTCTGGAAGCTTCTCCCAAGTTGAAAGGTACTTTCATGTGGTACGATAGAAAGTTGATCGATTGGTGCGATGCTGAAGCTGATTTTGCTTGCAAAGACCTTTGGTAAAACAATGACTTATTTTTTATGTAAACCTGTCATACCGTGATTAATTTACAGTAAAAACGCTTTGGTAAAGTTAATTTGTTTTAATTTTGTTGATATTCCAGTCAGTCTTATCATGACACCACAGCATGACACAGACAAATCACACAAACTTACCGCTTACCTTAGATAGAACGGTTGCAGACTGCAGTGCAGTTGTGAAGATGTTCATGCAGATGATTTCAACCTCTACTAGATGTCGCTGAATACAATTTATATTTATATATATTTATTTTACCATTGGTAGTGTAGGGATACTTGCTTTCTGATTGTGCGTTTTTATAGTGTATTAAATTAGCTTTTTAATAATACCATCATGTGATTAAAAAAAATAGTATAGAAAACATTTGCGGTTCTATTTATGTAGATAGTGACTATGTTGAACTGCTTGAAATAGAACGCAAATGACAAGACAGCTGAGCCGATCGAAGTTGACATATGTCAATCTGACAATCTACAATTCGACCGCGGAATTCCGTTTGTGGGTGTGATTATTGAATTAACATTTTAAAATAAATCGTAAAATAATATTGAAGAAACCACAATTTTACAAAACTGTGAACTAAATAATATTTTGTGTCGCAAAAGACGGTGACTCCCATTTACGGATTGACACTCTGTTGGGTAAGTAATTTTTCCGCATTTTCTTTTAGAAAATTATTAAGTCACATGCATTATGTACGGAAAAGAGTAAAGGAATACACACTATGACATAATTTATGTCAAATCAAAAATAAACTTTGCTGCAACTGTACAATTTTAGCGTTAATGTTTTTTTAATGTGACAGTACAAAAAAGGCCGACGTTAGTGAACTAAAATAGATATTTTTGACGCCTTGACCTAGCTAGTGCCATTATTATTCCTAATGCAGTATGGGACAACCAGTACTCGAGTTTATAAAGTGAACAGACCTTATGTTGTGTTTTAAAAAAAAAGTGAATATATTTATGTAATGTGCAGATGTTTTTATTGCTAGAGAACTCTTTTATTTGAAATCAAATATGGAATGCGGAAAAGAACCTTGGCTGCTAGTGTTGTGGTGTTTTTAGTGTATTATGAAGGTCAATCATGTTAGGTTTTTTTTTAAATGTATTATAACAATGTTAGATGTGACTGTGTGATCTATTGGTCTGTGTAGGTTTAATGTTAATTATATTGGAATAACCTTGAGCTTATGATAAGGAATTCTAATTTAAGGATACAAGGTAAACCGGGCTGCCTCATTGCAGATCATATAAGCTAAAACATTGATTTTAAATCAATAATTTAAATGTATAATTTAGATTGACTCCTTAATCTATCCACTAATGTCCATACATTTAAAAATACTGTTCTCATAAAATAGGAAGTAAGAATTACATAACAGTTTACATTTAAAATTCACAAAGCAATTTCTTAAAAAAAAAACCAACAGATGGTTAGGTAGGTATTTAAGTATTCTTTATTTAAAATCTAGGTCATGGAAACTTGCAAACGAAATCTAGTCTGTGAAAATTGCGTTTTTCAATTAGCAAAATAATAAATTGAACTTTAAAGCGAGGATGTAAGGCTGAAAATTGTATTTCTAACAGGTAATTAAGAAATAATAACTGTGTGAAATACTTTAGTCTAGTTAAGATAAATACTGCAATGCAAACAAAAATAATTAGATACTATTGATATGTAAAACAAGCTAAAAATTTAATGTATGTATATTTCTATAAAATCAAAAAGTACAGTTAGCAACATAAATATGTAAAATTTTTGTCAATCATTGAACAGTTTAGAGGTAATTATTTAATCTACTTATAAATAGCAATTATAAAAAAAAATATTTTTTTTATAAAATAATACCCAATGCTTTGATTCTTTAAATGAAAGAAGTTAAATTGTTCAAATTGTCTTATTGTCCGGAGTGACGGACTGTTATCATAAAACGCTAAAGCAATTCTTTTGATAATCCCAGCACAGGGAAATGACTCATCTACCAATTAAGAAGGTTATTTATCAAAACAATACTGACTTATTCTAATTAGGTGTCAAATATTATCTTATCTCTTTATTTATAATTGTGTTTTTTTTTTGTTGTTACTAAGTAAGTTATGAGAAAAAAAAACATGTATTAATAAATGCCCAAGTCATTGAGTCAGCCTTTGCACAGTAATTTTTATTACTGCAAGAAGTTTTATTAAAAAATATATATATACATATAAGTAGTTTGCCTGTGTATCTATTGAATCTCGAGTTATTATCATAGAACATTACAGATATAACACATAAAATTATACATAAGATTTTAACCGTAGGCAGGTAATTTTTTGTAGGAGCGACTAACATAACATTCGACTCTCAAACTATTAATATTAAAATATTCTGTAATTATAATCCTTTCCTTAGTAATTTTACCTCCGAGAGCTGCATAAAAACTTATTGTTACTTGTCAGTGACAGCAACCTTGTTGCTACGAATTTATAGATTGTTGTGTTTTTGGCAGTTATGCAAAGTTAGAGGTACAATAATGGTGAAAGGACTGAATTTAGACATGGATATTTATGAGTGAAGATAATTAATATTGTCAATCTTGTTGACAAACCTTCGTAACTAAACCTTAACGCAAAAACATGACAAACACACCAGCGGCCAAAATTACAGTGACAATGTTACTTCAGATAAGTACTAAGTTAGAGTTGCATCCGAAATGAAAACAATATGTGACTCTACAACACTCAAAATAGTATCTAAAATCTTTCAAATGATCTTGAGTAAAAAGTGACTCCAGAATAAATGACTATCAACCAGTTATAACAAACATTACACACTAGTGCAATTATAGAAAAATCAATGTGATTCCTGACACCACAAAGACCAAACCTAGTACAAATTATAGAAAAATAAACATTATTCTAAACACCACAATACTTATAATAGTGCTGTGAAAAGAAACAGTAATGAAAAAAACAAATGACTATCAACCAGTTATAACGAACAATACACACTAGTGCAATAATAGAAAAACAAACGTTATTCCTAACACCACAATGCTTATAATAGTGCGTTCAGTGCGCGCCATGGCGTCTTTCGCGGCGCAAGCGGCCCTCCGGTCTCGATGGAGCTCTCTGATAGAATCTACGAGCGTCGACGTGCCAGGAGAAGTGACGGACGGCGTGCGTTCTGTCGTCGGATGGCTGAAACAGGCACGGGATTTTTTCTGTTGAACATCGATTGCTGCTCTGAATGTTTACGTTTGCAGGCTAATCTGATCATATAGGGATGGTTTATGCTAAGCTAACCCAGCTTGAGGCAAAGGCTTCGTGGGTGCAAAAGCCGGGTTCCACGATAGCAAATACGAACGAAGCAGAGAGGAGACGTGCAAGATACGACCAATCACAGGATCCACAGGAGAGACGAGAGACGCGATGTGAAATTCAACTAATGTAGATTCCCACACATCTTCATTCCGCTCCGTTCACGTCTGTGGAAACCAGGTCTAGCATAAGTCATCCCTAATATTATCTGTGATGCTGCAACACAACGGATGTCATTCGTCCGCAGTTCTTCAATACCTTTCCATAAACAGTCAGGGAAATTTATTGTTAAGCAAATTGACACTACATCAATTTGCCGTGTTATAACTGTCAAAAAATGACAGTTGTGATTTTTATACACAGAGTGATTAAGTTGGTAGTCAAGTTGCTTCTATGATTTCCCTGACGTTACTAAGCAGAAGGATGCCCCATGCATGCTCAATGTTTATGCTCAGAGTAGCAAAGATGTTCGGCGCAGATTTACACAAATGTTGGCGTGATTACAGTTTGTCTGTGTTCTTGAATTGATATATCTGTACAGTAAGTCTCTCACAAAGAAGAATGGGAAAAGGGTAGTCAGGGAATTCTGTGCAATGACTGTACCAATATAACCTAGTTCCGTTTTCTAATTTAGATGTTTCCTTCGTTTTAGTAATAATTCCGCTTTGGTATAAATAAAACAATATGGCTGAGATTAACGACCCAAATTCGTATGTCGTGTTTTCCTCTAAATATTCGCGTGCTGCATACTATAGCGATATGTTATGTTTGAAATTCCCTATTGTTGGCTCGGTAATATACTGACGTTCAGGAAAATAGCATAGTATAATCAGCCTATAAGTATGGGTATAAGAGTAGAAAAGACCAAAGAAACGATGGATGGACTGTGTGAAGAATGATATATATGGCAAGAAATGAGGTGTCTGATGAGATGACGAGTAATAGAGAAGTATGGAAGAAGATGACATGCTGCGCCGACCCCGAATAATTGGGATAAGGGCAGGTGAATGATGATGATGAATCTGCCTATAAGTTTTCCACTACTTGGACACATGCCTTGTCTCTGAAAAAGCGAGCGGGCCCCACGTGGTTGACCACACCACAAGACAATATAATATCTTGTTTATTTTGTAAACGCTTAGCTTTTATTTTAGTATCATACTCGGGCCCGTGTTTCTCCAAACTCATGCTGTTGTCTAGTATACGCAAAATTATGAGATGCTTTATAGAAGCTTCTGCCACAGCTTTTATATAACCAGGTGGCGACCATGACGTCTTAATGCAGGAATGTTGTAGTTTTATTCCAGTGTGGGAAGAGACAGAGCTATACAGGATGTCTAGCGCCATCTCTTTTCCACACTGGAATGAAACTAAAACATTGTGCATTAAGACTTCATGGAAGAGCCACTGATATAAAAAGTTAACACGCAGTCTTTGAGACCATAAATTAGGCTGATATTAACAAATGTATATTTATGGCAGTCACACGCTTGTATTTAATTTTTTGTCATACCGAACTGCGGTGTTAGACGACAGTGATTGATTTGACGAAAAAACTAAATTATCTACGAAAAATAAAATATTCCGCACAACGCTACACTACTAGACAGTTGACTGCGCAATCAGTTTGACTAGCTTCGAGTTTACTTCAATAATCAGGGTCAAATTAAATTGGCTAGCGAAATTCCGCAGACATTCGCTTGATAATTTATTTTAACCTTGTTTAATTTTAATTTCGAACAATTGGTTACATAAGAACTCAATACGATATTGTGAAAAGTACTCCCAAACAAAATTGTCCGCAATATAGGTGGCACGCGAGCCTATAAAATGTTAAATACTTTAACGAGACTTCGTCCCATCGCACGCGGCAAAACGACCCGTTCTTCTTAATGAACTGTTAATGTAGCACGTAATATACAGCTGAAATGCGGTATCATTTTGATCTCATTTGAGCCTTCTTTTTTATTCTCATTAACTTCAGTCGAGTCAGTCTAGCTTCAGTAATTTTATCTTTGCCTTGGCTGGTTTAGACATAGACCAACTAATTTCGAATGATTAAAAAGGCATAACTAAATTTTGAACAAAAAAAAGGGTTTGTGTATAACACACAGAGTCTAAAAAAGAAAACACTTTCCGGAAGCTTCCATACTATTCTAAATCAAACTATATAGATGCATGTTTTTCCATTTAGCTAATCTCGCGATATAAGTACCTAGCTGATAGAATTCCCTCCGTGTAACCAACACCCACAGAATCTAGAGTAGGCACAGAAATAAATATCTTTTAAAGAGGATAGTTTGGATTGTGTAGGTGGTCTATTCTTAGTCTTAACATAAACACGTAAATAAATTTAGGTAAAATCTGCAAGAAGAATTTTTTCGAAATCGTCTTGCAGAAAGTTGTGTTTTAAAAGATTTTTGTCGAATATTTTCGCAGGATCATTACCAACACGTATATTTATTCACAACTGATATGACTAATGTTTTTTGTTAAAAGCTATGTAATCTATATCGTTTTTATCTCTACCGAAAAAACTGTAACATACGAGTAATACAAGAGACAGACAAACTAAACCACGCCAACATATTTAGTAGAAAATCATGTTAATTCACAAATGCTTTTATTTTTCTATTCACACGTAGTTGTCGTATTTAGCTCATAATTTCGCACTTCCGGCATTGAAATTGCATACCTTCGCTCTTTGATGGTCGCATTTAATGTTGTAGTCTGGTTTAATATGCTACTGCTTTGCCGATCGATATTTTTTCCTAGAGGAGTCTAGAAACTTTTGCAGCGAATGTGCAGACGCCAGCACACTGTCAAATTTTCCCAATCAACCTTGAACCTAATTCTTTAACGATAAAGTTTAAAATCTATGACAGATTGTTGTAGCTTGATGTGCTGGCGTCTGTACAGTCATAAGCAGTAATATGAATACACTTACCTCAATTTTAAAGAGATATTCTCGTGGAATATTGATTGCAACTTTGAGATAAGACCTGTTTCATAATAGGGGTATTACGGATTCCTAAATACCATGTTCATAAAAACATAAAACTGAGATAAGTACAGCCGGAGAAAATCACTTTTATATGTTGCTTTTTTTAAGTGTAGTGAGTTAAGTAGGTACAGTGGCTTGGGCGCAGAACATCAGAAAGGCAAAATGATAGATTAACGATCAGTTGCCTGCATTAGCTTACCCATCTTACAAAGCAGAAAAGTGGAAGATGGGTCAGGTAATACAGGGCACTAACCGTACTACTAAGCCCACTGACGAACTGCCACTTTTCACCCTTATGCTCTAAGTATTAAGGTTGAAAAGTGGTCGACTGTCACTGAACTCGGTAGTACATATTGGTGCTCATGACTGTACCAATTTCGGGTTTAATTATCTGCCAAGGTCAATTGATGGGGCGACGGTATTTTTTGCGTTCGTACGATTAATTGGATCAGTGGAATCGGCCATTAGACCGTATCCTAACCTAAACTTACTGCTAAAAGTCCATGCGAAAACGACTTCAAAAGTTATCAGTGTAAAAACGTGAAGCCATTGGAGCTCGCAGAATTTTGATTACCCAAGAGACCTAATAACTCTGCTCAATGTCAAAAATGTATGGAATAAATAATTTTACACTACACTATAATAGTAAATTCGGGGAAAATAGCTGTAAAGTAAATTGACTGCCAACCCAAACAGTCCGTAGATTCAAATTACATCTGTCATTGTTTACTGTCAAAAAATGACAGTTTTAAGTTTTGTAATATAAAGGCAAATTGACGGAAGGAGTCAATTTGCTTAAGAATTAAATTCCTTGACGGTACATTTACATGAAAATGATATATGTATATAAGGTATTCAACACTTTCAAAATAAATGTAGCTTTTCCTCAGTCTTCTTGAAAGTATTAAAATACATACCAAGTCTAAGTAAGACTTGCGGAAACAGACTTCGAAACTTACATACCTAATATCGTATTATAGTCGCACCACGCATGCCCAAAATCTTTATTTTATAAATGGTGTCTTGCATGATAGAAACTAATTTAATAATTACGATTAATTTAAATGTTACTTATCCCTTAGAAAAAGCTCACATAAATGTGAAAAAAATGACTTATGGGAAAAGCACAGCTTTTTAATTTTCAAAAAAATCATGATTTAACATTAACAACATCGGATTTTTGCCGTAAATCAAATGAATTAAATGCCATATAGAACGTTCAGGTATTTGTAACGTTGACTATTTCGACTTATCTACTTAAGCATGGGATTAGGAATTACGAGACCTGCCGTCTCGTACTTGCCACTTGCCTTTTGCTCAGACATTTTCTGTGTTAACAACAAAGTAATGAAACGTAAGGATTATCCTTCTTAAATAGAGTAGCCACCATATACTGTATGCATGAAGTTCAGCTGAGGGCAATACGGTCTAATTTATAGAGGGTTTATTAAATAAAATGTCTGAAGAACATGCAAATCTGATATGAAAAGCAACAACATACGCAGTGTTTTGTTTCGAATAAAATATTGAAATGCAGACAGAAAAACAAAAGAACACGCTCATCATAATTAGCATTAAATGAAGGCACTGACTGCAATGAACACTATTGTGACAATAATGGCGCCGATATAGCTAGTTCCAAATATTGGTTGAAAGTCTATTA
This sequence comes from Standfussiana lucernea, assembly GCA_964057025.1. Classification (NCBI taxonomy): domain Eukaryota; kingdom Metazoa; phylum Arthropoda; class Insecta; order Lepidoptera; family Noctuidae; genus Standfussiana; species Standfussiana lucernea. The sequence goes on along the minus strand of OZ059798.1, from coordinate 14,282,209 downwards.
ATGTTATATTATGTTTCAAAATATCTTGATCTCATTGATAAGACCTAATCTATGAACACTCGATCTACAATGAGCTTTGAACGACCTTCCCTGTAGTCGAATTCATTGCATTGCATTATGTTCTACTGTATCAGTGAGCGGAGTTCTTTACATTACATTTGAACTTGTTTTGCCATCGATACGTTATAAGAAGGAGAATGAATTATAAAAAAAACACCCAGCTGTTTCCCCGAACGCCAGTTCTTTTCAACTCAGCTGCGCCGCCTAATTAGCAGCAGACGGAGAATCTACATTTCGTTGCAAGAATTAAAACCGGCTTAAGTACACATGCTGTTTTAGGATGCCAACAATGAAAAGGTCGTCCAAATCGCACTTGATTCACCGCCTTATCGTAAATTTGCTCCGCCTTTGTAATACAAATAAAGTTCTTTGTAATCTACTTCGCACTACCTCAAAAGAAATCCCAATTTAATCGCAAGTCCCTAGCCATACAATACAGTAATAAATCTAATACGACACGGCTAACCGTTCGTGTATTGATATGACCTTCGCCTTGCACCCTAGCTCGCTATTACGCTTCTTCCCGATGGCCCCACTGAGAATAACTGGTGTGAGAATTTAGCATCCGTAGGATATGGTTATTTTTAGAAGGCTATGATGGTTCTACGTCGTTTCAATTTCCATCTTACTGGGGTGAAGTATTTGTTCATGGAGATACGGACTTTGAACAAAAACGGGGTTTTCTTGCTATGAATGCAAGATGATGCAGTGATGTGAGGAGCATTCATTCGTCTATCCTGTCTACTCTTACCATTCTTGAAGTGCGAAGCAGCTCATCCAGCAGTATCAAGCCCTACGACTTACTGTTATTGGTATTTTGATCTACCGACAACAGTTGACACCAGATTTCATGAGATCAAACCAGCGGCGGTCTTCTATTCTTGCCTTTTCATGCAGAAATATGAATCAAATCACATGCAGTAATTACCTTTTTACGATGCCTCATATTTCGGCCCCGTGACTAAATCAGGGGCCCTAAAGTGGCCGTTTTAACAGGATCATAATAAGATCAGGTGGGGTACCATGATCTATTAGTGCAGGGATGTTTTAGGACTATTCCGAGAGTGGGAAAGTAACAGCGCTAGACAGCTGTATAGCGCCATCTCTTACCCACTCTCGGTATAATACTAAAACATTCCTGCCCTAACAGATCATGGTAACCCCCCAGGATCATAATAATATTCTGAAAATGGTCACAAAGTGACAATTCATAATATTGACTGCGTGTATAGTCAATATTATGAATTGTCACTTTTTGACCATTTTACGAATTGAAACGTTATTCATATTATAATCCTATTATGATTCAGCGGCCTAAAGCGGCCATTTTAGACCACAGTTCTTACTTAAACTACGCCTCTCCTAGCCGTAGAACCTGATCAAGCTTCGATTAGCCCTGCAAAAAGCGTCTATCTTCATACATAAGACTCATCAGTATACCGTCTTCTTCTGCACCTATCCTTATATACTCTTGCTACCTCCAGGCATCGTTAGAAGTACGTCAGGTGGGCAGACGCGCCGTCAGTCAGCTGGCAGGCAGAGGGATGGGGGATGAGGTGGTCATCATACACTTCAACGATGTGTATAACATCGAACAGACTACCAGTAAGTACCTATTTAACGTGTTACAAGTATAAAGTACCTACAATACAAGGAGGAACACACATCTTGCACCACAATACAGGAGAAATTCCTAGTGTGGGGCAAGTTTTTTTTTTTTAAAGTACCTGGGCGACCGAGCTCTGCTCGGGTCAAAATAGAGAAAACGAAGTTTCGCAAATATGAGACCTAGGGAGATCGATTTTAGCCACGAAACGGCTTTAACGATTTTGAGAACGTGATTAGGTATGTATATACAAATATATTTCTATATACAAATATTGCTCATTTAATAGTACAGGATAAATGGGCTGATATGCGCAACTCTACGTCAAAGGGCGTGTTTTGCGAACGGGGAAGTTCCTCCTTTCAAAACTGAATTTGCCAACGTACAATTGCGTATGTTGGGTGTATTAGTCTAGCAGAAGTGTGATGGACCCGCTTTAACCAATGGCCCTTGGAGCAGACTTGATCGATAGTCTTCTTTATCGTGTGGTTAGTGCCTAACCTGGTGTCAGAGTTTTCATGCCGCCCATGGGCCACTGACTTGGCTTTACATGCCGTCGAGAAATATCTCTCAGGCGTGCTGGTTTCCTTACGATGTTTTCTTTCACCGAAGCAAGTGATAGTTATACAATACGCACATGATTCTGAAAAATCAGAGGTGCGTGTCTTGGGTTTGAGCTCGAGACCTATGACTTGGCAAACCAACGGTCACACCACTAGGCTATCACGGCTTCGATCTTTTTGAACCCACTAGCACGCAGATCGTCGCAGAGGACCTGGTAGTAAATCTATGAAAGACTGGCAATGTTAGAGGCCATTGTCCAGCTGTCGACAGCTTCAGCTGATGACCGTTCTTCATTAATGCTGTAAATCTCTTTCAGGCACAGAGCCCGTGGGAGGTGCCTTAAGGTTCAGCACAGCAGTGAAGGCACTCCAGCACTTGAACCCCTTAGTACTGTTCAGTGGAGACATATTCTCACCTAGCATGTGTGAGTACCTCGTTTATGAAGTTTTGGCAACTATCGATGATTATGAAGCCACAAATGACAAAGCCATTGTTTTCTAGCCATCTTTCGTGCCTCTTGATGTTCAATTAAAAGTACTCGATTGTTTGCGATAATAATGACATAAGTCGAAAAATAAGAAATACAGGACAACGTTATTTTCAAAGTTAGACTAAAAATATTTTCATTATATTGTCAATATTTTTTTGTATCCCTTCTCTTAAGAAGAAAACGTAAAATAAACCTTTCATCGAAGGATGAAAGGTTTATTTTACGTATTTCTTTACTTAATTTAATCCTTACCCCCGTATCTATAAACAAGCCAAAGTGTTTACTTGAGTAAATGTCATTTTTTAAGATAAAATTTTTATTATGTAGTTTAGTAATTGGTTGAAGTTAGAACTGTAAAAAGTTAGAATTCTTAGCTTTGCTTTCTTTGACGGTTCTTACTTCTTTTAAATTCTTGTCTATTGCATAAAAAAAAAATTGCTTACCTTAACTTGACTATAGGTACGGGTGTTATTTTCGGTAATTTTATATTCTACTAACTACAAACAACATCGAAAAATCTACGTCTTTTAGTTATGCCATCCTTGTCGCGAACGAGCGTTATGTTTGTATAATCTTTGATCAATACTCCTTTCGAGACTCGGTCAGAATTATAATACGTAAATAGTTGGACGTTCCACCTGATGAAACGTATGTATGTATGGCTTGCTTGAAACACCTGCATCGACAAAATTTATATGTGCGTTCCTAACCTTCGAGGCTTTAAGTATCTTAAAACATCACGCTTGGACTACTGAAAGTGTTAGGCAGAGATGTACACAAAGTTGAGTCCCACGTAATACATAGGTAGTGCCCATTGCCATCAACTGGGCACACATCAAGACTCTGTGCTGACAAAATTAAGAAAAAACTTTCCCCTCATGCTCAACAAATGTCTGTAATTTAACTGTAACTCATGCTTTTCAAACAGAAAAACAAACACACCTATTGCAAACTATCCAATAACGATCATGTATGAGTAATACCGCCTTTTACAACCGTGTGCATTCTTATTCCAGTGAGCACGTTCACAAAAGGCGAGCAAATGGTGCCGGTGTTGAATGAAATCGGTACGCATTGTGCCGTGTTTGGAAACCACGACTTCGGTGAGTAAAAGTCTTCATGGAAAACATCTAGTTAATTTATTTTTGTATCATCGGTTGTACGCGACCTTCGTTCGCGTGAAATTATTATAAAAATATTGAGTACTTCCCTATTGAAAATTGTAAAGAATTTCAAGGGTTTTTCGCACGGAACCCTAATTTAATAACCCAATTTATCTAAAATAAGTAAGTTAACCTAAGTTACTCCTTATAACATCAGCTATCTTCCAATAAAAAGTCCCGTTAAAATCGGTTCAGCCGTTTCGGAGATTAGCCGGAACAAACCGACAGAAAGAAAAAAAAATTTGCTAAAAGTACCGTATATACTTTCATATGCATTGAAATTACAAACAGACACTTCAATTTTATTTATTTGTATAGATTTGCATGCAATAAGCAAAGTGAAATAAGAATTATAAATCAGTGTAGTCGCATATAAACGTTCAGTATCACGTTTCACGATAACAGCTGTACAATACCCAATCAAAGAGGAAACAGGGACCATCTAGTTCAGCCAGGTTTCAGGCTAGCTAAAGTAGACTCATCTTTCATGGGGTACTGTTTAAAATGTTACAATAAAATTCCTCCCGGCATTCTACAACTGAATGAGACGAAATTTAAATCTTGTATAAAACGCACACTATGTAGGCAAGCATACTATAAGTTGGGAGATTACATTGATGATAAAAATGCTTGGCTCAATGCTGGTCCTGCTCCACAACCATAGGGGCAAACTAATTGATTACCTTGTGAAGTTATTGTGGAAGCTGCAGAATATTGTAAACATATCTTGGCATTGTATAGATTCAGTCTCTTAGTATTATATAATTGCATAGCACATGTGTGAGTTCTATGTACGATAAAGCTACCATTTACATCTTTTACTGACTCGAATTTGCCCTGGCGGTTGAGAAATGTCATGCTCACTCAAATGTCTCGCTGATGGTGGCGCGTGTGTCGGGTCGTTTAGTTCCCTCCAAAATGGTTGAGTTGAATGATGGCTGATCCATGCGTCATGTTCGTGAACGGGCGCTGTCAGTTGTGACTGGTCATCTCGCAGCTGCCATGGATTATTGTATTTTTGAATTGTTAATTTTATCTTTTTTATTCTGGACGCTCTTACTCGCACGTCTTTCTACATCGTTCTCACATGTATGTTTAATCTCGACATGAATGATGTAACCGAGACTTTGTAACAACATAATGATTTAAAAGAGTGTCCATGGAGTTTCTTGCCCATTCTTCTCCATAGAGATCTACGCTTTCGAATGGGCAACTACAGTACTTTCACAAGTTATTATGCCCTGTGACTGGGACTGTAGCTTAGTTAATTTTTTTGTGTTTTGACATTCAAAAGTGCCTGTAATGGTCTAATTGAAATAAATGCTTTGAGTTTGAGTTTGAGTTTGAAATTGCAATAATGGCTATGCTTTATAGTTGAGATGGTGAAAATCACAATCATTTCTATTTTGCAATAAGATGCTTTAATGATCATCCGCAATTTACGATTGCGATGTAACTTTAGATGACATAACGCCAGTAATCCCCGTAGGGCTAGGCAGAGGTGTAACTAATAGATACACACATTTATTTATTTAAACTTCATGTACAAGAGTGGTACATAGGCGGACTTAAACATTTCTCATTTTATTTTTACATTTTTTTTTTGACATTTCGCCAGTTATTTTTAAGTCCGCAGTGCGTTACCTTCCTGTAACGATACTTGATACTGTAGTTTACATTACAGGCGAATGCGGAATGAGGAAGAAGGGACTCCCACGCTAGAACCCCCCCAAATAGAAATTTCTCGTCGGTTATTAAAAAAAAAATCTTTTGGGGGTTCAGAATGATGTACTGGGAGCCTAAAATGGCCACTTTAGCAGAACATAATATGAAACACATTAAAATTCTTAAAATGATCACACTGTTTATATGTTAAATTATATCAGTTCGCGACCATTTTACGAATTGTAACGTAATTCATATTATTATCATATTATGTTCTGCTAAAGTGGCCATTTTAGACCCCCTGAAGGTACACCGATGTTAAAACGGTTACCTACGTGGTAACTTTCCACCCCGATTGCGCACGCGCGTCGCTTATGTTAAAAAGCATTGCCCTAGGCCCTGAACCTGAGCTTAAGCCGAATCAACATGCTCTTAAGCTTATTATACAACTTCAACGACTGTCCCCATTGTAGATTTCGGGCTAGAAGTCCTATCCGGCCTGGTAGCGCAGTGCAACTTCCCGTGGCTGATGTCCAACGTCATCGACAACGAGACAGGCAGGCCCCTGGGCGACGGGAAGATCACACACGCTCTCATGTGCAATGGCCACAAGATTGGCTTCATCGGGCTGGTGGAACAGGTAATATAGACTCTAATGTGTAGGTAGCTAGGTCTAAAGGGCTATGCAGAGGTGTTCCTAATAGCACACTCACATTTCGCCAGTTTTGTTCAAATCCCATATAATAGGAGGGAGTTGCATGTCTTGGTATGGACATGTAATGAGGAGGGATGAAACGCATGTGGCTAAAAGAGTGATGGATATTAATGTTGGTGGATGGAGAGGGAGAGGAAGGCCATAAAAAGATGGATGGATTGTGTGAGGAATGATATGAAAGAGAAAGGAGTAAATGATGCCGTGACGTCTGACAGGGGAGATTGATAGAAGGCAACGTGTTACCGACCCCAAGTAGAATGGGACAAGGGCAGGAAGATCATTAATAAGGGTCGAGCCTATTGGTGTCAACCGGGCACAAATCCAAATCCAAACTCCGTGGCTGCTTTGCCCGGCCAGGGAATCGAACTAAAATTACTCACGATGATGTTTTTTTTCAGGAATGGCTCGAGACCTTAGCAACGATAAACCCAGAGGAGGTGACGTTCATAGACTTCGTACAGGCCGGCACAAAGTTAGCCTCGCAATTGAAACAAGAAGTAAGTAATACCCACTCCACTGTTTTAACTAAAGAATACGTAGAGTTTGATGAATATTTTTGTAATAGTACTCGAAAATTCTATGGCGACTTCAGTGAGATTAAAATGTATAAGTATTAAAATAACACTGCTAATAAGAGTTGGTGGTAAAAAGCATGATGTGAAAGCTATGGTTTTCTAATCTATGATTTATATTAAAAACCTATAACCCTACAAATATAAGGGCTTGTGCATACGTCGTTTTATACGCGCGTCTTCAGTACGTTTTTTGCCTTGAAAAATCACTAATAGTTGCGTTCACAACGCGGCTGTTTGTTTAGCTATGGCTTATGCTCTTTAAATTATTCTAAAAGGTACAGTAAGTACCAGTATTTATCATGTACAGTCACGAGCACCAATATGTAAACACTTAGCAACTTTTAAAAGTGATTTTCTCCTACTGGTCTGATTAAAATTTCATGTTGTTACGAACACAGCAATTTGGTACTCATATTTCTATGAAATAGATCCTATCTATAAGTTACAATCGTTATTTCACACAAAAATTGCTTTTAAATTTAGGAAAATGTACACATATTGGTGCTCGTGACTGTACTAGCTTATGTGCGCGGCTTCCGTAATATCGAATTTTACTATTAAAAAAAAAAAAAAAAAAACATGGGGCCAAGGATGAGTTATTGGGGCTGAAGAAACAGCAAATGGCCCCTTCTTTCGGTCCGTTCTATTTGGAACACGATGCACTAAACACCCTGTATATTGTACATTATACCTGTATATTATACAGCCTCCGTCTTCCAGGGTTGTGAATACGTGATAGCTCTGACGCACATGCGGACACCAAACGACATCAAACTAGCTGAGGGGTGCAATGACATCGATCTCATACTAGGAGGCCACGACCATGTGTATGAAGTGCTACATGTAAGTATGATATGTTTATCATATTCTTAACAGTAAACATTGTCATGATTCCGCCATTGTCTAAGTTATAAGTTGTTTGTAGCAAGCACCCTAACTAAATGCACGATGGAACGGACACCGACGCTAAGCCGGTTCTTGTTCAGTACAACATTCTGAACCCCCCCCCCCACATAAAAATTTTTCGTCGGGTTTAAAAAAAAACAGCTGTTTCCTACAAAACTGCAATACCTACACGGTCAAATACGTGGTAGCTGTTTTAGCCAGTAGCGTACCGGTAGCTAGTCCTAATAGGGCCCTGTATCAAAAGTTTTTGGGGCCCTTTGAAACCGTGCGGCGAAGCCCAAAAAGAGGATTATGAAATAACGATATTAAGACAATTTAACAGGATCGCATAAGGACAAGTCTTCATCGAAAAGAAAAATGTTAACTTTCTGAACCGCAATAAACGAAGTTACCGTTAAAGAGCGAGCGAAGTGAGCTTGATAAAATTGGAGGTTGCTGGCTCGCAAAACGCGTAGTTTTTATTGAAGAGCGAGCTCGAAAAATTGGGCCTTTTTGGACCACGACAAGTAAATTTTGTATCGATTACTCATTATGAGCCACTATCAATAAGAATTTGAGGTTATAGGAAGATTTTTTGTGTTTATTTTCCTCTACTCATCGGGGCCCTTGTTGCTCGGGGCCGTATCATTGATACAGCTGATATGGCGGTAGCTACGCCCCTGGTTTTAACGTCGGCGTCTCTTCCACCTTGTATATCTACAAGCCGTGCGCACGACAGTATTTCCATCGGTAAAAAGTAACGAACTCCCGTACAAACTAACATCCCCCATATTAAACCCTAATAATGACAGAACTTTCAAAAAATCATGGTCCTCGTCCTAAACAAACGAACGGTCGCGCGAATACGCAGTCGTCGCGTTCATGTCACTTATTTGTTCGGTATACTGAAAAGGCGCCCTCTATCGACGCGACCGTGGGAACATGAAAAAAAAAATGCGATGTGTGTCTTCGCGGAAATTCAGTTTTGTCAGGACGTTTTCACGAATTAACTCTCCAAGCCAATCACAGGGAACCTTCAGAGTGAATATATTACGATATTTATTATCTTTTCAGATAAACAACAAATACGTAGTGAAATCCGGCACTGACTTCAGACAGTTCAGCAAGATCAGTGTCAACTTCACTGAAGAGGGCGTGACGGTCGACATCGCAGAGGTCGGAGTCACCAGCGCCTTCGCCGAGGATCTGGAGCTGAAGGAGAAAACTGACAAATATTCCTGTAAGTTGCTCATCATCATCAGCATACTTGGGGTCGGCTTCCAGTCTAGCGTGCAGCTGAACACCAGTATTTTACATGGAACGGCTGCCTATCTGAGCTCCACAACTCAGTTACCTACTGGGTAACACGGTACCCCTTGGTAAGACTACGTTTAGACTTCTGACCATCCGTAACAATTATCAAAAATCTACGAATGGCAGTCCTCAAAATTCTTACCTAGGAAATGTATTTTTTCCCCTAACTGAAGTTGCTGAGAACAAGTCATTTTAAACGCATTGTTTCGATGTGTTCGTATTTTTTAATCGAATTCAAAAAAAGGAGGAGATTATCAATTCGATTGTTTTTTTTTTGTGTTTGTTTCCTCATATCTTCGTCATTTATGAACCGATATGAAAAATTCTTCTTTTATCTGAAATAGAAATTTCATCAAAATCGGTTCAGCAGTTTGTTTTTTAAATCAAAATAGCTGGACAAAATATGTCATCTAAGTAAAAGAAATTGCGAAATTGATGCTTGACAAGGATTTGTGTGTGATGCGATAACTAAAAAGGGTAAAATAAAAACGTTTTTGCAAAAAAATAACCGACTTCCAAAAAAAAGTGGAAAATAACTTTACTTTCAGAAGTTAGTTTTTATTTATCAAAGCCTGTTGCGCCAGAAATCCTTAAATGCGTTTAGCGTCAAACATTTTCAAACATAATTTTTCCCGTGTCACATCCTCGCGAAAGACAGAATCAGAGTCACCTTTCAAATTCCATAAATCGCTAAACGCATTTATATGACTCGTCGTGCAAGCCATCCTTGGTTTGAGTAACTAACTGTTTTAAACGCAGAAAAAAATGTTTTAGAATTAACCACAGTTCATCTTCTCCACAGCAATGATCGAAGGCAAGATGGACGAGGTCCTAGGGAAGTTCTGCGTGCCTCTAGAAGGTCGGTTCTCGTGCATCAGGCGGCAGGAGTGCAACCTCGGCAACTGGGTGTGCGACGTGCTGCTCGCGGCCACCGGAGCCGACCTCGTGCTTCTCAACTCGGGCACCTTCCGCTCCGATCAGGTGAGGCTTATGGGCTGATGAAATAACTGGACTGACAGTAGGCCTTAGAGGGAAGGACGGAGACTTGTTGAATGATGTTCAGAAGGCCTTAGAGTCTAGGAGCTTCCGAACATCATTCAAAAAGGTTTTTTTTTAATGTACAGCACCATGCTCAGATAGGGGTCTTTTGGCCTAAAACAGGACCAGTTTGGTTAGTCTTATTTTAATTTTTTTCTTATGTTAACTTTTTTATATAATATTGTTCTATTGTTAATTTAACCATTTTGTTTTGTTCTGTGCGAGACTAATAAATACTTTATCTTTTTTTCTTTAAAAAGTCATGCCTCATCAAGGAAAAACAATTTTTATTTGGAAAAGTAAATACAGACTTGCTTAAAATATAAGCAAGATACGAAAACTCATGGTTTTCGTCCCTACCGAGTTTGTTTACCAAATCATATAACATCACACCTGTTTACCTTGAAGGGGTTAGACAGACGAGTACAGGTAACTACACCTACATTTCACTAGTAATGTTTAAGCCCTATTTAATAGGGGTTCATTTTTACCAGGAAACTGCAGGTATTTTTTCCTTGAATCTATTTAAGTCGCCTTGGCCAAACTTCAGCGTTAATTTATTCCTGTTTAAGAAAATATTCAAGCTAATCAAATAACACACTCAGCTCGACGTATATCGTGGATGTTTGAGTTTCTGAGAGAGGATTAATACGACCTTTTCTTGTTATTTTTAAGTATTTTATTCTTTTATTATTTATTTATTTATTTAACACTTCAAGTACAATGTACAGAGGCGGACTTAATGCCATAGGCATTTTCTACCAGTCAACCTTTGGATGATGCAGAGATAAACAGCAGTAGGTGTGTTATTTGAAATTAATATTAATTAAATAGTAAGACAAGCTACTAGCATATATAAAATACTATAAATATATATAAATGTAAACAAACATATACACGGATATACTAAAATAAAAAGACAAACAATGGGGAAAACATTAACGTTGTGACGATACTGCCAACTTTTTCCGAATGAACTCGCGAACTTTCATTTTGAAATATAAACATTTAATATTTTTATATTTTTATTGTAAACCAACTTTTGCCCGTGACTTCCTGCGTACATACAAAACTTCGCGACTTCGTTTGCGAATAAAAATAACGAAAAAAGATCATTTCCAGTGGTAAAAAGTAGCCTATATTTTAAATTAGGCATTTAGCAGTAGAGCGGTGAAAACTGCGAGATGCGCGTACAAACATAAAGACAGACAGACAGGCAAAAATTCTAAAAACTGTTGTTTTCGCTTCTGTTGCTCTAATAAAGACCCGCATATGTATAGATAGATGTATTTCTTTTAACTGTGCAATTTCTTGCATTTGTCTGTTTTGTTGTACATGTTTTCTCAAATAAATAAATCCCTATTCCAGGTGCACGCAGCCGGCGACTTCACTCTGCGCGACCTGTCCACCATCATCCCGATGCGCGACCCTCTCGTCGTGGTGGAGGCCACTGGGGCAGTCGTCCTGCAAGTACTGGAGAACGCCGTCTGCAAGTACCCCAGCCTGGAGGGACGGTTTCCTCAGGTAGGCTTATAGGTTGTAGACCTGGTGTAGCGGAGCTGGCCAGTCTGCCGCTTTAGTACTTTGCTCCAGGGTACGCGACGTCGTCAATGAGCCCTAATTGTAACGTTCAAATATTATACACACGTGTGTGTTTGTGTTCGCGCAGTGGCATAGTGCACAAGTGGAAGTTTTACTAACATAGTTTTAAGGTTCTATTTACTAACACAAATTGTATTTTATCATAAGTATGTTAGTATGTAAGGCCTACATACAAGGTGTAAACGAACCCTTCACGAAGCCCTCAACCAAGCATTCTGTACATACAAATTAAGTAACTCTACGCAAAAACTATTACTGGAAAACGACTTTTTTTTGCGGTGAAAAATCACGTTTTGCGGTAAAACACAATGCAACGCACTCAAAACATCGTGCTGATGGATGCATTGGGTCGGGAGTATTTAAAGTAAGTTATAACATAACTTTAAAAACTAGGTTTTTTTTAAACCTATGAAATAGTTGGAACTTTGACCTCCAATATCTCCATGTGATGAGGAGCAGAACAAATGCCTTCCGACTTCGTTAACGGTCTATTTGCACCCTTTATTATCGCTTGTTGGATTTTCAACTCACGGCTTTTAGCTGAGCGTTGAAAATACAGCAACTCATTTGCCCAATCAATTTACTAAAAACCCTTTTTCTGCGTTCCCAGGTGGCCGGCGTATCGTTCGCGTTCGACCCGTCCAAGCCTCCCGGCCAGAGAGTGGCGGAGCAGGTGGTGAAGGTGGGCGACGAGTACCTGCACAGGGAGCAGACGTACCGGCTGGCCATCAAGCAGTACTTACAGAAAGGCAACGACGGCTTCACCATGCTACCGCAGTGCAAAGTTATTGTAAGTTATATTGTACGCTAGCGACTCGCCCCGGCTTCGCACGGGTGCAATGTAGATACTAATGTTTTCTCTACTATTTTATATATAAACCTTCCTCATGAATCACTCTATCTATTAAAAAAAAACCGCAAAATCAAAATCCGTTGCGTAGTTTTAAAGATCTAAGCATACATAGGGACAGACAGGCAGACAGCGGGAAGCGACTTTGTTTTATACTATATAGATATTGGAGATTGTACAGACACTCGCACATTAAGCTACCCGAAAATGTCATATTTTCCCGATCAACCTTGAACCTAATTCTTTAACTATAAAGTTGGAAATCTATTAAAGAAATTTGTCACGTTGTTGTAGATGGATGTGCTTGCGTATGTACATGTTACAGTATATAGGTATTACGAAAGTAGAGTTAAAAATAAGACCTTTAAGGTGGAAGCGCCAGGGTAGCCCGCGAAATTCATTTTTTTTACGTTTTTTTGCAATTTGCCGGTCATTGTCAGGCTGTACATTGAACAAAATATGATTCGCGGCTGTAATAGGTATTTAGTTACAGAATTATAGTCCTTAAAATTATCAATACAACCCTCAAAGTTCATACAACCCCATTCAATAACTATTTCATGAAAAAATTTGAATTTCGCGGGCTACCCTGGCGCTTCCACCTTAAAGCCAGCACACACCAGAAATGGCAAGACAAGGAATTTTAACACGGCATGTCGACAGCTATCGAGACTTACCCCGCGGTTATATATTAGCAGTCTCGGGCGCATATTCTCGCACGTCTTATTGTCGTGCCGTTACGTCTCGTCGCGTCCCGTCGCATACAGTCACATTCCGTTGCGGTATTCTCTAGCGCGCACTTCAATGAAGCGAAGAGTCATCTCCTTTGATGCTTTGGGGTCGATCTATAAACATTGGAATACTAACTGTACCGTGTTGCCACTAGGTACGTATGAATGTATGTTGAGTAAAGATAAAATGCTCTGTTCTTCCGTCCCCGTTTGCGCTGGCCTTTAAGCGACTGCAATGAATGAGGGCTATAGTTTTTGAGTTCACCAGATGGCGCCACTGTCGAGTAAGGTCCTGTTATTAATCCAATTTATACTTCAAAGTACCAATAACTTCATAAAAAGTTTATTTAATTACGTTTAACAGCATAGTGTAAACTTAAGGTACATATTTACAATATTGTCTCTAAAATTAGCAAACATGAAACATTTAAAAATCGTTCTTCCTTCAAGTACTAACAAATTCGAACTCCCAACTTGCTACCTACAATCTTCAAGTCATAAATAATCAGGAATGGCCCAATCTTGACCACACTCGTGAATATTAATAAAACTAAGTGATAAAAAGCGCGCAACGCGGGAACACACTATGACATCTGACATTTCTGAAGACCTTACTCTACACGAACGCCTCTAGCGGCGAATTCATGCGCGATAGCCCACATTCGAAAGCGAACTCAATTGTATGAAGTTGACGCTATTGACATAACTGAAATAATTTCTGAGATAAATAGAATAATTCTGGACAGTATCGCCTCGCCAGCTTAATATTATTGCAAGAAATACTTACATATTTATATCTTATTTTATATGTTACCCGCAGATCCCAGAGGACATGTGCCCAGAGATCGGCATGGCGGTGCAGAACCACTTCGCGGCCATCAACGTGCGCACGGGCAAGTCGCGGCCCAGCAAGCACCGCCAGTCGCTCGTCACGCTCAGCAGGAGGTACGCACTCTATACTTATTACTTAGTTTTTTTTAGTAAACGTTACAATAATAAAATAATCTTTTGCCACAGGGGCCCTGCTAGTAAACATCAGTAGTAAACATTTGTAACAGTAAAACAAGATGGCGGTTTGAAGTTGAAGTTGCTGAACTGACTTCAAATTTTATTTCTTTTTGACAGCCTCTTTGGTCTAGTGGTCGCCAGCGCAGCTGCTGAGCATGAAGTCCCGGGTTCGATTCCCAGGTCTGGAAAAGTGTTATTGTGTTTTTCCATCAGGAATTTCTCAGTAGCAGCCACGGAGTCTGGATTTGTGCCCGGTTGCTGGCAATAGGCTAGCCTAACCATCCATAACTGGCGAAATGTGGGTGTACTACTAGGTATACTTCTGCTTAACTTTTCAGGGATTAGAGGCGTTATGTTTTGGTAATACTGATATTGGTGTCCCAAAATTTAATAAAAAATCTCAGATGGTGATATTTAAATAACCTATGTTAGCTTTTCCTAGTCCTCCGCTATTCTTTGCTGATTAATTTCGTCGGGGGACCCAAGACAGTTAAATCGTTTCTCTGGGACTTCGTCGGGCTTCACTGTCTCGGCGCTTTTCTTGTGGGCGCCACTGTTGATTCTGGCTAGCAGGAGTTGCAGTGGTTTGGGAATAGTGTGGAGGGCTTGTCCGAAATAATAAAAGTGAACCCTTGCGCGTGCAGGCACAGCCTCGTGAAGATGCTGGAGGGCGGCGAGCTGGCCGGCCCGCCGCCGCTGCGCCGCGCCTCCAGCGCCGCGCTGGACGCGCCCGCGCCCGCGCACGCCGGACATCATAGGTATGCTAAGTAAGCACGACAGGGAGCTCACACTCGTTTTCATATATTGTTAGTCATTTTTTGTGGTGTTGTAGTGTTGGTAGCTTAAAATAAAATAAAATCTTTGTTCAGAACCAAAAATGGGTAAAATACAAAAATAATCTTTATTAACCAGTATAGGTCTTACGGACGGATAGGTCTACTGGACGGACCTCTTACAATTTAACACTCGTAGTACAACAGATTTTTAAAACAATATTTAGTGATAAAATTAGAATTATTTGATATAGTAATTAACTAGAATACACTATTAATCTATATATACAGGGTGGCGCCGACAATACGACAATAAATTAAACTGCGTATACCTCATGATACGTTCATAATCAGCGTATAAGAATTCATTTGAATATATCCAGTACTTTAGTCACAGGACAATATTTTCCATATTCGGAATTTTCTACATGATGTAGTTAATAGGCTAGCACTGACAGGTTAACGACCTCGTATCGGTATAAACACTAAACACATGTTGCCAACTCGCTATTTCAAAAACCTTTGCCAAATGCGTTCCTTAAATGTTATTTCCAGACGCGAATTAGTGCCAATTATACATAAGGTTTTTTTTTATTTTATTTTATACATAACGTTAGTAAACCAATATTTTTAAATGGTGTTGTATTTCGTTAACAGTTTTATACAGGTTTTTTAGCTAGAGAAGTAAATCATTTTTCTTAGTGAGTGACCGCACGAGAATTATCAACGAATACTCATAAATACTTCGTAGCCTAATATTACTTACAAATTTTATTTGCAGGTTAACCCGCCGAGCGTCGTTGGACGATCTCGAACAACAGTCGTGTGAGCTGGCGCCTAAACTTGAAAATAGGATCATTGTGCTCAACAAACCTGAGGTTAGTACTAAACACATTTTATTTTTTATGCTTAAACTGAGTTTTATCAAATTATTCAGTAGTTAGTGGCCCTACGATGGCGTCTTAATGCAGGAATGTTTTAGTTTTATTCCAGTGTGAGAAAGAGACGGAGCTAGACAGCTAGCTAGCGCCATCTCTTTCTCACACTGGTAGCGCCACAGTTCCTCTTCAATAGCTTGCAGTAGTTTTATGCTAATATGAGAGCTTTGATGTTAATTAACTTAAACTTAATGTTCCCGCTGCTGGCCTCTTTTTATGTGAAATAGGAGGGCTGTAACCCACCACACAGGTGCCGTGCGGTTTTGTGGATAGGTATCGATATGTCGGAACGAAATTATTATTTTGTTGTTTTTTTTTTATATTATCGCTCGTTTGCGACAAGGATGACATAACTCAAAAATTTTGATTTTTCGATGTTCTCTGTAGTTGAATAAAAAATTAAGGAAAGCAAGTATTAAATTAAGTAACGAAATACGTTAAATGACCCTTTAATCTTTTGATAAAAAATTTCTCTATGCAAAAAAAAAAAATTGGCAATATACTGAACATATTTTTGGACCTTACAAAAAAGCTGTCCTGTATTTCTTATTTTTCGAGTTATGTCATTATTGTTGCAAAGAAACGTTATGATTCGGAGGGGCTCGTGGATAAATAATAACAGCCGTACGGGTCTATCTTCAAGGTCAATCAGTGCTTGCCGAGGTTGGTCCGTGGATGGGTAACCATCATTACATACCGAGTTTCCTCCGTGCCTCGGAAAGCACGTTGAGCCGTTGGTCCCGGCTGTCACTGGTAGATCTTTGACAGTCGTTACGAGTGTGTAACAGACCCGGGGTGTGTGTGGGATCAAGTGTAAGATCCTATGTAAGAAATCATACAAGAGCAAAAAAAGAATGTGTGTGTGTGTGTTCTCCTATTAAAAAATAAAAAAAAAGATGTATGTGTAACAATAAAAGAATTTCGGGCGCCTTGGGAACGCACACTACATTAAAAAAAATACTTGCCAGATAACACCATTTGTAGAGTCGAACTTCTAATCTTCCGGGGGTGACTAAACTAGGATTATAGGAACAATGGAAATACCTTTGTTAATACCTTCTTTATTATGTCAGTAGCTTCCTTTTATTTTAAATATTAAATTACTAATTTGAGATTATCCTTATTGTTGCATCTTTATATGAAGAAAGTAAATTAAGTTTGGGCCAGATGTCTGGCTAAAAAAATGTTAAATTAGACCTCAAGATTTCGGCGTCGAAGATGAGAGAATCCAGAATCCATGAAATGGAAAATTATAATCAGACGAGAGAAAAAGAAAAAGTAGAAGAAAAACGCCACAGCAGGGCTGTAACAAAATTTTAAAAGGTTAATACACAAGTCTATTAGAATTTCAACACGTGGGGAGCATGGCGTCCCAAGAAGGAACTTACCGTTTTTCCGTTAATAAATGACTTTTCCCGTGTGCACCGATAAATCCAAATTAGGTGAAAATCACACTAGAGCATCGTCCAATATTGAAATCCTGAAACATCAATTCGACTTAAAACACGAACCTAAAATGATGACCACATATTGGTCTGGTAGAAACAAATCTTACCGAAGAAATTAAGGATCCCTCCTTCTGAACACCTCGTCCTGGGTGTTTAAGGCAGCGATTATGGCATCGTTTGGCCTAAAAATATCCGTGATTATACCGGATTTTTAAAATTAAATTGGCGAGATAAATGCCTCGATGACGAAATCAGGTCGTAAAGTGAAACGTCAAAAAATGACAGTTCTGAACTCAACCATAGCCAATAAAAGACAGTATAAAAATCGTTCCGAAATCGACTAAAATATGAAAAGCATGTAACAGTTTAAAAAACACGTTACATTACATCCCTCCCCGAAAAAATAAAAGAAAGCAATTTCTTTTATGCTAAAAACAAACAAGGTAAAAAAACTTTTTTTTAAAAAAGACAGGAAATATAAATTCCAAAAAGATCCTGGAAAAGAAACAAAACAAAAAAAAAAAACAATAAGTGCAGTCAAGCTACATGCACAACCGACCTATAATACAAAAAGAACCACATGAGTACAGTTAAGCACCTTCGCCACTGACTAACAAGTTAAATCCAAGAAATATTACAAGTACAGTTAAGCGTAGTAGTCGCTGAACAATATGTATAAGAATACAACAAAAATACTAATATGAGTTCGGTTAGGCACCATAGCCACCGACTAACAAGTATATAATAGGAAAAATATTAAATTAAAAGTACAGTTAGGCGCAATTGCCGCTGTCTAACAAGAATAATCCAAAAATGTCTATATGAGTACAGTTAGGCACCATCGCCACTGACTAGCAAGAACGAATTACAACTGTGAGATACAGTTTAAAATCTCCACATCTCTAAAGATGCAAAAAAAATAAAGAAGAATGTTGTGATCGGCACAACTCCACCAATCTTCCGAGCACAAACACCTTCGAAAATAAACGCATATTGTGATCGGCTCAACACTACCAACTTCCCGAGCACAATAGCGGAAAAATAAATGCATTCTGTGATCGGTACAACACCACCAATCTTCCGAGCACAGAAGCAAAAAAGACATGCATTCTGTGATCGGCACAACACCACCAATCTTCCGAGCACAGAAGCAAAAAAAAACAACGAAATCAAGGAAAAAATTATACCGAGATCCGTAAAAAAAGAAAGATAGGTAAACCTCTACAAGCGAGAACAGAGTGTACAAAAGTAGTAGGTACCAATGCAGAAATTGTATACAAGAATGTACAAAAAAAGATTGCATACAAGACTGCATAAAAAAAAATAATAATACTTAGAAATAATAATAAGATCTTTCGATATGAAAAATGTAGTCGTGTGGGTAGAACAGGTTATTAAAAGGTCCTAAGTTGTGTTTTAGAATGTTAAGGTCTCAAATTCAACAAATTTATAAGAAGTTACCTAACATACATCTTCATTTAAAGTGCTATTAACCTATCAGCCATCCCATCTTACATCACACTAACAAAAGCGCCCTTCAAACAAAATTATCAAAATCAAGACTAACACTTGGAAACCAAATTAAAATTTTATTATATCCTTAACATGATAACGACCAGCGCTACCCTAATTAAGGTCTTTCAGAATATAAACATTTTCAGAGATCTTTTCAATAATTTTACATTTAATAAACTTAGGAGCAAGTTTTGCCGAAAAATAAGTAGGTGCAAGAGATTGAACAAAACTTCTTCTCCACACAACATTCCTCACATCAAAAGAAATGACTTTACGACCCTTATTATAATAGATAAGCTGATAAGCTTTTAATAAATGAGTTTGAACTTTAACAAAAATATCACTAAGTGAATTAAGAGAATCAGCATAGTGAGTTCTATTGGAAACTTCCAGTTCACTCAAGTTATAAAACGATGCAAAGAAGCATCAAAAATAAGTTCTCTACCAAACATCAAAAAATTAGGGGTGAAATCTGTAGCTAGATTAACACTATTATTCAAAGCTAATTGAACATTATTAGATAAATACTTAGACAAAGTTCTATGATCTTTAACAAAACAAGCTATGCAAGTTTCAACAGTTTTATTGTATCTCTCAACTGTATTGTTTGAGGCGTGTATAAAGTATTATAAAATATTTTAGTGATATTAAAACCTTTCAAAAATTCTATGAAATGTTTAAAAGAAAATTGTGTACTAATAATTCTCTATGAAGAACCATCAGCTGTATAAGCAGCACTAGAAACAGAATTTATTTTATAATCTAACTGTGAAAATTGTTCATGACTATTTGAACCCAGAATTAATGAAATCATGATTAGAACGAATTATATCTAAAATATGTTCTATAGGAATAACTATTTTCCAATTACTATTAGGATCATACTTACTTTTACAAAATTTATATAAAGTTTTATTTTCTACTCTAAAGTTCTTTTGCAAGAACAAGAAATTGTTCTACAGAATCAATATGCTTACCAAATATTAAAGGTGTGTAAATAGGCAACATGTTATATTCAATAATGTTAATCAAAACCGCATCAAACAATGGCAAAGAAAGACGACTAGCCATGTCCATTATTTCTGTAATGAAATCTGGAAGAGATTCAGAACTCTTCTGTTTCCTCGTACGAAGGTCATGTTCCAGAAAATAGTCAAAATCCGGCCTGTCAAAACGTTAAGTAAAGCAAGTTTAAGCTCGTGCCAGGATGGAATACGAAAGCGAACTGTGCGAAACTATTTCAGAGCAATACCACTAAGCAAGTCCGTAAATGAACCAACCAACAAAATTTCATCAAAATTTTTGTATAAAAATATTCTTCAACTTCAGTAATAAATTCTCTAACACAAGATTTCCCATCGAATTTAATTTTACTCTTTTTTAAATCGGGCAACTTAATTGCAGAAGGAAAATTCTTTTTAATATGTTCACTAACCAAAACATTCATTGAATTAAATGAAGGCAAAGCGTTCGTCGCAAAAGCTGAGGAAGAGTGTGCAATCCTGTCATTATGATCAAAAGAATGTGGTACATCTGTCAAATTAATCATGTCAGGAACAAAAGGTGCAACATTAGGAACTGTGCATGCACCATCAGTTTCTATGTTATCTTTAGCAAGAGGCAGAGAAGACTGAACTTCTTTATCCATTTTGAATAAACAATATGATAATAATCGATGAGCAAAGCAAAATGCAAGACTTCAAAAGTTATAAAATATTTGAGGTTAAGTTGAAATATTTTTAAAGTTACAAGTTGTTTTTTATGAAAATATCAAAGTGTTTAGCAATGAAAAGATGCAGCAATAATTTACAATATAAGTTCAAGTCACATAAAGTATGATTATTAAGTTAAACCAAAGTTCACTTAAAATTAAATATGAAATCAAATTACACCGCACTTAGTTTTACAATGTTGAGTTACTTATACAAAACAAAACTGTCTTACCATACAAATGTTGGTTTTGCAAGAGTAAATGGGTAATGCTGTAACCATAAAAGTTAAACATACACAATAGTACAATAATGTTACTAGGAAATATTGTTTACTTACAAGGAAACATCAAAAAAAATTCAAGTTGTAAATTACAACAATAAACAATAATGTTTTACAGAAACTATATAATGTGTTCTGTAAACAATACTACAAATTATAAGATGCAACAATAACTAACAAGATCAGGAAGCTACTTCAAGTCCCTGTTCGCAGAGCGACAAACTGTAACAGACCCGGGGTGTGTGTGGGATCAAGTGTAAGATCCTATGTAAGAAATCATACAAGAGCAAAAAAAGAATGTGTGTGTGTGTGTTCTCCTATTAAAAAATAAAAAAAAAGATGTATGTGTAACAATAAAAGAATTTCGGGCGCCTTGGGAACGCACACTACATTAAAAAAAAATACTTGCCAGATAACACCATTTGTAGAGTCGAACTTCTAATCTTCCGGGGGTGACTAAACTAGGATTATAGGAACAATGGAAATACCTTTGTTAATACCTTCTTTATTATGTCAGTAGCTTCCTTTTATTTTAAATATTAAATTACTAATTTGAGATTATCCTTATTGTTGCATCTTTATATGAAGAAAGTAAATTAAGTTTGGGCCAGATGTCTGGCTAAAAAAATGTTAAATTAGACCTCAAGATTTCGGCGTCGAAGATGAGAGAATCCAGAATCCATGAAATGGAAAATTATAATCAGACGAGAGAAAAAGAAAAAGTAGAAGAAAAACGCCACAGCAGGGCTGTAACAAAATTTTAAAAGGTTAATACACAAGTCTATTAGAATTTCAACACGTGGGGAGCATGGCGTCCCAAGAAGGAACTTACCGTTTTTCCGTTAATAAATGACTTTTCCCGTGTGCACCGATAAATCCAAATTAGGTGAAAATCACACTAGAGCATCGTCCAATATTGAAATCCTGAAACATCAATTCGACTTAAAACACGAACCTAAAATGATGACCACATATTGGTCTGGTAGAAACAAATCTTACCGAAGAAATTAAGGATCCCTCCTTCTGAACACCTCGTCCTGGGTGTTTAAGGCAGCGATTATGGCATCGTTTGGCCTAAAAATATCCGTGATTATACCGGATTTTTAAAATTAAATTGGCGAGATAAATGCCTCGATGACGAAATCAGGTCGTAAAGTGAAACGTCAAAAAATGACAGTTCTGAACTCAACCATAGCCAATAAAAGACAGTATAAAAATCGTTCCGAAATCGACTAAAATATGAAAAGCATGTAACAGTTTAAAAAACACGTTACAAGTGGTTAGAAGCCCGAAAGTCTGACAACCAGTCTTACCAAGGAACCAGTCTTACAAAAAATTGGTACTCAGCTGCATCCGGTTAGACTGAAAGCCGACCACAACGTAGTTTGGAAAAAGGCTAGGATTTTTTTTTTTTTCAAATTATTATTTGATGAATGAGTTTATGATGTTGATGATATCGGTAAAATAATAAACGCGGTGACGTTGTAATAATATTTTTTATAATTTTTACTGTTATTAAAACTCACGCACTGGTTTCATACAGAATCTTTTGGTTCAACTATAAATTCTTCATATTTTACCAAAACTTCTAAAATATTTTTATTTTTTATTAATTAGGATTTTGCTCGTCTCGGACTTTTAGTAAATGGACACAAAAACTAAAGTAAACAACCACATGTATACCCTGGTCGGTTGCGAGTCAGCAACTGTGCTTGTTAACAAAATTGAGAACATGATTTGTAAGTATTTTTGGAAATGGTTGCTGGGATCAAGATTATGATTTTCATAATCTTGATATCATTCGTCAAGTCTACTCTTCTCCATACACATATTATGGTATTTTAAACACATTCTCAAACTTCTTATAAATATCAAAAAAGAAATAAATCAAATATTTTCACCATTTGTGAAGTCACTCTTGAAGTTGCTCTGCGGGAAAATTGACATTTTCACGAAGACATTATGATACTCTTGAAAAAAAAATGCACGTAAAAACAACCAACATTCTTAAAAAAAATACTGGTAATTGGTATTAATTAATACTATCCCAATCACCATTAGATCTGACAGTAGAATTCGAAGGGAAATATAACACATTGGTGTCTTTCTACATCTTACTTATCACAAATATCTTTTTCTGGCATGAATTATTAAGAGAAAGAACAACGTATTGATTTATTCTTACACCAATTACGCACGGCGAGCAATCAAGCTATGCTATACCGAATGAGTTTATGCGGATCTCTCACTGTATTGAAAATCTATTGAAAGCAAGGCCATGTTATACTGGTAAAGTATAGTTTGATTTGTCGTCGTGCGTACAATAAAACAAAATTCCCACCAACATAAGTGCTCAAATTCAAAGCATCGTCAACTTCCTTCACTTGTCCCGTATTACATGGGGCCGGCATAACGGCTTTTTATTTTCCATTCTATCCTGTCAGCCGAAGAAAACTAAGACAGCCTTGCCACTTAAACCTACTTCATTATTGAAGGCTAATTAAACATCCCTTCGCTATTTAAGCTTCTTAGCTTTGTATTAAGCAGTCGCTTAATCGCTCGCTAAGTCGCTCCTTGTAAAATACTGGTATTCAGCTGCATTCGGTTCGACTGGAAACGATTTGGAAGATGATTTGATGATAATCTTCGCTGTCTGAGAACATAAGCACCTATTTTGACGGGAACTATTTGTATGTATGTATAATTGCTCCAAAACAATCAATAATTCCAAAACCTCTCCTCAGGAACTTCAATCACTAATCGCGGAGCGTTTCCGCTGGGAATCTGACACAGTGATCCGCGAGGTGGATGAGGGATCCCCCTAAGAACTACCCTCCTTCTACGGCTGCTTCGTTTGGTACCGACACTTCCAGAAGTAGCGCCACAGAAGGTACCGTTCTGACACTTTTTTGGAAGGTACCACACTGTAAAATAGAAGGTTTATTTGATTTTGGAAAGACTTTTTTGGGTACCAATGATGTAAAAGTATGTTTTTTCAGTGTGTTTTGGTGAGAATACGGGATTATTTTTAGTAGAGGTACCTGTGTAGATTTCTTGTGTTGTTAGGTAAACAAAATGTATAATTTTTGTGAATGGTACCAAAAGTACCACGTGAAAGAATTACGTAGTTTTATGAGTACCGTTTGGAAAGTGATTGATTTGTAAATGTTTAAATAACATCAGTTAAACGAAATTATTTGTTGTTAAAGAAAAAACTCGTTATAAATAATCAGTGGGTGTGAATATTTTGAATTCCACGTTAAAATCTTTTGATCATGATGTTTGAAAATTACATTGGTAAAGAAGGCGACCGTATGATGTTTGATAGTTGATGACTGTAGAATACTTGTCTTATTTGGCAGCTAACTGCAATATTTTGTGTCAGCAACGATGCAAAATAATAACACAGAATAGGTTACATGCCATTCGAAGAAAAGCAACGAAAAACTAGTTGATTATAGACCGTTGGCTTTCTCTTATTGGCCTATAAGTGAACAAGATGAATAAGTGAAATACTATATTGGTATCGAGTGAATAAAAAAAATAGTAGTTAAAACTAAACAATTTACCCTCATTATAGTCACTCAAAGCCGCACTTGATCGCGTTGGAAAAACTCTTAATTGAATAAAAATCGAGCTTGATTCTGAGACAGGAATAGAAAAGGTAGAAAGAAGGAATATCTTATGATGAATAAAAATAATAATCGTCGCCTTCTACTTTAGAAATATTATCGATTTTTTGTAAACGAATTTTGAATCGCTTATTATTATTACTAATTCATATTAATCATGTAGTTACATTAAAAGATGGCGCTACTATAACTTGTCTTTAAAGACGTAATATAATATTATTGGCCTATAACGATGCCACTGCTGGAACACTTCCACTACGAGGGCCCAGTGCGGGTTGATAAGAGCACTGGTCTTCGAATTTTCGGTACTAGGACTTACTGGTTTTTCACTGTGTGATAAATTGGAATAGAACTAAACATAACTTTAAAAAATAAAACTCTTTATTTTCAACAAAGCGGTTCTTGAAGAGAACTTTCTGATAATGTAAAGTTTTCTTAATCAAAGTAAGCTATAGAGAGGTGGTTACAGTAGCGCCATATATAAATGAAATTCCGTCTATTTTTACGTTCAATTATAATATCAAAGATCAAATCAGATCGGAATAGACATCTACCTCATGCATAGTATTCCAGCCTTCGTAATAAGCAAAACTATAGTGTCAGAGAAATTATGAATTCACCTAAATCATTACGGTGTTTAAACCTCAAGAGATTTCACGGGAGAAAAATAAACAATCTTGCATTGGCTCTTACAGATGATAAAAATTGAGGACCTATATTACTTCGCACCTGGGTCTTTTAAGTAATCCCACAAAACATACATACTATAAACACCAAATAACCGTAATGATATTATGTTCTGAACTCTACATATTACAACAATTTCTAGCACTATAGTGATCTGATTTTTTTTCGAAATATCTAGGTTTAAAATGCTGTTAGGGCTTTCATAGTTAAGAGAGCGGGGGGGACATACGAAATACTATGTGAATGTGTGGCTAGTTGAAATCTATACTAGGGATCGTAAAAAACGGATATTAATCAGTCATTCCGCTAAATATTTGAAGCAGCAATGACTAACTAAACATTTGAATGATTATCAATATATATGGTTAAAGTTAAGTCGCGAAAAAAAAATCTGCTGTTCAGTACATTTTGACGAGTTAGGCGAACAAATGTACTGAACAGCTGATTTTTCTTCGCGATTTCAGGGTTGGTCCCATAGTAAAAGTTGTTCGTTATAATGAGTACAATGACCCCTTAACAGGATTAAAACGACTTAAATTTAACCATGTATATTTCCTTTGTGGGTCTTCTTATGTCTAAAACACCAGATTTACAGTATGTCTCCACCCTACAAAGGCCTAGTCTTCCGTCAAATACTTTTAATATAAATTTACTCTATTGTGAATATTTTATCATTCATGTTCTATGGGTAGTCACACTGCTGGACTTCTATGCCCAACGTCCGATGCTGCTAGTAAGTGTTGTTAGCAACTAGTATTTACTTAGCTTGAAAGTGTAATAAAGATAAAAGTGACATTATTTTTAAATACAAAACGAGGGTATTAGCTTGTAAAATCAAAATCATCTTCAGTCATTGTTTTTGGCAAATCTTTCATTCATTTAATGGATAAAATAGTATTTAAATGCATCTGCTCTGTGCTCTATTGCAAATACTGTTTTGATTGCATGATCGATTTTCACATCAAGTTTGCACTATTTAAAACTCTAGCTTTACAAATAAGTCTATAAGCGACGTCTAGACGCTTATCCAGAAAAAATATTTAAAATTATATAAAATTAAAGAGCCATAAAGGTACTCCAAATCCTCAAATATCTTCGAACCCGTGTCACTTTTATCTTAAAACAAATATATCGTTCTTAATTTGCCAAAAGCACACATATCATAAACCAAAATACATATGTTTAGTATTTTGACTTAAAACTTCCATACACAAAGAACTAATTTTAAATAAAACATTACATTATTTATTAAATCATTCATAGTATTTTTTTGAGAATTACAAATAAGTAGATATTACGATTTTTCGATAAGTATAGAATTTTCGTTTAATGCCTTGAATCTAGTATTTTGCGCAAAATCTGCGCATTGTTTGCGCTAATAGATTTAAAGCAAAATATTAATATAATCAAAAAATTAGTAATAAGAGTTAATAACCAGCTAGATAGCGTAGTACAGCCACGTAATAATAATATTTAAAATAGTACATAATAATGAAAGAAATACACAAATTACATTACAAAACGACATGGTGCTTCGCTCTCGATGTCCTAATGAAATATCGAAATTAGTTCCAAAGAATCTATAAATAAAACGCGATTTTTGATGCTTAAGCATCGCCGTAATATTTTGTCATAAACTTAAATAAATAACAATATGACAAAATCACATTGCTTGAGTTTTCGATTGTTCGTTTCATATTTGCGAATTAATATTATGCATCTGTATTATCCAAATTCGTAAATACTAATATGAGAAAAAGGTTTTTTTTTGTAAGTTTCTATACATGGTTGAAGGGACACCGACGAGAAAACGGAAACCATGTACTAAGTACGTCATTCTGAACCGACAAGAAATTTCTTTGTGGGGTGTTTCAGAATGATGTACAGACTTACGGAGCATATAGTTTCCGTTTGCGCGTTGGTGTCTCTTCCACCCTGTATAGGGGGTATCTTCGGAACCATTGATCCGATTCCGAAAATTCTTTCACTAACGGGAAGCTACATTATCCCCGAGTGTCATACGTTACATTTAAAACGTTCCCGTGTTAATTTGTGTACACAACGGGAGCGAAGCCGTGAGCAAAAGTTAGTTCATAAAAATAAAGCAAACTTTCTATCACTATCTTTATAAGAAACACAAATACACTGCTACTACTGCCTACTCTGCTGTGCTGTTTTATGTAATATTTATAATCTATTTATATAATACTAACTACACAATTCACGAAATACACACACAAACTTATCTATAAATAAAAACAATGAAAATTATTTTGAATAACACTACGAAAGAAATAGTTTTATGGTGTAAATTACAATCGAAGTAAGTTTAGCAGTTTATGCTTTGAGTATTATGTTAAATACTCAGTAAAATTAAGAGATCGGAAATAATAATGTAAGTTACCAAAAATAAGTCAAAATGGAAATTGTACTATTTTTTGCAAGATGTCTCCACTATTTGGAATATTTAAAGTTTAAAAAAAGTAAAGAATCCATCTAGAGTTCTGTTCAACCGCTATGGACGTATTGCGCTCGTGTCTCCGGACACCGGACAGATAAGATACAGAAGTATCTGTCAATGTCCAGCATAGGGTCCGCAGACCAACCGCAATCTGTACGTCTTTGATTGAGTGATCCGTATCCGCATTCAGGTGGAAGTGCCAGGGTAGCCCGCGAAATTCAAATTTTCTGAGTAGTAATTGTTTGGCAATTTGCCGGCAAGTGTTAAGCTGTACATTGAACACAATGTACAGCTTGACAACAAATATTATTCGCGGCCGTAATGTGTATGTATTTACAGTATGTGTTATAATCATCAAAACAACCCTCTATATTCATTTAATCCCGTTGAATGAAATAGTCATTCATTTGCAAAAAACGTAATAAAATTTGAATTTCGCGGTGTAAATAAATTCCATGTATTAACGTTTCACGTGTAAATGCATGAAAAAAATAAAAATAGTTTTACTAGATCTTAAAACTCCAAATAGTTATTAATTTAGGTAGTAATTCAAAATCCTACACGCTACAGTGGCGACATCTTCATTAAAGTTTAGACTAAACGCTATATTTTACATACAAATACAGTATTTTTATCGGTACAATTTTTGTGTAATATGTAAGTAGCTAATTTTGTTCTAGTTGAAACACTTACTTATGTCAGTGCCTTCGCGAGTATAGTTTGTTCTGCATATTTTAGAGTAGATCACTAAAAGTACCACTTTGGTACTTTTTAGTGACAGCACACAAAATACACTGAGTGATTATATATACGTTTAGTGGCACCGTTGACACTTTTTTGAAATTCTTAACACACAAATACAGATTTTTTATTTAAAAAATATGTATATAATTTTTGAGAATATTTTTTTTATGTATAATCTACTTACCTAGTTGTTTTGAATAATTTGTTGCGTTTACTACTTACTGTTTTTGTATATTCGAAATGTTGTATATTTAATTATGTTTTAAATACAAGTCAAATGTAACAATTTAGTCACAAAGGCATTCGTTTAGCATAATAATTATGCTTTTAGAAATCAAGCCTTATAATGTAAGCAATAAGATTGCTTTTCATTGTTGCTTGATAGCCAGTGTTTTATATTAAGTTGAGATTACGAATAATTGTTATTTGTTGCGAAGTAGCGTCTTTATAAAAATATATATATTTATGCCGTCAATAAGGCTTTTTTTTATTATGAACATTCTAAGGATGTTACTCGGTATGTGAGTTTATTGTCAGAAACTGATAACCCCTGGTTTTTTGAAAACCTCATATCAACCAATCACAACAGCTACAGGCCTACCGCCTAACTAACGCGGTGCCCTTGGTTGCTAACCGCAGCAGAAGCGGTGTGGTGATATGTCGCTCAGTTCCACAGATATAGATATGAGATATGATAACGCAACTATCACGATTCGTATGAAAACCGAACGTGCCATTTTTGACTACCTACTATGACGTCATAAGCGACATTTAGTTACTATACAAGCAAGTTACTAAGTATACAGAATAGACTACGTTTTTGTTCTTTAAACGTCTAGAATTAAGTTCTTGAGTTAACCGGGTGCTCTTGCGTTATTTAGGTATATCTACATACAACATTAGTTTTAGTATATGCGATACCTGAAACACGTGTCTAGTATTTTTATGTAAAGAATCTATGTACAAAATTTCAAAACTGTCTCTTGAAAAATCACAAAGTTATAAGCTTGTTATGTTACCTGGTTGTCAGTACAAAAACATACTCACCACGCGGCGCCCCGGTGTGCGCCCGCGCCTAATGCCTGTGTTGTGCGCGTATGATTGCGGATAGGTACAAAGTGTCGCTCGGGGTCCAACTCGTAACCTTTTCTAAATATTTTTGGGACAAAATATAACATGAAATAAAAATTATTGGAATCGATTCAGTTACTTATTCTGAACAAACTATATTCTGGTTTCGCATATACTAATAATAATGTTGTATATCTGTGCTCAGTTCAGACATTCGCCCACGGTTGGTCGCTTAGTTAAATGGTAGGCCTGTAACACAAGATTGGATAGATTTACTGGTCAGAGACACAATCAGGCTTATTAACACCGGGCTTTTGTATGATTTACTTCCCCAATATTATTATTTTCTGATGCCATCTGTTTTTTATCATAAATTATTCACTATATTTTATTGTAGTAACTACCACTTGAAATTGTTATTACTTCTAACAAAAAAAAATCTAAAATTATTTTTATGTAACGATCAAGAAAGGATATATTTTAAAACTGTAACGTCTAGAGAGTAATTAATACATAATAGTTATTAAATAATAAGTGTTGTGATGGATATAAACTAGATTAGTAGCGTTAGAGACACGCACTCAATTTTTATTAGTGCTCGAGCACTCGACTATTATATTATTTAAACGGATGATTTTAGCGGACATTATAATACCCCCCCACCCCCCACCACTATATTAGGCTCACCTCCTATTACATGGGACTTTAACATAACTAAGACGAAATCTAAGCGTAATTATTATGTACACCTAAAACGCCTCTTAGCCGACACTAAAAAAAAATCTAAAATTTAAAAAATTAGAAGTTTTCTAAGGTTGTCCCAATTTGAGAGAATATAATATTATTGAAGTTTGTCATGATGAAAACTGTAGAAGAGCAATGAAGACATTAAATAAAAACACGTTATGAATAAAGTCGAATATTCTACAAATATTCGGTTCCTCAGGAACACCCATAAACGCAAGTGCAAACTAGTTTGAATTTTATGACACTTGAAATAAGGGCCGTAATCTCATGTTACAAAAATCCTCTGCCTTGCGAAAACCACGCTTCACTCTAATGCCCGCTAAAGCATTCGTATTAAGGCATATATTAGCACGCCATTTGCAAGTGATTTCAGTGAATCTTCGCTAGCTGTACGAATATTGTGATATATTTATGAGTTACGTTGCTGACTATTGTTATTGTTTTTTGATTTGTCTATTATTAAAGTTAGTGTGAATTATTATGTTGTTTCCCTTATCTTATTTACCTACAACTAAATAAAATACTGATTCCTTAGTTGGTCCTGTGGTCGCAAGCGCGACTGCTGAGCATAAGGTACTGGGTTCGATACCCGAGTCGGGCAAATTGTTAATTGGGTTTTTTATTCTGGAATTTCTCAGTAGCAGCCATGGAGTCTGGATTTGTGCCCGGTTGATGGCAATAAGCTCGCCCCCTATTACATGGCACTTGAACATAACTGGCGAAATGTGGGTGTACTATTAGGTGCACCTCTGCCTAACCCTTCAGGGACTACAGGCGTGATGTTATGTATGTTAGTAAATAAAATACATACACAGTGGATAAGACCATGGTGAGTAAATGAAATCGTTATATTACCCAACAGATGTTTTACTAGGAATATTATATTGAGTTGCGAAGTTGACACTGATTCCCCGTGACTCGAAAAGCACGTTAAGTTCTTAAATCTTACTTAATGAAAATGGTCTATCACGAAAAATCGATCTAGCTAGGTCTCTCACCTGGGAAAATTCGTTATCTCTATTTTCACAGGTATTATTGTTATGTAATCGAAACGACAAAGTATACAACCTTATTTTTTAGTATATGCGAAACCAGAATATAGTTTGTTCAGAATAAGTAACTGAATCGATTCCAATAATTTTTATTTCATGTTATATTTTGTCCCAAAAATATTTAAAAAAGGTTACGAGTTGGACACCGAGCGACACTTAGTACCTATCCGCAACTATAGTCTAAGATCCGCAATCATACGTGCACAACACATTCATTAGGCGCGGGCGCACAGTGGGGCGCCGCGGGGTGAGGATGTTTTTGTACGGACAACCAGGTAACATAACAAGCTTATAACTGTGATTTTTCATGATAGTTTTGAAATTTTGTACATAGATTCTTTACATAAAAATACTAGACACGTGTTTCAGGTTTCGCATATACTAAAACTAATGTTGTATATCAGCTATTTACGTCGTTGCTGACCTTAAGAACGCAACCTCCTAAGCCGTAGGTGCTCCCTATGTATCTCCGGTCGAGTTGGATTGCCGTCGCACCGTCTAAAAATAACAGCCTCAAGTGACGGCCTAGGGTCTCGACGTGTAATGGGCGGTCACCCATCTATGGACCGACTTCTACAATTGTAGCATAACATAGTTTCAAGTAAAATCCAAAAATAAATATGAGAAATTATTTATTTACACTTACTACGACGAATAAATATCGCATACTCGACAATCACAGTTATTTACAATATTACACTCATGCTTATTTATTTATTCACAGTAATTTTTAAGTCGAAATCGATCAAATCGTTCCTATAATAACATATATAATTAAATAGTTATTACATTCCACGAGGCCCGCGCCAAGCATTGTAATTTCAACCGTATTTTAATACGCATAAACGCCACTTGACGCGCACTTGTGATTTACAATCAAATATACATTATTATATTTTTATTATGAGCTTCAATTAGCCTGTTATTTCTCCATTCCAAAATGCCTTTTACTACCTGTACTTAGAGCTCATATTTAGATTAATGCCTCTTACTCCTCAAAGTCAGTTATTATTGGCTAAATACTTCTAGATCTTCATAGAAATTAAGTCACTGTACATTAAATAATTATTGTATTTTTACCATCTTATTTCTATACCTGCAAAATTTGATTATATATTCCTATAAAAAGCATTGGAATTTATTACCAGTTTTCGCTTTGTATAGAAGAAAATCCACATTAATTTAAGGATATAATGAATATTACAATGTTATCCTCATTAATTTTATCACTATTTAGTATTTACATTATATATTTAAGTAATACATGGTTGATAAGTTGGAACTATGAATTAATTGCTGCTGATTATGTGCTGCTGTACAACCGTCAAACATCTCTATAAATTGTAGTATATAGATTAAGTTTTTGTTGTACTATGAGAGCGAAATATATAAATGATTAAATTATAAATTATAATTGTATTGTTTTAATAATGAGACAATTATTCAATTAAATACAGTAATTTCATGAAAATTTGTATGAGCATGTCTTATAAATAAATAAATACCATTGTCGTAACAAAGTATCGCAAACTTTGTACATGTGTGAGTGACTAGCATACAGAATTCAGACCAATCAAATTAAAGTAAGACACTCACTCACACACTTGCTCATATAAACTTATTCTATACCATTAAGAATATCTGCGAATATAAATCTAAATAAGAGTCGTGACTCGTCATTAATTCGTTTCGAATGTTTCTTTATTTTATATAATTTCTAAAAAGCTATACAAAGTGTCTAAGAAATATATTTTGGCTGACATAAGTATGTATTAAGTGTTCAGTGCACCTAAAGATGTCCCTGCACGGGGACTACAAGCTAAAACTAAGGATTTTTTAACTAAAAACCTAGTTAAGCCATCAGTTTTACATGTCCTAAAACTTAAATTCAAGACTCATAACCGAGGCAATTGTATTACAATAAGTGGCAAAAATATTGCAAAACTTCACACAGAAAAGTGACCGATACACAGTCCTTTTCCACCCTTTTAATTACAATGCCAACAGCTATTCAATATCAGCAATTTAAAGGGTATTTCGGAAACTAAATCTCATAAATCCACCTTAGCTCCGATATTACTCAGTGGGATGGCTTGCAGCTCTGTTCGGAGGCAGAGGAACTCGCCGGCAACACATGTGATGCAGGCACAGGCGACGCTTAGTGCCCACCAAGAGAAGGTTGTGGGGAAAGAGCCGTTGTACAGCCAGCAAGCGAGGAGGTGGATCCCGTGGTATGTGCAACTGGAATGTGAAGAGACAGATTTATCATACAATCATTGTACATTATTTGTATAACACAGGTTGACTTTAAGTTTGTATATCATATAAATTGGAGAAAAAAATATTTTTAATGAACAAAAAACAGACTGCTTGCTGATCTAATTAATAAAATAATGCAGCAGTTGTATGTTGTGTCTAGCTTGATAAGTTTTAATAATATAAAAAGAAGGAACAGAAGAAAAGATATATCAAATAACATTGTTACATTTGTTTGTTTTGTAGACTGATAAGATATAACATACTTTTTTTTAATGTAGGAAGAAATATTTACTACACTGGCTGGCAAAAAAATCGTAACTTTAGCATTATTAAATTATTTACTTAAAATCATTCCTTTAGGCTTCTGTCTTCATAATTATTAGCGAAGTCCTACAACTGTGGATTAAAATCGTATTGGATAACTTGAAGACAAGTGGCAGTTGTCCAAGTAGTCTAGTAAGAAGCCAATAATTATCATCATTTGTTTTGGACGTGGAGTTGCGGACACCAGCCCACTATACAAATACTTGATAGGCGAACAGTTAGAATACATGACATAACATCATGTCTATAATTTCCGAAGGGTTATATAGACATGTACCTAATAATACACCCACTTTTTGTCAGTTATGTGTAAGATCTATGTAACAGGGGGCGAGCCTATTGCCATCAACCAGGCACAAATCCAGACTCCGTGGCTGCTACTGAGAAATTCATGAAGGAGAAACCCAATAGCACTGCTGACCTGGGAATCGGTCCCAGGACCTTATGTCCAGCAGTCGCGCTTGCAACCACTGGACCAATGCAGCGGTAAATTTGGATAATTCAATTAATAATACACAGAAATTACGGGCTAGCCAGGAAATCAGATTTTCTGTTGGTAATTCATTTAGCCATTCACATTTACACGCATTTGTCATTTTGTAAGCTACTATTTGTGTTGATTCTCATTCCACTGGGCTTCAGTGTTTCAATATTCAAGATTCTTTATTAGCATGAATTATGGCCATTACGGTCTTATAAAAAAAAGTTTCAAATATTCTTTCTTACCTAAAATCTAAGCACAGTTTAGTTCTGCCGACAACCATCCACAGAATGAAGGCTCCAATAATTGCATTCAGTACAAATGCAAAGATGACCGAGCGCCCCTCATTGTCTCGTACATGTATCTCCTGCAATACATGTAACAAACTACAGTTAAGACCGTTTACTATGACATCATTTTGAACAACATACCGGTTATATTGACCAAAATCATGGCTACAAATTACTTTGTACCTTGAAGAAATCACCGGTTGTTACGACTTTCGGTTTTTATGACCAAATATGAGTGGCCCCTTCGGTGCCATTATAACAGATTTTGACTGTACTATGATTTTTTCAAGAAAAAATCTAAGGAACGGAAAATGGAAGACATTTGCAATAAACATATGCAGACACCTACTGAATTTTTTGCAGCGGCAGTAAAATGACAAGAATGTTGTGACATGACGGAAAATGGAAGACATTTGCAATAAACATATGCAGACACCTACTGAATTTTTTGCAGCGGCAGTAAAATGACAAGAATGTTGTGACATGAAAATATTTTGTTGGGGTACAGTTTGTAAGTTGTTTGATAAATAAATAAGTTACATGTGGCATAAACAAACATATTATAACAAACTTATGAGTTCACAGATGACTCATAAGTATAATTGACATATTTTTGAACAGTGATCTTATTAAAGATAAATATACATCAAAATAATGTTTGTACAAGACTACCAAGTATTAATCATGACTCAACTGAGGAAAATTTTATACACAGCTACCTAATTATGAACAGGAATAATCTCTGAGATAATAATATGAGTTCAGCTGCATTCGGTTGCACTGGAAGCCAACCCTAAAATTGCTGGGAAATGGCTAAGCAAATAATAATGAATTCCTGAGTTTATATGTGGTAGAATAACTTAGAAGTCTCTTTGCGACTTGAAATTAGAAACTTACATGATATTCAAAGATATGGTCCAAAGTTCTAGTGGATCCCGTCAAGTCCTGCATGAGAGCGATGATCAGACACAACGAGCAGTACAGCACAGACTGCATAGCCACTATCTGCGAGACGATCAAGCAAGGATCCCATTGAGTATAGCGGAACGAGCCCGTCAGCTTCTTTATTTTCGACATTTTGATCGAAAAATTTCACTCAAGAACTGAAATTTTCAACTCTTTCGTAGGTTTTTTAAGTAGGTAGCAGTTTATTAAGTTGATTTCGGGTGTTTAAGTGTATAACTGTAAACATATGGACTTATTTAAGCGGTAATTCGACGAAATTTTAATTTTTATTTGATAATACCCAATGACAAGGAAAGAAGTTCCAACGCGAATGTCAAAGTCAATTGTCAAATTTTTCATTGACATTTAAGAAACATCGCATATCGGCATACAGACATATTGCAGTTATTTCAGCATGCTAAGTGCCGTAGGAAAACCCATTGTGATGATAAAATCGTTTTTAGACTTTGCTCAGTGATGAGCACAATTATGTTATAACAAATACCATGTGTCCATGTGGTCTGCCTACTGTATATTTCCACCATAGACTGCTGAAGACGCTATTTGACTAAAACTTTATAAATGTTAAAGATATTGATTGATGTAATGTATGGCGCTGGAACGCAACTACGTTTTGTTTCAGCATTGGGTTCTTTCAGTGGTTTTGTTGTTACTTTAGGTTTTTATAGCTATTTGGAACTAATTCTAAAAAACTCTCAAGGGTATTACTATTTACATTTTCAAAAACAACACTTTATAAAAATAGTAAAATTATATCCCAAAGCAGTAAAATGATTCAATTCAAAGGAAACAACAACTCATATTTTTATTAAAATCTAAACATAATTTAATTTGGTATTATCTTGTGTCGGGTGTATCATTCTACTCCTTATTACAGAAGAGTAGTATCGTGCTGATTCGCGCGGTGTTCGGGTTCGGTTGGGATCCGAGAAGTCTACGGCATAGAGACCGAATTTTGCGCTGAAAAAACATAGGTATAAGGTTAATGATTTATCAGAGCTACGTTTTCCACTCAATTAGCAAAGCACATAAGCAGCTAAATTTGTTTTCGTCTCGTAAGAGTCTACCTACTTCAAATCTGCAACTCGAGCAGCGTAAATGACATAATATAAGAAGCTGGGATTTATATGAGTAGGTTTAATACTTACATGTAACCACTCATCCACTCGAAGTTATCCATCAGCGTCCAGGCGGTGTACCCTGTCACGTTGATGCCGTCGTGTATAGCCAGAAGAACCTGGAAGACAAAAATATAATATCAAGTACCTACCTAAGTATAATCTGGCCATAACGACATAATCGGTCAACTCCCCCAAACCACATGAAAGATCCCATTCATGCCGTGTAGTGGTTACAAGACTCTGTACTAGGTGTCCACTGTTCCATTTCGGTTCTGTAATCATCGTTTAACTTATCAAGTAACTCTCAAGTTCTACTAATTCGTGATATCCAAAATCATCGCCAACTTCTCTTTTATTTAGTAAAAGGTACCTGTTCCATATAGTCCCTGTAGTACTCCAGCCGCTGCGTGTCGACGGGGCCGGGGTCTAATGAGGGCACTCCGTTCTCGGTGATGACGATCTCCTTCACATCATACGTGGAGTTCAGCCAGTGCAGCTGCTCGCGAAGTCCTTCAGGATATTTCTGGAAGGATTCATGTAATGGAAGGGTCATTGCATGGGATCATTGCAGTAAGTAGGACGCACAGATGAATCCATGGATGCATTGTGTGTGGAGGCATATTTGTGTCTGCATCCTGTTCGACTAGAAGACGTCCTGAATTTAGGTGGGAAAAGGCTAGGAAGATAATGATAAAGATACATGGTGAAGGTAGTTAGGTAGGTATATATTTTTTTCAATACCCAAATAATATTATTAAATTACTTAAAAAATTAAGTTAGAATTAAGATTTTCATCAAGCTATTGTGCTACAACATTGTGTTCAATTTACAAAGTAAACAATAATTGCTTGTTTCTTGTGAACTGTGTCGCTGATGATGAATTAATATTCATCACATATGTTTTTGACTTGCCGGAAACTGTTTTGATGGGCACTCGTTCTTTTATTAGGTATCTAATTCTAAAACTAGTAAAATCATTGAAGTAAAAAATAATGAGGGTCAAAAGATGTTTTGATACTTCTGCTTCTTTCTTCGTGTCGATGAAACTCATAAGATCATGGTAAACCCCCCCCCCCCCCCCTATGTAGTTATTACACAGCTCTAACTGATTCGATTAAATCATGAAAGGTGCAAGTTTTTGTGCAAGATGAAAACATTTTTGTGAAATGGTTTTAACGAAATATATTAAACAAAAAACAAGATGGCGGCGTTAATTCCGACTTCGCACATGCGCCAAAACAAGGTCGCACAGCTATGACAGCTATTATCAAAGGATGTGCCTCACCGCAAACCAGTCAACTGCTGTGGTCTCCCATGAAGGATCCTTATCCATTACAGTGTTCAGTTCCTCTGAGCCGTCGAAGAACCACTTCCCTGGCGGTTCACCTGGCTTCGTACTCCGCACTAGCCGAGTTGTGTAGTGGTTTAGCCCGTAAAAATCGTAGGTTCCTGGATTAAATAAGATAATTCATCATCTTCTTGCCCTTTCCGTGTGTTAATTGGGGTTGGCGCAACACATTTAATGTCACGCACTACATTTTTCATACCACACACACAATCCATCTATATTTTATATAGTCTTCGTCTCCCTCTACATCTATCAATATTTATATTAATTGCTCTTTTAGTCATGCGATTTGTCATACATTTTGTTTGCTGACCCCACATTTCGATTTTAAATGAATAAATTTTGGGCTGGAACTTTAACCCACAGCTGTGTAGTCTTTTCTGCCGACGATTACGCTCTTTCCCTTAGTTCTTGTTACAATTCGACTCTTTATTAAAATTACCTCAAGAAAGTACATAGTTTCGAAATCATCGGGAGATCCCCCTTGTCTGGCACACCTGGTTTTGTATAAGCATATATTGCACCAGTGGTTCATTATGACACTCATGGCTTATGCAAAATCAGCCTTTTTTCCCCATAGACAACACAGAAAAAAAAAGTGTTAATTAGTACTTACCTCTAACCAGTTCTATTTCTTCAAGAGTGAAAGGCGGCAGTCTGGGATGCGAGTAGCCTTCCTTCCTCGCGTTGTCATTCAACAGTTTCTCCAGTTTTCGTGGCCATCCACCTTCCTTGGAGAAGATGGCGTGAGCGTATCGACCTTCCTGAAAAGATAACAAAGATTCAAAAGCAAGCTCCGGTACGCCCTGCTAATCTTTTATTGCTTGGTTGGGGACATATTTCATTGAAGTTTTCAGTAGACTTGACCTACGGAGCATTGCTGTTATATACTCATTAGGTTGACGTAAGTACAACTTAACATTTCACAGTTTCTTTAAACCGAACATTCATTTATTTTCAGTTAACTTTGGCCTAATAATATATCATACATACCCAGTGATCAATAGTTAGATCAGTGACTTCTTGATCCTCCGGCGTAAATGGCTTGAACCAGAAGAATAAAGTTGCTACCGACACCTTACCTGAATGGGAAATTAACAATGCTTAGGTTAGCAATATTTCTATTTTAATATACGTATATTATCTTGAACTATCAGTCCCAGATAAAGGCCCTCTCCTTTTCTGCAACTCTTCTCAGTGTTGTGTTTCTTCTCATCAATTCAGGTCAGGAGGAAGCCAGAGAAGGCGTCGGACCGCCATCTTTTCTACAGTCTACGGCGAACCAGTTTGGCTTTTGCTCAGTCCTGCGTTGTGCGGGCCCATAGTTGTGCCGCTATCTATCATATTGCAAGCTTTATGAGCTACGTCGTCAGTTTACCTTTTTTTTTTTCAACTTTTTAAGTACCCCACTGCTTGGAATAGGCCTCCGCTTTCTCTTTCCAAATCTCTCTATATTTTGCGATCTCTGGCCACGTTCACCCCGCAAACAAGATCAGATCGTCACAGAACCATCGCCGCGATCTACCTGATAGTTATAATTTACGTTATAAGATATTATTTTAAGCTGTTCTGATTGGGGAAAAATGATGTGGCATGTTATGTTTACCATTGCATTTAATCCTGTAGAGCTCATCATAGACCCTATAAGCCTTGGCATGGGCCATCAGCACGTTCTTATTGCACAGATACCGGCCCAGCATCGGGTCATCGAAGAATGGGGCTGCCTGCTTCCCATAACCCCCGTCACACTGTATGTAAGGCTCGTTGATGGTGAGCCAGTACTTCACGCGGTCGGCGTAGAGGGAGAAGACCACTTCAGCGTAGTCTGCGAACCAGTCTGCTATGAGGGGGTTTGCCCAGCCACCTTGAAAAAATAAGGAAGTAATTGAAGTCTGATAAGCTAAAAAAGGCGGTCTTCTTACAAAAACCTGCCTCAAAGTTTGACAAGAAGGCGAAAGCACGACTATTGAGCATGAGGTTACGACTATAATACCGTGTTCAGGTAGTGACATTTAGTTTTTTTCCGTTAAAGAACTCCAGTAGCAGTTAGTGCCTGGATTTATACGTACTTGGATAGTGGGGGTAGCAGTGGGGTGTGTGTTTAAAACATTTGCTTAAAGTGTTTAGGGAATAAAGTTATGTTGTCACAAA
Organism: Standfussiana lucernea; assembly: GCA_964057025.1. Classification (NCBI taxonomy): domain Eukaryota; kingdom Metazoa; phylum Arthropoda; class Insecta; order Lepidoptera; family Noctuidae; genus Standfussiana; species Standfussiana lucernea. The sequence goes on along the minus strand of OZ059798.1, from coordinate 14,241,943 downwards.
AAGTGATTTTGCGCACCTATTAGTACAAATAATGCACTGAACCATTCAGCCACCTTTTTATCGCACAAGCAGTAAATGAGAACCGGTTTATTGGATAATCTGTCACTAAAAACTATACTGTCGTAATTGCACTTGTTTGTTTTATCTATAACGCTTTACCAGCCCCTGTAGTTCACACTAAAAAGAATGCTTACCCAAATCCTGCAAAGACAACGGTAGATCGAAGTGGTACAAAGTGACAAGAGGCTGGATACCCTTCTCCAGTAGACCGTCGATCAGGTTGTTGTAGTAATTCTTGCCATCCTCACTGATATGGTTGGGGTACCCACTCGGAAGTAATCGCGTCCAGGATATTGAGAATCTGAAAGAAGAGAAAGCGACCGATGAAGAATAAACCTGTTCTTATTTTTCCAAAACTTACCAGCGAGAATCTGTTCTTTAAAACTATTTCATATTTAAATAGGGTTGCTTTTAAAATAACTTCTGTTAGTGTAAACAAAATTACCGCTCGCTGACTAGACGGACAACAATCAATTATTTTATAGTTCGTGCCGAGAAAAGTAGAATAAGAGAATATAATTAAATGACCTCTCGCAAAAATAGAACTTGCGACTACGTTGACATTATTCAGCATACTACGGAAGATTCGACAGACACTTCCAAGTTAGTGGTTTTTAACTTTATCAAAATTAGATGTTCTTCTTCTTCTTTATCGTGTGGTTAGTGCCTAATCTGGTGTCAGAGTTTTCATGCCGCTCATGGGCCTCTGACTTGGCTTTAACATGACGTCGAGAAATATCTCTCAGGCATACTGGTTTCCTCACAATGTTTTCCTTCACCGAAGCAAGTGATAATTATACAATACGCTCATGATTCCAAAAAATCATCCGAAAATTCCGTGTTTAAACATTTGTATCAATGCCCACGGGCATTGATACAAATGAGGCAGTGCCATGGTTACCTGTACATGTTGAGCCCCAACTCCTCACACATCTGGATGTCTCTCCTCCACAGGTGATAGGAGTCGCACGCCACGTCTCCGTTGCTACCATCCGCCACCAGCTCGGGACGGTCATGCAGGAACTTATCCCACATGCCCAGTCCTTTATCTGGAACATTATAAAACATCAACTTCTATTAGACTCCCTCTTGGTCTTGGTCTCTCTCTCTCTTTCTCTCTCTTGGTCTCTCTCTTTACCTATAAAGTGACGAACGTTGAAAACTGGCTGAGTGAGAGTAATAGAAGACCAAGTTTGTTTCTGTCAAACGCCCTGAAACTAGGGTTTCGGGGCGTTTTACCTTACGTTTGCAAATTCGTGGTCTCCTCTCTAGAATAATAAATAGCCGATAAGGCAGGTCCACTTCAGACTTCAGCTTGCTTAATCTGTGGATATTAGTATTCATAAATACTAATTTGGTTCAATTTCTCACTTGGCGTGATATTGGACACCCTATAACTGACAGTGGACTGCAATAGGTTAAGTAATGCTGAATAATCGATATTGAAGTATGTCCTTATGGTATCCATTGTTTAAAGCAACAAATCAGCTTACAAAACCTACTGTCAGAAAGTCACAACATAACCATAATAGGAACGCATTGCATTGGCGCTGCGGGTGAATATGTTGGCCTGGAGGTAGGTTCGCTCGATGTACAGATGCGGACAAAATCACAATATTTAAAGTATACTGCCCGTCTCTGTATGTACTCAAGCGCCCTATGCATTAACTGTACTAAACGTGACGGCATGCAATGCGTTGCGTGGTCAATATCGTAACACTCTCAGGGCGCTGTTGCGACTGCCACTATTTTGCAGTGCATCTGCCATGTTTGCACAAGCCAAAGTGGACAGCTTCTAAGCTGTCGTGCGCAAAAAAAAAATGCGTTTCCTCTCGCCAGGCAGCGGGACAGTAGCAACATCGTCTTGAGAATTATTGCTGATAGGCATGATGAAAACCCCATAGTGAGGCATCCTATTAAAACCACCAACCAACCATAACTTAAACTGTTTACTGAGTTTGTTGCCTGTGATACAGGATTATCCTAGTACAGGCATCAAACGTTATTATACCTACATTGTAAATTTTTGATTCATATTATATTTTACCTTTTAAGTTTAGAATCTAGTACTTATTGTAAGTTTTCCTTGTAATAACTGTGGATCGTATTGTTATTTGTTCAATAAAGAATATTATTAATAATATTTAACTATAACACCACAATGACTCACCACTGACATTCCAGGCACCTTCCACCTGGTGCGATGAGGAAGCCGCCCCGAACATGAACGAAGGTGGGAACTTCAGCAGTTCTGCGCTCCATGATCCACAGATCAGAATACTGGAAGTAAGAATCTTATACTAGTTTATTATTATACACAATCATCACATGTTTTCGTGACAGCTAACGAAACTGCTCTGAAGCCCGTCGAAAGGATCGGTTGGCGCTGGATAGATACCTACAGTCGGACATCTCCATACAAATTAAATCCACTGAACATAATAACTAAGGAATAAAATTATATATTCTTACTGTGGTAGATAGGTTCATAATAGTAAGGTAGGTGCATCAGGAGCTCACGTCCGAAACCACTTGAATTCTAAATTTTGTTGAGAAGTTTAGATAGTGATCATAATTGGCGGATAGATTAATAAATGCATACTTAGGTATTCGCATTTGCGAGTGTGCAGTGTTCGGGTTGGTCGTTTAACATGAAGAAAAGTCGGTATGATACTCCATAGTCTGTTTTTTCAAAACCTGCTATGGGTGCTCAACTGTTCATTTAAGATTTATCCTTAACTAAACTAGGTACTAACTCACAAAACCGCTTTATATCCGTAGATTAAGATAACTATGACATAATACATACCTGAATACAACCACACTGATATAACTCATTCTCACGACTGAATTATGTGTCTCAAAAAAGTCCAAAGTTAATTATCAGAATTAATTTACTTACAATGACTTACAATTACCTACAATGTCAGCCTTTAATCTTCTGCTGATAAAATGATGATTAATTCAGTAAAATGGGTGAAAAAACTACTTACTAAGGATAGAAGCTGCTAAAAAGCCTAATATTAAAATCAGTTTTTTTTTAATATATTTCACAAATAAATGTTAATTTGTTGATAAAAGCAAATAATTTTACAATAATGTTCATTCATGATATTATTCTATTTTAATATAAACACAATTTACATAAATACCATAAAATATTTTGACTTTAAAGGCGTCTTCTTAGCTGCGATTAAAAAAAAACAATCAACTAATGCTTAGTTCATCCATAGTTAGACTTAGTTATAATTATCAATTCAGTGGCCATAATAAAATTCTAGTAGAAACAATGTAAAAGAAAAATATTTGCAAAAAAACCGACTTCACGAAAAAGTGAAAGATAACTTTAGCTTCAGAAGTCGGTGGAAAAAAAAGTGAATCAAACAAAAAAAAAACAAAAAAAAAAAAACATACAACCGAATTGAGAACCTCCTCCTTTTTTTGAAGTCGGTTAAAAAGTCACCGACTTCTGAAGCTAAAGTTATTTTCATAAAATTATATTAGAAACAAAATATGTAAAAAAACATGAGTGTGAAATACACTGCATTCTAAACCAATAGTATTGCAATAAGAGCCAGTTCGAGTAGGTAAGTGAATTGACAATATTCTTTATTAAAAAGCATGCCCACTAGACCGTCCCATAACCGACAAACACCGTCGCGTGTCTTGCACGGAGCGGCAACAGCGCGAATATTTTCGACTACGCGCGCCGCGCCCCGCGCCGTTACGCTCCCTGCTTGGCACGCGACGTTGCACCCAGCGCGCGCATGCCGCGAAACGGTGAGAATACGGGTTATAACCGCGTGTGTTGACCTTTCTAAACCCGTTATAAAACGTGTTGCCGCTTGCCACTTCGCTACCATCAATTCAACGAGACTCACGTACGTATTCTTTGTTAAAATGGAGGACGAAAAACTAATTGAAATGGTTCGCAAATACGAATTCATATACAATTTAAAACATCCGAAATATATGGATAGTAATAAGAAAGAAATTGTTTGGAAGGAAATTGGAGAGCAACTAAAACAATCCGGTAAGTTTTTTTGTTATTTATGTGTACCTAGGTATAATAATCAATTAGAATTACATATTTTATCTATAGTATTTAAACATAATATATTAGGTATTACAAGCCGGATATAAAAAGAAAGTGAGAGAGCAAAATACTAATCTTTTCTGAGTGTTTAACTGCATACCTACCTAATATTCTCATTATTATATTTATATAGCGGCCCCCCCCGGCTTCGCACGGGTGCAATATACATACGAATGATTTCTCTACTACTCCACTACTCGTATAATATGCTTGTACGAGTATTATACATATAAACCTTCCTCTTGAATCACTCTATCTATTAAAAAAAAAACCGCATCAAAATCCGTTGCGCAGTTTTAAAGATAAGCAATACATAGGGCAGACAGGCAGCGGGAACCGACTTTGTTTTATACTATGTAGTGAAGAAAAACCGAAGCTTTATTTTTACACATTAGTTAGGTACCTACTAATGTGTAAAAATAAAGCTTCGGTTTGTTTGTAACCTATGTTTTACTTACTGTGTTGTACGCATTGTTGTTTTTAGATGTAGGTAGGCAATTGGTACATATTTGGCTTCGCGAAGTACAGGATAGTGTGAGTGGGAGGCAAATAGAGCTACCGCCATTGATTATCCCCTTCTTTAGTTGCCCGGGTTCTATAGCATTTTTGATAACAAAGCCAGCAAAAATATAAGGATGCCATAAGTCCGAAATGCCGGACGTATCCGGAATTTTAGCTCAGTGTCCGGAATGCGGGGGAATTCTAAAACGTCCGGAATTATGGTCAATGGGTCGTCTTAGGGCGGATGATGATAAAATAACAAAAAGCTGATCCCAAAATACGATAATTTGTAATAAATTCAGATACTATTGTACTGCACAATTTAAAAGGACCAAAGTCCGTAATTTTCTTCAAATTTAAGGAATTTTCTCCGAAAACACATATGTAGATCTGAGAACCATTATCTAGTAGTTCTTTTAACGTTTGGACTTCCCACTATCAACATTCTACTCTCGAAATGACATTGGAAGTCGAAAAAGAGTCTTGTCGGATCATAAAAACAATTACAAAACACATATCTCCAAAATCACAAACTTTCGCATTTCCAATATTAGAAGAATATCTACTATCTACCCACGATTAGTTTTCACCACCCATTTATCATAAAAATCCGATGCCAATTTGCAACATAATATTAATTAGCTTGGTGTAGTGGTCGTAAGCGTGACTGTTCAGCATGAGGCCCTGGGTACGATTTCCAGGTCGGGCAAAGCTTTATCGGGTTTTTCCATTTGGAATTTCTCAGTAGCAGCCACGGAGTCTGGATTTATGTCCGGTTGATGGCAATAGGCTCGCCCCTATTACATGGGACTTAAACACAACTGGCGAAATGTGGGTGTACTATTAGGTACACCTCTGAATAACCCTTGGGGGATTACAAGCGTGATGTTATGTTATGTTAAATTTAATTTTACAGCTGGCGATTGTAAGAAAAGGTGGCAATGCCTCAGAGATGCATACAGGAGGGCTTTAAATAAAAAAAAAGGAAAAAGCGAACAAGAAGCTAAAAATATGAAGCCATGGAAATATGAAAGTGAAATGGCGTTTGTGGCCCCATTTTTGATAGAAAGAAAAACCAAAGATTCCGTCGGTATTACAAGCGGTGATGAAATGTCTGATAATGGCGACGAAAATTATCCGATAGAATTCAACGCTTCGGAAAAGCCCTACATCGACATCGAGGTTGACGACATTCCTGCTGATATTAGTGATGCTAACAGTACAATATCAGACGAAGTTCCTCACAATGAGTCACAACAAAAATATACCAAAAAACCAAAAGCAGTAAAGAGAAAAATAGATCAATCAGAGCCATCAGTACGTGATATATTTATCGCAAAATTGCTCGACGACCAAAACAAGCTTGAGCCGTCCCGAGGACATGACGAGTTAGATCGCTTCTTTTTAAGCATTGCTGATACTGTTAAGAAGTTTCCACCGTACATACAAGCACTGACAAAAAATAAGATATTTACTCTGGTGTCTGAGATGGAGCTACAGCTACTTGCCCCAGAGAGCCCAACTACATTCACCTTCAACCCATCCCCGCAGACTTCAACTAGTGCAATGCGTATGCCGAACTGTCCTGACAACTGGAATGAGCAGATACAACAGTTTTTCCAAAAATTCAATACGCCTAAGCAAAATAAAAAATAAAACAATATTATCATTTTTTGCAGTTTACTTACCGTGATCGTGAGGAAACCCGGCATTATAGTACCTATCTTCAATATCACAAAGAGACGCTTATCGCAAATCAGTCCGCAGTACCAATAGGCCACGACGGATCGTTCTCCAGCACTATGTCTAGTTCTTTCGATCCATAGAAAAGGCAGGATCCTATCTCCTCACCAGGCCTGGCTTTGCGCACCTCTCTGGTATTGTAGTGGTTTAAACCGTAGAAGTCAAGTCCCTGAAAATATTTTTGATTGTTAGTAGGTACAACTGTATGGTACTAACCACGGTACTAAGTCACATATTCGAGTCGATAAAAGTAATATTTAAACTCAAAAATGTCTGAGATTAACATAAGGTATCATTCTTCTGCATAGAGATCTACGCTTTCGAATGGGCAACTACAGTACTTTCACAAGTTATTATGCCCTGTGACTGGGACTGTAGCTTAGTTTTTTTTTGTTTTTGTGTTTTGACATTCAAAAGTGCCTGTAATGGTCTAATTGAAATAAATGCTTTGAGTTTGAGTTTGGGTACCGAAAAACTTATGTCAATGGAGGAAAGTCGATTACCACTTATGGCTCATTTAGGGAGAGGCGGCGCGTGCGAAGCCGCGTGCTCCGCCGCAAGTAACGCTACAGCAAGTGCGTGTAAAATTGCTTCTCACTAAACCAATGAGGCAGGGTCTATAAAATTCTTATCTTGAAAGAAACTTAGAGCATCAAAATCCTCGACTTCTAACCTACCATAACAAGGCTTAAACTCCTCATCATCAATGCTCCAGGCCTTCGCATGAACTTTGATAGTGTTCTTGTTACACAGGTATCTGCTGACCTTAGTATCGTTCAGGTGAGGGTCAAGCTGGTGGTTGTACCTTACGTCGCAGATTCCGAAGGGCAGCAGGGAAGGGCGTTCAGGGTCAGCCACAGCTGCACGCGGTCTGCGTAGAGGATGAACACGACTCTTGTCAGCAAACCAGTCGGAGATGAAATGGTTGGCCCAACATCCTGGAAGCCTGGAACTTTTAAACCTTTGCTCAAACTTTAACCTACTTCCAAGTTGGTTGATGTTTGAGCAAAGGTTTAAAGGTATTGCGACGGTATGTTTATCCTTTGATCAATGCGTGATGTCAAGACATCCTGCCTGTGGATAATATCTCAAACCAGTGGAAAAGGAAATATCTTAAAGGTAGAAATACACTAGGCACTGTGTTGTGTCGTGACGGAGCTCGGAGGGTGTGTACGCTTATGTGTCGTGACGGGGCGTGCTCTGGTGTTATTTCTGAACAGTGTCAATTGGAACTTTGCAGCGCTTGCACAGTCATGTTTTCGCCTGATTCTGTAATCATTACTGAGACTGATTTCTCATTTCATTCTGAGAGTGAGTTTTCTAAATTCTCACTCACACGTCCTTCGTACGTCATGGTCAAATATTTACATTTGTTAAGTTAGTGCAAGTGTTTCGAGATTAATGTCGACTTCATCTTAAAACGAGGTTTTCTTATCTAATATGATGCGTTTAGAGCCAAATTCGTTTGATAAGAAAATATCCATTTATATCACTAGGAAATCTTAGACAAGATGGCAGTGCCTGTTGTGTTATTAAGGAAGTAAATGAAATAGGTATCATATAGTAAGCGCCAGATAAACGTGGAATAAAGTTCATTGCCCTTTCCGTAATTTCTCTGCGTAGTAGGTACGCGGATAATAAATTATGAATCGTTTTTCATTACTAAAAAAAGGAAAGGACCACGGTAGATGTCAATTCAGGACAGCTTTATGTCATTATTATTGTTTTCGGAATTAAGTATTTCAATAAATGTATGTGGGTCAATGACCGTTATTCCACGTTTAACTGGTGCTTGCTATAGTATAATCATCTCCGCAACGCCAAGCATTTTGTTTTATACAAACTGTCCAAAAACGACTGTTATGTTTTTATATTTTTTATGGATGGAGAGGGAGAGGAAGACCAAGGAAAGGTTGGAGAGATTGTGTGAGGAATGATATGGAAGAAAAAGGAGTTCCTAAATGATTGCATAATGGAAGAAAAGACGTGTTTGTTGACAGGTAAGAATGTAATGAAAAAAACGTGTTGCACCGACCCCAAGCAACATGGGACAAGGGCAGGAAGATGATGATGTTTTCAATGTTCACCTGTGTTTGTATGTTTCTTACGTATGTAGGTATCGCACAGAATAATTATTTGTGCGCGTGCATTTCGACTACTGCGTAAAGACACTACGGCGCAAATTTTGCAGTGAAATAAAAACTTTTTGCCAAAAAAGTAAATGAAACAAGCAATAGGGTAGTCACCGACTTCCGAAAGTAAAGTTATTTTTCACTTTTTTTGTGTTTTTTTTTTTTGAAAGTCTGTTATTTTTTTGCAAAAAAGTTTTTATTTTACCATTTCTAGTTATCGTATCGCACACAAATCCTTGTCAAGTATCAATTTCGCAATTTCTTTTACTTGGATGACATAATATTTTTTCCAGCTATTTTGATTTAAAAACCAAACTACTAAACCGATTTTGGTGAAATTTCTATGGGAGCAATCGGGAAGTATATCCTTTCAGATAAGAATTTTTCAAATCGGTTTATAAATGACGAAAGTATGAGGTAACAAACACAAAAAAATACAACCGAATTGAGAACCTCCTCCTTTTTTTGAAGTCGGTTAAAAGGGGCTGACATTAGTAATTCAGTCTGTTTCTCAAAACATCAAAAACTACAGAACTGTTCATAAGGCTGCCTGCTGGACACACGATGGTGCCAGTGATTGAAGGAGGGAACCCAGAGGGTTTTTCAGCGAGCATGATCAGCAAGAAAACTTGATAGCTATATTTGAAAAGTTTCAGATAGTAGCCGGTAAGGGCGCACTTTCAAATTTCAAAGAAGGATAAAAACAAGCAACGGCATGTACAACAACATCATCTACCTAGCGATAGGTAATACGATACCCCTTGGTAAGACTGCTTGTGTCATACAAGCAGTCGGGCTTCTAACTATTCGTAACAACTGTCAAATATCTACAAATAGCCGGGACCAACAGCTTAACTGAACTCGTTATGTAATGGACGGTCACCCATCCACGGATCAACCAAGGCAAACGCTGCTTAACCTTGTAGATAAACCCGTGCGGCTGGTATAACTTAGCCACGAGCTCCTCGTGAACGCAACGTTCAATTATTAATTACTTTTACAGTTAATAGTGTGATTAAGTCACAACATGTTCAGGAATCAGGCATTTACATATACGTATGGATATTTAAATAAATTATGTCATTAATTAATTCCCCGAGGTGTTAGTAGTGGCCTTCAGTGTGACTTATGTATGTAGTACGTGTATTTTCGCGAGTTATGTTTGAGTCCCATGTAATAGGACATGTAGGAGCGAGGCTATTCACGTCAATCTTAGTTAAAATATTGTTGGATAAAAACTATACCACTTTCAAGACTTTTTTATCTCATGTTGTAACAGTAAACTCGTTTAAAACGAGAAATAACAAGACAGCGATTAACGAGAAACTGAGACAATTTCAAGTTAATTTCCCCACTCATAAATGTTAATAAAAAGCACTGCAATTGCCCTTGTAAGGCGTTGTGGATTTACTCAATAATGCCTTAAGATAACCTCGTTCACAGATAGCTGTATTAAGTATTTTTTCTTACATTTACGACAGGTAATTCAGTCGTGAGAATGAGTTTTATCGGTGTAGTTGTGTTCAGGTACGTTTTACGTCAAACTTTATCTTTACCTACGAAATAATGTGAAGAGGTAATGTGCTGACTGAAACCGCCTGAAGGTAAAAAAAATGGCTTCTTCCCAAATAGAAAATAGATTTATTAATTTATTCAAACTCAAACTCAAAGCATTTCTTTCAATTAGAACATTACAGGCACTTTTGAATGTCAAAACACAAAAAATAAATTAAGCTACAGTCCCTGTCACAGGGCATAATAACTTGTGAAAGTACTGTAGCTGTCCATTCGAAAGCTTAGATCTCTATGGAGAAGAATGGGCAAGAAACTCCATGGACACTCTTTTAAATCAATATGTTTTTACAAAATTTATTTTATTATTTATTTTATTTTTTATTTATTTTATTCAAGGACAACGAACAAAGCATACACCAAAATACATGTAAAAGTACTCACATTATTTTTACATTTTATAGTGCAGCCTTAATAAATTAAAGACTGCCACGGCATTAAACATAGGAGTAGAAAATGCAGCAAATAAATTCCTAGATGATGTAGGGAATGTAGATTTAAAACAAAATCGTTTGCCTGTGTGTATTTGGATCATAGAGTATATAACCACTAGAGAGCTTATAGGCCGATTTCTTCTAAGTACACGACTCACTACCGCGGGCCGGGGGACGAGGAAGAACGCGCGCCTGCAATTGGTCAGTTCAAGGTCAACTTGCATAGGTATGCATATAGTTAGGGCTGATCTATTTCATTAGGGGAAAACAGTCGATATCGATAAAATGGATTTTAACATTATGAAAAATACTCAATTAAAATCGTATAAAAATAATGATATTTAATCAAAAACAATCGATTACAAAAAACATGTATCCTGTTATTATTGATTTTTAAAATGAATTAAGTTGGTAAATGTTTTTCCAATTCAAGTTTTAGGATCCTGAACGTATAAATTGCACCTTCTTTTTAAGTCGGTTAAGAGTAGATAGGTATTTCATTGCAGTATTTGAATTGAATAACATTTTTATTAACTTAAATTTTATTATTGTCGATATCAATTTCGGATAGTAAAGGCCACAGCACGGGTTTCTACTATAAACACACAAAGGGAAAGAAAGGGATAAAAGAATTAGAATTGTCTAATGAAAGAACGAGACATTTACAAAAGACATCAACGCGGAAATCAAAACTTGTGCTCTTTCACCCAACCACCATTTTAACGAGACCTCTACGGTCGCTCATGATCTGATTAAATGAAAAATAATTTTCTTACTGTTTACTTACCGGTGAAAAGTCATGCCATCCTTTTTGTAACTAGATGTTTTGGAATGTTTCCTACACCACTTCACCGCGCATGAAGGCATTTTGATGCGTTATAATTACATAAAATGTTTAAAAAATTGAAATAATTTAGCGTGCACATAGGTCTAATACTTGGTCACAACTAAAATGGTTACTAGTACCGTAGCCTATAATAGGCGACAAAACACAAATAGTTTTCGAGCATCGGGGCACTGTATGCGCAGTCAAGTGGTTATATAGTCTTTGATTTGGATGGAACTTCTAAAGTACGGAGTGAAACTTTTGCAATGAGGAAGGTGAGAGTCAATCAGGACAGTACTTTGAAATGGATTTTCATGATAAATAAATCTGATTTATACCCTACACTTACTTTTAAATGGATTTTCATCACTACATAGTATAAAACAAAGTCGCTTCCTGCTGTCTGTCTGTCCCTATGTATGCTTAGATCTTTAAAACTTCGCAACGGATTTTGATGCGGTTTTTTTAAATTAATAGATAGAGTGATTCAAGAGGAAGGTTTATATGTTTATTACATGCATATTATAGTAGAGAAAACATTAGTATCTACATTGTACCCGTGCGAAGACGGGGCGGGTCGGTAGTGTTAATTAAATCTAATTTATAGCCTACACTTTTCTATATTTATTTTACACTAGCTTTGCGACATGCGTTGTAATGCACTTTTCTCTACCTAGTACTACCTCCTTGTATTTTTTACTACTCGACCCATCTACCTACCTTCCAGAAACCTTCCCTGGCGAATGTAGAACAAAATTCCATCAAAATCGATTCTGTAGTTTAATTAAAGTTTATTTGGAACAACTTCATTTACAGATTACACAAGAAAAACGAAGATAGCTACAAAAGTAAAGTACTGTGGCGCAGCTATCAACGCTCAATTCAAAATAAATGCAATCATAGACATTGTTCCAGATTAACATAGAAGAAGTTAAGTTATAAATTAACGATGACAAAAAGAAATGAAAATATGTAGTACAAAAAAAAGTGTTGCAGTCTATAGATTTCGAATATACGCACAGATATTGATTTTTACATAATTACACTAATCATACATTACATTAATCAAAGTTGAAACCCCTGTTAAAGTTTCACTTCGGAGTCCAATTTCAGCCCGTTTTAGGTATTCGATAGATCTTATGAATCCCTTCCATCTTTCTTTATCGTGTGGTTAGTGCCTAACCTGGTGTCAGAGTTTTATGCCGCCCATGGGCCTCTGACTTGGTTTTACATGCCGTCGACAAATATCTATCAGGCATGCTGGTTTCCTCACGATGCTTTTCTTCACCGAAGCAGGTTAATTATTTATACAATATGCACAAATATACGGAATTCAGAGGTGTCTTGGGTTCGAACTTGAGACCTATGACTTGGCAGTCCGACGGTCACACCACAAGGCTATCACTGCTTAACTGCTAACCCCTAATATTCTACAAATAATTAGGGAAATGTGGGTGTACTAATAGATACACCTCTGCCTCTGCCTTTGGGAATTACAGGCATGATATTATGAATATTATTTTCATAATAACAATTTTGACTCTTGAATGATATTGTCGGTGAACTCATTGTGTAAATGTATTGAAAAAATGTATTTAAAATGGAGGTTTAGTATAAGTCCCATACAAGTCAAACGACAAAAACCCTTATACAAATACAGGAGCCTACCCACGGTTACTTTGTGAAGCTGTCTTGTCTAATTTAAACAATATCCGTGGGGTTATCTGATCTCTTAACGCAGGAATGTGTGGTTAGAAAGAGATGTCGTTAGACTAGTTAGCGTCATCTCTTTCCCACTCTTGGAATAAAACTAAACCATTCCTGCGTTACCCAGATTCTAACCAGTTTTTGGAAAAACAATAACAATTATTTTTAAGTATTTAAGGCAAAATAATAATACAAAAATGAGAACGTTTAACCGACTGAAACGACCAATTTGCTTGTAAATTACATTAAAAAAGATGAATATCTTTATTGTTAAAAAACCGAATAATCTGGGAAGTTTGCTAACCTATTTACGTATTTCATTATTCTGTATATACCTGTGGGAAAATATCAATCCAAGGACCTTTTAGTGCATTAATGACGTTAGAGGGCGCTGTTGGTTAACATTTATGAAAAGCACAGAGAAAATGTCCTGAAAAAACCAGAAAGCGACTTTAATTTTAAAAAACGGCCACGTACCAATAGACCTTTGTTAACAAAAAAAGAAACGGTCTGGTTTTGTTTGCGAGTGACAAAATGAAAATATTATTATAGTTCTGTTCAAACTTTATGGCGGCCCGGAAGTTAGCTGCGAGTGGCGGTTAGCGCAAATATAACGGTTCAAACTTTATTACGGGTCGAAACATCTAACGTAAAGCTGCGCAGAATACAATTTTAGGTATCATCGGGGTGTAGAGGACGCATCGTCTTGACTGTATAATGCGCAGACCGTCACTCGCAGCTAACTTCCGAGCCGCCATAAAGTTTGAACAGAAGTGTACCTATGTATTTAAATAAAATATGGCTGCGGCGTAGCAGACGGGAGTCCGTCGTAGACCACCACGCCACTGCTACGAGAAAATGCTACGAACTTTAAATTAAATGAAGTCATTAGAATATATTTTGGAACACAGAGCCCTATTTTTCACCATGGGCCGAATAATCAGTTGTAGTCAATTGAAATTATGAGTTAAGAATCTTTCTTTTAATCGTCGATAATTTTGATACCGATGTTCGATTATCTGTTTTAGTTCACTAGCTAATTTAACTTGACATTGTAATATATTAATAACTAGCTAGCTAGCTCTGAGCCAAGGTTTTATTCGCGTGGAGATCGTAAATTATCCCACAAGAACAAAATGCCGGGGTAGCAAGAACTCTAACAATACTAGCGACCCGCCCCGGCTTCGCACGGGTGCAATGTTAATATTTATGTTTTCTCTACTATAATATGCATGTATTATACATATAAACCTTCCTCTTGAATCACTCTATCTATTAAAACCGCATCAAAATCCGTTGCGTAGTTTTAAAGATCTAAGCATACATAGGGACAGACAGACAGCGGGAAGCGACTTTGTTTTATACTATGTAGTGATTAGTATAAATTGTTTTTCTAGTATTCTGATCCGTGGAACATGGAGCACAGTACAGCTGAAGTTTCCATCTTCGTTCATGTTTCGAGCGGCCTCAGCGGCATACCAAGTGGAGGGCGCCTGGAACGTCAGTGGTGAGTAACTGACGAAATGTGGGTGTACCTATACTTCTCTCTAACACCCGTTTCTCTATAGAAACTATTCAACTTGACTATTCAACTTAAAGTAATTACTAGTAATTGCTTAATTACTTGTGCAATTTGTATATGCAATAGACAAGTATTTAAACGAAGTAAGAACCGTCAAAGAAAGCAAAAGGTAAGAATTCTAATTTATTACAGTTCTAACTTTAACCAATTACTAAACTACATAATAAAAATCGTATCTTAAAAAAAATACATTTACTCAAGTAAACCCTTTGACTTGTTTATAGATACGGGGGTAAGACTTCGGGTATAATAGGCGTGATGTTACTTAGCATTTTAATTGTCTGTTAGACCGTGAATTTTTTTTTTTTTCAATTTTCAGGACAGTGTCAGGCTGTATATAAATCAAAATATGATTTGCGAACGTAACACGTATGTAGTTACAGAATTATAATAATTAAAATCATCAATACAACCCTCGCAGTTCATTTTATCCCAATCAATGACAATTTCATGGACAAAGAGGTTTGTAATGATGATTTTAATGATTATAACTCGGTAAGCCCCTTATTTGTTACGACCTGCAAATCGCAAAAAAACCCAAGAAAATTTGAATTTCGCTGCACACACACCCTACACTAGAGCTTTCATTTTCATTCAATCTTTGTTTGCATATTTCTGTCAGCTATTATTTCAGCTCGTGTTAAAAAGTTAGATGTACAGAATGCAAATGCTGATAGGTCTTTTTATACTCTGCAAGTTTTTGGTATTTGCTCCTGTCAATTAATAATTGAAAGTATTGTATATTTTTCCAGTGGGTAAAACACTGAAACGTTGGTTAACACACATCTATACGAGTTGCAATAGTCTCGTAAAAGACTGTCAAAAATGTCATACATGCGAGTGACGTAGTTTCAGACATCTATTGTTAACTATTTAGTTCAGGTTTTTGGTATTGTCATGTCCATTTTTGAGATCTTTAAAACTTGTCTTAGGTTTACACAATACAATAAACGAAGACGGTAGATACAACACATGTACCTAAATTTGGAGAATACATGTTTTAAACATGTAGAAAACTTTATACCTTGGTGTTAACGCGGGGTTATTAACATTTAGCCTTAGTATAACGTCCTGATCCTCACATTCCAGATAAAGGTCTCAGTATATGGGACAAACTCCTGCACGACCGTCCCGAGCTGGTGGCGGATGGCAGTAACGGAGACGTGGCGTGCGACTCCTACCACCTTTGGAGGCGGGACATTCAGATGTGCAAGGAGTTGGGGCTCAACATGTACAGGTAACATAAACTTACAACTTTTTTCCAGCGGGGTAGGCAGAATCTACAGGACATCACCTTCTACGATACATACATGCTCCTTGTTCTTGCACGGTCATACATCTAATCATGATCTCCTCTCGGCGATTCCACTCATATCGGGTTTGTAAATACTTTCATTTAGTCGCCTTTCACTCATCCTCGCAACCTTACCTATATTTATATGTATGGCCTATAGATAGTTGTTCCGGGTCTGGTTGTTTGTGTATGTGAGTTTAAATGTTTTTAAACGCAACCACGATACAGGAGAAAGTCCTAGTGTGGGGCAAAGTTTAAAAAAAAAATATAACTCTTTTCCTATGTTCATCTGATTCAATACGTCTGTTGGTCTGTTCGAAATCTATAGACTCCTAAACTAAAGAAACGATTTTGATGAAATTTTGCAAAGGTGTTCTACATACGCCAGGGAAGGTTTCTGAAGGAAAGGTAGGTAGGGTAGGTAGGATTAGTAAAAAATACAAGGAGGTAGGTAGTACTTGGTAGGGAAAAGTGGATTGCAACGCATCGGCCGAGTACAGCTAGTACATGCATATATACATAAAACACGTCTTCTTTAGAGCTGCCTACCCATATGGGAAAGAGGCGTTTTTTAATTACAGAATTCCACTTGCTATACATGCACGCCGGGTGTGAGTGCTATGCACCCAACCTTTCTGAAGAACGTCTACACTAATTATAAAGAGGTAAAGGTTGTAAGTTTGGATGTAGAAGCAGGTTATCTCCAAAACTGATAAATTGATAAATATACTTTTTATTGATACAAAAATATAGGTTTTACATACTTATTTGAAGCCCTGGCTCCTGAGCTAGGTAGCCACCTGTGTTACAGGAGTCAGTGTCTTCGCCTAAATTTTGGTACATTTAACATTTTACTGTGCAATAAAAAAATAATAATAAAAATAACATTAAAAAAAAATTAAAAGTAGTAATGTAAGAAGAAATGGAAGTAAATTAAAGCTGCACGCATGCTCTTTGATATGCAGTATTTGTTTGTGTGGGTGTGTGTGTGTGTGTATGTGTGTGTGTGTGGTTGTATGTGTGTGGGTATATGTGTGTAAAACTACTTGTCCAATTTAAAAAAAACTCGTCGCGGATGGAAAGCTACTCTACTGCCAAGTGCCATGAGGAATTTTTCTTCGGAGGAAGTCGCGGACAGAAGCTTATTACCAATAATTCTAATGTGTTTCATTTTTGACTGCCCCGTTGGTCGATAGTGATCGCTGAGCACGAGGTCTTGGGATCGATTCCCTTGTAACTGGATTTTTCCATCAGAAATTTCTCAGTAGCAGCCACGGAGTCTGGATTTGTGCCCGGTTGACGGCAATAGGCGGCCCTATTACATGGTACTTAAACATAACTGGCGAAATGTGGGTGTACTATTAGGTACACTTCTGCCTTACCCTTCGGGGATTACAGGCGTGATGATGTAATGTTTGTATAATTTTTCTTCTCACAACTTTTGTTAGTGTGTTCACATTTTTTTATATTTTATTTCCAATCTATCCAGGAACTTATGATTACTACGCGCTAAACCACTACACAACTCGACTGGTGCGGAAAACGAAGCCGGGTGAACCTCCAGGGAAGTGGTTCTTCGACGGCTCAGAGGAACTGAACACGATCATGGATAAGGATCCTTCGTGGAAGACCACAGCGGCCGACTGGTTTGCGGTGAGCGTCGTTTAATGTGGTGTCATCTCTTAACCGATTATGGGCTCAGTTGGCCCGCTGCGCGCTGTAGAAATAATGTGGCCAATATGAACGAGGAGCATGACTGGTCTGTCCTACCTACTGGTCTATCAGAAAGTAGTAGTCAATCATGAAAAAGAGAAGCAGATGGTTTATTGAAATCTTTTTGTATGAATTCACCAGGAATTGGAGGAGTAATCTCCCGTGAACATGTCTCTCAACCTGTTTAGAGACTTTTATAATCGCAATACGTATGGAAGTCCCACCGCACCCTAAATACATATTGCTCATATCTGGGCCATGAAAGTGAACAGACTCTTCGCATCATCACCATTTGGTTGAGACAGGAAGTTATCGAATAATTATGCCTTTATCAAGACGGTTCAACTTCAAAACCCTGAACAGAATCAATTAGTGGTGTTAGTCTTCAACACCTCCACACTCCAAACAGTTAAGCGAGTTAGTTTTTTTCATCCTGAACGCAAACTTATTAAATGGCGACTAGCTTTGATTACGCCCGTGGTTCCGGAAGCATGGTTTAGGAAGCCAGATAGTTGTATTTATAAATATTTATGTAAGTTTTACCGACATTTGATCCGACAGATATATCCTGAAGGTCTTCGCGAGCAGCTGCACTGGCTGAACTCCACGTACGACGTGAAGGAGATCGTTATCACCGAGAACGGGGTGCCCTCACTAGACCCCGGCCTCGTGGACACGCAGCGACTGGAGTACTACAGGGACTATTTGGAACAGGTGACACGATACTCGCGCATAATACCCGCATTTGCAGACTGTTTCTTCAGTACCTTACAGTAATTATGTTGTATGGCTGAACCGTACCTACATCTTTTGGTTTTTTTACAATCAAAAGTGCCTGTAACTGTTCTAATACTTTGAGTTTGAGTATAACTGTTTTAATAGTAGGTTGTGGGACCTCTTTATTATGTGTAATATCTGGCCAAGTTTACCCCGCAAACAAGATCAGATCGTCACACCATCTTCGCCGAGGTCTACCTCGACGGCGATTTCCTCCGACGAACATCAATAAAGACAAGACAGAAATTACGAGTAATAGAGATGTATGGAAGAAGTAGACATGCTGCGCCGACCCCAAATAAATTGGGATAAGGGCAGGAGAATGATGATTAATAAAGACAAAAACAAACTGCAACTATTATAATATTGAAACCTCACCCAAGTTGAGGCTCGTGGTAATGAGATTCAATTCTTAACCAACCAATCATAAGACTTATTTTACAATAAAATCCCTAAACACACCACACTATCTAAATATTTACTTGGACAATAAAAGCATGTTTGTCTTCCAGGTTCTGCTGGCTATAAACGACGGCATCAACGTGACGGGGTACACCGCCTGGACGCTGATGGATAACTTCGAGTGGATGAGCGGTTACGTGTATGTTTTAAACTACTAAAAACCTAACTAGAACTACCAAACCAGGTGGATATCTAGGAGCTGAGGTTGTAGTCAATTTTGTGATTGCACACATAACATCACGCCTGTAATCCCAGAAGAGTTGGGCAGAGGTCTACCTTATAGTATACCCACATTTTGCAAGCTATGTTTCAGTCCCATGTAATAGGGGGCGAGCCTATTGCCATCAACCCGGCACAAATCCAGAAATTTGCTACTGAAAATGTCCTAATGGATAGACCCAATAACACTTTACCCGACCTTGGAATCGAACCTAGTTCTGCGCTCTGCAGTGGCGCTCGCGATCACTAGACAACGACGCAGTCAGTTTTGTCAATCTTCTGGATCAGAAAAGGACAGGACCCGTCGACGTGGCAATGCTACGTGAAGGCCTGTGACCAGGAGTGGTCTTTATTCGGCTTCCTCTTAATCGTGTGGTTAGTGCCTACCCTGACGTTTTTATGCCGCCCATGGGCCTCCTGACTTGGCTTTACATACCGTCGAGAAATATCTCTCAGGCATGCTGGTTTCCTCACGGTGTTTTCCTTCACCGAAGCAAGTGATAATAACTATATAAAACGCAAAGTTCATTTTGATCAAAATCCATGATAAGATCAAGTGGACTATGTCCCTTGTGTAAAAATATCTAAGTTTACGAAGACTTTTTGAACTAGGGTTAAAATTGGTTCAATATAAGAATCAAATATGCCTGAAATTAACTTTAAATTATCTGCTTCCAGCTCAAAATTCGGTCTTTATGCAGTGGACTTCACAGATCCGAACCGCACTAGAACGCCGCGTGAATCAGCGCGGTACTTCTCAACTGTGACTAGGAGTAGAATGATTCACTCAACTCAAGACAGTACCAAATTAAACTATGTATAGATTGTTAATTAAATCGTTTGGAATTTTAGACGTGGTTTTCTTAATATCTTGTCTTTATACTCTTAAGGGCCTAGACAAAATGACATAAATGCTATTTATTATGTTTTCGACGACCCGATTATTCTAATCTAGAAGGGGTGTGTAACGGTTGATATAATAACAAAAAATCTAACGTTCACTTGACCTAATTTCAGTTAATATACTTTTGTTTAATATACCGATCAGTTGAGATAATGAATTGTTGATATAATTTCATTTCCTATAATGCACATTTGACATAATATTCATGTAGTATATTATTCATTTACATTCTATTTATATTCATAATCTCTAATAACTTTTAATATAATTTAGGAAATCTGATACGATTTTAAACGCCTGCTAGTATGGTGCTAGCAAAAATGCATCGCATAAGCATTAATTGCTACAAAAGTTTGCTTTTATGCGTGAGGTGGGTAGACTTACACGCATTTATTATTAACGAATCGATAATATTCTTAAAAAAAAGGAATAAACTGAAATTGAATTCCTTCGGGCTTTGGCCTCTAACTTAAAACTGAAATAAGATGTAATATTTATGTGATGCTATGTTATGATTAAAAAAATATTGTACTGTTTTTTTTTTTCTTCGCTTTATACCCTATACACCTACCACCCTCAACTATTGTAACCAGTAGAAATTGGATGCAATCTGGACTTTAGGGCACCCCGACTTGGACAGGTTAGGTTAGAAGGGGATGGCGGGGTCGTGTGAGCGAGCGAAGCGAGCGAATAGACCCCGCCATCCCCTTCGTGGTTTTTTTTTTATAAACCATCCAGAAGTAGGAGCCCCGCTCCATCGACCAAGGCCACCCTCAACCATGCATTGAATATTTTAAGATTTGGTTAGGTGCCGTTTGAGTTAGGTTAGAACTGTGACCATTAAACATGAAAATTAGGTCAAAAGAACATTAGGTCAAATGAATGAATATTATACATATTGAAAATTATATAAAATGAACGTTATACTAAATGTTTTATATTAAATGAAAATTATATCATATGAAACATTAGGTCATATGAAATTAGGTTATATGATTTTATAGTAGTAGTAGTTATTTCAAGTGAAATTAGAGCATTTGTTATTATATCATACATTACACACCCATCTAGAAGACAGGTGTGTTGATGGGGTGTTTGCGCCGCCATTTTGTTCTCCTCAGTTAAAACACTAGGAAAGTTGCGAAGAGCGGGAATTTTGGGAAACCATCTAATGTTATTTTGACATTCAGAATGTGCTGAATGCCAGCCTGACCTAAATAAAGAACCTAATCTGAGTAAATGATGTATTAGTCTGATATAAGCAACCGAATAACTTCTAAAAACTGGTGTAAAAAGACACTTATCGTAGCCGTAATACACTTACTGACTGGGCCGGTCACAAGTAGTCTGTGGCCCGAAAGTCATGATAATCAGTCTTTTAAGGGGTACCGTTTTACCCAGTACTGAGTTGTGGAGGTCAGATAGGCAGTCGTTCCATGTAAAATACTGGTATTCAGCTGTATCCGGTAAGACTGGAAGCCGATGCCAATAAATTTGCGAAAAGGCTAGGCAGATGATATTCTGGGCCCGACTTGAGAATCTTATGAAGTCCAATGTTTAGATATCGACCATAAGGCATCAGGGGATTTCCTTTCGCTGCATTGAACATTGCAATGTGTATCTTGTGACGACTAGCTACGTATGAATTTACCATGCGGTGCCGTCCCCGGTTTGCGGTGGCCTTAACTGTGCGTTAACACAATCGGTGCGAGCGAACTTCGTACAGCATACCGCGCGGGATTCGCGGCAGTTAGACCAGAGCCTTAATATTTTCTTGTTCGTAGATAACTGTAGTATTTTTTTTATTGTTTTTAACGACAATTAATTCAGTCGTGAACATGACTTATATCCGCGTGATTGTGTTCAGGTGAGCATAATATCTTAGTTGTCATTATGAATATAAATCGGTTCTAATTAAAGGCAAGGGTCAAAAAACCAGTCTGCAACTAAGACATTCTAAACGAGATAATTTTTCTCAAGCAGTTGGATGCAGTTAGAAAACTGAATGTTTTTCAAAGAGTTACCGTGGAGTTTTTTTTGCTCGTTCTGCTCCATAGGAACGACCTACCCAAACCGCGGACTTATCTTTTGAAAATTCAGCGGTTATGTGGTTTATGTGATTTTTTTTTTAATTTGATAGCCTTGTTGACATTAACTTGACTTGAGTTACCTAATTAAATTGTTAAGAATTGGATTGAATTGTAATGTGACTGTATGTGTGTAATATTTCTATTATGAGTCAGTGACACTTGAATTAAAATTATTTTATTTTTATTATTTACTAGCTCACCGGCGCAACTTCGTCTGCGTAACATTTTTGAATAATTCTCCTCTCCTGTTTGTCACAGCGTGATGTTTTATAGCCTATAGCCTTCCTCGATAAATGGCCTATCCAACACTTAAAGAATTTTTCAATTCGAACTAGTAGTTCCTGAGATTAGGGCGTTCAACCAAACAAACCCTTCAGCTTTTTTTTTATTATTAGATTCGTTAAGTTTGAGATTGAGCAAAAATAACTGTTATAAAAAAAATCATTTATTTCAGGTCTTTAGCCCATATAAAATTAAAAAAAGAATTTTAGAATTGCCATGCTTGCACTATAAACGTTACATACTATTCCAGATTACTAAACATACAAAATAATTACAGATATTGAAATTGAATTTAGAATTATACGTCAAATACAAAATATATAAACTGCATCTGACTGCTTAAGAATTGATTATCTTTTAAACTTTCTAGTTGTTTTTTGTCTACTGTCATCCTTTTGCAATGAAAATTGAATCTTTAAAAAAAAAATTAAAATATCTTTATTTCAGACCCATTACATAGTCCATAAATGGTTAATGGTTAGATGTCTTTAAAGTCGTGGGCAGTTCACTACGGACTACTCGCAGTATTATCTCTCCTCTACCAGTAATCTATCTAAAGACTCTGATACTCTTACGGCCGTTTTCAATAACCTATCTATCCCTAGTTTTGGTTACTACAGATAGGCAAATCTATCCTTTTACGCTTACTTACTTTTCAATAACCTATCGACAGATAGCATTTCCTATCGAAGTTGTCTATCTATCGTTGGGAGGACGGATAGCCTACTAGAGATAGGAACTCACATACTAATGGGTGTTACTTGCATTTCAATATAAGTTTCAAGTTACTGTTCGATAGACGTTCTATCTCTGGTAACGGCATTTGTTTATCTGTCAACATCGGCCGGTTACGGGGACAGATAGCCTTTTGAAAATAAGTAGCTTTCTAATAAATTTGTAAATATGGAATATTTTAGCAGTGATGATAGCGATATGGAATTATTTCAAATTATAATAGATTGTGATGAAAGCAGTGACAGTGATACCGATAACACACCGTTACAGAAGGAATATAAACCACGTGTGAATTATATGACTAAATTAAATGACTACGAATTTGCGTATAGATTCAGACTAAGTAAAAGTGCTGTGAATCAGTTAATTCATTTGATACAACCATATTTAAGTGTAACATCTAAAAGGTAAGGTTTATTTTATATCTAGGCACTAATATAGGGGATTATGTTGCTATAATATCAGCATTTAATGAAAGTTCTTTTTTTCCAGAAATAATGGCATATCTGCCCTTCATCAGATACTTTTGGCTCTACGTTTCTATGCATTGGGTACCATGCTGGTGTCCGTTGCAGATTTTATCGGAGTGTCCATAGCATCTGCTAGTCGTATTGTCTCTGATGTGTCTAGAGCCATAGCAAGATTGTACCCAAATTTTGTTGAACTACAAAATCACACTCAACCAGAGTTTTATAATATTGCTGGATTTCCTAGAGTACACGGTGCTATAGATGGCACCCATATATTAATAGAATCACCAAGTAATAACCTCATCTATTCTCAAAATCTTGTACTTATTCATACTTTTAACTATTTTTTGGGAAATATCTTCATACTATAATTATATCTTTTACAGATTCAAATATAGGCGAAGAATTTAGAAATAGAAAAGGAACATTCTCTATCAATGTGCAAGTTGTGTGTAATTCCTCACTAGTGTTTCTAAATGTTGTTGCCCGATGGCCAGGATCCACTCATGATGCAACTATATTTAACCACTCTAATTTAAAAGGTTACTTATTTTGTTGTTTACCCTATGAATGGCACTGTCCCTATTGCATAAAAGTCTTACATTATTATAAAACTTGTAGATTATTGTGAACAAGGTTTACTTGGAAATCGCTGGCTGCTTGGTGACAGTGGCTATCCGTGTAAGCCCTATCTATTGACACCTCTACTCAGCCCGAACACTCCATCAGAGCAACGATACAATGAAGCACATATTAAAACAAGAAATACTATAGAGAGGTTTGTTTTGTTTAGTAATTATTTATTTATTTTATTATAATAGATGCAGGGTAAATGGTTTAAGTAAACCAAAAATTATATTAAAACCTACTGTTATTTCAGATGCATTGGAGTTTGGAAAAGAAGATTCCCTATACTGTCCTTGAAAAGTAGGCTAAAATTAGAAAATATTCAAGCAGCTATTATAGCCACTGCTGTGTTACACAACATTGCCAGGAATATGAATTTGGAAGAAATAGAACCAGAAATATCCATTCCACATACAACACAGGAAGAAAATGTAACTGTTCTTGACAATTCTCCATCTTCAAATACATCTGAACGGCAATTGCTGATAAATAATTACTTTAATGTGTAAAATAAAAAAGATAAATACATATGTGTACATTTTTATTTTCTTTCACAAATTTCACATCATAATATCACACACTTAACAGAATAATAACACAATTAAAATATACTAATTTATTTTTTATATACACACAAGAAAGAACATAAGGAAACATCATAACTTTGAATGCAAAGGCACAACTCAAAATAAATATGACAAAATGAATTAACTAACCTATCAAATTTGAATCTTTTTTTAATCTTACATTTTCTAATCTAACATTTTCTAATTCTAACTTAAGTTTAGCTATATTTATCTCCTTTTCCTCATTTTCAAGTTCGACTTTTCTTTTTTTAACATGTATATATTCAGCTAATGCAGTTTCCCTAAATATGCGGGCCTTGTGCTTTTCCTCTTCCATCTTCCGTTTCTGCTTGGCTGTAAAAATGATCAAAAGTTATCAAAAGTGCCAAAAATATGGTCCCTTTTCACTCCCCAAAATAATAATATATATATTCTTAATCTAATATGTAATAATGAATTGGATTTTTTCCCATAAGTTTTCATTGAAAGTTTGTTAATTACTAAAACTACTGATTACTTTGGTCTATAAATAAGTGTCATCTTCTACATACTATAGTATAGCATGACTCAAACAGGGAACAAATACTATCTATAGTTTAAACACAACAGAAAATAGCACCAAAACGGAATAAATAACGACCACCCACCTAATGTGCCACTGCCGCTAGCTCTATTAAGGAAAAAGCTTTTCTGTTTAGGGGGAGGAGGAGGTGTCTCAAGAATTTGTATTTCTTTTAACACCTCCCTCTCATCAACACTTCCACCGCAACTACCATCACCACCATCGCCTAGCTCAATAACCTCCACATTCTCCACTTCACCCATCACCAAATTTGACTCTGTTTCGGTAGCATCTCCACCAAACTCCACAGTAAAACCTTGGCATGTGCTGCCTAACAGTGACGCTACTTTGTCCAGGACTTCATCTGGTGGGAAGTAGTCCTTGCCTCCTCCAGTCTGTAAAAAAATAATAATTGAGTACTACAAATTATTACTTTAACTGATCATTGCGAACTATTAACCACAAACAATCAGTAACTAACCTTATTATGGCTGATTCTCATGTCTGCGCAGCGTTTGCGAGCGGCCTTCTTCAAATTTTCCCATTTTAAACGAAGCTGCGCTGGGGTTCGTCGGGAACTTGATATGCTTGAATTGAAATTTACTGACAAGGTTTGCCAAGCCTGATCCTTAAGTTTGTTATTACTGGCATTCGTTGCTTTATTATTAATAACTGCACTTCCCGCCACAAGTTGTACTAGGAGCATCGCTTCATCCTTGGTCATTGGTGCCGCTCTTGACTGTAAAAATGGAAATCTTTAAAAGCTTGAACGCATTATGGAATCTAAAAAATATTGTCAATGTAGATACTTACAGGATTCATTTTAATTCAGTTTTATGATAAATTGATAACACAACACAAAGACATTCAATATTTACGCACAACATAAACAAACAATCGAGTCGAGACGCGGTAAACGGGTAAAGCTAAGCGTGGGTGGCGTCGCTGTATCGATATGTCAAAACTGTCAAAACGTTTTATTTCGTGATTGAATTTGGTAAACCAAATGAAAAAAATCAATTTAATGTTGATTCTCCTTAAAACCTCGGAAAAATATACATGATAAGTACTTTAATTAACCGTAAATAAATGATTAATATTTGTTTTTATCATAAAACATTTATGTAGCAAATAACTAAACGTTTCAAGAGGGAAGAAGCTATCCGTCGTTGACAACAGATAGATAGCACTTATCCTTGATTGTGAAACGCAAACTATGGATAGATAAGATCTTGCTGTTAACCGGGGATAGCGATCTATCCGTAACTGGAGATAGGTTATTGAAAACGGCCGTTAGCCTGTGTCATTCCACTGCTGGGCAAAGGCCTCCTCTCATGACTTCGAGTTGTTTCGATCCAGGACTAATGTATGCATGATGAACTGATCGTTGGTTCTGTCCGGCTCGTTCCGCCATCTTCTACGAGGTCTGCCGCGACGCCTTCTGACTGTGTTAGGGTTCCAGAAAGTAGCTATTTTCGCCCACAGCTCATTGGGCATGCGGCAGACGTGGCCAGTCCAATCCCACTCCAGCTCAGTGGCTTTTTAAGCCACTTCATTAAAGCTTTGGAGCGCTTAAGATCATTTTAAGCCCAACGTGCAATTTTGTTCCTTTTGTATCTTTAAGGTGCTATTTCAGTTTAATCTAAACATTAATTACCTGGTTAACTTTTTTAAACTCCGTAGCTTTGGTTTGGTCACGTTGTGAAACTGCATGGTTAGTTAAATTAATAGAGTAACCAGTTTTTTTAAGGACATTAACAAAGCTCATGGCGCATAGGTCAAAATCGTAACAAAGTTATGAACATGTGACCGAGTAAAATAACGACAATTTTAATGACTATAACGTCCTTAATTCATCATCATAATCTGCCTAGCCTTTTCCCAACTATGTTGGGGTCGGCTCCCAGTCTAACCGGATGCAGCTGAATACCAGTATTTTACATGGAGCGACTGCCTATCTGACCTCCACAACCTAGTTACTAGTACTAGGTAATGCGATACCCTTTGGTTAGACTGGTTGTCAGACTTTCGCGTCACTGACTACCTGTAACGACTGTCAAAGATCTTAAATTGATAGCCGTTGTTATTACATATTTAAGAAAAATATTCAGCACATCTATATATATAAAAATGAATTGCTGTTCGTTAGTCTCGCTAAAACTCGAGAACGGCTGAACGGATTTATCTTATCTTGGTTTTGAAATGTTCGTGAAGGTCTAGGGAAGGTTTAAAAGTTGAGAAAAATTCGAATAATTGCCGGGAAAACCCTCAAAACAGCACTTTTCTATTTCCCATACAAACGTTTTCTAAATAAAATGGAGAGTCAATTTGTAATTTATTCCCGCTGTATAAAGTTCAAATTCGCGTGCGCGTTGGAGGATCTAATGTCGCGTTCCGAAACTCAACAAAAGTGAATCGCGAACGCGACAAAATTGTATAGTCACAAAATACATAGTACATAAATAGTGGTCGGCTTCGAGAAATTTAATTTTAGCTAACTTCAGTTGTTAATGGTACTAGGAGAGTAGGATAGGTAGGCAGGTACTAGCAGTATAGGATATGTAGATAGGTACTAGGAAGGTAGGATAGGTAGGTAGGTACTAGGAGAGTAGGATAGGTAGGTAGGTACTAGGAGAGTAGGCTAGGTAGGTAGGTACTAGGAGAGTAGGCTAGGTAGGTAGGTGCTAGGAGAGTAGGATATGTAGATAGGTACTAGGAGGGTAGGATAGGTAGGTAGGTACTAGGAGAGTAGGATAGGTAGGTAGGTACTAGGAGAGTAGGATAGGTTGGCAGATACTAGGAAGTAGGT
This sequence comes from Standfussiana lucernea, assembly GCA_964057025.1. Lineage (NCBI taxonomy): Eukaryota > Metazoa > Arthropoda > Insecta > Lepidoptera > Noctuidae > Standfussiana > Standfussiana lucernea. Next base: position 14,213,780 of record OZ059798.1, on the reverse strand, counting down.
AGATAGGGTAGGTAGGGTGGGTAGGGTAGGTGGGGTAGACAGGGTAGGTAGGGTGGGTAGAGTAGGTAGTGTAGGTGGGGCAGGTAGGGTAGGCGGGGTAGGATTCATTGACTGTTAGGCGGTACGAAGTTCGCCGGGACAGGATAGGTAGATAGGTACTAGGAGAGTAGGATAGGTAGGTAGGTACTAGGAGAGTAGGCTAGGTAGGTAGGTGCTAGGAGAGTAGGATATGTAGATAGGTACTAGGAGGGTAGGATAGGTAGGTAGGTACTAGGAGAGTAGGATAGGTAGGTAGGTACTAGGAGAGTAGGATAGGTTGGCAGATACTAGGAAGTAGGTAGATAGGGTAGGTAGGGTGGGTAGGGTAGGTGGGGTAGACAGGGTAGGTAGGGTGGGTAGAGTAGGTAGTGTAGGTGGGGCAGGTAGGGTAGGCGGGGTAGGATTCATTGACTGTTAGGCGGTACGAAGTTCGCCGGGACAGGATAGGTAGATAGGTACTAGGAGAGTAGGATAGGTAGGTAGGTACTAGGAGAGTAGGATAGGTAGGTAGGTACTACGAGAGTAGGATAGGTAGGTAGGTACTACGAGAGTAGGAAAGGTAGGTAGATACTACGAGAGTAGGATAGGTAGGTAGGTACTAGGTGAATAGGATATGTAGATAGGTACTAGGAGAGTAGGGTAGGTAGGTACTAGGAGAGTAGGATAGGTAGATAGGTACTAGGAGAGTAGGATAGGTAGGTAGGTACTAGGAGAGTAGGATAGGTAGGTAGGTAGGGAGGGTAGGTAGGGTGGGTAGAGTAGGTAGGGTAGGTGGGGTAGGTAGGGTAGGTGGGGTAGGATTCATTGACTGTTAGGCGGTACGAAGTTCACCGGGACAGCTAGTTACATATATATGTATAAATCCTAGCAAAAGTAGTAGTAAAAAGGAGTATGTAAGGATCGCAGCACGTGGCGTTCTATGGTTTCTGCTTACCCCAATGGGAAAAAATCGTGAGTTTATGTATGTATTAATTATTTCTAGTATTCTGATCTGTGGGTCATGGAGCGCGGAACAGCTGAAGTTTCCACCTTCGTTCATGTTTGGAGCAGCTTCCGCGGCTTACCAGGTGGAAGGTGCCTGGAATGTCAGTGGTAAGTTACAAGCAAGGTTTTTAAAGTTTCTGGACCCAGAGGATGTCTACGTGGTCTATCTGTGACATGACGGACACTTACGTGGTCTATCTGTGACATGACGGACACTCGCTTAAGTCTACCTTTCTAAACCATAGGTAATAGGTAGACAGTACTGTTGGACACTCGCATAAGTCTGTTCTTTCTAAACCATAGGTAATAGGTAGACAGTACTGTTGGACACTCGCATAAGTCTGTTCTTTCTAAACCATAGGTAATAGGTAGACAGTACTGTTGGACACTCGCATAAGTCTGTTTGTAGGCAATTCCTTTGATTTTTTGTATCTTAGCAGTAAGTTTATAATTATTTAAGTTTTGAATATCGCGCGAAGCGAATGGCATCATCGCGCGCCGTCCGCATCGCTACACTTCATGCTATCCCTGTCGCACTTGCATAAAGCGCGCGAACAACAATGTTGTCCGCGCGCGTGTCGGCCAACGGTCACCGTGTGCCGCATGACCAGTAGCGTCATAAACACACTCGCGAGCGGGCGCGTACTTAACGCTCAGGCGTTCCCGCCAAAAATGTATACCTAATGCTAGTGTTGTATGTACTGTGAAATTTTGTAATTTTAATATACGCGAGTTTTTACCGACTTTTGTGTGTCTGTTGTGTACGAATCCCGCCCTAAAACCTATAAATTGGTCCTTCGAGCCGGATCACAATGGATAGCCGCGTTGCTGGTGTTGTCACACGGAGCAAAGCCCACGCTGAGGCTGAGCTACGACCTGGAGCGGATACCACGTGTGTCACTACGATCCCGCGTAGTGAGGTTGTTGCCACGTGCGCGTCGACCGGGTCGCGATCAAGCCGCATGAGCCGCGAAGCGCTGCGCCTCCGTGCCGAGTACAAAGCCGAGGAAGAACTCGTCAAGTTAAAAGAACAACTAATAAGAAAAAAACTAGCATTAGACATCGCTGAGATCGAAGACGAAGAAGCAGAACATCACGCTCCGAGTGTTTGCAGTGGTCCTAATAACGTAGATGAGTGGATAAGCTCTAGTCAAGTCCCATGCGAGCACCTGGATTTACCGCCAGCGCCTCCCGCGCCGGCCGGCGCGTGCTCGACCGAAGGCCTAACTCGAGAGCGCGCGCGCGGGCTCGCGCATGCGCCGTACACCGCGGTCGGCGTCCACGCGTCGTTCGCGCCCGCGGCGGCTTCCTCCCCGCCCGCTACGAAATATGCGCCTGTCGCTCCGTCCGGGGCCACCAACACCGCCGGCGCCGTCGCAGCTTCCGACATCATGCATCTAGCCGACGTTATTATTACGAGCATGACTAAACGGCCAAGACAGAATTATGATCTTCCCATATTTGATGGCAGCCCAGTTGACTGGTTGGCGTACCGACGCACCTACGAAGCCACCGCGTCCAAGTATAGCTCGTATGAAAACGCCGTGCGACTACAAGCATCGCTCCGTGGCGCGGCAAAGTGTGCCGTCGAAGGTCTGCTGAGTACCGGGTCCGACCCAATAGACGTTATAGACGCCCTCGAGGAAGAATTCGGACATCCAAATCTACTTCTGGAAACTGCTGTAAATAAGATACGAAGTCTACCGAGGGTGTCCGACAGTGGCGTCGAGCTTCGAAATATGACGTGCGTCGTTCGAAATTGTGTTTACTTGTTAAAAAACATAAGAGCCGAGGGTTATATCAACAACCCACAATTAACTCATGAAATCCTAAGCAAATTAACCCACTATCAAAAAGCGCAGTACGGCGAGTTTGTTATGAAAAAAAACATCAATAGCAACGAAGATCTTCGTGTTTCGCCGAACATAAATATACTACTCGAGTTTCTGAGTTATTTGTCACGAGCGTCAGCTTTTTATCTACCACTGAACATAAGCACCGAGCAAAATAGTAACAGTCATCGCAACCGGACCACCGCTCCTGCTTACCCCGCGAGCTCTGCCGTCGCTGATAGCAGTTCGCGCGCGGGGCGCGGGCGCGCCGACTCCACGCGTCGACAACAACGCGAACATATTCACCGTGTTCACATCACCAGCGAGGAAGCTGCGTTATCGAGTGCATCGCGAAGTACGTCGTCGCAATCGAGTGTGTGCGTGTTGTGTAGTAGTGCGAGTCACCGGTTACCCGAGTGCGAGATGTTTATAAATAAGAGTGAACGAGATAAGTGGGACTATGTGAAGGTAAATAAGTTATGTTTTAAATGTTTAGTGCAAACCCATTCTCGTTATCGTTGTCGCGCAAAACGATGTGATAAGTGCCGTTCTCCGCATCACACACTTCTCCACTACGAGAAGTCGAGCGGCTCGAGCGCCGCCGGCGCCGCAGCCCCACCCGCGGGTGCCGCGGAGCAGACGGCTGCGCCCCACCTACAGTCGCCGTCGGACGCTGAGTCGGTAACGAGTGTGGGTGAGCGATGTACAAACACTAAAACGTTGTTAAAAATTGTTCCTGTTAGTATTATTGTGAACCATGTAAAATATAGTTGTTATGCATTGCTTGATGATGGTGCCACTGTGTCGTTAATCGATTCAAGTATTTGTAAGTTAAGTGGACCATCATCCCCGTTAAAAATTGTAAGTGCAGGCGGTCATGTTATTATCGATAAGAATTCGTGTAGGGTGACTGCGCTAATTCGTGGACCTAACGGCCTGTGTCATGATGTATCGTTACGCACGATTGAAAACTTAGACTTACCGACCCAAAGTATTTCCGCCAGAGTTATAGATACATATAAACATTTACGAGACCTAGATTGTGGTGAGATGTCATGCGCTAAACCATTGCTATTAATCGGGCAAGACAATTGGCAGTTAATAGTAAACCAGGAGATACGACAAGGTAAATCCGGACAACCCGTAGCGTCACTTACGAAGTTAGGGTGGGTTGTTCATGGACCTGTAGGTATTTATGATAAGTCTGGTCATGAATCGGTTAATGTCGTTAATGATAATTTAGATGATTTAAGTGAACTTGTGAAACAACAATTTTTGCTCGAGTCAATCGGTATCGCAGAATTGTCACGTAAAAATGTCGAGACTGAACGCGCTTGTAAGATTCTAGATAGCACTAGCCGCCGTGTTGACGGGGGCTGGGAGGTAGGCTTACTATGGTCACGTGACGCGGTACACTTACCTGACAATTACGATTACGCTGTGAAGCGTCTACGCGGGATAGAGAGTAAGATGGATAAAAATCCCGACTATGCTGAATCGTATTCGCGTCAAATTGAAAGGTTAATTTCTGAGAATTATGCTAGGCGATTGGTTAATCCACTCAGTGTTAACCCGGTATGGCACCTGCCGCATTTTGGGGTCATTAACCCGAATAAACCAAATAAACTTAGATTAGTCTATGATGCCGCGGCCAAATATAAAGGTGCATGTTTGAATGATTATTTATTAACAGGGCCTGACTTGTTAAACTCATTATTAGGTGTTCTGTTCAAGTTCCGATCTGGCCCAATTGCTTATACAGCGGACATAGCTGATATGTTTTTGCGAATTAAAATTCGGACGGAAGATAAGGGCGCGCAGCTCTTTTTGTGGAGAGGCCGGGACAGAGGGCGCGATCCTGATACATATGTAATGGACTCGATGATCTTCGGTGCTAAGTCGTCGCCTGCCTCAGCCATTCATATTTTGAATAAAAATGCTAGTGAGTTCCGAGATTCACATCCTGAGGCCGTCAAAGCCATCCACGAAAACCACTACATGGATGATTACCTAGACAGTGTTGATTCAATAGATAGTGCTCGTCAGCTGATCAAAGATGTCTCCATGATACACTCCGCTGGTGGATTCTCTATCAGGGGGTGGGTGACCAATTCTGCAGAGCTTCGAAAAGAATTACCAGCTGTCGTGCCAGGTACTATAAATTTTGATAAGTCTCCGTTTAATGGTGAACGAACTTTAGGAATGATATGGGTGCCAGAGTCAGATGAATTAGCCTTTGACTTATCGTTCAAAAAGGTTACACCAGATGTAGTTGAGGGCAAAGTTATTCCTACCAAACGGCAGTTCCTGAGATTTATTATGAGTATTTTTGACCCATTAGGCTTACTTTATCCTTACACGATAAAGTCAAAAATTTTGTTGCAGAAAATATGGAAATCTGGTATAGGATGGGACGATCAACTTAAGGAGGACGAGTTTAAGGAATGGGAAAAGTGGCTGCATGATATCAAACAATTAGATAACGTACGTGTGCCACGGTGGTACAAGCTTGGCCCTTCTGCTGTCGAATTACACGTTTTTGGTGATGCCAGTGAATCAGCCTATGCTGCAGTAGCATATCTTGTAGGTAGGGATGACTTTGGCAAAGTAACCGTCTCACTTGTTATTGGCAAGGCTCGTGTCGCCCCCCTGAAGGTAATATCCGTGCCCCGTCTTGAACTGCAGGCAGCTGTGTTGGCGTGTAGGTTAGCTTGTACCGTCGTTAAAGAGCAGGGCTTGACAATAACACGCAAGTACTTGTGGTCTGATTCAAAAACCGTCTTAAAATGGGTGCATTCGGATCCTCGTGATTTTCAGAAGTTCGTTTCACATCGATTGGCAGAAATAGACCGGAAGTCCAACCCAAGTGAGTGGCGTTGGGTGCCGTCAGCAGAAAATCCCGCTGATGAAGCCACGAAACTGTACTGGCCTACAAATTGTAAATTGTGGTTTACAGGTCCAACTTTTTTATACCAGGATAAAGACCAGTGGCCGGTCAATGAGTACGACGATGCTGTTGATACGGATTTGGAACGCCTTGAGAAGGTTCACCTTGTAAAGCAATATGTTCCGCTATTTAATGTCGATAGGTTTACCAGTTGGACACGGGCTGTTAGAACTGCAGGTCGAGTTCTTGCTTTTTTAGGTATGTGTCGCAAGAACCAGGTTGAGACGTTAACAGTTGGCAACGTCCGTGAGGCTGAGATTCTTTTGTTGAAACAATGTCAAGTCGAGACTTTTCCTAAGGAGTTGGCACTATTAAAGACGAAAAGTGCATTGCCTGCGGAAAGTAAAATTCGCGATTTAGATCCTTTTTTGTATGAAGGTGATGGGTTGCTTCGAGTCAGAGGACGCCTGAGTGCTGCACCGGAATTAATGTTTGACGAGAAGTATCCCGTTATTTTAGATGGGCACAGCTATACTGCGCGTCTTATTGCACTTGAATATCATAAGCGCGCTCACCACGCCAATACTGAAACTGTGATCAACAGTATAAGAGAAAAATATTGGATTACTCAGTTGAGACGTACAGTCAAATCCGCCGTATCTAAGTGTCAGCCTTGTCTTGTCCGTTGCGCTCGTCCTTCGTTGCCCAAGATGGGTGATCTACCAGCCGCTAGACTCGTTAATACTAGAAGAGCTTTTGTACATTGTGGGGTAGATTATTTTGGGCCAATGGAAGTTTCAATAGGAAGGCGCCGTGAAAAAAGGTGGGGTGTAATTTTTACATGTCTTGTCACTCGTGGTGTGCATATCGAGCTCGCGGCTTCGTTATCAGCTGACTCGGCCATAATGGCGATTCGACGCTTAATAGCTCGCCGTGGACAACCCTCTATCATGTTCAGCGATAGAGGCACGAACTTTGTCGGTGCTGACGCAGAACTGAAAGCTGCCATTCAGGCAATGGAAAGCGACCAAACTATGGATTTCTTGGTTACCAAGGGCATTTCTTGGCAATTTAATCCCCCCGCGGCCCCGCACATGGGTGGGTGCTGGGAGCGGCTCGTCCGCTCAGTAAAGACCGCACTTAAAGTTATTTTGTCGGCGCGTGCGCCTAAAGAGGAGTTATTAATTACATTGATGGCTGAGGTGGAAATGACCCTAAACAGTAGGCCATTAACCTTTGTAGGTATGGACCCCGATGGACCCATCGCTCTTACCCCAAACCATTTATTGATAGGTACAGCTACCGGTGCAACCACGCTAGGTATCTTTGATGCATCGGACTTAACAAGTAGAAAGGCATGGGTGAAAGCCCAAGCTCTGGCAGACATGTTTTGGAGACGGTGGCTCAAGGAGTATGTTCCAACCCTCCAAAAGCGTCAGAAGTGGTTGCACGAAGTGCCACCCGTAAAAGTGGGAGACATGGTTCTTATTTTAGAAGAGCATCAGCCTCGTAATGCATGGCCTAGGGGCATAATTAGCGCAGTCCACCCAGGCCGTGACGGCCAAATTAGAGTAGTTACTGTAAGAACCTGTAGGGGCTTGATGAAGCGACCCGTTGTAAAAATAGTTGTGTTGCCTACTGACGAGTGTGTTCAGGAACAAGGGGGTGGAATGTAGGCAATTCCTTTGATTTTTTGTATCTTAGCAGTAAGTTTATAATTATTTAAGTTTTGAATATCGCGCGAAGCGAATGGCATCATCGCGCGCCGTCCGCATCGCTACACTTCATGCTATCCCTGTCGCACTTGCATAAAGCGCGCGAACAACAATGTTGTCCGCGCGCGTGTCGGCCAACGGTCACCGTGTGCCGCATGACCAGTAGCGTCATAAACACACTCGCGAGCGGGCGCGTACTTAACGCTCAGGCGTTCCCGCCAAAAATGTATACCTAATGCTAGTGTTGTATGTACTGTGAAATTTTGTAATTTTAATATACGCGAGTTTTTACCGACTTTTGTGTGTCTGTTGTGTACGAATCCCGCCCTAAAACCTATACTGTTCTTTCTAAACCATAGGTAATAGGTAGACAGTACTGTTGGACACTCGCATAAGTCTGTTCTTTCTAAACCATAGGTAATAGGTAGACAGTACTGTTGGACACTCGCATAAGTCTGTTCTTTCTAAACCATAGGTAATAGGTAGACAGTACTGTTGGACACTCGCATAAGTCTGTTCTTTCTAAACCATAAGTAATAGGTAGACAGTACTGTTGGACACTCGCATAAGTCTGTTCTTTCTAAACCATAGGTAATAGGTAGACAGTACTGTTGGACACTCGCATAAGTCTGTTCTTTCTAAACCATAGGTAATAGGTAGACAGTACTGTTGGACACTCGCATAAGTCTGTTCTTTCTAAACCATAGGTAATAGGTAGACAGTACTGTTGGACACTCGCATAAGTCTGTTCTTTCTAAACCATAGGTAATAGGTAGACAGTACTGTTGGACACTCGCATAAGTCTGTTCTTTCTAAACCATAGGTAATAGGTAGACAGTACTGTTGGACACTCGCATAAGTCTGTTCTTTCTAAACCATAGGTAATAGGTAGACAGTACTGTTGGACACTCGCATAAGTCTGTTCTTTCTAAACCATAGGTAATAGGTAGACAGTACTGTTGGACACTCGCATAAGTCTGTTCTTTCTAAACCATAGGTAATAGGTAGACAGTACTGTTGGACACTCGCATAAGTCTGTTCTTTCTAAACCATAGGTAATAGAATAGGTAGACAGTACTGTTGGACACTCGCATAAGTCTGTTCTTTCTAAACCATAGGTAATAGGTAGACAGTACTGTTGGACACTCGCATAAGTCTGTTCTTTCTAAACCATAAATAATAGGTAGACAGTTGATGGCAATAGGCTCGCCCGCCATTACATGAGACTTAAACATAACTGATGAAATGTGGATGTACTATTAGGTACATCTCAGCCTAAGTTTTGGTGTGTTATTTTAAACGAAAAGCGAGTAAATCTAAGTAGACACAACTACAGAGTTCTCGCTGGCGGCGGCGGTGTAATCAGTTATTGATTGAACCTATAAACTTAATTATAATGTACCTCTTTCTTCTTGAAAGAGGATGTCGATAGCTAGTCGCTTCTTCGTCGGCGTGGCGGTAAGGCCGAGGCCTTAACGTAACCCTTGTATTAAAATTCCAGACAAAAGTCCCGGTTTATGGGACCAGCTCCTACACGACCGTCCCGAGCTGGTGGCGGATGGCAGCAACGGAGACGTGGCGTGCGACTCCTACCACCTGTGGAGGCGGGACATCCAGATGTGCGAGGAGTTGGGGCTCAACATGTATAGGTAACTGTCTCGTGAATGTCTCATGGCATTCAGCCCATGTTCCCTGCTAATGTAGGCCTTCTCTCCCTCCGTTATCGACTCTAAGAGTGTGACCTGATCGCGCTGGATCGTCAACATTGGGACTTATAAGGAATCATAATAATATCTCCCGAAATAAACCTGATATCAGGTAACTTAATGCCTCATGGTCTAGTGATTCCAAGCGCGACTGCTTAGCATGAGGTCCTGGGTTCAATTCCCAGGTCGGGCAAAGTATTGGGGTTTTCCATCAGGAATTTCTCAGTGGCAGCCACGGAGTCTGGATTCGTGCCCTGTTGATGGCAATAGGCTCGCCCCCTTTTACATGGGACTTCAACATAACTGGCGAAAATTATGTTACTTCGTTATGAAAGTTCGAAATGCATTGAAAGCATTTGGTCTTGTCGAGGCTCTCCGGTTACCCATCTGTAACATTTTACACCATATAGGCTCACGCAGACACGCGCTGCTCGGCGCGCGGCGGTAAAATCTCCGTAATTATAACATGATCTTCGCGCCTGTGTGCGAGGCTTTGCGGCGCGGCAATGCCGCTGTGCCGCAACGCGCGACATTACGCGTCTGTCCGCATGAAGCTTAACACTATTAAGGAAGCTCTTCTTTCAGGTTCTCAATATCCTGGCCTCGTCTGCTCCCGTCTGGTTACCCCAACCACATCAGTGAGGATGGCAAGAACTACTACAACAACCTGATCGACGGTCTACTGGAGAAGGGCATCCAGCCTCTTGTTACCATTCACCACTTCGATCTGCCGCAGTCCTTGCAAGATCTAGGTAATTATGAACACAGAAAAAGCATAATCTTTATAATGTTCTCACAGTTGGGTCATATTCCTCCTCTTTGTAGGAGGGCCGTACTCCACCAGACGAACCCAATGTGGGTTGAGGACGCAACATAATGGGTGTAAAAGTACCCTTAACGAAGCTGAGAGGCACTTGATCTATCCGTCATTGCGTTATTTTTTAACCGACTTCAAAAAAGGAGGAGGTTCTCAATTCGGTTGTATGTTTTTTTTTGTGTTTGTTACCTCATATCTCCGTCATTTATGAATCGATTTGAAAAATTCTTCTTTTATCTGAATGGATCTACTTCCCGATTGGTCCCATAGAAATTTCATCAAAATCGGTTCAGCAGTTTGGTTTTGAAATCAAAATAGCTGGAAAAAATGTCATCCAAGTAAAAGAAATTGCGAAATTGATACTTGACAAGGATTTGTGTGTGATACTGTAACTAAAAAGGGTAAAATAAAGACATTTTGCAAAAAAAAACCGACTCCCAAAAAAAACACTAAAAAGTGGAAAATAACATTACTTTCGGAAGTCGGTGCCAAAAAAGTCAATGTAACAAACCATAGTCACCGACTTCCGAAAGTAATGTTATTTTCCACTTTTTACTGTTTTTTTGGAAGTCGGTTTTTTTTTGCTAAATGTTTTTTTTTGTACTAGACCATAACTGGAAAACTTCTAGTTACGGAGGTATTGGGCGTCAAAGTTCCAACTTTTTCACAAGTTCAACCAGAGGTCGGAATTAGGTAGAGTTATTTATATACCTACACTGATTTCATACAGCGAAAGAATAAAGTGGATATGCCTCAAATCCCGAGATAAATTTTAAAGAGCAGAAAAATGACGAAAAACGTGATTCATTAAATAAAAAAGTTAGTCTTATCATATCTATCTCTGAGGCTTTTATTATTATTTATTTGTAATATTGTTGGCCACACGGGATTGTATTATAAATCCCGGGAAATCCCGGGAAGATCCATATTAATATCAACATTTCGATGCAAGTACATAAATAACTCTACCTAATTCCGACCTCTGGTTACAACTTTACTTTAATTACCTCCACGGTACCCGTACAATTCAATGCATTCATCAGCACAGTGTTTTATGGAGTCCGTGTGACACTGGTCACTTTCACACACTCGTGTCAAAGTGACCAGTGTTACGCGGACTCGTTTTATGTGCGTTGCATTGAGTCCTACTGTACAACGCGGTTTTTCACCTCAAAATCAAAAGCGTGTACCAACGATAATTTTTGCGGAGCGTTATTTAGTTTGATGTATTGCCGGCTTCGTGAATGGTCCGTTTACACCTTGTATGTTCGAATTTTCGGCCCTAGAACTTCATTTCTTCAAGATGCTTTCCTTCACTGTTTTAGAGCATCAAAGGGAATGCGTCGAAAACTAATCCTGTTTCGAAAAAGATTAAGATATTTTTTTAATTTTAATTGGTGGAACTTGACTCTCTATTTCATGATTCATGGTTTGTTATATTGCAGTTATTTATGTCACATAATTATTGTAAGTTCTGAAATATAATCTGATATAGATTATTATCTAAATAGTTATTGTTTACAATAGATAGACGTGTGATAGCTTTATGAATTTCCGATAATCTAGTGGTTTTACGACAAACTAGATTTCGTTTATAGCTTAGGTGGACGATTAGAACAGGTAACCGCTAAAGTAAATGCTATAATCGTGCACTTTAAGAATTTGTTTATGGCACTAATAAAAAAGATTTGATTTTTATCAATAAACTTTATCGATATCATCATAATTTTATGGTTCTAATAAAAATATGATTTTTATCAATCTTTTTTATCGTGTGGTTAGTGTCTTACCTGGTGTCAGAGTTTTTATGCCGCCCAAGGGCCTCTGTCTTGGCTTTACATGCCGTCGAGAAATATCTCTCAGGCATACTGGTTTCCTTACGATGCTTTTCTTCACCGAAGCAAGAGATTATTATAAAATACGCACATGATTCCGAAAAAATAGAGGTGCGTGTCTTGGGTTCGAACTCGAGACTTATGACTTGGTAATCCAACGGTCACACCACTAGGCTATTACTGCTTATTTTCATCAATAATCTTCCGCTTCGTTTTGTTTAGTTTACGCATCGTGATTTCCTCGTATTGTTAGACTCGCCTTCAAGTGTAACCAGATGTTGCCAGAATTGAATATCGGTATTTTAAATGGAGCGTGTTTCTATCTGACCTTTGCCTTTTTTCCAGGCGGCTGGGCGAACCCTCGCATAACAGACTGGTTCGCAGACTACGCAGAAGTGGTCTTCTCTCTCTACGCCGACCGCGTGAAGTACTGGCTCACCATCAACGAGCCCGTGATGATGTGTGACGGAGGATACGCGCAGTATGGCGCCCCGTACATCGATGACCCAGCTGTGGGCCGGTATCTGTGCAATAAGAACGCGCTGATAGCTCATGCTAGGGCTTACAGGATCTATGATGAGTTTTATAGGCATAGGTATCATGGTAAGTTTGCCATGTGTGTTAGCATCTAACCCCCCCCCAAAGCTAGGTACAAATGCGAGGTTTTTTATACTAAACAACCTGACCGGCGCAACTTCGTCTGCGTAAAATTTTTGATTAATGCTCCGCTCTTTTTGGTCGCAGCGTGATGTTTTATAGCCTACTAGCGACCCGCCCCGGCTTCGCACGGGTTCAATGATAATACTAATGTTTTCTCTACTGTAATACCTTCCTCTTGAATCACTCTATCTATTACAAAACTGCATCAAAATCCGTAGCGTAGTTTTAAAGATCTAAGCATACATAGGGACAGACAGACAGCGGGAAGGGACTTTGTTTTATACTATGTAGTGAAAATTGAGCCTTCCTCGATAAATGGGCTATCCAACACTAAAAGAATTTTTTTAAATTCGAACTATTTGTTCCTGAGATAGCGCGTTCAACCAAACAAACAAACAAACTCTTTAACTTTATAATATTAGTATAGATAGGGTTGCGTTCGGCCGCAACTCGTCTGATGTGAAGCGATGATGCGGTCTAGGGTGGAGCACGCTTGCCTAGAAGAAACCGATTCATCCGAACCTTGAATAGATCCAGATTGTAATGCTCAGGGAACAGAGAAGCCAGCATTGAATTCCAAAGACGACTAATATCATTGAATTTAGAAATCTTTATTTCAGTTCAGTTTTTCTTATAGTTTAGCAAACTTACAAATATACCATTTTTACAGGTAAAGTATCGCTACCAACTCTGTTCTTCTGGTTCAAACCGTTCACGCCGGAGGATCAAGAAGTCACTGATTTAACTATTGATCACTGGGTAAGATCATTTGTTAATAACACTGCACAAACAGCTTGTATTACTGAGCTAATTCTTCTCTCGAATTAGTACGGAAATAGCCAATAAAGAAACAACCTTACCCGATTACCCACCCAGTCAGCAATGCCGACAATATGTCAGACTATCTGCGTCGTGCTAGACATACGGATTTCGACAAAAATAAAATCGAAATCAAAGCTCATTTATACAAATTAGGCTGTTAATCAGCACTTTTTGAACATCAGGGTTTACAAGAGACAGTCCTCCAAAACGCCCGCCCTTCGTCACTTCCTAGTGTTTTATCTGGGAAGATGAAGTGGCGGAACAAACTCCCCAGCAACACATCTGTCTATTAGATTTCATTCGATGATACTTGGCTCAGTCTTCGCTTATAGATAAAATAAACCAGGTGATAGTGGTCTAGGCTTAAGAGAATTTATTTATTTATTAATAAAAAGGTACACCAACAGCTTCTGTATATAAATTATAAAATGAAGTGGTAATAAGTAATAGGCTTATACAGTTGCCAATAACAGGTGAACCAACATTTACAATAATAAGTGGTAACTTGAGCTAAAAACTAAAAATATTCAAACCAAATTAAATTTCCAAACAAGAATTTTGAGAATTTCCAAACTCCGCGCAGATGTATCAACTACGCTAGCTTCTCAACATCTGCCTAACCTTTTCCCAACCATGTTGGGGTCGGCTTCCAGTCTAACCGGATGCAGCTGAATACCAGTATTTTACATGGAGCTACTGCCTATCCGACCTCCACAACCCAGTCAGTACTATACGCTTTGGTAAGACTGCTTGTCAGACTTTCGGGCCACTGACTGCCTGTAACGACGGTAAACGATCTACAAATGACAGCTGGGACCAAAGGCTTAACGTGCTTACCGAGGCACTACGCTAGCTTCTACTATACAATATATCTATGTTTCTCTTAGGAGGGTCGATACGCTCACGCCATATTTTCCAAGGAAGGCGGTTGGCCACGTAAACTAGAAAAAATATTGAATGACATCGCGAGGAAGGAAGGCTACTCGCATCCCAGACTACCGCCTTTCACTACCGATGAAATAGAACTGGTTCGAGGTATGCCTGTGCTTTTGTGTAAATAGACCTCATTCGTCAAGAACCTTCTGAGGCAAGAAGAACAAATGCTTATATACCATTTTTACTTTGAAAGGGAAAGGGCAGTAGTCCAGTACTGCCTAGTAACCCTCAGTTTATGCCAGTCGTAATACAGAACGGTCTTCTACTTTGGCATAGACTGTCAATGATTTTTCGCTTGAGATCCAGATGCCTTCGTTCTTTATGTACTTAAACAGCTAATGTCTAAAGGTATACTCTAGTTAATGGACGCTTCACCCAATCAAACCCAAAAAGGTGCCGGTAGCCAAGTAACTCTGTAAAAAACATGCTATAAAAGAATTTAACTTTGAAAATAATGAATGATGAAAAACCATACTCGGCCTAAACATTGCTTGCTTAATTTTTTCAGGAACTTACGACTACTACGCGCTGAACCACTACACAACGCGGATGGTGAGAAGAGTGAAGCCAGGAGAACAGCCAGGGAAATGGCTTTTCGACGGCTCTGAGGAGCTGAAGACAATAATGGATAAGGATCCTTCGTGGGACACTACTGCGGTTGACTGGTTTGCGGTGAGATACTTCATAAATGATGTTTATTTTGCAAATAGGTTTTTACAAACGCTTTTACACGTCTTCTTTTTTAAAAATAAATGAGGCCGGTGTTTCGTATCTGACTACTCTGAGAAGAAACAGCCGAAACAAACTGAGAGGTCATAGTCTCTTTTAAGGTCCAGACATAATCTTGATAAACTCACATGAGGACTATGCAGATGAGTGTCTGAGATGGTCTTTTGAAGAAAGAACACACACACAGATTTGAGTGGACCTGTCCAGCCAGTGCAAGCAATTGTCAGTTATCGTGTAGCTCGACTCATAACTCAAGGAGCTCAACGAAACGACGAACAATACCAAAGAAAGGAGTTTTGTGGTACTCAATCTGCCAGACAATAGTAAAACAAACAAAAAACATGAAAATTACCCACATTGTCCTCACATTCACACTAATCAAATTAAATTAATAATACTTACAAAATAAACTTGTAAGTGCGACTACTGAAGGTGAAGTCCTAGTTCGGTTCCCGGGTTGTTGGGCCATTAGTCAGTAGTAATTTAAAGTTTGAAAGTTGGGTAAATACATATTATGTACTTTTGTGGTAAGCACGTAAAGCCGTTGTTCCTGCGCCTGATCACTCCAAGGTCGTGTCTGATTGAAGTCCCATTGTACTATGAGAGTAACGTAACAGAGAGTGCACCTGTGTTAAGATATCTCGTTCTGACTGACTGAATTACGATTTATTGGGCTACTATAACGTCTTATGACGTCGTAGACAGCTGTCTAGTGCCATCTCTTTCCCACTCTCGAAAGAAAACTAAAACATTTCTGCATTAAGAGATCGTAGGGTTCAGTCGCAGAATGTACCTTTCGCAAAATGTACCCCATACGCAAAACGTACCTTTATCAAAATGCACCCTTCTCATAATGCACCTTTATCATAATGCACCTTTCGCAAAATGTACCTTTTTTCTACATTAACTCTTATACAGTGCTACAGCTGTAATGAAAAGGCTAATTAAGGATTGATTTTATTAATAATCAAATCATAATTGAAATAACATCACAAAAGTCGAATGAAACCATTTCTTTTTACTCGTGTTCATCTGTCCACCGAATAAAATTAAGTGATTAAGTGAGTGTCTTTACAAATTGAGAAGGAAAATCACCTAATGCCGAATTTAATAAACAGAAAAAAAAACTTATTTCTAGTATTTCGCCCTAATTTTATTTTTTGCTCAAAGTCAATGCACCCCTCATTATGAGAAAGGTGCATTTTGAGAAAGGTACGTTTTGCGTATGGGATACATTTTGCGAAAGGTACATTCTGCGACTGAACCGATTCAGTAGGCCTACTGAAGGATATTATTAATGTTAACTGAAATAATTTTCCAGGTATATCCCGAAGGTCTTCGCGAGCAGCTGCACTGGCTGAACTCCACGTACGACGTGAAGGAGATCGTCATCACCGAGAACGGAGTACCCTCACTAGACCCCGGTCTCGTCGACACGCAGCGGCTGGAGTACTACAGGGACTATTTGGAACAGGTGATTACAACGTGAAAAAAAATATATAAAAACACAAGAAAGGAAATTATATGAATGTACTCAAAAATCATTAGCACGACTACATCCTAACCAAAGCGATCATATCACGAACATTTGACCACCACGGAGTCATACGAGTTTTTCGAGCAAATGAGTATTACCTTATGAACGTAAATATCGCGTAATCGCGCGACCTATTTGTTTAGTTGGGCCGTTCTAATCATGCAGATCTCTATTTAAAAATGAGGTTAATTATTCTTACTAGTCTGTATACAGGGTGGCGCCGACAATACGACTATAAATTAAACTGTGTATACCTCATGACGTTCCCAGTCTACGTACAAAAATTAATTCGAATATATCCAGTAGTTTAGTCACAGGACATTATTTTTCATACCTATTCGGAATTTTCTACATGTTGTAGATTAATAGGCTAGCAATTACAGGTTAACGACCCCCGCATCGGTATAAACACTAAACACATGTTGCCAATTCACTATTTCAAAAACCTTTGCCAAATTCGTTCTTTAAATGTTATTTCCAGACGCGAATTAGTGCAAATTATACCTAAGGTGCGTAAACCAATATTTATAAATGGTGTTGTATTTCGTAAACAGTTTTATGCTATTTTTTTTTTTTATTTCGATGTTAGGATTTTTTTGATAGTTTAAAAATATTCCTATGAACTAGTATTACCGTTGTTTTCATTTATTGTCATATTGTCAGCGCCACCCTGTATATTAGTAGTGAAGCCAGATGCTGGTGCACACTTTTTTCAAAATAACTGCTATAGTATGTCTGTCAAAGTCTACAACAAAATACGTAAACAAATAAGACAACTCCCATGTACTTATTACAAAAAAAAAACTCTAAAGATGGCTGTGTAATAATGTATTTTATACACAATAAATGAGTTTTTAGCATATAATCCTAGCTATATCAAATGGTTTTACTGTACGTACCAACCTGACATATTTATTTGATAGCTTTTTGTGTAACATCACTACATAATATAAATATTTCAATAGGTACTTATTATTTTTTTAGTTGAATTTGTAACTCTTGCTTATCTAAACTGTAATTTTTAGCGTTGTATCACAATATTTTCATGCTGAATTTTAGTAAGTGGAATATGTAAAACCTATCTAAACCTATCTATCTAACACGTCAATGTACCATATTTCACGCAAACAATGATTATTCTATTCTATCGCTTTGGTTAGGAAGCGGGGCGAACATGAAAGTTAATTGTATTTCGTTATTGTAAACATAAAATTTCTGACTGTATAAGGAACACTTCGATCCAAATCGCAGACGTTTGCAACACAGCCGCCAAACTAAAATGGAACTGGGCTGGCCACATATGCCGCATGTCGCATCAAAATTGGGCCAAAGTGGCAACAGATTGGGTTCCGAACAACAGAACCCGCCGACGCGGTAGGCCCAGAAGGAGATGGCGTGACGAGCTGGACTCTTGGACGCTGGATTGGGCCCAAATAGCCCAAGCTAGAGAAGAATGGAAAGAGGGAAGGGAGGCCTTTGCCCTGCAGTGGGACACATGAGGCTCATAATAAAAAATAATAATAAAAAAAAACATAAAATAACATCACACTTGTAATCCCCGACGAGTTAGGCAGAGCTGTACCTAATAGCACACCCATATTTCGCCAGTTATGTTTAAGTCCCATGCAATAGAGGGCGAGCCTATTCCCGTCGACCGGAAACAAAAATGCAAATTCCGTGGCTGCTACTGAAAAACTCCAATAACACTTTGCCCGACCCGGGAATCGAACCGTAGACCAATGAACGTGACTGCACCCACTAAACCAACGAGACAATTCGTTATTGTAGTGAGGATAAAGTCTAGATAAGTCTAGACAAGTCTAGACTTTATCTTTCATTGGCTTTTTTAACTACCGCATTTGTTTAGTGAGCGCTTGAATACTGTGAGAATATTTGTTAGAACGAAGTTTGTCTTCCAGGTTCTGCTGGCTATAAACGACGGCATCAACGTGACGGGGTACACCGCCTGGACGCTGATGGATAACTTCGAGTGGTTGAATGGTTACGTGTAAGTTGAAACCTGTTAATATTAATAAAACGGTTTCAATATTGTTTTCGTTTGGGAGACTGTTGAGGAATCAAAGTTAGGATCAACCAGATTAAATCCAACGCTTCTCGATGTGGCAAAAAAAACTAGTACTTGACTATTTTGTTGCATTCCACACAAAATATTTGAAAAAGAGCAGGGCTCTTACAATCTCTGGAAATCTGTTTTTTTTTAGCTCAAATACACTCAGTAACCAAGTAGTTTAAAATATTGGATATTTTATTGTGACTGCTGTATATACAGGGTGGCAGGGATTCCGGCGCTAAGAATGACTGAATGATTTACCGAATACGTTGTAACCGTTTATGCGTCAGTGTCCTCTCCACCTTGTATACCTATTTTCCCCAAAACAGTTAACATACTTATTATAATTTGCTTCTAGTGCCAAATTCGGTCTCTACGCCGTCGACTTCTCGGATCCCAACCGAACCCGAACACCGCGCGAGTCAGCACGATACTACTCCTCAGTAATAAGGAGTAGAATGATACACCCGACACAAGACAATACCAAATTGAATTATGTTTAGGTTTTTTATTAAATTATAATGCATATTTTCGTTGGCTTGTTTTTTTTTTTTGTTTGGTTGTACTCAGATGTAAATATTTTTTATTAACGATTTTATTTTCACCCTCAAAGTACAATATCAAAAACGGATGTTACAAATACTAGGGGTTAGTTACAAAGGTTTTTGGGAGTCAGGAATCCAAACTAGGTTACCCTGTGCTATGGAAGAACAAGGATACAAATAAATGTGGAGGAACCAGCTGTGAAGTACGCATGTAAGTTGTGTTCTGGCCACAGTCTTTTCGCAGTTATTTTACCTTTGACAACAGTAACTGTTCCGGATCATCACATCGCGCCGGCCAGTGGAATCGTGTCATCGTGGATCCTACGTCATCGCAAGGCCCGCGCTAACGCTGGGCCCTCGAACATACCGAGGACACTCGCTCGCCGTCACTTATCGTACGCATACATCGGCCCTTTCTTAATTGTTGTAACCAAGTTAAAATTATAGTCTATCCATATCGAAAATGGCAGTTTTATTAAGTCGAGACCACCAGCATCACAACTGGAGCTCGACACTCAAACAGTAACCTTAACGACGACCAAACAAAAATATCACTGTTATTTGGACATACTTACTTATCAGTAGTAGTAGCTAAACATCACCATCTGCCTAACCTATTCCCAATTACAATGTTGGGGTGAGCTTCCAGTCTAACCGGATGCAGCTGAATACCAGTATTTTACATGGAGCGACTGCCTATGAGGTGGTTTGCAATTGTAGATGGCGACCTTCGAAACCTTCTTTGCTAGATGCAGTTATCTGTGATGTCATGATGTCTCTGCCGTGTCGTCAGATATGTTTTAGAACTGCCACTTCAAAATTGCTGGTTGCATAGTTCCATTGCAGCAAGATAGATGTCGCTACTATCCTATTACGTACAAGTAAAAGAAATTATGTGATGAGGTCATTTTATAACAAATACAACTACTAAGCATATTTTATTATTTAATTAGCTGGTTATACGTGTTTCAATTGAGTGAAAAACATTTATTTAACGTAATAAATAATTTTATTACAATAGCTAAAAATTATTATTTTAAACCCATACAAATAAATAAAATTGAAGTGTCTGTTTTTAATTTCAAAGTAGCAGCTTCTTACTGAATAAACATTATTATGAAAGTTCATAACATAAACACAACTTATAACAAAATAACATTTTTTATTTTTGTCTCTCTGTGTTTGTTTATTTCGGCTAATTCGGGTCTTTTGGGTGGCAAATATCTGTTATAAGGACTAACTTAGGCTACTTTTATTTTAGAAAAAAAGTAAGGAACCACATATTTTTTATTAAATTCCACGCGGACGAAGTCCGGGTAACAGCTAGTATTGCATGAATTATTTGCGAAACAAAAGTAAATTAGGGAAATAATTTGAATGTGAAACAACACATGTGTTCTTACACAATTGGTTCAAGTGAAACTTAATGTATCATTTAAAATGTAAGCAATAAAACATCAAAATTATTTTAAATTATATTTTTACCAAGGCTATGTTACAGTACAAAAACCACTTACTAAGACTAAGTAGTTGTCAGACTATCGGGCCACTGACTACCTGTAACGACTGTCAAAGATCTACAAATGACAGCCGGGACCAACGGCTTAACGTGCTTTCCGAGGCACGGAGGAAACTCTGTATGTAATGATGGTCACCTACCCACAGACCCTCTTGAAAATGATGTTATTTTTAAAAAGTAAACTCCATTTAATTACCTAATCATCCTGCCTTTTATTTCAACTATACCTTCCGTATTAATTATTTTAGCCTATACTTAATAAATGCATGTTCTATTGCGCCACCCTGTATATAGGTTTGTACCGAGTTTGATCCTATCATTTGAACAAAATTGGCTAAATACCTACGTATTTTTTATGTAATCCTCTCTTTACCCAACTACGGCATATCACAAAAGGAGTATAAAGTTTTTTTCTGTTGATCACTTGTCCTTTACCTATTGGGAACTTAGTCCGTAAACAAAACATGAAAAAAGAGCTCTAAAAAAACACCCACTAAATAAAACAAAACCAAAATAAAAAGGTTGTTTATTCAAAAAGACCCTTTGATTTTATAATTAATCAAAATCACTTAAAATCCTTTGATTGGGTGTCTTTACCTACATATTTAATTTATAGTCTAAAAAGATGCAGATTCATATGCAGATGTCATTCATCTTTTTGGTAAATTGTACTTATTATCTATGGTTCCGTTAATTGAGAACCTTAGGCTTTAGGGTATATATGTTCTGTGATCTTAGGATACACAAAATATCTTCGAACTAAGTAAATATTGTTGTTTAATGATGTGATTAAACAGTAACTAGCATACATAACATCACGCCTGTACTCCCTGAAGGGTTAGGCAGAGGTGCACCTAATAGTACACCCACGTCCTTCATTCAGCCAGTTATGTTTAAGTACGGGCATAAATCCTTGTCTCCGTGTCTGCTACTCAGAAATTCCTGATGAAAAAACCCAATAACACATTGCCCAACTCGGGAATCGAACCCAGGATCTCATTTGTTGAGTATTATTATCAGTAAGTGGTATAAAAAAAATCAACCTCTTCAACTTCCAAGAAATATAAATAAAACACCTACGTCCGTGTGCCGTTTTTCTTTATCTTGACCAGCGGAACCATTAGAGCGGGACGCCAATTCGCACCTGGCCAGTTTTTAATTCATCCATTACAGAAGTCGTTAAATCATTAAAATGTAAGGAAAACGTCTTAAGTGCTTTTAACCTATACATAAGTGCGGTCTACCTAAATCCATCTTCGTTCGACCACAATCCATACTTATGACCAGTGATCGGAATAGGTAGAGCTAATGTGCCTAAAGTTCAAGGAACAGAAACGAAAAGTGGAGACTTCCTTACAACAAAATTTTTTTTTTCGGAATATTTGTTCCGAATGTCGGAACATTACTTAAGTACAACTAAAATTAATAAAGTAAAACAACTATCGAATTCATTTAATGTTTCTGTTTAAAAAAAAGTTCACGATTTTTATTGTTTAAAATATAAAAGTAATCTCCTTATCTTCGTTTGAACGCCGCAACGCGAGTTTCAAAAAAAAATATTCGGAAAAAAAATTTTAGTCGTAAGGAAGTCCTCACTTTTCGTTTCTGTTCCTTGAACTATAGGTACATTAGCTCTACCTATTCCGATCACTGCTTATGACAAATAGGTAAAACATAAAAAACGCTGGTCACACACTATACGATTTACGCCCGACTGCGCGACAAAAGTATTATTGAGTTTTTCCGTCAGGAATTTCCAGTAGCAGCCACGGAGTCTGGATTTGTGATCGGGATGTCATTAGGCACATACCATATAACATAGGACTTAAACATAACTGTTCTTTCTGGTGAAATGTGGGCTTACTATTACTACGGGAATTACAGGAGTGATTTTATACTATGTCATGTGTTATGCTTTGCTATGCGCGGCAGACGAACACAATATTATGATTTTATTTGAGTAAATGTCCGGAAACTCTTTGAAAATGGACCGTAATCTAATCTTACATCTGCAGGTTTCCTCAAGGTGGTTTCCTTTCACCGATATCAGTGGTATTCGAGATAAACTTAAAGGTAACACATGAATTAAAAAAGTCACATGGGTACTTGAATAGCTCAAAGACGTGATAAGGATCAGTTCAGCCATCAGGCTGACAACACAAAGAGACTGGCACGCCTTCCAACTAACCTTCTGTCTAAACCTTGGGTGTCCCTCTAACTTTCTGAGGATGCACCAGACACTTACAAGGTGGAAGGGACACCGACTCTAAAACAGTTACGACGAGAAATTTTTCATCGGTATTTTTTTTTTTAAATCAGCTGTTCCATACATTTCGACCGTGTAGGTATTGCAGTTTTGTAGGTTGTTGTGTTTTGTGGCTGGTTTTTTTTTAATATCCAACGAAATACTTCTATAAGTATAACTGTTTTTGCATCGGTGACCCTTGAACCCTGTATTTGTTTCCCCACCCTTCAAAGCCATGTTATTGCAAATAAGAAAATGACTTTGACTTTGAACCTCAAAATTATTCGGTAACCTCTGTACTAGATAGAAAAATATAAAGTCTTTGAATTACATTCATATCCCAGGGCCAAAATTAACAAGCTTTATCTGGTAAGATTGTTATATTGAGGCCACATATGAAAGTTGGCTAAGTAGCAAATATTTAGCTGTCAATTATTTTATTACTAAATTCATTTTACTATTATTATATTAATAATTAATACTGCAATAGGCAAGAATTTGAACAAAGTAAGAAACGTCAAAGGAAGCAAAGTTAAGAATTCTTACTTTTGACAGTGTAGTTTAGTAATTGCTTGAAGTTTTAAACTAAGTACAAAAACTAATACTAAAATCGTATCTTAAATAATGACTTGTACTCAAGTAATCACTTTGTCTTGTTTATAGATACAGGTGTTAGACACATAAGGATAGTTTTAGGTGGAAATAAAATACTTGGAAAGTTTTCGTATGGCTTGTTTGCACCCTAAAAAGCTAAGTTCAAAAATGTAAGTGACTCTCTATTACTCCGGCATACAACATGAATCTACCGTTTGTTGTTTCTTGTGTAGCTGGACTTAGGTAAATATTTTTTAAAATATCGAACCGAAAATATAAGTAGCAGTCATTTAGTAAATAGCTCTCTTTAGTCAACTAACGATGAGGTCTGACTGAAAGACTAGATGCAAGTTCCATGGGTTTTATATTTTTACTCAGCGTTTCCAACAATTTAAGGAGTTTCCAAGGTTTTTTTTTAATTCTTCTTCTTCTTTTTTCAATCTTCTCTGATTTTTCGGATTCATGTGCGTATTTTACTTATAATTATCACTTGTTTCGGTGAAGGAAAACATCACCAGTATGCCTGAGAGATATTTCTCGACGGCATGTAAAGCCAAGTCAGAGGCCCATGGGCGGCATAAAAACTCTGACACCAGGTTATGTACTAACCACACTTTTTTTTTATGATTAAGTAATTGTGTTGATCATTGAAAGCCCCATTTTTTTTTTGTCGCAGCCTTGAGTCACACAATATTTCTTGGTTAGTTTTAAATTTTATTATATGTATATTTGCTTTTTTATAAGGTGGGTGGACCATGGAAGGCCATGCTCCTTCAAAGGCCAATTATTAAAATTTCGTAGTTATTGCCATGTGAAGACAAATCCCTTCTATCTACATAAACATCCATCGAACTAGAAATCACAGACGCGGCGGTGAATCGCTCGCGCCACTATTTTGGCAGTACGGTCCCTTGCTTCATTGATATCGGAAATCGGCGACGTTAAAATAAGGTGGGTGTACCATAGAAGGCCACTCTAACAAATAAATAGTTATTATTCGTTTATTTACTGGATAAATGAAACTAACAAAATATTTAAGTAATACTTTGTTTTATTACGTAATATATAAACCACTTCTTTTTATTGTAGATTTAATGGCTATTTATTAACTTTTAGTGTTAAATGACTGATTTATTATAATGGCCTTCTAAGGAGCCTTGTTCCTAGCAAGGCCATTTTTAAGAGTTCAATGAAACTTAAGTTTAATCAATATTGATCAAATCTGAAATTTAAAAAAGTGGTTTATATTTTACGGAATAAAACAAAGTATTACTTAAATATTCGTCCGTTTCATTTATCCAGTATATGAACGAATAATAACTGTTTATTTATTAGAGTGGCCTTCCATGGTACACCCACCTTATTTTGTATTGTGTAGGTTCTTGTGGCGTGTGCCAATAAACGTTTTTTCTTTCTTTTTTTCTTTCCATTTCCTTAACGAAAGGAGAAATGATTGAAGGAAATTACAGTATTTTTTTAATGATAATGACCTTTCTGGGTAAATGACTCATGCCATGGTAAGCCCGAGAACTCTCACTTACTTACAACAAAGTGGACTTTTGCGAAAAATACCAATGTCACAAATTGTTCGCAACATACAAAACTGTTTGATTGGGCCGTATATAAAAACTGTCCAAATGATTTGGTGGCCGCTTAGTGTCAGATATGTTGTGGGTAACAGTACTCGTCTTATGGTACGTATCTACTCATTGCTTATTTGCAAACTGATTAGAAATAACATTTGATAAACTTCATCGACCTTCGTAAGAAACCGGTCTATAGAAAATGACTATTTTATTTAGCAGTTTTTTGCACGTACTCTGAAAAGTAATGTGAAAGAAAAGTGATAATTATTTTGATTCGACACGAGGGCGATGAGAATGCGTATGTGAGATACTATCGCGCTGACTGACGGTCGACCACTTTTCACCCTTATGCGGTTAGTGATAAGATTGAGAAGTGGTCGATCGTCAATGAGCGCGGTAGTACACATTCGCATAGGCGCTTTCCAACGCGGCGTTTTATTACCGCGCAGTGTTTTCTTCAACAGCTCTTGCCGCTGGATCAGCTTTAAGAATCTAACAGACCGCATCGCTTGCGCGTTAGAAAAGCAGAAAGACAAACGCTACCTTAAAAAAGCGCCTGACCGCCCTTGCGATCGTGAGCTCATGCTCTAAAACTCTAAATTATGCTCATTTTGGACGGCTAACTCCCTAATATTAATATGTATTAGTATACAAGGTGGAAAAAACCGACGCTAAAACGATTACCTACGTGGTAATCGTTCAGTACATGACTCTGACACACATGGTTTTTTTTTAAATCAGCTTTTCCACACGTTTTTCCCGTGTATTGCAGTTTTTTAGGAAACAGCTATTTTTTTTTATAACCGACAGTAATTTTCTATGTGGCGGTTCAAAATGAAATACTGAATGCGTGGTAACAGTTTTAGCGTCGGTGTCCTATCCACCTTGTATAGGAACCCCATCCTATTAGTATGTACTTATATTGGTAGGTACTAACAATTTAATTTACTTCCTCAGGGCTTCAGCAAGTCACTCGTGTGGCTACAACCTGCAGTTCCCGCCATGGTTCAAGTTCGGAGCCGCTTCAGCTTCATATCAGATTGAAGGGGCCTGGAATGTTAGCGGTAAGTTTTCCACTACGACAGCTAATTCAAATAATGAAGATCTTCAAACTATTCTGCGTATACTATCAAAAAGCATATCTGTTCACTCCGTGTTGTAAATCTTTAGCTCCTTCAATGCGGTGTGCATTCCACTGTTTCATTACCGACTTTTTCTTTTTTTGCAGTCGGTTCTCAATTCATCGGAATCTTTTTTTTTTGGCTGTGGGGAAATCCTCACTTGCGTGGAAAACGGAGGATCGTGTAGGATTCATTCACTACCATGGAGCTGGACGTAATCCAGCATTTGTGACATTGTGTGGCAATTCTAGATAGAATTCCTCACATTTTTTGCAATTTTACTTTTTCATACAGATGTATGAAAATGTAAAATTGCAAAAGTTGAAATTGCACTAGGGAGGGGGGAGTCTCACAAATGTGACCAGCTGTGACCAGGATATGGGGGGGGGTAAAAAGTCAAGAAATAAATGTGACGTAATTTATGGATGGCCCCTAAATGCATGCATGAAAAACCGCGCGCCACTTTGTGGTCGTCTTGCACCTAGCCACTAAGTAGTACCTATGTCTTGTTTACCAGACAAAGGCGAGAGCAAATGGGACCGCCTAACTCACCGGTATCCAGAAGTGGTGTCAGACGGCAGTAATGGCGACGACGCCTGCCAGTCCTACTACCTGTGGGAGAGGGACATCCAGATGGCTGAGGAACTGGGCTTGCAGTTTTACAGGTAGGCAACTATTAAAAAAGTTATATGTTTATACCTTTATTATTTTAAAATTTAAGTAAGTATAATGAATAAATAAAGGATTTATTCATTATACTTAAATTGTACATTTTTAAATATTTCATAAGAAACGTTAAAAGAAACCTTCTATTATTACTTATTACTAATCGTAACTTCAAAGTGCTCTTCCGAAGGTGACCGTGATTGTAAACCGCATCGGCATCGTCGCTCACACGCAGTGACCGACACAGAAAATACTTCCCACAAGTTGAGACTGTGAGGAGTATTTTTTCCAATGAAGAAAGAACGAACAATGAAACAGTGAAAATCTTCCACCATACCCTACTGAAACATAAATACGGGGTGGACGGGACACCGACTCGAAAACAGAATCCACTAACTCAGTACATGATTCTGAACATTAAAAAAAAACAACTGTTTCCTACAAAAGTGCAATGCGTACACGGTCAAAATGTATGGAACAGCTGTTTTTTTTTTAATAACCGACGAATATTGTCTATGTGTTCAGAATGATGTACTGAGTAAGTGGTTTCCGTTTCCGCGTCGGTGTCCCATCCACACCGTATAGTTGTACATTTACATGGTTCTATCTTTTCGTGCGAGGCCATAATAGGAACTAAGGCCGCCATCTTTTTTCATAACAATTTCCACTGGAATTTCGAAAACGTTAATCAAAAATGTTTACCAACCTGTGTTTATTCAAGTGCAACATGCCAGATACTGTTTCTCGTCTTATCCAGATTCTCAATATCCTGGCCTCGTCTCCTGCCAACCGGTTTGGCGAACAACATCAGTGAGGACGGCAAGAACTACTACAACAACCTGATCGATGGTCTACTGGCGAAGGGTATCGAACCCATGGTCACTATATACCACTGGGACATGCCGCAATTGCTTCAAGATTTTGGTGAGTTTTTTTTTAAATACAGGGTGGATGAGACATCGGCAATTAAAAAACAAAAAATATTTTCTATGAGGGAAGGTTTGGGAGAAAACTTTTTCTTCTTCTTCTTTCGTGTCGATGGATAAACTTCTTGGGCCCAGTATGTGGCCACGTTAATCGCAGCGGCCGTGGCGCCCCTTAGGTCCTCTAAAGTGCAGGTGTTGGGACACTTCGGACACTAGCAAGTGAGACATCGTCTGGTCGGGAGCACCGCACTCAGACGAAAGGATCTTTAACTGAATAAGCGACTGAAACTGAATAATATATAATAATAATATATGTATACAATTGTGCGCCGATGTCACTTCCACCCTGTTTAGGTAATAACTGAACCGTATGTACTGAGTATTGAGGTTTTTTACCAAAAAAATACACTTTATATCTGCATTTCTGTAATATAAATAGCGACACTAATGACCAACTTAATGAAAGTTAAGGCCGATGCTTACAGAGAGGTCAAACGGAAAACATAAAAGACTCTACACTACTCTACTAAAGGTCTACATTACTATGACCAACTACTTTAAAACTCCTATACTATTAAATTATACTACAAGAGCAGAGTTTTTGTCAGTCTTTATTTTTCGTCCTCGTACAATTAAGTAAATTATATTACTTACGTACAAACAATGTACATCATATATCTGCAAAACAATTACATAATCAAATCAAATATGTGACATTGACGGCACGGTTGGCGCAGTGGCTAAGCGATTGGCTGGTGCGCTGCGTGTCGCGGGTTCAATCCTCGCACGGAACAAATATTTGTATGGCCTACAGATAGTTGTTCCGGGTCTGGTTGTTTGTGTATGTGAGTTTAAATGTTTGTAAACGCACCCACGATACAGAAAAAATCCTAGTGTGGGGCAACGCTTTAAAAAAAAATCATTTGCTTACAAATATTGTGCGATATGTTCTTGTGAATTAAGACGTATGTAACACAATGTTACTCAATGACACAAAAGCGGCTGAACGAATTAAAATGTGACACACAGATTAAACATGCACGAAATTGAACGTAGGTCTAGTGCTCAAGAGCTCGACTCCGCCAAAGTGTTATAAAAATTTTCAATTGGTAAGATACCATAGTTATTAATTGCATATATGGATTTGTGTTCGGTTGATTGCAATTGGCTAAGTAATAACAGCCGCTCGGGTCGATCGTTTGGTTAAGCCGCGCTTACCTAGGTTGGTCCGTGGGTGGGTGGCCAGCCATTACATACCGAGTTTCTTCGGTGCCTCGGAAAGCACGTTATAAACCGCTGTCGTTTCTAGATCTTTGACAGTCGTACAGGTACTCCATGGCACAAAATTCTGACAAGCAGTCTTACCAAGAGGTATCGTATAACCCAGTACTTACTGGGTTGTGGAGGACAGATAGGCAGTCACTCCATTTAAAATAGTGGTATTCAGCTGCTTTTGGTTAGATTGGAAGCCGATCCCAACATAGTTGGTAAAAGACTAAGCAAATGATGATCGGTAGTTTAAAAGTCTAAAAATCCAATTTTCCAGGTGGTTGGGCAAACCCTCAAATCTCCGACTGGTTCGCTGACTACGCGAGAGTCGTCTACAGCCTCTACGGAGACCGTGTGAAGACCTGGATAACCATCAATGAGCCCCTGGTGGAGTGTGACTATTACTATGGAAAAGGAATCCTGGGGTCTAACCTGGACTACTTCGTGGGGCCTTACATTTGTAATAAGAACCTGCTGCTGGCTCATGCGAAGGCCTGGCATATCTATGATCAGGAGTTCCGGTATAAGTGTAATGGTTTGTGGTTCTATTTTATCTTATTCAAACTTAGGTATGCTTAATGAAGGCCTGATTTGACATATGCCAGCTGTGCCGATCCTAAATGGAGTCTTATAGCAACCGAGGCTTGGTACTGCACTCTTACTTGTATCTATAGTCAAGTTAAAGTAATTATGTACTTACTTGAGTTTAAGTAATTACTTAGGCAAATATTTTTATGCAATAGAGAAGAATTTGAACGAAGTAAGTAAGAACCGTCACAAAAGCAACTTTTGACAGTTCTAACTTCAAGCAATTAGTAAACTACAGAATAAAAATATAACAGAACTACAGTATCTTAAATTATTTTATACGCAAAATACGCGCTTTGGACGTGGAGTTGCGGATATCAGATGGTCTACCAGATAGCTGTCTAACGCCATCTCTCTCTCTCTCGAAACAGAACTAAAACAGCCGTCATGGTAACCACCATGAGACAGTCCCCCAAAACTCCGCCTTTCGCTGAAAAGATCTCTTCACCCGTTTTTTTCAGGAAAAGTTTCATTTGCAAATCACTTAATATGGCTGCAGCCGTATTCACCAGAAGATGAGGAACTGACGGAAGCAGCCAGACAATTTACAGTAAGTATGACTATAATTCCTGATAAGTTGGTATTATGACGGCTGGTAGCTTTCTACCAGTGAAAAAATTTTAGAATCGGATCAGTAGTTCCGAAGATTACACCCTACATACAAACTTACAAATTTTTGCCTCTATTAGTATACTAGTATATATATAATAAAGCTCTGGATAAAGTCAGCTTAATCCCGCGCGGGATGCGATACAAAAATAACTCGATCTGATTGTGTCAACTTACTTTTATGGTGGTGTTCTGAGTTTAGTGACTCGCACAATCGTGTCCCGCGTCCCGCGCGGAATTCGCCTCTGTTTGAAAAGACCCTTACTATTTATTTCAAATTCTCACACATTTAGGAAATGCAACATGGACCGTTTTTCAGTTTATTGTACCTAAATGTTTCACATCACATCGCGTTAAAGAAACAACGTTTAACACATCCTTGTTTCTCAGACTGGCCGCTATACTCATCCCGTTTATTCAGAAGAGGGTGGATGGCCTCCTGTGGTCGAGAAGATAGTGGCAAAGGCCAGCAAAGAACAAGGCTTCAAGGAATCAAGGCTGCCAGCCTTCAGTAAAGAGGAGATCGATCTAATTAGAGGTAAGATACTTAAGAAAAGGCAGAGACATTCATCATCATTATTCATTTCAGCTGTAACACGTACAAAGTGGATAAAAATGTACATTGACGATAGCACCTAGCAGAGTCAACATCATTCATCATTCTCCGTCCCTTATCCCAATATATTTGGGGTCGGTGCAGCATGTCTTCTTCTTCCATACTTCTCTATTACTTGTCATCTCATCAGACACCTCCTTTCTTGTCATACCTTCACACAGTCCATCCATCGTTTCTTTGGTCTTCCTCATTCCACATTCATGCTCAAGACTTTCAGAGACATGCATTATGGCTATAAACTTAAATTGCACGTATATTCTAATCACAACTGTCATTCTTTTCATTTTCGATGTAGCCTACATCGAGAACTATTGAGGGAAGTGAGCACAAGTGCTAGACCACCATCGGTATAATTTGCCCAGAAGGATTATATTACATCACTGACTGCCATGCATTGCCGACACAACTTGCGAGTTTCACCTAACATTTACCTTCCCACAGGGACTTACGATTACTTCGCCATGAACCACTATTCCACCAGGCTGGTGAGGAAACCAAGACCATCGGAACAGATCCAGAATTCAATCTTCACATATCTCGGAGACATAGATGTTGTGCTGGATGTGGACCCCAGCTGGACCTACGGTTATAGCACGATTATGGCGGTAAGTAGACGGAAATCCACTGCTTTGGCATTTTGGAATCATCATCAGAATCAGGACTCACCTACTGCTGATATTGGTCTCCCCCTTCTTCTGCCACACATCCTGGTTCCATGCCTCTCTCATCCAAGTGTCTCACGTGATTGTGATTGCGTAATAGAACCACTTAAACTCTTATTCTTCTTTCTTTTTCGTGTGGTTAGTGCCTAACCTGGTGTCAGAGTTTTATGCCGCCCATGGCCCTCTGACTTGGCTTAACATGCTGTCGAGAAATATCTCTCAGGCATGTTTAGTTTCCTCACGATGTTTTCATTCACCGATGCTAGTGATAATTATACAATACGCTCGTGATTCCGAAAAATCAGAGGTGCGTGCCTTGGGGTCGAACTTGTGACCTATGACTTGGCAGTCCGACGGTCACACCACTAGGCTATCATTGCTTTTTATGGTGCTAACTTTTATTATGGTCTTCCTTTAATGCACAGTCCTAATCTTCGATGAATCAATTCAGAAACCTGCAGTAAGTCTTACTACTAAAAAAAACCTAATACTAAACTATGTTACCTTATTCATATTCTCGTATCGACCAGATATATCCGCAAGGCATACGGGAACAGATGGCCTGGCTTAAAAAACAGTATGGTGACATTGAGATTTTCATCTCTGAGAATGGATACTCCTCCGGCGGGTCCAATCTTGATGACGACGGCCGTATCTCTTATGTCAGAGATTATTTGGAACAGGTAAAGTAAAATTTGGATAATTTTTATCTTGATAAATTGCCTCTTTTGTATAGTCTTTCCAAGTTACGCTGCTGCGATATTGAGGTAGGGTTCGATTATCAACCAAGGAGAGGTTTAGTCTCATTGACTTCGGATTTCAACATATCTGGCAAAATGTGGGTACCTACGCCATAGGTAAGCCTCCGCTGCCTCACTCTTCAGGGATCCACAGGCGTGATGTTATGTGTTATGAAATCCCCCGAGCAGTTTCGCTAATCGATGACTAAATTGCATTTCTGAAATCTTGGAATTCTAGGAACCCATTTTATGCCATGATTTTGAATGTTACATATGTTACTATTGGGACACCTCTACCTTACCCTTCAGGGAAGCCAGACATGATGTAATGTCATGATTGTGTATTTTCCAGGTCATCTTGTCCATTAATCAAGATGGTGTCAACGTGACTGGGTACGCGTACTGGACACTGATGGATAACTTCGAGTGGTCGGACGGATATCAGTATGTACACACAAATAAAGAATCTTGAATCATGGTGATTGTTGGTGTACAAAGTGTGAATTACTTACGGTTTGAAGATGACTTAAAAAGTAATCGTCAAGAAAAGTTGTGGGTAGTTTTCGTCTTGAGTTAATTGCCCCCTTAGTCCGGTCCTGAATTCGACTTCAACATCGGGCAAAATGTTATTGGATTTTTTTTATTACGACTTTCGCATTAGCAGCCCAGAGCTAGGAAGTTGATCGAGGAACTTCCGTGCCTCGGTAAGCACGTAAATCCGCTGGATGTTAGAGTGCCGTTCCATCGGAATGTAAGAGTTCGGGAAGAGAGAGTGCACTTGTGCACTATAACATCTCCTACGCAGCTAGCGGCTGTATTCGGTCGGGAGAATCATCGGGTCGGCTTCCAGTCTTACCGGATGCAGCTGAATACCAGTATTTTACATGGAGCGACTGTAATACGGTACCCCTTGGTAAGACAGGTCAGACTTTCGGGCCACTGACTGCCCGTAACGACTGTCAATGATCTACAAATGACAGCCGGGACCAACGGCTTAGCGTGCTTTCCGAGGTATGGACAAAACTCGCTATGTAATGATGGTCACCCATCCACAGACCGGCCTTGGCAAGCAGCTGTTATTATTTAGCCACGAGCTCCTCGATTCGCTATTCGGTCGGGAGAATATTATATTATTATTTCATAATTTGCGTTTTAATCAATTAATTCCTTCATTTCCAGATCAAAGTTCGGCTTATACGAGGTGGACTTCTCAGATCCCATGCGCACACGGACCGCGCGTAAGTCAGCGGTCTACTACTCGAATGTTATCAGGAGACGATCGCTGTACGTCCCACTACCGTGTGAAACTAACCAGTTCGTTTAATTAATACTTTTTTATAATTTATTTGTACCCACTACAGGCTGGTTAAGGAAATATGAAGTACAGTTAAACCAGAAAAAGCATGCGCTCGTGTTTCTCTCTTCATGTTTCTGAATCAGAACGAACCTAGAGTCAGAAAGTAACCCTCACAGAGGCAAAGATACGTAATAAAAAAAAAAAGTCGTGTTTCTTTGAACTTTTGCCTTGTCAGGTGGCCTAGCATGACTTCTTAACGCAGGAATGTTTTTCCTGTCATAGTAGCTACAGATGCTTTCGTCGCAGATCGTCATCTGTCACTCCAAAGTTTTCTTAGATTTGCATAAAGTTTAAGTATATTCTGTAACTTTTTCATAATGATTTTACAAAATAGGCTAGTACTTTGATGGTTGTTGTATTTTCGAATTCTTTTGCTTAGTGATCGGTACTAAGGTGCAGTATGCGTGCAAACCGCAAACAGGCTGTGATAGTTATAACTCAGAAACGACAAACAGATAATTTGATACCTAGATCTCTTTCGTAATCACTTAAAGCTCTGACCACACTTGGGCTAATCCCGCGCGGGATTCATAATGTGACTATTAAAATTAGTTGACACAATCGAACATTTAAAATTATAATAGAATTTTGTCCCGCTTCCTGCGAGGGATTCGCTTATATTTGGTCAGAGCTTAATACCACCCATTGTGACGTCAGCATGTAACTTTATTTCTATTGTGTTTTACCAAAACTATCTAAGATTTATATTTTTATATTGTACCTACATACTTACAATAAAGCTACTTCTATCTTACTCTATTTCTTTCATTTCTCAAATAACTTTCTATTTCTTACCTGAATACTTTTACTGTGAAGGTTTGGTCAAATCCGGGCTATGACAGAAAATGTGCTGAAGTATGTATCTGTAAGGCCCGGACTTCACCAAAGTGGAGTGCGTAGCGGAGAGATGTGCAAGATTCGACCAATCACAGGAGAGACGAGAGACGCGATGTAGATATCAGCCAATGTGATTGGTTGGTTTCCGCACGTCTGCCCTCCGCTCCACTCTTCTCCGCTTTGGTGGAGTCCGAGCCTAAATCCAAAATCTGTCCGTTCCAATTTGACTGAACAATAACTGCTACAGTCATTTTTTCATTTCCAAACCTACTGTTTCAAAACAAAAACAGCTTGATACCTAAACATGTTTATCGTTATCAAAAATTACCCAAACTTTATCTAAAAACGCATTGCAAACCAAACATTGTCGATTAGAATATCGGATAAGTAGGACATGATAATGCAATCGGTACCCTGATAAATTTCTCAAATGCCCCGTGCTCAAAGTGGTGAGCAAATCCTCCTTGTATAAAATGCATCTGTTGCAATCAATGGCATCGGTGGGAGTCGACGCGTTGCAGTGACGAGAGGGACCGAATTTAAACGGTTTAAATAGAATAGAATAGAATAGAATAGAATTTTATCAAAAATTAAAAAAAATTGAAGAAAATTGAATTGATTTTTGATTTTGTGAATTTTTTTTTTTTTTTTTTTTTAATCATATATTATAATATTTTTCTTTTGAAGATTTTAAAAACAAGATAGTGGGATAAAGTTTTAGGTTGTAAAGATAGCGGGTTGAATCCGCAGTCACTCTTATCATGGATTGGATTCAGGCAGTCGTGCTCAGGTGAGAGATGCTGTTGTATGTTTTTAATATCATTTAAGGTAATCAAAGAAGGGTATTTGTAGGTCATCTAAGGTAGCGAAATTAATTAATAATATTTCCTCAAATACTTCCTTTTACATATTTAAACATTGTATAGTACACTAGCTCTAGAAAATATTTTGGGAACCCAATGGTAATTTGCTTTTAGCAAACATGTTTAAATATATGTATTTGTGAGCCCAAAATTCAGCTATGCGAACTCCGCTCACTGATGCAGTTAAAAGGTCATCAAGTGCACAGGTACATGCGGCGCGAGATGGAATTTGGGCCAATGCCATTGGCTTATCCTCACTGATTCACACACATAACTCGCACGCCTCCGACCTCCTTAGTTCGCGTACCTCATATACATATACTACCTCGGTAGCCAGATCTGCGGCGAACAAGACCAGAAATTAAAGTAGAATATCCCTCTTTTTACTTTGCTCAATTTTTTTCTCCAGCTCCTGGGCAAATACATCCCTCCA
Source organism: Standfussiana lucernea (assembly GCA_964057025.1). Classification (NCBI taxonomy): domain Eukaryota; kingdom Metazoa; phylum Arthropoda; class Insecta; order Lepidoptera; family Noctuidae; genus Standfussiana; species Standfussiana lucernea. Next base: position 14,178,034 of record OZ059798.1, on the reverse strand, counting down.
TTTCTTCCATTATTCGCAAGCCTACGCTTGCTTCTTGAGCTTTGTCGGGATTCGGCCAGTTCCATGCACCATCTTCTTAATCTCCGTCTCCATCCCCGTGTCTCAGGACAACGGCTCTGCACTACCTTGGTGTGATACTCTCGTGCCTCGGAAAGCATGTTATTATGCCGTTGGCCCTGCGCCTGATCTCACTCCGATCGTGTCGAATTGCCGCCCATCGGAGCATGAACATGTAGGAAGAGAAGAGTGCACCTTTGTTTGCGTATAAGCATATGCACTAAAATAATATGTCCCGCGCCGTTGGCTAATCTCCCCAGAGATTGGCCGCCATAACCAAGAACAGTCAGGAGGACTATTATTGCTTTGGTCCACAGTACAGTGATCCTATCAGCGGACATTTTCCCGACGCGCCGCTAAGCTGCCTCGCTCAGCTCTGTTGGAGCTGAACGAAACCTAGACCTTGATTGAAAGCGCGTCAGGATTTACATGTACCGATCGAGCTGCAGTGTATTTTGATGAGATAACAATGCTATTCTTATCACAATGTATGCAATGTCTTACAGAGGTAAAGATATATCTGTTTAACTGTCTTTATGGCGATAAGACTAAGATACACCAGGCGGAAATTACGCGTCGGATATTCGGAAACTACGCGACATAAGTGAGTTTTAGCCTGATTTGTTGTAGGTAATTTAAAAAGTGGTTCCTGCGCGCTTTCATGGAGAACGTGCGGTCACTAAATAGGCCGCACTTGGAGATGGGGCCCGCCTGGAATGGCGGGCTGATACCAGTCGGGGGTGCGCGCGAATGTACTTGTATCTCCCGGGCCCCGGTATATGGTAGTAGTAGGAACAGAGGGTTTTTAGGCGGTTAGAGACCGACATAACCCTCCGTTAGCCCCGGAAGGGTACCCCCCTTCTGGGGCCAACGGAGGGTTATGTCGATCCATGAGGTAATCCTCACCACTCACTCAAAAAAAAAAACTTAATTTTAAAACTATTGTAGGTGCTTAGGCTGATATAAGTGGCTACGTGTTCGAATGGCATTAAGTGCAAGCAAAGGTTAATCGTCAAAATGCCTCGTCGTCCCTTGCTGAGTTCATCGTCCTAGGCTCAATCAGAACCCACCTATCGGGTTCAAAACTCAGTACAAAAACATTCACCTCCGGGCACAGCAAAGTAGGATAGAGGAAGACGGGTTTGACCAGTTCCTGCGCAATTAATCATCGTCATCATCATTTAAGCCCTAAGTCACCCACTGCTGGATTTAGGCCTCCTCTTTCCTCTGCCACACTCTCAAGCATAGAACATGTTCCTCATCCAAGAGTTTCCCCGCGATTTTTACGATATCGTCAACCCATCGAATTTTTGGACGCTCCTAGTTTCATTGGCCACCACTCGGTCAAAGTTTTTCACCATCGGCCATCTCCGCGTGTAGCTAGATGTACTGCCTAACTAAACTTGAGGCGTATCGCCCGGTCCCCGACGTCGAGTCAGTTTGTGCATCTGGCAATTTGGATGCCAATCGAACTTAAATCATAGCGTGCGCATAAAAGTGCATCGAACCATCAACAATCAGTTTATTTCAATTTCCATTTACGCTCACACATAACAGAACAATTGTTATGTAATGTAACCTATCGGATTATAATGATAGAAATGGATAATAAGTGTTCTGAATATGTTGAAAGAGTAGATAAGATGGCATTCAAATTCATATCGATAGAGAAATTATCTTATTGCCATGTCAGTGTCAACTTATTGGGCTTATCATTCCAAATATGGAATGAATATTATGATCCATAAAACTTCACAGGGGGTATCGGTAAATCAATAAGTATAAGTGAAGGAGTTCTTACCACCATATTATTGACTAGCTTTTGCTCGCGGCTTCGCTCCCGTTATGCACGGAATCGGTAACGTTTTAAATGTAGCATAAAACATTCGGGGATAATGTAGCTTTTCGTTAGTGAAAAAGTTTTCTTAATCGGATCATTAGTTCCGAAGATTACCCCGTACATACAGATCTACAATCTTACGAACAAAATTATCTTTATATCTCCTTTATTTATTTTTCTTTCTTATTTTTTACATATTTAAATATTCGCATATAAAATATTAAAAAAAAAACATTTAAAAATATAAAAAAATTGTAGCCCACCGGTAGGGTCCAAGCTACCGGCCGGCGGTCAGGGCTCCAGAGAGAGGAACCTCATAACAATACGAGCGTGTCCAGGAAGTACCGCTTTCTGAATCAAGCCCTTGATCCAGCTGCCTAACGAGAGCCTCCTCAGGTATTGGTCGAGGCTCTTGGCAATTAAGCTATTGGCTGAAACGACTATCGGCACAATGATCGCCGAGTCCACTTCCCACAACCTCGCGAGCCAAGTCAAGATACTTGATTTGCTTATCTTTCTCGGCTTTCACGAGGTTCCCGTCATGCGGCACCGTTATGTCAACAATCATTGCGCGCCGCTCTGATCGATCCACCACCACTATATCAGGCTTGTTGGCCACAATAGCCTGTCAGTGATGATGGATTGATCCCAGTACAGTGTGATATTACCTCTTAATATTATTATTATAGATATCTATCTGCAAGCAGCGTTACCCAGAAATCATAGGCAAGGTGGCACTCGCATTGGTGGTGTCGTATTTCCACAGTGACATTCAACAGCATATAAGCATTACGGTAGTTTATGTCAATACAATACATTTTTGAGTTTTCTATCTTCTTAAGAATATCTTGTCTAAGTAGGCGGCCGAGATGGGACCGGGTGCGGGCCGCGAGCGCGTCCATTTAAAGGAGTCCTAATCGGACAGCGGGGCGAGTGGTTCATTGCTCACATGATGACCGTGTTAATCAAACTGGCGAAGGACAAGACGCGGCGACCCGGTACCCGCTGTCGTTGCTGCTCGGCACACGCTCTTGATTAGAACGCGTCCGCGCGTCTTCTATGTAACCTACAAGTCGGGTCTGCATGACCGTAGCAACGCACCTACAATACTTATGGTTTTGCAGTTGTCCAATAGAATAATATCCATAGAGCCCAGTTATAGCAGTTTGCGATCCAACATCGTCATCTTCCTGCCCTTGTCTCATGTTTCTTGGGGTCGGCGCAACACCTTTTTTTCTTCCATTCTCCTCTGGCAACCGTGACGCTATAATTTACTCCTTTTTCTTTTATATCCTCACACAATTCATCCATCGTTTCCTTGGTCTTCCTCTCCTTCTCCATCCATCCAACATAACATGAGAATTTAATATCCAATCTTAGATCATTGTTCTTTGCCTTTGAACTGAAATAACTATTTCACTTCGGGTTGTAGGTTCGATTGTCTCACAATCACAACAATAAGTTGTTGGCCCAATTTACGAGTTGGAATTTTTGCTTGCGTTCTATAAATAAATCTTAATGGGTTTTATTCCACAGTACTGTACTAGCAGTATCATGCTATGCTGAGGACCTGTCGTTTCCACCTGGATTCAGGTTTGGAGCCGCCACAGCTGCTTACCAGGTCGAAGGCGGATGGAATGAGGGAGGTAAGAATACGGTCAAAATTCTGGAAACGGCCGAATCTTCACCGAAGTCGATCAAGCATAGCCGTACAAACATTTCTCACTTCTTTTGTTTCAACATCATATTTTATTTTGAGGGATCCATGAGTCTTGTTTGTAGTTGCTAGCACTACTGCTGAGCATGAGATTTTGGGTTCGATTGCCAGGTTGTGTTTTTGGATTATTTTCCATCAGGAATTTGCTCAATAGCAGCCACAGTTTTTTTGTACCTTATTGATGGTCTTAGGTTCACCCTTTATTCAATAGCACACCTCTGCCTATCCCTTCGAGGATTACAGACTTGATGTGATACTGCTACAAACTGGGCACAACCAACTAATCAAAGAAGACTCTTGCATTAATCCTCAATACGGTACAGCCCCCAGTACAATATAACATTTTTCTAGGCAAAAGCGAAAGCACCTGGGACAGGTTCGTTCATGAAAAACCGGAGAGGATCACTGACCTGGCCAATGGGGATGTCGCCTGCGACTCTTACCACCAATGGAAGAAGGACATTGAGTTGGCAGAAGAATTGGGACTACACTTTTACAGGTAAGGACAATTAAGTAACGTCGATTTTCAGATTGACAAAACTTCTACAAACTATTAAGGAACCAGTCTACGAAAATTTACAGCCTGTCTTCATATTCGCGCAGGTTTACAATGTTTTTTTGACTAAAGTTCTCAATTAATTGCCGTTATTTTGCAGTGCAAAATAACCGTCAATTGCTAAGTAGGGTATCCTTGGATTTGCCATTTTAGCTGCGCGATTCATTTATTTAATCATAAATGCTTCCGTGCGGAGCGTGGCTGTGGGTCACAGTGAATGGTTCGCACACGTTTTTGCACAAAGAAAAGCGAAGTAGGGCACGCGGGGTAGTCTGTCAGACTCCTACTAACTAAAACCACACGGTGTTCCTCCTCGTCACTTCTGGCTGACGTGCGGGGACACAATTGCATTCTCCATTATCACCCCAGCAGTGACGGTTTGCTTGCAAAAAACCCCGTCTCAGGTAAAGGGGGGGAGTGAGCTGGTCCTCGCCCTGTCATTCTATGTGAGAGGCGCGCGGAAACGCCACGGGTCGCCAACAGGCTGACCTATAAGATAGTATAAAAGCGGTCAGATCAGAATTGCACTGCACTCTATCATTGAGAATTTTTCAGTCCTTCTAAAACCTTTATTTATTTCCTCATCTTCTAGATTCTCAATATCCTGGCCGCGTATCCTCCCGTCTGGTTTCGCCAACTACATCAATGAGGATGGCAAGAACTACTACAACAACCTGATCGATGGTCTACTGGAGAAGGGAATTGAGCCTCTCGCGACTATGTACCACTGGGACTTGCCACAATCCCTTCAGGATCTTGGTAAGGCAATCCACCTGATCTGAGGACAGGGCACCCTGCCAAGTCGAGCCATTTTTATTAAGGTTTTTAGTCTACTATGGTTATGGCACAAAAGCCTCAGATGTAAATGGGATAATACTCTTTGTAGGTCTGTTCTTTTTAGCAGTCTTAAATAAAACGATGTGACAGAAGACTAGGGGGTAAATAAATAATGGACCTTTTTTCTCCTTTTTGATCTTACTAAACTTCCCTTTTTATATTTTTGAGTTTTAGTTACTATTCCTGAGGTTTACTGTTTACCTAGACTAGCTACTTCGGTGTTCGCATTTACGCTTCCATCTTCAAATCTCATTTTGTTCCTTTAAGGGATAGAGGATGGTCTTTACATGGTTACACCACCAACAACGGAACAAACCTCTACATCTGTGGCCCTACCATGACTGAAATAGAACTAAAACATTAGTGCATTGAGACGTCATGGTAGGGCCACTGCTCCAAAACATATTTAGTTTCCATCAACGAAGCTTAAAACCTGTACACCGCCTGTAAGTCGGTCGAGGAACTATTTAATTTTGTAGACGTATATAAATCACGCGATCTATTCCTTCCAGGCGGCTGGACGAACCCTCTCATAGTCGACTGGTTCGTTGACTACGCAAGAGTACTATACACTCTCTACGGCGACCGTGTGAAGCTGTGGCTGACTCTCAACGAACCCATCATCATCTGCGACGCCGTGTATAGCAACGTTGGACTCATCGCACCAGCCGTCTTCAGTCCTGAGGTCGGCGCTTACTTGTGCAATAAGTACGTGTTGCTGGCCCATGCTAAGGCTTGGAGGCTGTATGATGAAGAGTTTAAACCTAAATATAAGGGTAAGTTCCTTAAGCTTCCTTTTGTTTTTTTCTGTTATGGGAATGTATTGTAACATGAATAAGTCTGTTCTTGTTGTGTTATCTTCTCCTCAGCTAAATAGAGTTTTGGAGTACTGCCTATGTAATTTTGACGTTCAAAAAGGTCTAATTCGCAGGTTAATTTGAATGACTTTTGGTTTTGATTGGAGTAGGCTATTTTATGCTAACCAATAATGTCTCAAAATGACGTCTAACCTAAAATTTCCCCAGGATTTCACTGTGCCCCCAAATAGCTCGGTACAGCGAACTAAATGACTTCCAACAATTTTTCCAGGTAAAGTCTCAATAGCGAATCAAATACTGTGGTTCGATCCTAAAACGAAAGAAGATGAGGTTCTTGCGGAACTAGCCAGAGAGAACTGTGTAAGTTACTATTTTGACCGTTAATAATGTGAGCAAAACGCAAATCCATCCGTTTTCGACGGTTTTGTATGGCTAAAGATAAGCCATCCTACATTCAGTTCCAGGTATTGTTTAAATCAACCAAAGGTTCTACGTCAAGCATTGCGATTAATGGGGATGGCAACTGTGGAGCTAATAGCGCTAGTAAAGCTAGTTCCAAACATCGTCATTGGTTGAAAATCTGTTAATGTCATTTTATATTTTAAAATAGTTTGGTCTCATCGGTCTAATTCAGACACGCCATTTTCACTGAGCTTTGACGGACCTAAGTAAGTAAGTCCAAGCAGAAAAGACTATTGTAGAATCGAGGCTCATTTGATGAAAATGTGAGCGTTTGAAAAAACTCATCCTCATTTATTTCTCCAGGGGGGCAGATACGCTCACCCCATTTTCTCCAAAGAAGGGGGCTGGCCTCCTTCCATTGAGAAACATATGAAGGAGCTTAGCTTGAAGAGAGGATACCCCAGATCTACCTTCCCGGCATTTACTCAAGAGGAGATCGAGACGATTAGAGGTAAATTCAAGAGATTGTAAATTACGAGTTCCAGTAGTGCGCGTAGCAAAAGACAAAGAAAGAAAGTACACAGATTTGTCTGTGCCTGACAAGTTTTACTATCCACCCGCATTCTCCAGTCATCTCGTGATCAATGGCGCTTGCAACAGCGTCGAAATATCGACAGCTCAAAATAAACTCCAATCACGCAAGATATCCCGTAAGGTGACTGTGAAAGTTTAGATTGTAAATTATTGCAGGATACGCAAAAACCAAAAGACTCGAACGACTTACTTCATGTATTCCGATAAGAAATATTGTCATCATCTTCCTGCTCTTGTCCCATGTAACTTGGGGTGGGCGCAAAACGTGTTTTTCTTCCGTTCCGATAAAAAGTATAAAGTATGTGTATAAAACAATAATCCAAGACAGCAACAAATTCCTACATTTTGGTCGGGTACTTACCTAAGTATTGTTTTTAGTCTAGATAAAAAAAAATGTTCTTATTACTAACTGAAAAGGGCCGACTAAACTTATCAGTCACAACGTGTAAAATCTGATAAGACTTCGGAACTTCTGCAGGAACCTACGACTACTTCGCACTGAACCACTATACGAGCCGAGTGATCCGCGAAGGTAAGGAGGGAGAACAGTTCTCAGCCTGGCCGCTAGGTGACGCTATTGATATCAACGGCAAAATAGAGAAGCCGGCAGAATGGCCCAATGCTGCATCTTCTTGGTTCTTCGTAAGTGTGCTTGTTTTATTAACTGTCCATAGTTTGAGGGAATAACCAAAATTATCGGTCAAAAAAGACCTGGGAGTGAGGCCCCGTATTTGGTTCCCAGTGCAGACAAAGTGTTATTGAGATTTTCCATCAGAATCATTTCAGTGGGCAGCCTACTAGTAGTTTGGATACGTGCCCGTTTGAAGGCAATAGGCTTGCCCGCTATCACATGGGGCATATCTGGCGAACGTAGCCACCCACATGTACCTCGTTCTTACTCGGGGAAATACAGGCTGTTCTATAATAATCTGATCAATATTTTTCATCTCCTCACAGGTAAATCCCGTAGGGATTCGCAAGCAGCTGGTCTGGTTAAAGGAGAAGTACGGTAATCAGGAGTTCATGATCACGGAGAACGGATTCTCCAACTTCGGTGGACTCGACGATCAGGACAGGATTCAATATTACAGGGATTATTTGGAACAAGTGAGTCTTAACTGTCTGTACCTTCAAAGTCCTAGCACAGTGTACGATAACTATGATGGTTGTGAAAGGCTCTTGCTCTCCGTCATTGCGATATTTTTCTTTTGTTCTGGACCATACCTGGGAACCTTCTAGTGACGGAGGTATTGGTAGTGAAAGTTCCAACTTTTCCACAACTCTTTTGTTAATAAAAGTTTTTAATGTACTTATACTTTACTTTAAATACCTCCATGACCCCTGTACTATTCGATGCATCCATCAGCACAATGTTTTGAGTGCGTTACATTGAGTCCTATTGTAATACGGATTGACGGCACGGTTGGCGCAGTGGCTGAGCGATTGACTGCTGCGCTGCGTGTCGCGGGTTCGATCCCCGCACGGAACAAATATTTGTATGGCCTACAGATAGTTGTTCCGGGTCTGGCTGTTTGTGTATGTGAGTTTCAATGTTTGTAAACGCACCCACGATACAGGAGAAATTACTAGTGTGGGGCAAAAAAAAAAAAATACGTTAATTCTCGCCCCAAAAAAAAGACAGTGGAAGTCTATCGAGAAATACTCTCGGGCTTCTTGCTTTAAGAACGCGGAGACTACTGTTAACCGTCTGTTTGCAGATTTTGCTGGCAATAAAACAAGATGGCGTCAATGTCACAGCGTACAGCGCGTGGACACTTATCGATAACTTCGAATGGATGGATGGATATAGGTATGATCCCTTTATGTTCTGCCATTAATTGTACATTAGTGCTTCATCTCAGCAAGTCTGTCCCAAGTAATGTATGATCGACTGATAAATCAAGTCAGAGGCCCATGTGCGGCATAAAAACTCTGACACCAGGTTAAGCACTAACCACACCATAAAGAAGAAGACTGATAAACAGAGGTCGGAATTAGGTGAGTTATTTAAGTACTTGCATCGAAATTTTTATATTAATATGGATCTTCCCGGGATTTATAATACAATCCCGTGTGGCCAACAATGTTCCAAATAAATAATAATAAAAACCTCAGAAATAGATAATATAAGACTAACTTTTTTATTTAATAAATCACGGGATTTTTCTGCTCTCTAAAATTAATCTCGGGATTTGAGGCATATCCACTTTATTCTTTCGCTGTATGAAATCAGTGTAAGTACATAAATGACTCTACCTAATTCCGACCTCTGCTGATAAATCATCAATGCAGAGTTTCATTTCATGAAAGCCAAATTCAGTAAATCTGTAGTTTTAATCTCGACTTTAAATGTGTGACAATACCTACTAAACACAAACATTACATCCCTGTAGGGCAGAAGTGGTAGCTATAGTACGCATGCATCTAACCCTAAGAGCTCATTCACACGGCTTCCGTCATTGACGATCCGTCATAAAACACGATACGTCATAACGGATGGACGCTCACATTGCATACGGAATCGTGTTTTACCACGACCCGGCAAAAAAAAAACGAATTGGTGTTCACATTAGTTCCGTGATTTTTAGGGAGCGAGTCCCTCACAAATAATTACGATTCGTGTTTTTTGACGTACGTGATTTTTAAAAGACGGTACGTGATTAAAGACGTGTCCGTAATTATTCACGATTCATGATGCGTTTGAACACGGGCCTTAAAAAGGCATAGTAGCCGTCAAAAAAAATGACGGATCGTGAAAAAGACGATACGTTAAAAGAAACGAATCGTCGTCGTGTGAACGGGCTGTAACGTAACTGGAACCCAAACACAACTGGTATAATCTCGCCAGTAATGTTGAGGTCCAATATTGGATTGCCCTCAAAATCTTGGTGGAAGATAGTAGAAATACGATTTGGTGAATCAAATCATTTATTTCCTTGCAAACATGGGTGATTGGTACATGTGTAATGTTTTTTTTATATAATATAGTCCTCCATAGTGAATTTCGTTCGATGAATTTTTTTAGCTTTGTCATTTTTAGTAGTCGTCAAATTAATGTCCATTGCATATCTCGTCACATCGTCTTAACAATAAACCTTTCTTTTATCTTCCAGGGTCAAATTCGGTCTGTACGAGGTGGACTTCTCGGACCCTGAGCGCAAGCGCACCCCGCGTGCGTCCGCGCACTACTATCGCAGCATTATACAGAGTCACTCTCTCGACGTACCTACCACACGGAATGAGCTTTAATTTGTTAAGAAATGATGATTATTGTTTAAAAGTTCAAATAAATTATTGAAAAAAATATTACTTTTTTTTTCTTTTTTGTTCGAATTCATTCATTGCAAAGACCTGTGATAATTTATTAATTTATTGTAAATAGCTGCGTAATTTTTATTGAAAACTAGCCTTTGCCCGCGACTTTGTACGTGTGGTACTTAGAATAAAAAAAAAAGATCATTTCTGGGGCAAAATGTAGCCTATATTTTAAGTTAGGCATCTAGCAGTAGAGCAGTGAAAACTGCGTTCAAATCCATGCAGTAGTTTTTGCGTGATGCGCGTACAAACATACAGACAGAAAGACAGACAGAAAAAAGTGTTGTTTTGGCTTCTGTTGCTCTAATAAAGACCCCCTACATAATTTTTTTTCAATGTCTTCAATGTACAGACATCGGCCTGTTACAATTATATATATATATATATATATATAAATATCTACTAATAGGTCTAGAAGTCGCCATGAACGTGAAGTCCTGACTCCTATCCCCAAATCAGGGAGTGTTTTTGGATTTAATAAGGATTTTCTCAGTAGCAGCCCCTAGTATGGGCAATTATATTAAGTACTAGCGACCCGCCCCGGCTTCGCACGGGTGCAATGTAGATACTAATGTTTTCTCTACTATAAAATATGCATGTATTATACATATAAACCTTCCTCTTGAATCACTCTATCTGTTTAAAAAAAACGCATCAAAATCCGTTGCGCAATTTTAAAGATTTGGGAATACATAGGGACAGACAGACAGCGGGAAGCGACTTTGTTTTATAGGTACTATAATAGCTGTGCCCGCGACTCCGTCAGCGTGTAACTCCTTGTGTGTTATTAAGTTAATGTATTGGTAATATTGTTTAGATTACGTTCACATGAGGCTTAAGTACCTATAGAACAAAAATACTTCAGCGCAAAGCTTCCGGGTAAACTATGTTGAAAGTTGACCCGTCCGGCATGTGAACATAAAGATTTCCAGAACTGGGAAAGAGCGACGTACATACAACTGACCATGCGAGAAACAACTGACACCGAGATCTACTCCAGCAACACGAAAAGTCTGCCCTTGAGCCTTATTAATTGTCATTGCATAACACATCGATACTGGGAATTGCGTTCTTTTAAATTGGAATGGAATCGAGCGCGGCGATCGATTCTCGGACCGTAAACAAAAATAATCCTTATAGCATGATTCAGTATTCACGCGCGATGGCTTACTATTAGCGTATTTCATGTATAACTTTGGTGTTTCTATACCGATTTCGATGATTATTTTTTATGGAATAGTTAATAATGTTAACTTTTTTAATTAGGGATGACTGAGAGTGTTATAAACGTAAGAGTAGACAAATATAATCAGAAAGTTTCGAACTTCTAAGCTATCGGGAGTTACACGTGATATTGTGAGTCAACCATAAAAGATAGACATATGCTGTCGTGGGATATTTTTTATATAATTTTAAGGAAAACATTTCCGTCATACATGATTTCTGTGTAGCTTTAACCATTAAGGTTGCACACGCGACGGAAGCTTAAAAAATGGAGTAACTTCTCCCGTTTTCCCAACATTTCCCTTCACTGCTCTGCTCCTATTGATTGTAGCGTGATGAAAAGTATACTATAACCAACTCAGGAGTATGAAAAATAATTGTACCAAGTTTCGTTAAAATCCGTCGAGTAGTTTTTGTTTCTATAACGGTTATACAGACAGACAGACAGACAAAAATTTCACTGACTGCATTTTTGGCATCAGTATCGATCCCTAATCACCCCCTGATAGTTATTTTGGAAATATATTTCATGTACAGAATTGACCTCTCTACAGATTTATTATAAGTATAGATGTATATTCTAGCAACAGGCTCGCCCCCTTTATGAGGCTTGCAGAATACTTCCACCACGAATTAAGTTTCGTCATCAATTTTCTGGCTGTGGCTCGAGGATATCGTGGAAATCGTGGTGATACTTTATTTTGATAAAATGACGGATTCATTATTTACAATATTTTATTAAGTATAACAAACTCATTTGGTCACATTAAACTACAGTAACATCGGGTGGCATGTCTGGGTTCAATGACTGGTTCTTGATGAGGTCGGCGTAGAATCGCGCGGAGGCACGGGGCGTGCGTGTGCGCTGTGGATCCGAGAAGTCTACCTCGTACAACCCGAACTTTGTTCTGGAAAGAATTTATTCTGTCAATAGTCCATTGTTGAAACGAATTCATGGCTATACAGACTGTAAACGGACTATCCACCAAGCATTCTACACATCAAACTAAGTGATACAGCGCAAAAATTATCGCTGAGAAACGGCTTTTTCTTTCACGGTAGCGCTCAATGTATTGGGCGCCATTTCTAATGGCGGGATACCTAAACCGTTTTAAGCTCCATACGGCGTTGCGTAGCTTTAAGATAATTTGTACATCTTGTTGTTGCGTGCCGAATATACTTTACCTACTTGATTACCATCCTGTCGCATCATTTCTCTGCCCCGCCAAAGCCAACGCCATTAGAAATAAACATTGCGCACTTACAACATTGTGCATTGAATAGTACCTACGACGGGGGTCATTGAGGCATTTAAAACAAAGTTCAAACATTGAAAATAAACTTGTGAAAAAGTTGGAACTTTGACCCCCCATATCTCTGTAACTAGAAGGTTCCCAGGTATGATGCAGTAGGTACAAAAATAAATATCGCAACGACGGGAGAAACAAATACCTTTCAACTTCGTTAAGGGTATTTTACATCCATTATAAAGAGAACTCTGAAACAGTAACTGCGACAATTTCACATAGTGGAGTACCACAGATATCGTATTATCCAACTAGCTTATGCCCGCGACTTCGCTCGCGTGGAGTTCGGTTATAGTCCCACGGGATCGTACTACCAGGATAAAAAGTAGCCTATGTGTTAATCCAGGTTATCAACTATCTGTTTGCCAAGTTTCATCCAAATCCCCAGGTTATGAACTATCTGTATGCCAAGTTTCATCCAAATCCGTTCAGTAGTTTTTGTGTGAAAGAGTAACAAACATCCATACATAGGTACAAACTTTCGCGTTTATAATATTCGCAAGGATAGGAGGTCAGGTAGCCAGACGCTCCATGTAAAGTCGTTTTCTACTCATAAAGTCGTTTTCTACTCTTATGAATACCAATGGTGGCCCAGTCATTGAAAGAAGCGTTACTATTAACCGAGATTGTCTTAGGAACAAATGTGGTATTAAATTGTGTGCAATACGTACTGAAAAAATCGTTATATTGTTGATTGGGGTCATCATTAGTTGACAAAAGTGGTAATTTTGACAAAAGTTTAGTTTTAAAAGTGTAAAATACTGGTATTGAGCTGCATCCGGCTAGACTAGAAGCCGACCCCAACATAGTTGGGAATAGGTTAGGCAGATGATGACTTACGAGTATCCTTCCATCCACTCGAAATTGTCCAAGAGCGTCCACGCAGTGTAGCCGGTGACGTTTACGCCATCTACTTTTATGGCCAGCAGAATCTGAAATTAAATCATTGTGACATGACGGTGAGGCAGCTGTATGTAGCCCAGGTTATACTGAAGAAGCACCTATCTATTGGTTATCAGCAAATTAACACCCTTAGAAAGACAGAAATTTGTAAAACGGTCGCTTGCAGAACTACCCTCGCACGTCACCAATACTACGTTAGCAGCGCCCGGCTTTACAATAAAATCAATAAAATTTGTTTTTTTTTTTCTTTTGGCCAAAAATAAACTAATTAAACTTATTATCAAACAGGTCTCACTGTCTCTTTCTAATAGAAATGCAAAGATAGAGATAGAAATGGTTAAGTTAGTATGTGGTGTTATTGAGGAGGAGCTCGTGGCTAAATAATAACAGCCACACGGGTCGATCTTCAAGGTTAAGCCGTGTTTGCCTAGGTCAGTCCTGAGATGGGTGACCATTCATCTTTGACAGTCGTTGCAGGTAGTCAGTGGCCCAAAAGTCAGACGACCAGTCTGAACCCAGTACTAACTGGGTTGTGGAGGTCAGATAGGCAATCCTCCATGTAAAATACTGGTATTCAGCTGTATCCGGTTAGACTGGAAGTCGCCCGCAACATAGTTGTGAAAAGGCTAAGCAGATAATGATGATAGAAGTGGTTTTATAGTGCAACTGTGGGAACAGAAGACACGACTCCTTGCTCGTTAGTCCACGACGGCTATTACTTACTACTATACAAGGTATAGTTTTGCAACCTCGTCAAAATTCAGGAGATTGTCATAGAAGACGTAAATAATCAATATAAATTACGGTACCTGGTCAATAATAATAAAAGCTGCTTGCTTTTTTAGTTGTTCTAATTCGACACTATTTCAGAATGAAGCCCTTTTCAAAAGAGGCAAATCACCCATATATCGAATAAACGTCTGCATTTGTTTGTGTATGTGAAAGCGCGGTTATAGGGCTAGTATTAGACGGGCCGCGTTTTAATACGAGTGGTGTACACTTATCGAAATCCGATATTAAGAAAAAAATATAAAAATTTACCTACCCATTTTATTATTGATTCGGGTCAAGAATCATTAGCATAGTTACCTCCTTGAATTTGACGAGGATGCAAAGCAACACCTTGTAGAAGGCACGTGATATAAAGTTTACTTAACATAATAACATCACGCTTGTAATCCCCTAAGGGTTAGACAGAGATGTACCTAAGAGTATACCCACATTTCGTCAGTTATGTTTAAGTCTCATGTAATAGGGGGCGAGCCTATTGCCATCAATCGAATCTAGACTGAGAAATTTCTGATGAAAAAACACAATAACAATTTGCCCGATCCGCTAAGCGAACCGAGGACCTCTTGCTCTGCATTTGCGATTGTGACCACTCGCAACGAAGTAGTCAGTCAGGCAAGTTGACTATCCATGTAACAGTAGGCAAGTACGAATTTAAGAAATTTTTATTATTGGCCAATGTCGAGCATATTTGTTCAAGAATATTTCAGCTGAAACCCACTTGTTTCAAATAGTCTGTGTAGTACTGGATCCTGTTCTGGTCTTCGAGTCCTGCATAGGTCGAGAGACCGTTCTCTGTAATGATGAACTCCAAGTTTCCGTATTTTTGCTTCAACCAGACTAGCTGCTTACGAATACCTTCGGGATAAGTCTGGAAAAAAAAATAAAAAAATAAAAGGAGTGTTTACGTAAAAATCACACACATAACCGAATAATTATGGCGTTGTCTTCTTTCTGTGTACTGTGTAGTAAAAAATACTTTAACCACACTAGCATCGGTGAAGGAAAACCTCGTGAGGCAATCAAACATGCCTGAGTGATATTTCTCGACGGCATATTAAAGCCAAGTCAGAGGCCCATGGGCGGCGTAAAACTCTGACACCAGGTTAGGCACTAACCACACGATAACGAAGATTGATAACCAAAATTGAGGCTCTAACCACACAAGCTGGAACGGAAACCGACGGTAAAACAGTTGCCACGTACATATACAGTACAACATTTTTAACCCCACCCCCCCCAAACCATAGACAGTTTTCGTCGGTCTTTTAAACTTTTTTTTTAAACGGTAAAAATTTTTGGAACAATAGTTTTTTTTTTAATCACCTACCGATGAAAAACTTCTATGTGGGGGGGAGTTCAGAATGATATACTGAAAATGTGGTAACTGTTTTAACTTCGGTTTCCCTTCCATCTTGTATAGTAAGTAAGTACATCATCGTTTCAGACGCTAAACCGACGATATGATAAAATACTCACAAAGAACCAAAATGACGCAGCCACAGGCCAGTCTTCCCGCCTCTCCACAATACCATCCAGGTCCACAGAGTCTCCGAGGGGCCAGGGCTTGAACGTATCTCCCTCCTTAGCCTTGCGGATCAAACGGCTCGTGTACGTGTTCATAGCATAGAAGTCGTAGGTTCCTGAATATGTAAACATGATTGCGACGTACAAATTGTCATGCTTCTAGACCCAGAGATCTAGGCTGCTAGGCTATATGTTGTCCGAGACTGGGCGAACGAATTTAAGATTGTCATTAAGAAGAAGTATTAGAGGAGCTGGCTAAATAATAACAGCCGCTCAGGTCGATCGTCAGGTTAAGCCGCGCTTGCCTGAGTTGGTCCGTGGATGGGTGACCACCCGTAACATACCGAGTTTCCTCCGTCCCTCGGAAAGCACGTTAAGCCGTTGGTCCCGGCTGTCATTTGTAGTAGATCTTTGACAGTCGTTACAGGTAGTCTCGAAAGTCGGACAACCAGTCTTACCAAGGGATATCGTACTCGTATTACCCAGTACTAACTGGGTTGTGGAGGTCAGATAGGCAGTCGCTTCATGTAAAATACTGGTATTCAGCTGCATCTGGTTAGATTGGAAGCCGACCCCAACATAGTTGGGAAAAGGCTAGGCAAATGATGATTAAGAAGAAGATTACCTCTAACAAAAGCAATCTCTTCTGGAGTAAACGCTGGTAATGAGCACTTCTTGTATCCTGACCTCCTGTATGCTGACCTCCTCCATGAACCTCTCTAAGGATGGTGGCCATCCACCTGCCGTGGAGAATATTGGATGGGTATATTTGCCGACCTGAAAATAAATCAAGATTTTAAATAATTTTTCTACCATAATCATTTATCATGATCGTCAATGTTGGCCCTTGTTTCAGATGCTAACATGATCAATGTTAAGGATGTAATATGGGAAAAGATGAACCCAAGTTACGTTTAATAGTTACATAGAAATAACTTCATTGTATTGCACAAAAGTACCTACACAGTTCTCCCTGGCCAGTTCAGCAAGCTCAGCGTCTTCTGGCAACAGAGGGTCGAACCAAATGTGGTGGTTGGCAAGCGACACCTTACCTGTAAACAAATTGATACCATGTTCAAAGCCAGATCTAACTTACCAGGAAACAAGCAGAATTTCCTAATGTACGAGAATATAGATACACAAAGATGATTGTGGTCAGTCTGTAATATCCATATCGCTTTGCACACCATACAACACGATCCTCGATTTCTCTGATCCAGCTTATAAAAGCAGTTGTAAAAACGTATATGCAAAATTTCAGCTTTAACGGTTGCAAGATGTGACCTTAAAAAACATACCTACAAACAAACATTGCAGGTTAAATAAAAGGTTGTAAGAATATACGGAGGGAGGGACTAAACTGGATGACCCAAGCCCGGGACAGATGTGGAGGATATTGGTGGAGGCCTACGCCGCCCGAGGAGGCGTACTTGTTTTTTTTTGTTTGTTTTATGTAAAACAAAAGAAAAAACTTTTTGCAAATAAATAACCGACTGCCAAAAAAAAAACAATAAAAAGTGGAAAATAACTTTATTTTCGGAAGTCAGTGGCAAAAAAGTCAATGAAACACAATAGTCATCGTATCACACACAAATCTTTGTCAAGTATCAATTTCGCAATTTCTTTTACTTGGATGACAATTTTTTTCCAGCTATTTTGATTTAAAAACCAAACTAATGAACCGATTTTGATGAAATGTCTAGGGGACTAATCGGGAAGTGTATCCTTTCAGATAAAAGAAGAATTTTTCAAATCAGTTCATAAATGACGAAGATATGAGGTAACAAACACAAAAAATAAAAATAAAAAACAACCGAATTGAGAACCTCCTCCTTTTTTTGAAGTCGGTTAAAAAGATATCAAGTGTCAAATAATTTGTAAGATACACCTATCCATATATTCATTCTTATACATATTAAATACATTTTTAATCTGTATAAGAATCGAAATTAAAATATTCCTACAATTTCTGGCTCTTGTGATACAAGAACTCCTGGTACAAGAGCCAGGGCTACACAGATGTTAGTGTCTTGAAGTGAAAAAATAAATAAATTATTATTATACAATAATATCAAACAAAAACCCAACATTTCAAAATATAAAAAAAAAAAATGTAGCCCATCGGCATCGAGAACAGGGTCCTAGCTACCGGTGGTCAGGGCTCTTCAGAGAAGAACCTCCTAACAATAAAATATAAATTATCATCATTATGTAAATTATCGTTTAGAAAGAATGTAGTAGAATAAAGGCTTTTTTTATAAGGCAGTTCAAAGCGTAACATGTTACCATATCTTTAGAGTTCACTGTGTCAAGAATCAAAAGACATACGGATCAATCAAGCTTAAGAATGAATACGTACCTTCTTTTTTGACAACTTACCATGAAACTTCGGCCGAAACTCGTCATCATACAGCCTCCAAGCCTTAGCATGTGCCATCACCACATTCTTACTGCACAAATAAGCACCAAGCTCCGGGCTTACGATAGGCGGAGCCAGGATACCAGCATTGTAGACCACGTCGCAGATTATCAGCGGCTCATTGATGGTGAGCCACCATTTTACGCGGTCGCCGAAGAGACTGAAGACTACCCTTGCGTAGTCGGTGAACCAGTCTACTACGAGGGGGTTGGCCCAGCCACCTGTAAGGGATAATGTGGACCTTAATTTTAAACGAAGTAGGATACTTTTGGACCAGTTGAGGAAGGGACAATATGAGGCTTAATTTTAAAGGAGGTAGGATTACTTTTGGACGGGTTGGCCTCAAGTGAGGTTTCCTTCCCAGGTCTAACAAAGAATTATTGGGTTTCTCCAGTAATGTTGATCAATCGAGAAGAAGAGTTGGAGGCGTTTCTTTGGGTGGATTGTGTGAGAGATGATGATAATTGAATGATAGGGCATGAAGCTCACAGGGATAAAGAAAAAGATTTTTTTTTGCTCTGACCCCAGGTTACATTTTGGAAGACAGGCAAGCCAGTTACTAAAAGAGCATTTTAAAATAACTGACAAAATGTATAATAATCGCTATATAACAAGACTACTCTTACTACCATTTGGTAAAGACACACGCGTCATTTTATGAGCAATATTTTCATCTTCATAATCTTAAACATACACAAACACATTTTATATTATATTGCTACATCCATAGGAGGCTGAAAAAGTCTTTAGTAAGTAAGTACATACATATTTACACGATAAATAATGTCATTACATAATGTGGTAAGACACAGACAGACAGAAACAGTTATTAGCATTCTTAAAACTCAATGACTGGATTCGAAGTCTGAATTGACTGAATTTTGAGATAGATTTTTAACTTTTAATTTTTTACTTTGTCGTTTCTCTCTCTCATATAGAGAGTGTGTGTGACACAGCAGTGTCATCATGCTAAAGGGTATAAATAGACCCTTAACGAAACCTAATTGTTTTCCCCGTCATTGCGATTTCTTTGTTTGATTTTTTTGTTTTCGACTATACCTGAGAACCTTTTAGTTACGGAAATATTTGAGGTCAAAGTGCCAACATTTTCACAATATTTTTTTTAAGTTGTAACCTTACTTTAAATATCTCCATGACCCGTTTACTATGAATGCATCCATCAACACAACGTTTTGAGTGCGTTACATTGAGTTTTACCGTAACACGTGATTTTTCACTCCAAAAAATAAGCTTTGATAAATTTTAATAAGTTGTATCTTGCCTTACCAAGATCCTGCAGTGATTGCGGCAAGTCCCAATGGTACAGAGTTACGAAAGGTTCGATACCCTTCGCCAGTAGACCATCGATCAGGTTGTTGTAGTAGTTCTTGCCATCCTCACTGATGTGGTTAGGGTACCCAGACGGGAGCAGACGTGGCCAGGATATAGAAAACCTGGTGAGACAGGGAAGATGTAGTCGTAGATAAGCTGTTGTCATCATTAGATGACAACAACGAATTCAAAGATGGTGAAATGATTGTTCAAACATTTTTACACGTCAATAAAAACAACTCGGTGATTAAGATTCACGATTGATATAAGTATGATGGCTTTAATCTCCATCTTATGTGTGTCTTCTGCCGTCAAGGAGAATTTTACTCTCCGTCTCCTAGCCTAGACACATAATGCAATAATTTGGTCTCATCTTCAGCCAGTAAGAAGAGGTGGCCCAGTGACAATGATCTCGACTTATGAGTCGAGGGATTGAACACTTTGAACATATGTACCTATAAAAGTGCAGTCCCAACTCCACAGCCATCTCGATGTCCCTCTGCCAGTGGTGGTAAGAGTCGCAGGCGACATCTCCACTGCTCCGGTTTTTAATCATTTCTGGATGTTCATGGGTGAACCGGTCCCATGTGCTTTCTCCTTTGTCTGAAAAACGCAAACAGATTTAATTTACGTAGGCACTATTTCCTTGTGGGACATCAGATTGTCGACGGATGAAGAATGTTTTTTTTTTTATCGTACTTTGAAATTTGGAAACATCCTCCACGAGTTTTTCAAATAGGTAAGTATTGTACACTACTTACCAAAAACTTAGCCTAGGTATCATCAATACTGCTTGCCAACTGCCTCGCTGGTCGAGTGGTTACAACCGCGTTTGCTGAGCATAAAGTCCTGGGTTCGATTTCCGGGTCGGGCAAAATGTTATTGGGTTTTTCCATCAGGAATTTCTCAGTAGCAGCCACAGAGTCTAGATTTGTGCCCGATTGACGGTAATAGGCTCGCCCCCTATTATATGGGATTTAAACGTAATGGCGAAATGTGGGTGTACTATTAGGTACACTTCTGCCTTTCCCTTCTGGCATTACAGGCGTGATGTTATGTTATTCTGTGTAAGTATAAATACATGATCATGGCTGCCGAAAAGAGTTAATATCTCGATGTCAGATTTCTTTCTCATCTTTAGTAGAACTGATAAACAGACGTTCCTGTTGCTTACCACTAGCATTCCACCCGCCTTCCACCTGGTAAGCAGCAGTAGCGGCCCCAAACATGAACCCAGGTGGAAACTTCAGATCTTCAGCACTCCATGATACGGATAGCAAGGCGCTGGGGAATATTCACACATGCTATACTTAATATTAGTTTTTAGACTGACATGGTCAATAACATTATCGTTAACACATAATAGGGATATTTAACATGTTTACTAAACATTATATATGTGTGTGATGTAGTATACATGGTAAATATCCCTATTATGTGTTAACGATAATGCTAAAATTATTTTCTTTATTAATTTTTTCTTCTTATTGTTTACATTTTTAAATATTTCTAACAAAAAAAAAAAACATTTAAAAATTTAAAAAATAGTAGCCCACCGGTATCGGGAACAGGGTCCAAGCTACCGGCGGTCAGGGCTCCAGAGAGAGGAACCTCCTAACAATACGAGCCGTGTCCAGGAGTACCGCTTTCTGAATTTGGCTTTGACAGCCACTTCAGAGATATAGGAAGGTCTCCACTTCACGAAGACCCCCCAGCGTTAACATGAAGGACTTAGGTATTATAAAGACGAGATGAGAAGAGATATTTTTATCTGGTAGATAGTGAGACTTATATGAATAGATACTAAAATCTTATCTTATTTGAGTTTTATACTGATAATTTTTATGATTAGAAGGATATATACTGTGAACTTCATAAATAAATAGTTAAGTACTTTTGCCGTGCAATCTTATTACCACCTACCATAAAAATACCGAGTGCACTGCGTGAGGTCGATAAACGGATACATGCGCGATTCACGCCACTGCGACAAAGTGAAGCTCAACATCACGCCACTGCCACAAAGTGAAGCTCAACATCACGCCACTGCGACAAAGTGAAGCTCGACATCACGCCACTGCGACAAAGTGAAGCTCGACATCACGCCACTGCGACAAAGTGAAGCTCGACATCACGCCACTGCGACAAAGTGAAGCTCGACATCACGCCACTGCGACAAAGTGAAGCTCGACATCACGCCACTGCGACAAACTGAAGCTCGACATCACGCCACTGCGACAAAGTGAAGCTCGACATCACGCCACTGCGACAAAGTGAAGCTCGACATCACGCCACTGCGACAAAGTGAAGCTCGACATCACGCCACTGCGACAAACTGAAGCTGCACATCACGTTAGTGCGAAAAATGCTCGTGCGACAGTAGTTCGACACTACCCAAGTAGCGTGTCCGACTAACGCTTATTTATGCGACATTGCTGTCTATAAAGGGTGTAAAAGGTCCCTTTAACAGGCCGTCAACGAAGCAGTCTGTACCCATATGTACCCAGTGTACTTAGTTTGAGGTATTTTTTAGTAAATAAATTGTTTGTTTAGGTTTTTTATTTAAACATTAATAACGTTTTTAGATAATATTCACACAATCCGAAACTGACTTCAAAATAAACTAAAATTAAACAGTCTAGCCTACCTCAACACAACTGCCCCGTACCAATCCATGATCACTACTCTAGTGGTATTCTTACGTGCTTAGGTATGTCTCAAAATCTCTCATTAACTAAACATACTTTACATACATTAAAAGATTAAGATTATATTTATTTGCACAGCTGATAAGTTACTTTCAACGTTGCTTTTCCTGCAAGTTCAAAGAACCAGCTTTAATTTTTTGAGAAAATACAATTCGAATTAGAAAAGAACCATCCCAAATTTATTTTGAATATAGCCACAGAATAATAAAAGGGTGCTATGCTATGCCCATGCCTTGCTGATCTTTAACTAGCTGTCCTAAAATTCAAATTAAGCTGAGAATAAGCAATTTTTGGACGACAAAATTGCATAAGACAATCCTACAAAACGACGTCCCTCGCCACTTCTTAGTGTTTGAGCTGAGAAGAAGAAGTGGCGAAACATGCTATGAAGTTGTCTGGGGACTCAATAGACACTCCTTTCTAGCCATACTAACAGCCTTCATATTATCCATTTATAGTTTCTTTGATAGTGTTGACATAAGAATTAAGTAAGATAATAAGTGGGCATACCCGCAAAAATACACGTGAGATATAACTATCATTTAGTTCATTACATTCGACCGCACAATTAATATACACGTATTGTTTGTGTTTGAAGTGTATGGAGAAATCGGTGAATTAAACGACGTCCGGTTTAATTTTTCTATATTATGAAAGTTTCTACACTTCCTTTTATTACTATAACTTAAGACGACGGAGGACAATTTACTTGACATGTATAAAATAGGTCTAGGTCTATGAAGTAAGTCTAGATTTAGTAGCGAGTTCGAGTGCGTACTGATCAAGAGGCCCGAACACCCGAACGAGTACTAGCTAAGATGACAATGCTAAATTGCTTTATAGCAAGTCATATGCTCCGACGGAGGCCGAGTCTAGCCGAGCGCACCCGAAGTTGCGTTCGGAAAGGTGGCGACCAGCATATTACAATGTTTGACTATATTTTGTACAGTGTAAATATTTATTAATATTGGTAGATTTGTAAATAGGTTTTTTATGTGATATAAGTATAGCGATTAAATAAATGTGTAGATATATTTCTGTCAATAAATGTAAGTTTTTATCCAAAGACAATGATCGTGTTTTGAGTTTGATGTCTATGGTAATTTGACATTAGTTCGTATTTGACAGGTCTGTGCAACGGGTGAATAACATGTACTGTGAAGTGTTTACAATTATTATGATTTTAAGTTTAAAATTAACATTTAAATGCCGGTGTAGCAATGACCGCTACACTACTCCCCCCTTGAGACCGTAGCTACGGGCGATAGTAGTCCGGGAAACGAACAGTGCGGCCGGAGCGTGTTTTTTTCTCAACGGCGACGGTGGGTAGCGGAGCTGTGTTTGCGACCGTTGTTGCACCGGGGGGACTGCAGTCTGCGTTGTTGAGGTAAGCGGGTTTCAACCGATCTATGGTTACTGTGGTTTCCCTTCCGTTTACCTCAATACGGTACGTTTTGTCGCCTCTTTGCAGGACTCTGTAGGGCCCGGTGTACGGCGGGTCTAGTGGCCGGCGCACGGCGTCATGTCGCAAGAATACGTGACACGCAGTTGCCAAGCTGTCGGGAATGTAGAACGGCTTATTGCCGTGTCGACTCGCCGGTTCTGGAGATAGCTTCGTCATGTGATGCCGGAGCCTTGACGCGAAGTCGGTGTAGTCGACTGAGCTGGTGAGTGTGGGGGCGATGAACTCGCCTGGGAGCCTTAGGGGCTCGCCGTAGACGAGCTCTGCTGACGATGCTTTGATGTCTTCCTTCCAGGCGCTGCGGATGCCGAGAAGCACCAGGGGTAGTGCCTCGGACCAGTTGGTATTGGTATGGCACCGGATGGCCGCCTTCAGCTGGCGGTGTAGGCGTTCCACCATGCCGTTGCAGGCAGGGTGGTACGCCGTGGTTGGCCGGTGCTGGCTACCGAGGGTAGCTGCGATGGTGTGGAACAGCTTGCTCTCAAACTGTTTGCCCCTGTCGGTAGTGATGCGATGGGGGCAGCCGAAGCGGGACACCCAGCCAGTGATGAAGGCGCGGGTGCATGTCTCCGCTGTGATGTCTTCGATGGGGTATGCCTCTGGCCAGCGTGTAAAACGGTCAATCACTGTAAGTATGTACCTGTAATTAGATGAGACGGTCAGTGGCCCTACTATGTCCATGTGGACATGGGAAAAACGTTGTGATGGGACAGGGAAGGCAGAGGTGGGACTGGATGTGTGCCGCGTGATTTTGTTCTTCTGGCACTCAACGCACTCTCTGGTCCAGGCCTTGCAGTCCTTCTTCAGACCAGGCCAAACAAAACGCGTGGAAATTAGTTTGACCGTGGCCTGTCTGCCGGGGTGACTCAGCTGGTGAAGTTTCCGGAACACCTGCCTCCTAAAAGGTTCTGTAACATAAGGACGGGTGTTACCGGTGGAGACATCGCAGTAAAGTTCTGTGCCTGTGTCTGCGAAGTGCACTTTATGCAGATTGAGTGACGTGCTGTTGTTGTTTAACAGCCCCTGCAGCTCGAGGTCTTTATTTTGTGAGTGTGCAAGTGCTGCGTAATTACACGCCGGTACTGCCACTGACTCCACACGTGACAGCGCGTCTGCTACAACATTGTCCCTGCCTGCTACAAACCGGATATCTGTGGTGAATTGAGCAATGTAATCTAAGTACCGGTATTGCCTCGGTGAACAATTGTCACGGTTGTGTGCAAACGCATATGACAGGGGTTTGTGATCCGTGTAAATGGTGAAGTGCCTTCCTTCAACCATGTGCCGAAAGTACCTTACTGCGTCGTAGATGGCTAAGAGCTCCCTGTCATACGGGCTGTACTTCTTCTGTGACGCTGACAGACGCCTGGAGAAAAATGCTAGCGGGTTCCATGTGTCACCTGCCTTCTGCTGTAATACTGCGCCCATTGAGGTGTCTGAAGCGTCTGTGAATATCGCTAGCTCGGCGTTGAGTTCTGGGTGAGCAAGCAGAGCTGCCCTAGACAAGCTACCCTTACAAGCGTTAAAAGCGTCTAGCATTTCTTGCGAGAGAGTAATAGCTTGTGTTCCCTTTGTTTTAGGCCCTGCCAGAACGATGTTGAGAGGCGATTGCAAGCGAGCGGCATCCGGAACGAAACGGCGGTAAAAGTTAAACATACCCAGGAAGCGACGCATCTCCTTGACGGTCTTGGGAGCTGGGAAGTCCTGAATTGCCTGCACCTTCTCTGGCAGCGGGCGAACACCTACTGCAGATACTTCGTGTCCTAGGAAAGTGATGGTAGTACGGCCAAACTCACACTTTGCCGAGTTAATAATAATTCCATACTGGGATAGCCGCTTCAGGAGCTGATGTAGGTGTTCGGTGTGCTGGGCTGCTGTCTCTGAGAACAGAAGAATGTCATCTAAATAGCAGTAGCAGAATGGCAGACCACGTAGCACCTCATCCATGAACCGTTGGAACGTTTGCGCGGCATTCCTTAGGCCAAAGGTCATGAATGGAAATTCGAATAGTCCGAATGGTGTGGTGATTGCTGTCTTGTGGATGTCAGCTGACTGGACTGGTATTTGATTGTATGCCTTAATGAGGTCAATTTTGCTGTATATTTTACTGCCAGCCAGCTGATGTGAGAAGTCCTGTATGTGCGGGATAGGGTATCTATCTGGAACAGTGCGGGCATTGAGTGCCCTGTAGTCACCGCATGGCCGCCAGCTGTTGTCCTTCTTAGGAGTGAGGTGGAGAGGGGACGACCACGAACTCTCTGACGGCCGTGCCGTGCCATTAGCCAGCATGGCCTCAAACTCCTTCTGCGCAACTTTTAGCTTGTCTGGGGCAAGACGGCGAGGTCGGCCGGTGATGGGCGGACCAGGTGTGGTGCGAATGTGATGCACGGTACCATGACTAACCTGTCTCTGTGTTCCCGCAGGCCGCGTGACTTCCGGGTACTGGCGAAGTACCTCGTGGTACTCCGTGTTGCCTCCTACGGACTTCACTGAGGCGATTACTGCTGCTGATCCGGCCGCAGACGACGCTGGCGAAGACAGCTGGGTCAGCCCATCAATAAGCTGGTAATTTTTAAGGTCGATAAGGATGTTGTAGTGTGCCAAGAAGTCGGCGCCTATGATAGCCTTGGTGACGTCAGCGACCACGAACTTCCACGTGTACGCGCGGCGAAGCCCTAAATTCAAGTGGAGCTCCACCCAACCGTACGTGTCGATGGCAGTCCCGTTTGCCGCGTACAACTGGTAGGCCGTCCTGCTGCGCCGCTGTCGTAGTGCTGCACGTGGGAACACGCAGAGATCGGACCCTGTGTCGACTAAAAACGTGGTTTTAGAGTCGCGATCTGTCACGAATAGGCGGCGTGGTTTGCTAGGGCAGCCATTTGCCGCTATTTCCGGCTGCCGGCGGCGTTTCCCGCGTACGTACATGGCGACTTGCACCGCGTGGCCCTGTCACCGAAATTGTTATGGTACCAGCAGTGAGCATCGTTCCACGTGCTGCTGGAGCGCGAGCGACTGCGGCGTCGGCCTGGGGTCGGCTCTCTGCCACCATGCCGGTACCTTTCTGTAGGGCGCGAACGATGGTGTACCTGACCTTGCCTCTGTAGAGCCGCTACTTGAAGAGTCAACTCTGCTATGCACTGTTTCAGCTCCGTCATGTCACTGCTGGTGCTCGTGCTCGCCACGGCGAGAGGTGTCGTGAGCGCTGGGGCGGGCGTTGGCGCGATCTCGTGCACGCGGTCGGCCAAATCTGCGACAGACTGAAGCGGGAGATTAGGTTGGGAAGCTATTACCGTCTGTATGTTTGTCGGCAATCTGCTCGCCCACAACGTGGCCAGAAATGTGTCTGGGACATGCGGTCCAGCCAAAGTCTGCAGGTGGCGCAAGAATTGCGATGGCTTCCGGTCGCCGAGCTCCTCTTGAGTGAGGATTTGCTGAACCCTTTTTTCACGTGAGTCGGATAGCCGACGTATGAGCTCAGCCTTCAGCTTGGCGTATTTGTCCTGTGCAGGTGGGTTCTCTATGATGTCCCGAGCTTCTACCATGTAGCGATGGTCTAGCTGACCCACGACTGTGTAAAATTTAGTGGTGTCGGCAGTAATGCCGGCTATCGTAAACTGACCTTCTATTTGGGCAAACCAAAGTGTCGGCTCCTCAGGCCAAAATGGCGGCAACTTCACGCCGACTCTGCACACGTCTTGCTTGTCCTCTGCTGCGCCTGCCCCTGTTCCGGTAGACATCTTGGATACACGTGGCCTCTGTGCTCCTTGTCGGGGTCACCAATGAAGTGTATGGAGAAATCGGTGAATTAAACGACGTCCGGTTTAATTTTTCTATATTATGAAAGTTTCTACACTTCCTTTTATTACTATAACTTAAGACGACGGAGGACAATTTACTTGACATGTATAAAATAGGTCTAGGTCTATGAAGTAAGTCTAGATTTAGTAGCGAGTTCGAGTGCGTACTGATCAAGAGGCCCGAACGAGTACTAGCTAAGATGACAATGCTAAATTGCTTTATAGCAAGTCATATGCTCCGACGGAGGCCGAGTCTAGCCGAGCGCACCCGAAGTTGCGTTCGGAAAGGTGGCGACCAGCATATTACAATGTTTGACTATATTTTGTACAGTGTAAATATTTATTAATATTGGTAGATTTGTAAATAGGTTTTTTATGTGATATAAGTATAGCGATTAAATAAATGTGTAGATATATTTCTGTCAATAAATGTAAGTTTTTATCCAAAGACAATGATCGTGTTTTGAGTTTGATGTCTATGGTAATTTGACATTAGTTCGTATTTGACAGGTCTGTGCAACGGGTGAATAACATGTACTGTGAAGTGTTTACAATTATTATGATTTTAAGTTTAAAATTAACATTTAAATGCCGGTGTAGCAATGACCGCTACATGTTTATACCTTTGCTCTGTAAAACCTTTACTTCTGCAACTCGAGATATAGCATAACTGCCATAAAAGATCCCTACCAACCCTTTTGGGACGGTCGTAAAAATGAATCAATATTTCTGAACGAAACAAACAACTGTCAAATAAGATTACTGAACGGAACAGTAACTATCACATACAACGTCAAAGTCACATTGCATTAATGCATTTTGCGTTGTTGTTTTGAGGTTATGTTAGTCAAAATAACACGACTTTTACGAGTTTTTAAATAAAACTATTAAAATGAGTAAGAAACTAAACGATATGAAATGGGAGTCGGTGGCGATGGATGGTTTCCCGGCGTCAATGACAGACAAATTCCATGGTTTTGTGGGTTTAGAAGAATGCACCGACTATAGTTTTGATAAGGAGAGCAAAAAGCGGGCTAAAAAGGTTTGTTTCTTTCGCTTTTAACTTGTAGTGAGAATATGAATTCATCATGATCAATTAAAGTTCATGAAACACCGGCTCGTGGCCGAAAATATATTGTATTTAGGAACTCGCCATGACGTTCCATAAGTTTAGTAAGTTAACTTCTAAGACAATTGTCTCATCGCCGACAAGGAAGTCTCTAGCAAGCGACTATTTTCTCGGTTATGAAACATTCTAAAGACAGTAAAAGAGATACATTAAATTATTAATGAATTGCTGGGTGTCCTCACATCACAGTCCTAAAGTAAGTTTACCTACATGAGACTACCTTTCATTAGAATAGATTGGGTTGGGCAGGATATTCTCACATTTCATTTAGGCTGCATTGTTACTAGGCCTTAGCTACCATACCAAATGCTTTTATATTTCAAGTGCCCACAATATTATGAACCTATAACTTTTTTCAGAATAAACAAAAAGAAATAATCAAAGAGAGGAGAGAAAAGAAGAAACGGAAAGCCTCTGAAAGTGAACCCCAAGAGGTTCCTAGCAAAAAGGTTAAACTAGACAACGGCTTTGTTGTAGAATCATGTAACAACACAGCACCATCACTAGCTAATAGTACTCAAAAGAGATCTAAAACTAAAAATAAAACAAAGAACAAGAAAAACAAAAAGGCAAAAAACACAACATCTGAAGAAAATAATGAAAGTACTGACAACACTAGCCAAAGCAATGACAACACAGTAAAAACAGCCAAAAATAAGAAATCCAAAAACAAAAAGAAGGATGGTAACAAAACCATAGATAGTACACCAATTACTCCTAAAAAGGTTAAACAGAAGTTAGGGGACCTACCACAGTCTAATACAGAGCTAACACCTGAAGATATGCTGACATGGGCTGAGTTTAAACTGCAGGAGCCCATCATAAAAGCTCTGACGGAATTGGGCTTTAAACAGCCTACTAAGATACAGCAGTTGACACTGCCGGCTGCTATTCATGGTAATTATGACTGTTTATAAATAAATAAGCATTCTTGGACTAAGACCGCCTCGTTATTTGTGGTCGAGAGCGCGACTACTCAGCGTGAGGTCCTGTGCCCGATTCCCAGGTGGGGCATCGTGTTATTGGGTTTTTCTTTCAGAAATTCCCAATAGCTGCCACTGAGTCTGGATTTGTGCTCGGTTGATGGTAATAGGCTTGCCCCCTGAGACTTACATGGCATAAACATAACTGGCAAAATGTGGGCGCTACTTACCTACCTACTATTAGACCCTACAATTAGGCGCGATGTTATGTAAGCATTCATAGCATAGAGTATATAGCCACTAGAGAGCTTATAGGCCGATTTCTTCTAAGTACACGACTCACTACCGCGGGCCGGGGGACGAGGAAGAACGCGCGCCTGCAATTGGTCAGTTCAAGGTCAACTTGCATAGGTATGCATATCGTTAGGGCTGATCTATTCGATTAGGGGAAAACAGTCGATATCGATAAAATGGATTTTAACATTATGAAAAATACTCAATCAAAATCGTATAAAAATAATGATATTTAATCAAAAACAATCGATTACAAAAAGCATGTATCCTGTTATTATTGATTTTTAAAATGAATTAATTTGGTAAATGTTTTTCGAATTCAAGTTTTAGGGTCCTGAACGTATAAATTGCACCTTTTTTTTAAGTCAGTTAAGAGTAGTTAGGTATTTTATTGCAGTATTTGAATTGAATAACATTTTTATTGATTTAAATTTTATTATTGTCGATATCAATTTCGGATAGTAAAGGCAACAGCACGGGTTTCTACTATAAACACACAAAGGGAAAGAAAGGGATAAAAGAATTAGAATTGTCTAATGAAAGAACAGGACATTTCCAAAAGACATCAACGCGGAAATCAAAACGTGTGCTCTTTCACCCACCACCATTTTAACGAGACCTCTACGGTCGCTCATGATCTGATTAAATCAAAAATAAATTTCTTACTGTTTACTTACCGGTGAAAAGTCATGCCATCCTTTTTGTAACTAGATATTTTGGAATGTTTCCCACACCACTTCACCGCGCATGAAGGCATTTTGATGCGTTATAATTGCATAAAAAGTTTAAAAAATTGGAATAATTTAGCGTGCACACAGGTCTAATACTTGGTCACAACTAAAATGGTTACTAGTACCGTAGCCTATTTAAAGGCGACAAAACACTAATAGTTTTCGAGCATCGGGGCACTGTATGCGCAGTCAAGTGGTTATATAGTCTTTGATTCATAGGGATGATTTTATCAATGTCAAAATGATATCTGTAGCAGAATCTCATCTTAATAACATGGAAATGTCAAAAATGTAGGTTATTGCTACGCAATTCTTCATGGATTAAGTCTGAAATTAGAGTAGACATTCTTAAATTTACGACTGTTACCCCTCTGATGTTGGCAGAATACATACATTACATAAACGCACGCTTTTTTCCCATGGAGGTAGGCAGAAACCACAGAATGCCACCTGCTACGATCCTTACATACTCCTTTTGCCTTGTCCATGTTCACACATCTGGTCATACATGCATAAAGCCCTTACAATAATGAACAGTATAATTATTGTTCTTCATTCTAATGTAAATAATGATTGCCAGAAATTAGCAGTTTATGGTAGATCATTCAGTACAATTTTCAATCGCCCTGTAGTAAACATGCAATTTAAATTATACTTAACTAGTGACCCGCTCCGGCTTCGCATGGCTGCAATGTAGATACATGTATACATGTATTATACATATAAACCCTTCCTCTTGAATCACTCTATCTATTTAAAAAAACCGCATCAAAATCCGTTGCGTCCATAGTTTTAAAGATCTAAGCATACATAGGGACAGACAGACAGCGGGAAGCGACTTTGTTTTATACTATGTAGTGATATTAATACCAATTCTATTTTTCTTGTACAGGTCGCCGAGACATCCTAGGTGCAGCAGAAACCGGTAGCGGCAAAACCTTAGCATTTGGCCTCCCAATACTATGTGGCATATTAAAACTTAAAGAAAAAGCCCTCTTGAAAGGCTTAGACGTCTATGACATACCTTATAAGAAACAACCAGGCAAGAAAAAGAATGTCGAAGCAAAAGAAGAAAGAAAACAAAGATTTAAGAGGAAAGATAAGAAGTTTAATGAAAAGAAAAAAGAAGCAGAGCCAATAGTTGAAGAACCAAAGAAAGAATCTTCTGAAGATGGCTACAGCAGTGGTCCAGAAAGCAATGATGAAGCCGATGACTCTGAACCAGAAAATAAAAGTAATGATTATACTGATGATGATTATTTAGAAGAAATCGAAGTACCTGTCAGGAAGAGAGACAACTCAGCTGACGAAGGGAATGACAGCGATGATGATGACAATTACATTCATCTGTCAGACATGTTGGACTCTGATGATTTGGCTGAAACCAGTGATGATGATGAAGGGAAAGAGAGTGAAACAGCTTCGGAGTTAGAAGAGGAGATTGATAGTGATGCAGAGGAGAATGGTGATGATGTCGAGATAGATGACGATGAGCAAGAAAGTGAGGCGGGTGAGGAGTCAGGTGACGAAGAAAGTGAAGGGGATGACGTTGCTCCGGATGAAGGCAATGAGAATGAACAGGGTAAGTCAATTTAATCAATAAAAAAATTGTCTATTTTAAACATATTTAACTTTAATAATGACTTACAAAACTTCACGCCTTCACGTGTTAGGCAGATAGTGGTCGTGTCGTACCCCTACATCTCGTCAGTTACAAAGCCGTACCCAATAGCAAAGACTGACCGCAGTGACACAAACTACTTTCACTTCAGAAGACACAGTTCGATGACATTCCCGCCTCTGGCCTTTTAAGGGTGCCACTCACGAACGGGTGGTAATGATAAAAAAAAACCCTCGGCTTGTGCCCAGCCGACTCGAACATAATTTAGTGATGCTAGAAGCCGAATTAAGTTTGCCAATCGGCATGAGCCGCATATATGTAGTTATTGACGACCCGAATGGCGCAGCGGTAGTGCGGCTGCCTTACGTT
The DNA here is from genome assembly GCA_964057025.1 of Standfussiana lucernea. Lineage (NCBI taxonomy): Eukaryota > Metazoa > Arthropoda > Insecta > Lepidoptera > Noctuidae > Standfussiana > Standfussiana lucernea. The sequence continues at coordinate 14,145,363 of OZ059798.1, read as the reverse complement.
CATAAGGTTCCGGGTTCGAATCCCGGTAGGAGCAAGTGTTTGTGTGATGAGCATGGACATTTGTTTCCGAGTCATGGATGTTTATATGTATAATAAGTATGTATTTACAAACAAAAAGTATCTATGTAGTATATCAACTATCTGGTGTCCACGACACAAGCCTCGTTGCTTAGTTTGGCACTAGATGGCGCTGTGTGTAATGTCCAGCGATATTTATTTATTTATTTATTGCTATGGTTGTTATTGGTCAGCTTGGTTGTTGGTTGTTCAATAAATACTGTCGAATCGAATGTACTGTAAGATACTTGTAAACTGTGCCACCTGCAAACTGTGGTACCTTGCTTTAAATAAAAGGCGTTTATATCTCATTGGTCCATCGCAATCGCGACTGCTAAGCACGAGGTTCTGGATTCGATTCCCGGGTCGGGCAAAGTGTTGTTGGGGTTTTCTATCAGGAATTTCTCAGTAGCAGTCACGGAGCCTGGATTTGTGCCCGGTTGATGGCAAGAGGCTCGCCCCCTATTACTTGGGACTTAAACAAAACTGGTGAAATGTGTGTGTACTATTAGGTACACCTCTGCCTAACCCTTCGGGGATTACAGGCGTGATGTTATGTAGAAATTATGTACGTGTCACACTTCTGACGCCCGCCTTAACGGTCTCTTCTTTTCTTATTCTAATTTGAACTTTATTGTTCATTTCCTTTTTCTTTATAACCAGTGTTAATTCCTAAATTACCACAAAGGTTCGGACCTCTACAGTACTGACCCGCCCGTTATCGTTAGTTATTTCATTGCAGGTATAGGTTGTGTGAAGGTAGTGGACAACATAGAGATCCCTGGGCATGTGTCGATGAAGACTGGCAAGCCGCTGTATGCTCTCATCCTCACTCCCACCAGGGAGCTGGCTATTCAGATCAGCAGGCATTTGATAGCCGCTGCGAAGTATACAGGTAATAATGGTTTAAACTTAATATTTTGACATTGTATTATTTATTATGGTATTTTTAATCCCCGACGCAAAAACGACGGGGTTTTATAAGTTTGACGCGTGTGTGTGTGTATATGTGTGTATGTGTGTGTGATGCTTTACTTACAAAAACACCTACCAAAATAAAATGATATTAAAATTACAACAAAACAAATAATAATATTTACCAAAACGTTAGACTAATTAATTAGAGCGGTCCGGTCCCCCGACGCGACAACATTTAATAAAAAAAAAATGTTTCAGGTTTATATATTATTAATTTAATTTTTTTATATATTTATTACATGGTTTGGTTAGTGTGACTAAATTTGTACGCCATAAATGGCAAAATTGGATATTGTATTGGATAATTTATTAATTGAATTTGATTGATTAATTTATGAATTGATAAATTGAATGATAATTTGAAACTGAATGATAGTTTTAATGAAAATGATACTCTAATAATGGAATCAGGGGGTCTAAAATGGCCACTTTAGCAAAACATAATATGATAATAATATGAATTACGTTAGAATTCGTAAAATGGTCATAAACTGATAATTCACCATATTAACTGTGTCTGTGACCATTTTAACAATTTTAATGTGATTCATATTATTATCCTATTATGTTCTGCTAAAGTGGCCATTTTAGGCCATGGTATTTCAAACGTAAGCACTTGTTTTATAATAATAACGTTTTTTTGCATGACGAATTTTTAAATATGGCTGAGCTTTGATATTTATTTAATAACTGTTGTGTATTACCCAAAGTTGCAAAATAAAAATATATTATATTCGAAACGTTAATTTGTATAAGCAACTAAAAGAGTAATGGATTGTGTGATGAATCATCATTGTCACCTGCCTAGCTTTTTCCCAACTATGCAATTTTGTTTTTGACAATCCATCCAAGATTGTGTGAGGAAATTATATGAAGGAAAAAGAAGACTAAATGTTAATGTAACGGTTGGCAGGGAAGAATAGAGGAAAAAGACGAAATTTGCCGACCCCAAGTAACACGGGACAATGGCAGTAGCTCGCTTTTAACTCCACTTTAGATAGTATTGAAACTGAAAAAATAATGTATGTCTTTGACAGGAATAAGAGTAGCAACAATAGTCGGCGGCATGGCGGCCGTGAAACAGGAGCGGGTGCTCCGGTCGGGCCCTGAGATAGTGGTGGCCACGCCCGGGCGCCTGTGGGAGCTCATCGGGCAGGGGCAGCCGCATCTGCAGCAGCTGGATATGGTCAAGTAAGCTGGATAATTATGTCAGTTCTCATCTTGTTTTGTATTTGTAACGATTAACTTTGTTCACAACAACATAATTAAGGTAATCTTGGCCCCTTTTTGTCTCATTACAACAAAAATGAGACGACATTAAAGGATTTTAAAAATTATGGTTTAAAATTGTCCTAATCGGCATTTACTAAATTAGCTGTACACAGACCGTTACATTATGATTGAACAAATCGAATGTTGTCCTGAATCATAAAGATTCGCTTCATTCGTGAAAATCAACCTCGTAGAAAGGACCTCACGAAAGACTTTAATATACACGGTGTAAACGGGCCCTTCACGAAGCCATCAACCAAGCACTCTGTACATCCAACAAAGTAACTCTACGCAAAAATGATTGCTGGGAAATTACTTTTTTTTGGGTTGAAAAATCATGATTTATGGTAGGCCTCAATGTAACGCACTTAAAACATTGTGCTGATGGATGTCTGGTCATGATGGAATTTACAGTTAAACTAGAATACTTATTTAAAAACTTGTACTTCAAAAATAATATGTGAAAAAGTTGAAACTTTGACCTTTAAAATCTCCGTAACTAGAAGGTTCCCAGGTATGGTCCAGAACAAAAGAGATTTTGGGAAGTACAAGTGCCTTTTGGCTACGTTAAGGGTGTGTTTACACCCTTTAGGCGTTGCTAGCTCGATAGCTTGCGTCTCGAGAGGATCGCGTTAACTATGTGACCTTTATTCACGTGAGCATAAGGATTATTTTATAACTAGCGACCTGCGCAACTTCGTCTGCGTGACATTTTTGATTGATGCTCTGCTCCTTTTGGTCGTAACGTGATGCTATATAACCTATGGCCTTCCTCAATAAATAGGCTATCCAACACTAAAAGAACTTTTCAATTCGAACCAGTAGTTCCTGAGATTAGCGCGTTCAACCAACCAAACAAACAAACAAACTTTTCAGCTTTATAATATTAGTATAGATAGATAATAACAACTAATTTCCACCTTCATCAGATTCCTAGCAATAGACGAGACAGACCGCATGATAGAGCGCGGTCACTTCGACGAGCTTACGCCTCTGTTGGAACGGCTGAACGCGGACGACGAGCGGCGCGCTTCCAGGCAGAACTTCGTCTTCTCTGCCACCCTGACCATGGTGCATGACCTGCCCACGCATATGAAGGGGAAGAAGGTAATTTGGTCAGATTATTTGGAATTGAAACTAGTTAACGCTGTCGCTACTAACTTCAAATAATCCATTTTTACCTTCCTGATCAGAAGGTCTAAGTAGCTAAACGTCCAAAAGTGCGAAACGTCTAATGAGTAGTAAGTTTAATTAGCAAAATGCTCATGTAGCAAAACGTTAAACTAGCAGATGGTCTTTATAGCAGAACGTCTATTTAGCAAATCGTCAATTCTCAAAATCTGGATACTCAGGCACAAAATTCAACACACACACATCATCTAAACATATTATTCATCAATATAATAGCTACGTAGAAAGACGAATCGGGAGGTGGGTTGTGCGCACACGAACGAATTATTGTCCGAACCATTAGCTGGGGGCTTAGTACCGAAAGTATTAAGTTGAGTTCGAAACCATGTAGTTTGATGTAACCGTATGTAGCCTACGTATCTGTATTTAAATAAAGTTATGATTTTTTTATAGGTAACAAAACGCGGTAAGATATTAAACAGGCGTGTAGAGAAGATGACTCCCGAACAGAAGGTGAACCGGCTCGTCAAGTTGATCGGCATGTCGGACCCCAAGGTCGTCGATATTACTACACAGAACTTGGGTAAGAAGTGACAAATTTACCTTTTTTCTAGTGTTAAACATTAGTATAGCAAGATCAACCTGTAATGGTCGCAGAACTGAGGCACCACAGGCCTTCGTACTGTGAGAGAGAGTGGATTGTAATGCACATCGCGAGCCAGTGCGGGTTAGTGTATGTCATAGCATTTTTGATTTTAAAATCATATATCAGAAATGTCTGGTAAAAAAATTTGAAGAGCAAAAAACAAACATTTTAAAATTCAACAAAAGTTGGAAGCAAACCGAACCCATTTGAATAAAAAAATATAAAAAAGGAATGGGTCCACTTTAATTTCAAATGTACTTGTTCTTTGCTTTCAGTTTTTTTTTTACAGCAGTTGGGTTTATTTTGATTTTCTAATCACTTTTTTTTCTTGTCATAAGTTGTTCAAAAACTTGAAAATTATCGTGAGTTTTTAAATTATACCATTGGTAACCTTCATCCACTGTCACTTGCAGGTACAGCAGAAACGCTAACCGAGTCCCGGATCACTTGCGCTCTAGAACATAAGGATGCGTACCTCTACTACATTGTAAAGAGGCATCCGGGCAGGACCATAGTGTTCTGTAACTCGATAGGAAGTGTTAAAAGGTACGTTCGCATATTGAGACATGGGCGTTGTAGGTGAACAATTGTGTTATTCTGTGGAATTAAGGCTATCGTTTTTGAGCTCACCAGATGGCGCCACTGTCGAGAAAGGTCCTGTCATTAATTCTATTATATACTTTAAAGTACCAATAACTTCATAAGAAGTTTATTTAATTACGTTTAACAACATAGTGTAAACTTAACGTACATATTTACATTATTGCCCCTAAAATTAGCAAGCATGAAACATTTAAAAATCATTCTTCTTTCAAGTACTAACAAATTAGAACTCCCAACTTGCTACCTACAATCTTCAAGTCATAGTTAATCAGAAATGACTCAATCTTGACCACACTCGTGAATATTAATAAAACTACGTGATAAAAAAAACGCGCAACGCGGGAACACTATGACATCTGACATTTCTGAAGACCTTACTCTACACGAACGCCTCTAGCGGCGAATTCATGCGCGATAGCCCCCACTATGTTGAAAAAGCACTGAAAAGCGCTGGCTTCGTATGGGCATGTGATGCGTAGGAATGAGGAAAAATGGCTATAAGAGTAGAGGAAGACCAAAGAAACGATGGATGGACTGTGTGACGGATGATATGGCTAGAAAGGAGGTGTCTGATGAGATGACGAGTAATAGAGAAGTATGGAAGAAGACATGCTACGCCGACCCCAAATAAACTGGGATAAGGGCAGGAAACTGATGATGATTTGTGTTGAAAAAGCACAAGATGTTGGCATTAGTACGATTTTGGTCAAATGCTAAAAGTTCCTTGTACAACTATACATAGTTATCTCTCGAGATTAAAATGTTTAATTGGCATAACATCACACTTTTTCCCCCGAATGGACAGGCAGACTCTTTAGTATGGCAACATTTCACTAGTCATATTAAATTCCCATTTAAACATATTATTATTATTATTTAAACCAAATAAACATATTATTATTATTATTTAAACGGGGGCAGCCCATTACCAGTAGCTAAGTAATATTTTTCTGAAGCAGTGATAGCCTTGTGGTGTGACCGTCGGACTGCCAAGCCATAGGTCTCAAGTTCGAACCCAAGACACGCACCTCTGATTTTTCGGATTCACGTGCGTATTGTATGATTATCACTTGCTTCGGTGAAGGAAAACATCGTGAGGAAACCAAACCAGCATGAGTGAGAGATATCGCTCGACGGTATGTAAAGCCAAGGCATAGGCCCATGGGCGGCATAAAACTCTGACACCAGGTTAGGCACTAAGGGGCCGTTCAAGTATTACGTAAGCACTACAGGGTGCGGGGGGGTCTTTGCTTTGCTTATTTTTGATGACAGGGGGGGTGGGGGGATCTAGATAGTGATTACGTCAGCAGTAATTATTTACTTTTTTACACATATGGCAACCCACACATTGTCTATGCTTGAAAACGAAATGCATTTTCGGGGATACCTACAAATAATGAATACGTTCAGGTACTCGCTTAGAACTGAGTGGAGGAATTACCGCGCGCTATTCACTTGTCTACATTTTTTCCGTCAATTTATCGTTTTGTTTCGATACGATTGACGATTTAACGCTACAGTCCTCTATTCCAAACCTATTCCTTATTTCTAGACTTATAACTGCTGCTCATGAATCAATCAATTGTACCAATATTTACGTAAGCACGGGGGGAGGGGTATGAGCTTTGCTTACTTTTGCTGACGAGGGGGATGGGTGGGTTAATAATTGCAAAAAATACGCTTACGTAATACTTGAACGGCCCCTAACCACACGACAAAGAAGTGTAGTATTTTCCAGAAAACACTGGTCTAACCCACAAGTTAAATAAATGAGTGATTATTTATTTTACTCCAATGTTTATCGTACAGACTAGCCCAGTTATTCACATTGCTGAAGTGTCGCCCACTGCCGTTACACGCCAGCATGCCACAGCGTCAGAGAATAAAGAACTTAGAGAGGTAAGTCATAAAGTTCAAATTTTAATTGATTTTCAGTAAGCTAAGCTGAAAAGTTGCTAAGTCGATAGATTTTATGCGGTCTTTTTTGAAAGAAAGAAAGAAAGAAAAAACGTTTATTGGCACACGCCACAAGTACACAATACAAAATATAAAAAAAGCAAATATAAAATAAAATTTAAAACTAAACAAGGAATATTGTGTGACTCACGGCTGCGCCAAATAGGCCCAGTTCAGCAAAATGCCGGACAACTAGTGCCCGACGCTGGTTTTCAACTGAACCTATATGGTGGTGGTGGTGTGTGGTGTGGTTTTTATCTTCTCTTTTTTACACTTACGGTGCTAAGCACCCAGCTGGGTCGAACAATAATTCGTTCGTGTGCGCACAACCCGCCTCCCGAGTCGTCTAAGAATTACACCTAACAAAAGTTCGTACTAAGTAACGTTTAGACATCTCAACTGTCTTCATGTACTTTCAATCACAAACAATACTCATTACGCCTTTCAGATTCCGTGACGACCTTCACGGTGTACTAATCGCCACCGACGTAGCAGCCCGTGGCCTGGACATACCCCACGTGGAGCACGTGATCCACTACCAAGTGCCCCGCACGGCTGAGAACTACGTGCACCGCAGTGGCAGGACAGCCAGGGCCACGAGGGAGGGGCTCACTATACTGATGATGGAGCCCGCGGAGGCCTATCTCTATGCCAAGATGTGCAGGACTCTGAATAGAAGTAAGTGGAGAATTTGGTTCAAAAATACCCCTACTTAGTATCTGTTCAGGGCTTAACGCCTGCAGTAAAGTGACGGCAAACATGCGCTGCGTCCTATGGCCTTTAATAATTATGTAGGCGTAGTTTTTTTATTTCAAGTGTATAGCAGACATACTTCACTTGCCTACCAACCATCATACTTATAACATTCGTTTTTTATAATAAATATATTTTGTGATTCTGGGGACTTTTGATTGGCACCAGTATATCCTCTAAAGATATAACAGTATCTGACCCCAGGTGAGGTACTTTCAGACCCCCACGGGGTACATTGAGACCCCGCGTGGGGTCTAATACAGAGTGGAAAAGACACCGACGCTGAAACGTTAACCACGCATTCAGAACGTCATTCCCCCCCACCCCCAAAAATAAATTTTTCGTCAAAAAAAAAACTCCGTGGGGGGCTTGAGAATCCACCCTATATACCCCAGACACGCCCCGATGTACACCAGCAGATGTACCACATCAATGAAAATGCCTGGTCTGGCTTATAACACCGATTCCACCTCAAAATCTCCCAAACAAAAGCGACCATGATTTTAAAATACTCCTTTCTCCCCACAGCTGCCGAAGTCCCGACCTTCCCAGTAGACGCGCAAGTGCTAGCTCCTCTCAAGGAGCTGATGGTGACAGCGCGCGAGTTAGACGGGCTGGAGCTGAAGAAGAGGCGCGCTGCGCAGGCGCAGGGCTGGAAGGAGCGCGCTGCTAGGGAGATGGATATTATTATTGATGATGATGATGTGTATCCTTTTGTATGATAACGGTTTAAGTGGTAGGCGACAATGCAGGATAAAAACCTTTTCACTTAAAGATAAGAAACAAACATTAAACACCACGCTTCGTCTTCTTTGGTAACGGTAAATTTTAATACACAGTCGAACGAACATCGTGTCACAAACTTTTACGAGGGATTCATTATGTTTGAGGAAGAGTACTCATGATTCTAAATACACCAAAAATTTTAATGTTTCGTCCGTTATTAAAACAAAGCAACATAATTATATAAATACAACATAATATTTGGGTACAGTATAAGCATTAATATTTTTACAAGTAGCAAAATTCAAAAAAAAATCTCGTGAAATCACGGTTTCGACTTTGAAATTAGACCTGTTTTGTAATAGTATGGCTTCCAAAATACTTTAATAAAACGTTAACCAATACAGTTCAAAGTTGTTGCGTGTACACATATTATTGCTCGTGACTGTGTGGATGTAACTGAGTATCTGGCACACCTCTGCTTAACCCTTCGTGTAAAACAGGCTTGATGCGATGAATTTTAGTAATACTATCGTATAATCTTACGCCACATTTCCGTAACTCCACACCAGTCCAGTAAAGCAGGTAGACGCATCAATAGAAAAGGCGCTTAAAGCGAAGCGGCGTCAGCTGGAGTCCCTCCTGTCTCGGCCAATATACCCGCGAGGATTCTCCTTCAAGTACCCCACGTTGAACGAGACGGTCGCCTTCGGAGGGAGCGAGGAGAATGCTTTGCAGGTACGTTATAATAATGTTCGATTTTTTATCTCTAGGGAACGTTTTAAATATAGCTTACGACACTCGGGGAGCTTGGAATGTAGCTTCCCATTAGTGAAAGAATTTTCAGAATCGAATCAGTAATTCCGTAGATTACCCCCGACATCCAAACTCATAAACTTTACCTCTTTATAATATTAGAACAGATTCGTTTTTTTTTTTACAATAACATCAAGAAACTCAGCCAAAGAATGAAACTCTCGTCCCACTAAAATCAAGGTACGTCCAGACAATGTGGGGGAAGTCACTAAATAAATTATATCAGGTGCATCGGCTTCCTATGCATGGCAGACCATTCGTAACATTCCTCACGGAGTGCATTATCTGAACGCACATTTTTATAAATGCAAAATCTATACTAATATTATAAATGCGAAAGTTTGTATGGTTGGATGGATGTTTGTTACTCAATCACGCCAGAACGGCTGAACGGATCTAGATAAAATTTGGCACAGAGATAGATTATAGTTTGGAACAGCACATAGGCTACTTTTCATTCCGGTAGGACGATCTCGTGGGTCAATTATCGAACTCCACGCGGGCGAAGCCGCTGGCATAAGCTAGTAGTTACATAAATACGTGGTGGAAGGTACAGTACATCATTCTGGGCCTGTTTTTTTTTTTAAATCAGCTGTTTGCTACAAAAGTGCAATACCTACACGGTCAAAAATTTATTTATTTATTTATAAGTAGGAGAACCAACAGCTGTAACAAATGGATAACAATTGAATATATAACACAGAGCCAATTACAGGTTCCCACCAGTAAAAACAGAAAAAGTTGTAGAAATCTTAGGATCACTAATAAGCACGATAAAAAAAATAGTAAAAAGAATTAAAATAAGGTACAATAGCACTGTAAACACTCTGACACCAGGATAGGCACTAATCACACGGGAAAGAAAAAAAATAAAAACATGAAAGCACTACGCGCTTTTAAAAAGTTCTGCGTTCAGCCGCGTGCGTTCAGAGTAGGATTTAGTGGTAAATGGGTCGAATGAGAACTCTCTACAAAGAATATGGAACAACTGTTTTTTTTTTAATTAGCGTTGATAAATTTCTATGCGGGGGGGGTTCAGAATGATGTCCTACAGATTACGTGGTAACCGTTTGTGCGTCGCTCTCTCTCCCAGCCTGTATTTACATTCAGTTTGGTTTATACATAATATTTCTTACACGCAGCAACGGAATACCGTCATTTTTTGCATAGAACGAGTTTATTATCCAGAAAGTGTCATGGTGGTTTTTTCCCGGAAATATTTCCTTCACCGAAGCGAAACCGTGGGCTAAAGCTAGTTTATAAATTCCCCGTTGAATCCAAATGGGTTAGCGTTAGATCATTCAGAGTTTAGTACGAACGCACTGCAGTTACCGTGAAACTAGTTTTATTTCTCGGAACTTAAGTAGTGTAGTGAGAATCACTGAATCAGTAATTAAATTTCCAGAAACGAATCGGGGTATCGACTTTAAGCCTCGCTCTTTGAATATTATAGCAGAAACCGAAACGCTGACAGATTCTTCGGAATGTATTTGAATGTCCGTGTCCGGTGCCACGCCGACAATTGTCCATACCGGCTTCATCGAATCTTATAAGTTGCCAAATTATTTCTTGCGACTGTTGATTGTGACCCGAGGTCCTAAGCCGCGCTCGTGGCGCGCGGTGTATACATAACAAAAAATACTCGTATTTTTATAATTTTAGATTTGTTCCTAACTATCGATGATACTGATTGTGTTTTTGCGAACAATTTAACTAAAATGCCATAGCGTAAATGTATTCTCGATTAAAAAATCGACGTATACGTTTACACCGCGCGTGCTAGGGCCCGGAATCCCTTGGCATCGGAATAGACAGCAAAACTAAAATCGTTACGTTATTACAGGTAATGAAAAACGCGATAGAATCCGGTCAACTGAAGAAAGACAAGAGAGAAAGCAAGAACGCACCTCTTCTACAACTGCAGAAGAAATTTAAACAATAACATAATATTTTATTAATGCTACGTGTAGCTAATTAATTATATTTTAAATCAATCACTAACTTAGTTGTTTATTTATGTTTTCCTCAATTGCCTTCCTTTTTTCTTTTTCCTTTTTGATTGCAACATCGTAACAGGAAAATCAACATCACACATACCTAGTCAGATGTTGAGTGAATTAAATCATCACTATCACTACATAGTATAAAACAAAGTCGCTTCCCGCTGTCTGTCCCTATGTATGCTTAGATCTTTAAAACTACGCAACGGATTTTGATGCGGTTTTTTTTTAATAGTTAGAGTGATTCAAGAGGAAGGTTTATATATGTATAATACATGCATATTATAGTAGAGAAAACATTAGTATCTACATTGCTCCCGTGCGAGGCCGGGGCGGGTCGCTAGTTGATAAATAATATCATCACAACATCACCCCTTGTAATCCAAGAAGGGTTAGGAAGAGGTGTACTTAACAAGTACACCCACATTTCGCCAGTTATGTTGAAGTCCCATTGTAATAGGGGGCGAGCCTATTTGCCACCAACCGGGCACAAATCCAGACTCCGTGGCTGCTACTGAGAAATTACTGATGGAAAAACCCAGTAACACTTTGCCCGACCCGGGAATTGAACCAAGGATCTTATGCCCAGCAGTCGCGCTTGCGACCACCAGACCTACTAGGCAGTCTATAATAAAATATATCTATTAATAAAACATATCTATTAATAAAATATATCTATTAATAAAATATATCTATTAATGAAACATATCTATTAATAAAACATATCTATTAATAAAATATATCTATTAATAAAATATATCTATTAATAAAATATATCTATTAATAAAACATATCTATTAATAAAACATATCTATTAATAAAACACATCTATTAATAAAATATATCTATTAATAAAACATATCTATTAATAAGTTACCCGAAACGTCGTACTCTAGTACTGAAGCTGCAAACTGGCATAACGACCTCCCCAATTTACAAAGAAGGTTATCATCTAGCCTCTTGATAACATGTTGGGGTCGGCTTCCAGTCTAACCGGATGCAACTGAATGCCAGTATTTCACATGGAGCGACTGCTTATCAAGGGCCTAAAATGTCCGCTTTAGTAAAATCATAATGGGATGATAAAAAACGGTCACAGACGCAGTTAATGTCATGAATTGTCACTTTATAACCATTTTACGAATTGATGTTACATGATCCTTTGTTGATTCTGCTAATGCGGCCATTTTAGGCACCCTGATCTCCACAGTCCAGTTACTGATAACACGATACTCCTTGGCTAAACTGGTTGTCAGACTTCGGGCTTTACGAAAACCAAAGATCTACGAGAGTAAACATACCTATTTTAAATTATATCTATCATTCCCCAAAAAGATGACATTTCAAATCCATTTAAGGTGCAAGCCCCAGGGTAGCCCGCGAAATTCAAATTTTCTTACGTTTTTTTGCAATTTGCCGGTCATTGCCAGGCTGTACATTGAACAAAATATAATTCGCGGCTGTAATAGATATTTTGTTACAGAATTATAATCGTTAAAATCATCAATACAACCCTCAAAGTTCATACAATCCCATTGAATGACATTTTCATGAAATAGCTACCCTGGCGCTTCCACCATATTAATAACACTATAAACTGGTGCCTTTTATATCATAATAATTGACATCATTGACATGACTTAACAAATATAAAAAATAGTCTGGGCATGACACGACGCTTCGTAAAGAACGACGCGAAGTACATTGTAGGTATATACGTATATACCTACCTAATCAAGTGATTATAAGTACATACATAGGTCCATAAATTCACGCCCTATTCCCATAGATAAACCAGAACCTAGGTCATCTGGTCATACACGCACACAAGTGAGTACTACGCATTCTACCTTTGTAAAGAACATCACCACTAAGGTAAGTGTATGTATCTGATTCATCATCTGCTTAGCCTTTTCCCAAATTTATTGGGGTCGACTTCCAGTCTTACCGGATGTAACAGAATATCAGTATTTTACATGAAGCGACTGCCTATCTGACCTCCACAGCCCAGTTAGTACTGGGCAATACGATACCCCTTGGTAAGACTGGTTGTCAGACATTCGGGTCACTACCTGTAACAACTGTCAAAGATCTACAAATGACAGCCGGGACCAACAGCTTAACGTGCTTTCCGAGGCACGGAGGAAACTCGGTATTTAATGGTGGTCACCCATCCACAGACCGACCTTAGCAAGCGCGGCTTAACCTTGCAGATCGACCCGTGCGGCTGTTATTATATAGACACGAGCTCCTCTTTAGCCCTTACACCAACGTTAATCATGAATTAAATCTGCTGAAATAAACAAATCAATCAACTCGATCGTCATTTTATTTTTATCAACTAATTAAGAGAAGTCACTGTATATTTTTAGTGATAAACATATCTGATCGATGATGATAGTGGGTACATACCGTCTACCTACATGTTTACCTCATATCTATGAAACCGGCGAATTGGACGTCTGCCAAAGTTAGCCTACAGCTCGCTATTATTATCTGCGGTTGGCCTTTATAACTTTTATTAGTCTAGAACCTAGCAATAGAATATTCAGGCTAGTGGGATCGGATTGTAATCTGTCGAACTCTGACCCTGATATTTGAAGACAATTTTGCGATATGGGGTTATCAATCATTAATTGTAATTTATCCTAAAATAAAGTTTACATATTAATTTATAAGATTGGTAGGGACATTTTTGTGGTTGATGTATGATTATATCTTGATTTGGTTTTCCTGTGATATTTTCCTTCCTGTTTGGCAGCTGTTACGAGCAGACACATGTAGTTGATTTTTCATTATGAAACTATTATGACGATCTGTTAGGAATGAGGTCACAGACAACCGCCGTCGAGACGTCCCTGTTTACGCCCCCCTCTCCCGCCCCTTACCCGTGACAGCCCGCAATGCTGAGCCAGTAGTTTTATATAAATTAGCCCCTAAATAATGATTTCGGTGAGATCCAGCCTGTCCCTTTGCAGCTCTCCCCCAGCGACGCCCTCAGCCGAGGCTCGTACCCCATAGGAGGTGCCCTTAGCTTGTAGTAGCTTAGTTTGTATGTTTTTTTGGCAGTTGGCTGGTGGCCATACACTCAAAGCAGTACAGGATAGACCGGTCAAGCAGAAGCCAGCCGCATAGGTTAAACCCCGAGATACCATTAAAAAAAATAAGGTAGTAGAAAACCTGCTTAAACCAGCTAGATATGGGACAGGTGCCACAAGAAAGAATGAAACGACACTATAGATTAGAATTATTTGATATAATTACCGAAAATTGCCGTCCAAACTTTTGTTTTCATAATATTCAATTGTCATTGTGATAAAAATTAGGAGTACATTTCATTTTGATTGTTTACTACACAAAATAATGATGGACGTGCAGTTAAAAAAGGAAACAATAATACTTATTGAAGAGCTATAGGCCACGACTTATAGCACGACAGTGGCCTCGCGAGGCCCAGACTTGTGGCCTGATGAGGCCACTCCTATGGCCTTGTAAATCGACTAGCTTAATGCTCCCCGCTTGAATGTTACCTTAAAATTAATTATTGCTTATATTCCTTTCAAGTCATGCTTATTTTTAACATCGAGACTACTTTTCAATAAAAATATTCCTAAAGTGATGTGGCAAATATTCTCTAGTTACCAAAAATCCCACGCAAGCAATATTTTTAGATTAGGGACTGTTACTATTTGAGGCCATACCGCTATTAACCGGGCTATATGCCATGGCCTGATCGCATATTGACGGCCATATTATGCGTCCTTGACTTTCGCTCTTATTAATGCTCTAAGATTACAAAATTCACGAAATTCTTTAGTCTGCACCCACTTATATAGGCACTGCGAAAACGGACCGTGGAAAGTCTAGAAAAATATTAACATTACTGTGTCAATGGCATAATACAAGCTTAATTTTATGGGTCATTTTGAAGCTCGTTAACGTTAAATTCTTTAAAGATTTCGTTGAGAGTTTTGCGTTGCTAGAGATTTTGTGAGCATTTTAAGAATTACGGAGTGACTAGACTTATCAGCGCAGAATCGGTTTGAATCGCTTGAGCGGATTCCCCATCGATTTGTGATCATTCCTTTATTAAGTTCTATTTAAACAGTGTTCATTATATGATGTTACATCCAATATCGACTTCCATAGCTTATTGATTAGGCTTTCCGTCGGTACGTTTTCGCAGCGTGATTAGGAACGATATCCAAAACATAATCTGGTAAGTATTTTGTCACGACAAAAAAAAATCAAACTAAATTGTTCTATACTTGTCGTACAGTACTTACATACAAAATCAGATTTCAATTAAAAATAAATCAACTTCATTGAAGTTATTTTTGAAAGACTGGCAAATGATTCAAGACATTTCAATTCTAACATTATTATCTTTACCTACACATACCCTATCGCCCGTGGCGCCATCTATTACTCAAAATTTTAATTCTAGCGTTGCACTAATATTCTTCTAGAACTCGTATTACTCCTCAGAAACATTATTAGTACTTGCTTCTACACAAACATGTATGTATACGTAAAATGAGATCGAAACATTCATCCTCTTTATCTGATATTATTCCATTTTAACCAGTATTTCAAAAATAACTTGACTTCTGAACAGTCTTTTAACTCTTGAATGAAATTAATTATTCTTGTTATACATTATACACAAGTACTATGAATTTAAGCTTTGGAAAATAGACTTTATCCAGCCATGGAGCCCATTTCTAACAGTCGAAGCGAATATCCAACTATTATCTGTAACCGACTTCAAAAAGGAGAAGGTTCCGTATGTAAGTAGATTGAACCGCTAAATTACGTTAACATCCAAAGAGTTAAAATACCGCTTACACTTTTATGTTAGCATGCATAGAAATTGACCAATTTACACTTTGATATCCTCGAAAATAAACAAACTTTACGGGTTAATATGCTGCGGCCATTATTCAAAGGAGTCTTGAACTGTAGAAAAAGTAAATTATGTACTTAAGACCACTCTACTGATGATATATTCACAGCTATATAGACATAATAAGGTGCAATTTTAATCCTTTTCTTATTATAATAACATTCTGCTTCTGAGCATCTACAACATAGGTTCCCAACCTTTTATGGACTACCGGCCCCTTTACAAGAAAAAAAAATCCAACGCTCCCTTTTACAAAATAGTTATAACATAAACATTTTCTAAATAAAATGTTTTTTCATGAAAATAGAGTTATTTCATAACTCCCCCCATATGCCTTTGGAGCCGCTACCGCCCCCATGAAAAGCTCCAGCGCCCACTATGCCCCCGTTGGGAACCTATGATCTACAACGTCTACAACCACTGATCATTGGCTCCCCAAGACCGCAAAATCGAATGTACCACCTTATCATTCATTTGGAAGCTCTGGACAGCGAGGTGGAAAGAGGGTAGACAGTCCTTTACCCAGCAGTGGGACATTACAAGCCAGTAAAAATTATTCGCTAAAGTGAATGTTCTAGAAATGTCAGGACCAACAGCACTGCGCTCATGGTATACCTGCTATGGTAGCCTAGCACTGTTGTCATTACCAAGAATTCATTTTCGAATGAGTAGCCACGTCTCTCAAGACCCAGGCCCTAAATAGGCCACCTATCAGAGTATTTCCCTTAATACAGTCTCAAAACCCATAAAATTAGTTTATTTACTACAAACGCACACTTTTCTCATATACAAATGATTTTATTACACAACCGTGATGCAATTCGAAAAAAAAACCAACGAAAATGATACAATTGTTCTTATTTACATTATCTGTATTTCTAAGTGTTGCTAGAAATGAAAATTTAATTTTGATTAATCCCAAGTGGAAAATTACTTGGTAATAGTGGGCTATTTATAAGTGAATTATTTATATATACTGGGATTTGAACCTGGCAGTGTATGTAATATCGATTCTTATCGTCGTCCGTTGTCATCCATTTTATAATAAGGATAGGTACATAAAATTCATAAGTTATACCAAATGGTATTAAAAGACTTAGCATTTATTACCTAAGCCTAATTGGCTGACCAGGATAGGCCCATTTCTAGAAAATTACGTCTTCTCTTAAAGCGAGAGGGTAGTTATTATTTCGTAATGAAGATACATTACAATGCCTACAAGTATACCCTTATACTATATGGAGAAAGCTATGATACAACACTGAATATATCAGTAACTTTATATCATTTTATAACAGCAAACTAAGTAATAGTTCACCTATACCTACTCTCTTTCAAAGTTAACGAGTGTGAATATATGAGCTTAAATTCAATGCCCCACATATTCTTATTGATTAAATAGTATCACCATGACAGCCCCAAGTCATCCAAACAAATTGATATCAATTTGAATCAATTAAATTTTCATTTTTAGCTCACTGATCTAACATTGGTGTTATTCTAATTAGTGGCCTTACACCTAATTAGCCGAGGGAATATAGACTCTACGATATTCATAACATAAAAGTGAATTTCGTTAAAATGGCAAGTGATATTGGCTTCTTACTAAACACCAATGATGCGGGGCGGGGTGAAGCGCCATTATACGATGGCAACATTTTTAAATAAAAACATAATAATTATGATTCACATTTTTTTTATTCAGGGACCTTTGTATTTTCCCGCCTTTATTAGAGGGTAGTTTTTACCCCAAATCACATTTCACACAATGTTTTCACGTAGCTACTACAGCCCTACATGGCTAAGTCAACAACTCTTTCCTCTGCTACTCCCAAGTCCCTATTTAAAGTTTTCGGGTGCTACAATCCCCTTAAATTATGACAGCACCTAGTCATATAGTAGATGAACTACGAGACATTAAAAGCACTTACAATTTTACATTTTGATCACCCCACCCGCACAAATTGCTTATGTTAAATGTTGCCAAAATATCTAATTTGAAGTAATTTGATTATTGCTCTGTCTACAAGAGGAATGAACTGTGTCTAGGCATTTTTATATGGCATGCTCTTACTATAATTATACAAAGCTTGCTACTGATACAGGGATAATTAGACACAGCGATTATCACTTTAAAGTATGAAGGAATAAGCCTTGGTTTTGCTTTTCAGTACTTTTTCAAGGAAGAAGCATTTGCCTTGTTTTATTGCACAAACTAAAATTGTCATTTCACACTCAAGATGTAATGTGTAAGGATGGTCGCCATACTTTTATTTTACAAGGTTCAAAGAAATGTCAAACATTAAGAATTCAAGATTCAATCTAAGTACTTGGCTCTTCAGTGAGAGCTTAGCATTTTCTGCTCAAAAATTGATGAGATAAAATATTTGAGTAATACCTCAGCCTGCCTATGAAAACTTAGCCTATGGAAGTATTCATAGAAAATATCATTCAAAGTATTTTGTCTATTTAAAATGTAAATTCTCACGAAACCTCATAAAGTGCCAGCTTTTCACTAAACATATCCTACACATAGGCAGTTTTTCCATCAACTCAAAAAGTAAATATCAATGAAAGTTATTTCAAATTTACACAAATATTGAAAAAAAAAATTGTCTATGTAATATTTCTGTACATTAGTACAACTTTCATTCCACTTTTAAACAGAGCTCTTATGGCAACTCAATGTGATCATAATGATATAAAATTGTCATGTATTTACTTTCTATGAAGCCAAGGCTTTTGCAAGCAAACTCGTGACTCAACTCCTGGTATGGTATATTTATCTTAATAATTTCAGTGCTTCATGCAAATTGTTTATGTTCATAAGTCAAGAATGATTTTGCTTGCAATAGAATCTCAGCACTTTCGAGATCCAATTGTCTGCCAAATCATGAGGTAGTCATGTTGTCCGAACTATTTTTGTGCATAGAGGATCAAGCACCAATGTTACTACAATGAAAAATAGCAGATCCTTGCCCATATTACTATAATGTTAGACTTACAATACAAAAATTCATAGTATTCATAAGTTTATCAAGAAATAAGAACAATACAATACTGATTATTTGCTCAATATCAATGTTCCAGAAAAAAAATTGATCACTTTATCCTATATTTACAAAAATTGGATTTACACCTATGGCTAAAGTGCAGTGTATAAAAATATTTGACGGAAGTAAATTTTCATAATTCGCGATCTAGTGTTGACTGGCAGACAGAAGGTATCATGGACTGTAACACTGGCTGCGTCTACCTAACTAACGATTGAGCCTGACTCCAATAATGATAAATGAGTATTGACAATGATAAGCATTATCATTTAAATTCAGCACTTATTGCTTATCCTATATATTATGTACTTGGACTATATTAATAGTAGTACAATTACAAGCCGCGGAGCTGCCTTGCTGGAGACGGTCAGCCGGGCCAGTCGCTGATACACGTCCAACAATAGAATATTTACATCAGAATTTCACAGTTCAATGTGTGTTAAAATTACACTAATAAGCGTTGGTACTGCCAAAACTAAACATTTCACAGAGAAGGCGTAACTTATTGCCTTTGATTACCATTTCACTTTTACTTAATTTACAAGGCCAGCAGAGTCTCTAGTTACATGATTGTGTCACTGTGATGTATCATAATAAATAAGTCCGCTTACACACTATAAAGTCTGAACGGAAGATTGTTCACAACCGATTACGGCGGTTCCTTATTGCCCTAAGGCGCGCTCGGCGCGACCTCTCGGATTATATGTCTCCATTTTGACTAATCCCGATCCTCTTGATGAACTCCTCCTGTAGCATCACAGTTTTGATCATGTTGGGGTGTGCTCCGTAAGCAATAGCCTGGTCTGGGGTCGAGCAGTACTGCTGTGCTCCATCCGTAAGCATCACTCCTTGTCCATTGCTCAGTGAGGCAGTTGACTCAATAGAGTTCCAGTATGTTTCACTAGGCGAGCTGCTATTCACTCCAGGTGGGGGAGCAGCTGGCGCTCCGGTGTACCTGAAGTAGGGGTTCTTCAAATCTAAAGTGTTTGATGATGAGATGTTAGTGCCTTCTAGATTGATCTCCATGGTAACATCGTAACTCTGACGTTTGTTTGCTAACAGTAACACACGGCCTGTGAGTGCTTGGCCTTGTTTGGCAAAAATTGGGGTCTCTAGCAGGCATCGCACTTGGTACCAATGTGTGAGTGGTTCCGTGGGCGCAGTTGACAGCCATATATGCTGTACAGCACCAGCAAACAGCACATCAAACCAGAATGCCAGTCCGTGGCATGTACCCGACTGTGTGAGTTCAAATCTGAAGGGGATTTCAATTCTATGTAAGTCTGTCTCATGTGCATTGAGGAAGTCCACTACATGTCTTTCTGATCGTGCCATGCAAATGCGAATATCAAATGTGTCTACAATAGGTTGTCTGAAGTACTCCTTCATGGCAGCTGTGCGTAACGCACTCAAGTCTACTCCGTGGAAGCACGTCTGGTACCAGAAGTTGGCCTTATTGTACTGCTCCATGAACAAAGCATCATCAGTGAACGGTGCTATGTGTAGGTCTCCTCTCGTTGGGTACATGTTACCGTTTGGTTTCAGCCACTTCTTTGCATGAAGATATGTTTCTAACATACGCTCATTATACAACATGTAACCCATAGGCTCTGAAATTATCACATCTACGCTCTCAGGGAGCTCAATTTCCTCGATCTTGCCCGCGACCACAGTGATGCGGTCGCCTAGTCCGTTTGCTCTCACTAACGCCTGAGCGTGATGGGCCATATTACTGGCTTCCACCGCGTACACTTTACGCGCACCCGCCTGAGCAGCGAAGAATGACAGAATGCCTGAGCCCGCTCCCACATCCAACACCACTTTGTTCTTGAAGTCGTTGATGTTGGACAGTATGGCGCGCTGATATGTGCTCGTTCTCACGTAGTCTTGCATCATGTTCTGCTGCTGACTCAGGTAACCGTAAAACTGGAAGTATTGCATCGCCGAAGAGTCCTCCGTGCGCACCGTGAACACCGACGACGACCTGCCTGCCTTGCACTTCGAAACGAGCAGGTGGAAGGCCTGACAGTCAGCGTCAGACGCGAACTTGAAGAATAGCGTTTCATTGTCAATCGTGAAGATATACGATTGACCTGCGACGCGCGAACACTCACTCTGGCTGTGAACAGGGAACTCGAGCACCTCCTGTGCTAGCACCGGGTCCGAACGAATCACTTTTACACTCAACCCCTGCGGGTCGTAATCCACGTTTACGTTTGTTGGAAAATTGAAGCGCGCCGTGAGTGCGCCCTCGCCACTCACCGTCGACACCGTCACCGCGCGAAACGTGTTCGCCATTTTTTAGATGTGTACGCGGACTCGCGACTAAAATTGATATTATCCACACGCGTTACGGCAAACAAAGAAAAATGTCGTTGTGAAGTTCAGAGGCCGGCGTAAAATCGATCATTCACAAACTTCCTCCCTCTTTTGTCTATGGTTGGCAGCGTGCTGTTTTATTTTGACTTTTTTACTCAAGCTGTTGAAACGCACAGATAAATCGGATACAGCCACCTCGGAAGATATTCTAACAATAGTAATAAAAAACGAGTTTTTATCACTTTCGTGGAATAAATATTCATAGCACTTTAATTATTTATCATATTATATAAATATTTGTAAATAATAAAAAAAGAACTCCGCCCCAAGACGACCCATTTTCTCAGAATTGTCGTAATGTTGAAACTAACTGAGCACTATTAGATGCGGCTACTTAATCGGCAAATAGACTCACCGGGTAGCTACTAAAAAAAAGAGAAGTTGATGAAATCTATTATAAAACTGTGAGAAATAAAATTGTATTGACAAAAAGGTGTCTAAGCTAGTTCCGATTTTGGCCTCGTGTCAAAAGGGCTATTACTAGGGTTAGCGGTTCAGACTGTTTAGTTAGACCATCCTACGCACGGTGGTTAATCAAGCTATGCGAAACCATTATTTTGCGGATCTGGCCTTTTACGGGAAATCTATACAAAGCGAGGCCATGTTTTACTGGAAAATGTAAAGCTTGATATGTCGCCGTGTGTACAATGGTCCTTCCGCATAAAAGGTCTAAGTCTACCAGTGATTCCACCAAATAAATATTGTATGTGTCTGAAATCTGGATTCAAATCTGAGTCTGAGAACCAACATCTCGGAACTGAGACCGGTTTGTAAAAATGTTGACTCCAAAACGATGTTGGGAACATCGTTATGGTCAATTTTGTCTATGACATCATTTTTTATCAATGAGGATACAGCTGTTTCGATTTAAGCACTCAATTTGAAATTAAGTTAATACTGGGAACGATTTATAGAATAAATACAACAGCTGTTAATTTAAAAATTATTTATTGCTAAAACGTAGTACCATTAAATAAAATATTCCATAATTAAATACATGATACAATTAAACAAAATAATCACAGATGAAACATCAACTTTCTTCGTCAATTTGATTTAAAAAATATGTGTAGCTTATTTAAAATATAGTTTTGCCATGGTAGATATTGGAAGTGTTATTTTATTGCATCGGAATTAATTTAGCCCCAAATTCATGGTTTACAACTATAAAACAACTTTGTTTGACAATAACATTTTTATAATTTTTTTTAGCTGCACAGGGATCTTTTAGGGCGTCGCCAAGATCAAACTATTGCCGCCAGCAATTATTGTTTATAAACAATTTCACAAAATGTTTATCAACAACGCCCATTATCATTCAAAACCCAAAAGATCTTTGTAGCACTGTATTTTTTTATCTGTTGAACAAGTAACAAAAACTGGTTGCTGCAAAAATTTAGGGTCACGTTTCCCATAAAATCAAAGTTTTTATATTAAATATAGAATCTATTACATAAAATTGCGCGATTAATAAAGCTACCAACACACCACATTACAATTTCAAACATTCTAGGACATTTGGTATAGTATCGCTTTTATATTTACACAACATTCTTAATAAATTAAGCTTTTTCTCATTAGTTTTAGAAGATTCTAGTTCGTATAGGGTACAGAGGTTGATGAGTAGGCTTTCGTTCAGGCCTCTTTCGGGGTCAGAGTTGATCGCTTTTTGGAGAACTGAAATGGCTTCCTTCAGACGACCCATGTAGAGTAGACAGACTGATAGGTTGTTTGCTACCTGTGGGGATAAGAAAGTGATATAATTATAATGACATGGTAATAGCGATGGTAGTTCTGTAATAAATGTGCCCATTCCTTTCAAGAAAAAACAAAAACTTTAAAAATAAAAACACACACACATCATCATCAATCTCCTGCCCTTATCCCAATTTATTTGATGTCGGCGCAGCATGTCTTCTTCTTCCATACTTCTCTTTTACTCGTCATCTCAGCAGTCAGCTTCCTAGCCATATCATCTTTCACACAGTCCAACCATAAAAAAAAACATAATGTCACCATAATATTAGTAGGTTCTTGGTCAGCGGCTCTTGCGAAGTTATTGTATGCCTCCTGGTACTTCCCATGGGCTATGTCTATCAGACCTAGGTCCACGTATTCACGAACATCAGGCGTAGGGCATCTGAGGAATAAAACTTTTTTTTTTACGTATTCATTTACCTTTTTGGAAAATATAGTTTTATGTTCCAAGACATGCTACAGTCACAGAATAACTAAGAGTGTCGACTTAGGCCGAATATGTCGAGCTGACAGATCGAAAATTGGTAATTAAAGAAATATATTTGTTTATTTAATACTTAATAATACAAGGTATTCCATGCTTTCGGTCAACAGAAGAATCCGCCGATGTATCGAATAATAATATCTTGTTTTTTTTGTAATCATGTACTGGCCCTCAGTTGGGAAAAGGTAAAGTAATGTAAAAAGTAGCGCTCGCGTAGTGGTGGACACCTACGCGAGCGCTACTTTACAGGGTGAAGGGACGCCGACGCGAAAACGGTTGCCACGTACTCAGTACATAATTCTGAACCGCCAGAAATCGAAATTGTTCATCTGTAATTAAAAAAAAAATCCTGCTGTTTCCTACAAAGGTGTAATACCTACACGGTCAAAATTTATGGAACACCTGATTTGAATTTCGTCCTTTCCACCTTGTATCACTCTCACGCATCACGCCTTATCATATATATCATCACGGAAGATACCCCGTAAGTGACAGTGAAAGTTCAGTGACCATAAAGATATCATACTCACATGTGATGCCTCGCTTCCCTAGCAATGTCGAGACAGGACATAGCTGCCCTGACATGACCTGCTAACAGCCACAGTCTACACAGAGCACTGCAGATGGCCCGTCGTTGTCCTGCTGATGATGCTTGCTGTTGCAAGGTGAGCAGGATCCTGGCTGCTTGTCTGTAGTCCTGAAAACAATATTATTTACAGTTACTATGCCATCGTCTAAACCTATAGAATGAATCTCTAAATAGTATAAAATAAAGTCACTTTTCGTGTCTGTGTGACCGAATAAGATTTGCGCAATAAATGAAAAAAAAAATGGCAAAAATTCCCTGCCCGAAAGGCTCCTATCTGATACTTTCCATAATATGATTTTAGCGTTCTCTTTCTCTTATCACGCCCTACCTACTCAGCTATTAAGTTTTCTTGCAGAATCATCAGCTCCATCTCCATCATCATGATTCTCTTGCCCTTATCCCAATTTATTTGGGGTCGGCGTATGCTTTCTTCTTCCATACCCCTCATGCTTGCTGAAAAACGCTCTGGGCTCGCCTACCATAATTAGTTGCATTATTTTAAACATTTCAGAATTACTAATGAAGCGCTCAAGCTGGGGTCAACTGTCCTAAGTAGCTTACTAACAGACCTATACGATATGGTACTTAAAATAGAAACTGCCAGAACAAAGGTGTAATTCTGATATATTATTAAATCTGTATACAAAGGACCCAAGAAACCCACTCTATATAACCAACTACAGGCCAATCAGCCTAAACCAAGCGTTTTCTCATTCTTCACTTCTCTTCAACTGCACCGAATATCCAAGAATATTGATTCCTAGTCCAACCAACCAGTTGAACAAGCTGGCTTTCGTTCGGGATTACCAACAGTAGTCTAACTTCATACTGACGATAAAATTATGGAAAAATATAAATAATTTGAAAGACCTCTCCATTTCGCTTTTTCGACTATAGCAAAGCATTTGACTGCATCAACCACAAATCCATCTGGGCAGATTTAAAATCGTCTCTGAAGTACATAAAGATCATCAAAAACGTCTACCAGAAAAGTACAAGAAATTGAAACTAGAGAAAATTGAGATGCAGAGAGGATGCGGAGAGGTGTTAGACAGGGAGATCCATTATCACCAAAATTATTTATTGGGGTTCTAGAGCAAATATTTACCTTGATTGGAAAGGAAATGCATTAGAATAGGCAACAGTTATTATTAACTACCTTCGAATTGCTGTTGACTAGAGCCGCGATAATGCAACATAAAATCGTCGAAATATGCATCATAAATGCTCGAAATATCCAACTTTCGTTGCATATTTGAAGTGTAAACTATTTTGTAAGATATGGAAGAAATAAAGGCTTCTAAAAATTCCTTCATTCAGTGTCATTAGCTACTGAATGCTTGACTAAGCATAACTAACAAGTTTAATTTATTTTTATGGTTAATGATAATTATATGGTACTATATAAAATCGATTAGTCAAATCAGTAACTGGTTAATTACGTACTGGACTGTTTTGAATGTTTATAGATATTTTTTATTTATTTATTTTAACAATGACTTATTTTCGTTTATTGATATCTGTGTTTATTTGTATAATTTCCTTATTAATTGACAATAGTAAGTACAAACGTTCATTTCAATATTAATGATCAAATACATTTTAACCAATTGGCATAGTTATGTTTGAGAAATGTTTTTCATCAATGTTTTCGTTAGTATATTGGAGTGTGTCAACAACATATGGCAAAATTTATTAATTATGATAAATCTTAATATTTTATACTGGATGATTTCTTAAAGGTGAGAAATATTTTAGGGTCGTCTAGTAATCATGAAAATGAACAACTGTTACTACACAACTGGGACCAACCTATCAGTTGGTCCATACATGTATGTACAGAAAACCTGTTTTATTTTTCATGTTTCAAAGTGAGGCCCATATTTAAAGTTGCTCATATTTATGAGTACTTCACTACCTTAAAGTATTGTCCACGTTTAACCAACCACTCCGTAGAATTTAAAGTTCGTGAAACTGTATAGTGTTGCCTGTTAGTTTGTTGCCCGACTTCTCCTTCCCTGCAAGCAAAGGCGCTCCCTCGCCGGGACCATTCGCCTGTAATGTAAAAGTCCAAAAAAAAAAATTCAACCCTCAAAATTTACAAAACACGGCTTTTTTTGTGA
Organism: Standfussiana lucernea; assembly: GCA_964057025.1. Classification (NCBI taxonomy): domain Eukaryota; kingdom Metazoa; phylum Arthropoda; class Insecta; order Lepidoptera; family Noctuidae; genus Standfussiana; species Standfussiana lucernea. Next base: position 14,119,136 of record OZ059798.1, on the reverse strand, counting down.
CAAGCCCGCCACACTATTCTCAAACCACTGCAACGCCTGTGCGCCAGAATCAACAGTGGCGACCTCCAGAAAAGCGCCGAGACGTTAAAGCTCGACGAAGTCCCAGAGAGACAATTTAACAGTATTGGATCCCGCAACGAAATTAATTAGAAACGAATAGCGGAGGACTAGAAAAAATATAATTTCTACTTCAAACGCGGCTCTAAAAATGCACGTTCGCAACATCAAATCCAAGATAAATTTTCAAAATTTCGCTAAGGCGCTCCTTCACCCGGAGCATTCGCCTGATATATGCTACTGATACTTTTTAAATCCTGACTTTACCTTTTTCATTCAATTTTGGATATTAAAATGTTTTTTTTTACAAGATTTTATTTAACTTGCAATGTTTGTATGTTTGCTTAGGTCAAATCTTGCTACTGAATTTTGAGACAGTTATCCCCAACCGATTGAGCTGAAATTTTGCATACCCGTTTAGTTTCGGTGACAATGCATGGTTAGCTAAATGACGTTATTTAAATGCAATATGGTGGATTCCAAGATGGCGGACTAGTTATTTATTATGCACTCCCATGATATGGCTATCAATTAAAAGCGGTTGCAGAGAAGAATACGGAAAAGGAAATACGTCACACATAGTAGCTTGTAAAATACGTATAGTACTATATGCTTGTAAAATTGTAGGTTCATCAGTTGCATCAAATCTAGACATGTTTAAAAGCGAGTTTGGTGAGGGCTATGGGACTGACTGGATATATTTCCCGGACGCCGCTGGAGATCCGCATTATATAGACTTTACAATGTCTAAAGATGCAACGATTGTTCCTGGGAGTGCAATGCCTGCGTTTGGAAAGATAACCATAAAGCCTGATGAAATTGAATTTAGATTGTATAATCGGTAAGTTTTATTCGTTTTTTTTTAAATCTACATACAAGGTGTAGACGGACCCTTCACGAAGCCGTCAATCAAGCATTCTATACAACAAACTAAGTTAGAAATTTTGATGTGCATGAGTGAGAAAAAAGAGTTGCCTGTGTAAATAGGCAACTTTTGCTGTCTCAAATCAAAATTAAAATAAATATTTCACTATAAAAATACTCAAGTGGCTCCCAATTCGACTTCGCAGGAACTCTCGGATATTGTGTCTGCTATTTAACATCCTTCACAACCCTATAATGCCATCCTATTTGCGGGAACGCTTTTCCTACTCCCGTCCCTCTGATGCACCTTGCAGGTCGCATCTTAGGAACCTCCTTAAGTCCCCTCCACACTTTACCGATTTCTACTCCTACTCCTTCACTGTGCACGCCGTGCGGTTGTGGAATTCACTTCCTCCTGACATTAGGGACTGCCAAACTATTGCAGTTTTCAAAAGAAGAGTGAAAGAACATTATCTTTCCATTTCGTCATAGTTGCAAAAGTATCTATTATTATTTATTATATTGTATTTATAGGATTGTTGTATGTATCTTTGTATTTATATGTATGTAAGTATATTCTTATATTGTATTTTATATTTAAAATAGTTATCTGATTTATGTTTTATGTGTTCCATTTTCTCTTTTTCTTTTACACACTTTGTCTACATCTCTTTTTTTAGTATCTCCTTTCGCAGGTTTGCTGGAAGAGATTTCATTAGAAATAAGCAATACCTTTGTACTCTCTTTTCTGTTCCTTTCTTGATTTCTGTATTTAGTGTGTACATAAATTGTTAAATAAATAAATAAATAAATATAACCAGTGCCAAATTTCATCCGGACCCGTTCAGACTTTCTGGCGTGATTGAGTAACAAACATTCATCCATCCAAACTTTCGCATTTATAATAGTAGTAATATGACAATATGAGATTAAACTCTTAGATTACAAGACGTTGCAGTCGAGGCGGATTTCTTATTAAATATTTTTATTCATAAAAACCCCAAACATTTATGGTTACAATCTAATTTGAAAATTTTCATGTTGGAAATTAAGTTATGATCCTATATTCAAGTTTAGTGATTACTCCTTTTTGTCACCTAGGAACGACACGACGTACATTTTGTTGAACATCCAAGGACGAGCATTCAACGGGAGCGACCAACATACTGTCACAGACATATTACAGTCCAGCATCCCATTAAAAATAATCACCCACGGATGGCATTCATCTGCCGGTACAGAAGACATATTAAACATAAAAAATGCTTACATAATAAATGAAAACGTCAACGTAATTACTATAGACTGGAGTCCAATTGCAAGTTCTCCGTACATTTTGGTGCGGTATGAAACTTCAGCTATAGGAGCTCTTGTAGCAAAATTTCTGGATGGATTGAATGAGGAGTACAATGTTAATGGAGACCGGCTGCATCTGATCGGACATAGTCTTGGGGCTCATGTGATGGGCATAGCAGCGGCTAAAACTAATAGTTCTGTGTATCGAGTTACGGGTAAGTACGTACTTTGTATTGATAACCACACAACTTTTCAGTCACCGGCGTCACTTGCAGACTTCCTCTTATGTAATCATTTCTTATTTTATCCATCCGCGTTACACCACACATGTCCCTTAGCATCCTCATCTCAGCCACATGCAAATGCCTTTCATTCATCCCTTTTGTGGCCCAACATTCTGATCCATACAAGACAGCAGGTCTAATCATTGTTTTATAAATCTTCCCTTTAAGCTTAAGGGGAATGCGGGAGTCGCATATTGTTCCCGTGACCTGCCGCCATTTTATCCATCCAGTGTTAATTCTGTGCCTAACACTACGATCTATTTCGCCATCGCTTTGCACGAGTGAACCGAGATACCGAGAGTCGGAGCAGACAGGAGGAAACGCGCCATCTAGCGCTATGACTCCAGAACTGGAGTGACCGCCGAAATCGCAGAACCTGTATTCAGTTTTAGTTTTGCTTATTTTCAAACTCTAATTGACATAATTAAATTGTTATTCTAGTTGGTAATTTTATTCCGTTTCACATTATTTAAAATATTTATTTTATTACCCTGGTACCTTGACCATGTTGATATTTTTTTATTGTTATTCGAATGACAATGCCACATATTTTAAAATTATTATCGGAAACCTACTTTTTGCATGCCTATGTGACGGTAACATATGGACAACCTTATTATAAAAGTACATGTACATAACTAGGTACCTATTACCCGTGTTTGCAAAGAAATAAATGATTTAAACATTAACATGAATCATGGTATACAATGGAATAAAATAAAATTAGGATGGTTCAATCGGGTCTATCTAAGATAAAACATAGTTTGCAAAATTTCAGGGTTTAGCAAAATGTTCATCAACATTTTTATCCATAAATTCTTTTAAACTATAGAAATTACATTCATTTATCCACTTGTGCAATTTAATCTATCTAAACATATAAAAGCGAAATGTCGAAAACCGCTTGACGTATAAAGATGAAATTTGGCAGGGAGGTAGTTAATAGTTAGTAGACGCTAAGAACGGAATTTGCGACAGGGCCTTAAACTTCATAGTACTTCATACCTTCATAACCACGAGGACGAAGTCGCGGGCAACAGCTAGTCTTTAATAAACTTGAATTTAATATTTTGATATGGCTTGGTATCTTGTTATAAATACGTACGCACGTTGCTAGGCAGTTTTAGTTATATTTGGAAAGTTCGTGCAAATCATTGAAAGTGAAAGCGCCAGGGTAGGCCGCGTAATTCAAATTTTCTTGGATTTTTGCAATGAGGAATTTTCTTTTTAAACTCTTCCCTAGTCGCTGGATAGATGGCGCTGAACTTGGTAAGTTACTGCAAGGAACGGAACGTCACATCATTTCACTTGGATGTAATTTTTAAACGAAAGTGTCAGTCAACGAGCGTATGTCCTGACGCAATGGTTTTTTTTCCAAGCATTTTGGCTTTGGCACCTAGTAACGTAGTCAGTTCAACGCCATCTACAGAGTTCTTGGAAACTATGTTTTTTTTTTAAATACTCAAAAAGAAAACCTCTCATTTGCCGGACGGTTTTGGTTTGTATTTTGATTAAAATATGATTCGCGCACGTAACAAATATAGGGTTTACCGAGTTATAATCATTAAAATTATCAATGACTGTCAATTGATCCAATCTGACTTAGATAGACTTAGTGATTACTATGAGTTGAACAATATAAATGTAAATACTAATAAATGCCAAATAATAACCTTCTCTAGAAAACGCAACAAAATTATTTATAACTACAGTATCAGTGGTGATATTGTTCCGCGAGCATCTCAGGTTAGGGATTTGGGTGTGATACTGGACGAAAAGTTCACGTTCGAGGCACACATTGATCACATCACCAGTAAAGCATACAAGTCCCTCGGATTCGTTATACGTAACAGCCAGCAGTTTAATAGTCCACTATGCCTAAAAATTTTATATTACTGCTATGTAAGGAGCATACTAGAATCAGCAAGTGTTATATGGAGACCTTTTTATTTGAAATATATTGATTTAATCGAATCTATCCAACGTAAATTTGTTAAGCATCTAAATTATAAAACTAAAGCTGACATCCTAAATTACCCGGACTCCTGTCGATATCACAATTTAAATACTCTGGAAGAGAGACGACAGATAAATGACATGGTGTTATTGTACGACCTACTTATAGGTCATATAATAAATTTGACTCACAATTGCTCGGCAAAATATACTTCAACGTCCCACTCAGACGTACCAGACATACCACTCTGTTAGCAGTTCCTTCAGCCTCCACTAATTACATGAAGAAATCACCTTTCTTGCGTCTACCCGCATTATATAATGACAAGTTCTCAACACTTGACCCCTTTAATACCACACGGAACCGTTTTAAAAAAGCGATCATTTCAATCTTGGATCAAACGCGGGATACCCAGTTACCTCAGTAGTGCCAGTTGTCATTAGTATATAGACATACACACATAATCACACACATTTACAGACAGACACCCACACCGTACAGATACTCACCCACACAGTACAGATACCCACACGCACATAGATACACACTATAAACTTTAACGACAATTAATTAGAGTCACTCTTTGATTATCTTTTCTGTGTACTTCGTAATTGGCGTAATGTTTAGTATAATCATTTTATGTTTATGTACTGTCAGCTGTGAAGCTACCTATCATAAAATAAAGAATAAAGAATAAAGAATACATCCCTCTAAGTTCATTAAACAATATTGAATGACTTTTCCAAGAAAAAATCATTGGTTAGGGTAAAATGAACTGCGAGGGCTGTATTGATGGCTGATTTTAATTATTATAATTCTGTAACTACATACGTTGTGTTACGTTCGCAAATCATATTTTGTTTAACATACAACCTGACACTGTCCTGGGGGGTTACCATGATCTGTTGGGGTAGGAATGTTTTAGTATTATTCCGAGAGTGGGTAAGAGATGGCGCTATACAGCTGTCTAGCGCTGTCACTTTCTGCACTAACAGATCATAGTAAGCCACCTGCAAATTGCAAAAAACTAAAGAAAATTTATGTTTCGCGGGCTACCCTGGCGCTGCTCCTTTGATACTAATTTATAAGGATCTCGTCTGTTCTAAGGATGCGATGATTTGACAACTACACCAACTTGTACTAAGGATATAGAAGAAAACAGATTTCAACAACAACTTCTAACTTATTTTCCAGGTCTCGATCCCGCCAGACCATTTTTCGAGTACCCTACTGACAGCACTTTCGAAAGGCTGGACGCTTCTGACGCTGAGATAGTTGACGTCATACACACATCTGCGGGGCTGTTGGGTTTCGAAGGGGCTATTGGCACTGTCGACTTCTTCCCCAATGACGGAGGGGCGCCGCAGCCGGGATGTGGCCATATTATCAAGTTCTGGGGTACGAACACACCTATATACATTTAGACAGTCTTGAGGCAGGACGTCCGAAAGGTAAAGGATAATGTTGAAAAAAATGGATGGATAGATGGATGGATGATTGTTACTCTTTCACTCCAAAACTACTGAACGGATTTGGATGTTTGGCACACAGATAGTTTATACCTAACTTAGATTAACACATAGGATTCACTAACACTATTTATTCCGGTAGTACGATCCCGATGATACCCGCTAATTTTTTTTGAGGAATTTTCTCCTGGGGCACCACTGGTGGACAGCGACCCAATTTGAAACATGAGTATTATCTTTATCCACTAATGGCGGGTTTATCAGTGACTAAACCTAATAATATAATCACCATATGGTGGACAGCGAGAATTATTTTAAAAAAAACTTTCGCTGTTTACCACTGGCGGACAGGCTAGTGGTGGACAGCGGGAATCATCGGTACGATCCCGTAGGACATTTACCGAACTCCACGTGTGGGAAGCCGCCGGCAGAAGCTAGTATTTTAAATGCGTTCTTTTTTATTTCAGAAGCTTGCAGTCACAGCTTATCTCTGCATTATTTCTTGGAATCAATCAAAGACCCCAAAATGTATCCAGCCTACAAGTGCGAATCCTGGCAACATTTCTTAGACCATAAATGTAACCACACAGGATATATGGGCGAAGGTGTCGATCGAAAAATGACTGGGACATATTACTTGACTACTAACGGAACAAAATCATTTAGTTACCATTCTGTACAGACGGATCAATAAACTTTAAGGACATGAGCATTTTTCTTAGAACTCAGGGCGTAAGACCAGCAGAATTAAAATATATTATCTCAAACTAGCTGCGCGACCTTCGTCCGCATGACATTATTATAAAAATATTATCCCTACTTGAATCGGATTTTGTAGACGATTTCAAGGGTTTTAATTTTTCTGCACGGAACCCTAATCCTTTATCTAAAATAAAAAGAAAGAAAGAAAAAGTATTTATTAGTCTCGCACTTGACAAAACAAAGTCGTAACTTGACAATAAAAACAGGATTAAAAAAAGTAAACTTAAGAAAAAATTAAAATAAAACTAACTAAACTGGTCCTGTACGAGGCCAAAAGGCCCCTATCTCAGCATGGTGCTGTAACATTAAAAAAGTCACAGCGCTGGTATTCTGATAGGGCCCAAAGTGATGCCACGGACAATTAATAATGTAAAAAATAAGAATGAAAAATAAAGAAAAAAATAAAGCTACATTATCCCAGAGTGTTAGGCTATATTTAAAACGCTCACGTGATATAATGCCGACCATCCACCACCACCGACGAAAAGCTTGTCATGAATAACAGATAATTCAAATGCTTTACCTTCATAGCTATAGCGCAGTTGACGAGTGAATGCATAACTCTAGTCTCTCTGCCCATCCATAGACGAATAGATTCGGCTTTGTCCTGCTCTGCTATGTTCGCTGAGCCATCTTCTGTTTTACCTTCGCGGAGGTTTGATAGCATCTGAAAACAATAATAAAAAGCTTGGATTGATGTTGAACAGCATAGATTTATGCTATGTCCACACTGCTATTTTTTGTTCATCAAGGGCATGTATCACAGCGCAGTCAACAGCGCGCATGAGGCATGCCCATGCGCTCTGACAGTTGAAAGCGTAGCGCGCGCTGTGATATTCGTCTTTCCACGTCGGGTGGGTTTCTGTGCCACAAAGCGTTCAAAAACAAGATAGCAGTCGCAGAAAAAGAAATGAAATTGAATTTTATTGAAGATTCCAGAAGTTTTCCACAACTTAGGGATCCAAATAATAAACTTTACACAAAAAAACCTCTGCAAAACCTTATAGAACAGAATAAAATTTATTTGCTTCAAAACATGGCTAAAATAAAAAAAAAAACAAACAACTCCAAGGCGTCGTACGTACAGCGTCATTAGCCTAAAATGTCCCCACAGCTGGGACACAGGCCTCTTTCTGTGGAAGATAAGTGGGCCGTAAACCACCATGCGAGCCCAATGGGTTGGCCTTCACATTATTATGTAACTGAACGCGACTAGATTGAAGAGCCATACCGTTTGTATAGTGTCTAGCATCGCATACAGTCTGTCGACCGCCTCATCTGGCTTGCCGACGTGTGCCGGCAGCTCTGCGACTAATAATCGCAAAGAGAACGGTACCAGACTGCCCGTGCGATTCTCGTATGTTTCGGGGTAGAACTGTGAACAAATGATAATAATATAGGTGTGAGTTTAACACAAGTCCGAGCAGTCAAATCTATTTGCTACTTGCTGATTTGATAGTATTTTGACTTGAACATTATCAACTAAGTCGTTTACTCTCAGAGATCCAACGAGGGCTTGATGAAAGTAACAAATAAACATATTGAACTTACACTATCACTTATTTATTTATTTATTTATTTATTTATTGGAAACTCAACAGCTTATTATTTATATGACATTTAGGTGAAATTTCACCCCACTGTCAATGAACAGCACAATACAGTTGCGACAAAGTAACTAGCATCTTAAAGTTTGCATACACTGAACATGGACAGCGAGATGATGACAATTATCTCTTAAGCCAACGCTTCACGCGCTTCTTTTTTTTTCTTTCTTTACTTACGGGATATCTTCCGCGATTAATGTTTATATATATAGAGCTCCCGATATTTCGACGTTGTTGCAAGCGCCATGATCACGAGATGACTGGAGAATGCGGGTGGATGGTAAAAACATGTTAGGAGCAGACAAATCTGTCTACCTTCTTTCTTTGTCTATTGCTAAGCGCACTACTGGAACTCGGTACAAAGTCACGGCAAAACACACTCACAATATCGCTAGGTTTTGTGGAGTCCTGATCACGACGCCGGCTGTTACTTTTGAGCATACTCAACACTGGGTTCCACGTAGGTACTTGACAATTTGAAACCATCCTTTCGATTGAAATTTTTCAAGATAAAAAAGAAGAAAATCGCGGAAGATATCCCGTAAGTTATAGTGTAAGTTCAGTTATAAACCGTGAAAGCTTAAAACAATGTTTGAAATAAACATAATATTTTCCTCCCACTACGCACTACAGCTGCTAACAGCTAATATAGAATTGCAAGCGCTTTGGACATAACTGTGAAAAGACTAATTAAATCAACTCCAATAATATAATAAGACCTTTATAAACTTTTTTCAGGAAAATAACCGACTTCCAAAAAAAACTAAAAAAAAAGTGGAAAATAACTTTACTTTCGGAAGTCGGTGACGTAGTGAAGTTTTTATTTTACCCTTTTTAGTTATCGTATCACACGCAAATCCTTGTCAAGTATCAATTTCGCAATTTCTTTTACTTGGATGACATATTTTTACAGCTATTTTTATTTAAAAACCAAACTACAGAACTGATTTTGATGAAATTTCTATGGGACTAATCGGGAAGTGTATCCTTTCAGATAAAATAATTTTTCAAATCAGTTCATAAATGACTAAGAAACACAAAAAAAAAATACAAACGAATTCTTCCTTTTTTTGAAGTCGGTTAAAAAAAGATATCAAGTGTCAAAAAATTAGTAAGAAACAACTATCCATATATTCATTCTTATACATATTAAATATTAAAGAATTTTTCAAATCGGTTCATAAATCAAGAAGATTTGAGATAACAAAATCAAAGGGTAAAAAATACAACCGAATTGAGAACCTCCTCCTTTTTTTGAAGTCGATTAAGAAACGAGGATTTATGACACTGATTAGTAAATGGGGTTTTGACGGTGCTTCTAATCAAGTTGGCTTGGTTAGAAGCAACGTCGTTCTCACCCACTTATTTCAAGAATACGTCACAAACTGTTGCGAAAACACAATGCCCTCTCAGAAGAGACAAAAACATTGTTGATTATTATGGATACATTCGTTGACGATAATGATCAAGAAAACATAAATTTCAGTTCAGACTCATCACTGTACAATGAACCTGAATCTGACTTTTCTGAATAATTAATTAATGATGACTTTGTTTAAGCACAAAAAAGAGTTTTCTTTAGTGGATTAGGCGTATTGGGGATACCACTGTTAAAAAAACGCGCCTAGTTAACCTCTATGGTGGTGTGGAATAGAGAACATAAAAAAACATTATATCTCCAATATCGCAAGATATCGCAGTAGCAGATTATATGCTAAACCGTTTTATGAGCAAACTTGAGAATTTCGAGATTTTCATGAAGTTTTTTTTTTCCATACAAAAGAATCTTTCAATATTCATAACATTGAAAATAATGTTCAAAACGTAAAAGTTATAGAACATTATTATATTTGTATTTGATAGTAGATTTCACTTCCGTAATATTTTTTTTAAATATCTCAATCAGATTTTGTTGATTCCTAAGTCTTCTACGATTTCATATCAGCCCACCGTGCTACGTCAGCGTAAAGTTTCTTGTTTTTACTGTTTAACATAAAACATACCGTATTACACACCGCAATAGAGAAATTTTTCAGTGAATCAATTTTTGAAATTGGAGGAGAAGTTTCGGCGTAGTCCAAATATTACATTTTTAGAATATTAGTTTAGAAAGGAACCAATTTGAATCATCATCTTACCTCATAAAACATATCAGGCTTGTTGAAGTCTCCAAAAGGCTCAGCTTCCTTCACCAAGGGATCATTGAGCCTGATCCTCAACATGACTGCGAACCTGGTCAGCCACAGTTGTAGCGAGCGGGGAGTGTGCTTCGTGGGACGATGCATGCGGCCTACACCTAGTCGGTCAAAGGATTGATTAACATTTAATTGATAGAATTAGCAGTATTGTAAAAAGAACTCTGTAATAATATTAGTATAGTATTGTATTATACGAGTATACATGGAGATCACGTTCACCGTTTTGAAATAAATTGCACAAAGTAACGCACTTTTTTGGGTCCAAACCTACGAACTTCTTGTCAGTTAAGTTCTTGTTAGTTCTGCTTTAAATACAAGGTGGAAGAGACAAGGACGCACAAAAGCTTCCCACGTATTCAGTATATCATTCTGAACCCCCCATAGAAATATTTCACCGGTAATAAAAAAAAAACAAGCTTTTTCCTAAAAGTGCACCGTGCACAGTCAAAATGCATGGTTGGGGGTTCGTATATATGCTACCTTGTCCCGCAGCGCTGATCAGCACATGCGTCAAATTGACAGCGGCGCGCAGGTAGCCAGTGCGCAGTAGCTCGCGCAGTCCTGCCTCGTCGCGGCTCACGTGTTCTGCTCTTACGACGCCTCGGCTGCCCGCTGAGCTCACTCCGAGGTACTTCACTGCTACTTCTTGTAGGGCATCAGCCTGGAAATAAATTGTAATCTTGGATTATGAAGAATCACTACATAGTATAAAACGAAGTCGCTTCCCGCTGTCTGTCTGTCCCCATGTATGCTTAGATCTTTAAAACTACGCAACTGATTTTGAAGCGTTTTTTTTATAATAGATAGAGCAATTCAAGAGGAATGTTCATATGTATAATACATGCATATTATAATAGAGAAAACATTAGTATCTATATTGCACCCGTGCGAAGCCGGGCGGGTCGATAGTTTTTTATAAAAGTTTCGTATAACAGTAGAGGAAGACCAAAAAAACGATGGATGGACTATGTGATGGATGACATGGCTAGAAAGGAGGTGTCTGATGAGATGACGGGTAATAGAGAAGTATGGAAGAAGAAGGCATGCTGCGCCGACACTAAATAATTTGGTACAAGGGCAAGAGAACGATGAACATCATGCCTGAACATTAAGGCAAGGGTATACTTATAGTACACCCAAATTTCACCAGTAATGTTAAAATCCAATGTAACAGAAAATCAGACAGAGTACTAGCAAAAGGTAAAACCATGTTGATGAGTATGAAGAATTTTTTACGTCGATGATGTTGTGTGCAAAATTAAAGTTCAGCAGGATTGCTCTTTTAATAATGGTGTAAGTATTTATATGTAAATACAAATCTCAAAAAGACTACCACCGAGACACAGAACAATACATTACTTATCCAGCTATTATGAGCCTTAATTGAAAAAAAAAAAATTGATAAAAGATTAAGGCCAATTGTTCAGTGGACCTTAATTCTTATAGAATCATCATCTGCCTAGCCTTTTCCCAACTAAGTTGGGGTTGACTTCCAGTCTAACCGGATGCAGCTGAATACCAGTATTTTACATGGCGACTGCCTATCTGACCTCCACAACCCAGTTAGTACTGGGCAATACGATACGCCTTGGTAAGACTGGTTGTCAGACTTTCAGGCCACTGACTACCTGTAACGACTGTCAAAGATGTACAATTTATTGGAAGCCGGGACCACGGAGTAAATACAAAGAGGAGATGGTCTACAGTGAAACTTGGTTAAGTGGGACCTGGATAAGTGAGAATCCTCCATAACTGGAACTCATGCTGAGGTCCCAACACTTTGGCACTGAATTACCTCTGTTAGTGGGACGAGGTAAGCCTCCATATCTGGGATTTGTTCTTTCGATTTATCATCATAGTTACCTCTATAACTGAGACAGCGAGTAAATTTTATATGCATAAACCTCTGTAACTGAGATAACATTGTTTGTTTACTCATTCTTATTCTACCCACAAATTCCACACGTAATTCCAAGTACGTAAGTAATTTTGAGCTTCAATTACCTTCAGTTTTAGTTTCGCTTTACTATCATACAGATGTTTATTTGAAAAATGCCAAAACGAAAGCTACAATCGTTATCATTACGTGAAAAACTGAAGTGCTTGAATATTTTTGTTGATTACATTTGTATGATTACCTTTAAGTACTAATTTTTTTTTATTAAAACTCATTTACATACATAACACGTTATTTTATTTAATGATCGCACCTGTATAACTGAAATAACCTGTATTCTCACCTCTATTAATGGAACCCTCTGTAAATGAGACAGATATTTATTTATACCTGTATATCTGAGACACTGGGTAAGTGGAATACCTCTATAAGTGAAACGACATTGCAGGTCCCTTGATGTCTCACTTAACCAGGTTTCACTGTATTTAGATTTCCTTAGGAAACAACGCGTGACACTTTACGGGGTGAGGGGGTGCTAGATCCCGCCCACTTCTCTATTTTCCATCTACCGGTCAATAGCAAAACTATTCGCTCGTTCTGTCGATTTTGTTTTGTAGTTACGTAACTATCTCACACTAGATGTCACTAAGTGCAGGATGCAACAGGGTCGTACTCAGAATTTTCGTACCGGGGAGTACTATTTTATTTTAAATTAATTTTGCGAACCATCTTGATGCGTATTTTTTTAATTTAAATTGTGATTTTATTGTGAAAAAAAAAAGGTTTCTGATGAATGACGAATGAAGATTATTAGATTTTCTCTTATACAACATTTTTTTTTTTTACACTAAACCCGAAAAGGGGTCATTGTAGTCATCATTTTGAACAACTTTTTATAAGGGACCAACCTTGAAATCGCGAAAAAAAAATCAGCTGTTCCCTACATTTTGACGAGTTATGCGAACATAAATGTAGGGAACAGCTGATGATTTTTTTTCGAGAAAAAGATGAGTACAATGACCCCTTTTCAGGTTTAGTGTAAATCAAGAATAATGTTGTATATTTAAATGACTTATTTTGTTAAAAAGACTTATCAAGATGGTTTACAAAGCCAGTATGTTTGTAATCCATTACTGTCTTAGATTATCTTCGGATGGAAATCTAAAACCTATATCATTTAAAATTTAACTAACTTCATTTTAATTTCAGTAAAATAATTGATTTCTAATTACGGCCTTGTATTTTTGTTGTTTATGTTTGTCATAGTTGACGATAGATGGCGGCCTGTTTACAAAATGATATGAAAACTACAAGAATAACATTAAAGGGTTTTTAGGAATGAATGTTGAACAAATTTCAGCATTAATGTTATTAAAATATGTTAGTTCTGAGGTCTACATACTTAAATATTTTTAGTTTCCATGACACCAAGTGTCGCCATCTAGTGTCGGGTAGAATTATGTTTGTAAACGCCGACGCTAGGAGATTTTTCTAGAACTATTTTAATAAATTACGCATAAAATTACTTACAAATGAAATGTGATGCCATCCATAGCATCAGAACGTCTATCCGAGTAATTTTTACAAGACAAAACACAACACTTCATTCTTTTTTTCGTCTAGCGCGAACAATGCTGTAAAATGGGAACGTTCACAAAGTTGTGCACAGGACGAACGCCAACAATACACTGACTAAGGCCACGCCCACATGATAACGTCAGGACCTAGTTGAGAATCACAGTGCACAGTTGCTTAGGCCATCTCCTCTTTGTATTTACTCCGTGGCCGGGACCAACGGCTTAACGTGCTTTCCGAGGCACGGAGGAAACTCGTTACGTAATGGGTGGTCACCGATCCACGGAACCAACCCAGGCAAGCGCGGCTTAACCTGACGATCGACCCGAGCGGTTGTTATTATTTAGCCACGAGCTCCTCACTTCGCTCTAATTCACATAGAATCATACTGCAAAAATAAACCAAATATTAATTTAGGGAGATTATTATTTTATTATTGAAAATTAAAAGGTTGGCTTACCAGTTCTTCTTCAAGCACTAGCCCTGGCATTGTGAGCACTTCTCTCTCAGGAAAAAAGGAGCCTTTTGGTGAAGACTGTGCCTGTGGGCATGAAAAATCCAAAAAACAATATTAATTATCAATATTCATTTTAAATCATCTTCAGAAGATAGCCTAACATCCAGAATGTCGCAGTCATAAATAATTCAACATAATACCATTTGTTTACCCTGTTACTGTTCTGTGTTCTACATGAACTGTCTGCCTATATGCAACATACTGAGATGACAATGCAGATAGGCACTTCATGTATAACATTGCTATTAAGCTTTATGTGGTTTGACCGGTAGTGAGTCCCATAGTTGGAAAAGGCTGGGCATAGGATGATGAATACCATTTGTTTAGGTATCATAACCTCTTAAAAAAGCATCAAATATCACCAAAGTTAGTTATTAATTGAAACACTACACTTTTCTAGGAAATAGATACCCCGTTGCAAAAACTGATGAAAGCTGGTCTTCAGCAATCAGACCCTCACGTACATGAGATTAAGGGATAATTAGCTAGTCGCACGATCGTGAGTATATGTATGTGAATAATGAATGATTTAGTTCGAATTAATGAAATTATTAACACCAATTCAAAAAGAAAACAGACTGCAACACAAAAAAAAATACTATGATTAATTATAAAATCACATACAAAATATTTTCTGGATTTCTATAATCACAACATAATAAACTATAACTAGGTACTTCAGTAATCAATGAGATCTTAGTTTTTTTACTTAATACAATTAAATGAGATCGACATATTATTGTGTATGATAAATCTTAAAACAATTTTTATCCCGAGACAAAACTGCTGCAGGTTTCCAACGTGGTCCTCGGTGCTTTTATGTCATCGCTGGTGGGAAAATGCTCATACCCATTATATCGTTTTCCTGCTGACAGTCTATTTGCTGGTGTATATATTTTATAGTCGCAACAAGGAGCTGATAAGTGGTCATCATCTTCACCATCCCTTCGAGCTCTACTTCGTGTACAAGATAAGGCATCTCGCACATCCAAGCGGATATCGAGTAAAGGCATTGTGTCTTTCCTTGCATAATTGTTACTGTTGCAGTTGTTTCTATAGAGCCTCCAGGAGTTTACCAGCGATGTAAAAAAACTGCGTCAAAAGTCGTTTAATTTGATCAATCATGAGTTGAACCTTCCATAGTGGATTACCAGCTTCGGTTGCAGGGGGAGAATCTGAGTTACCTACGTATAGTGCATTGTGAAGGGTAAATAACCTGTCCCGTGGCGTGAAACCGCTGATGTTTTCGAACCTAGTACCAGCCCTCCAATACATTGGCAGTCAGGGATAAGGAACACATCCCATAATTATTTGTATTGCAACAAGCTTTGCGATTACACTGCTTGTACTTTTCACATAGAACCTGCAAATGGAACCGGCTTCCATATCTTTTCTACTAGTTGGTGTCCCTCGAAAACAACGTGATGACACCTATCTTCTTCCCCGAGCACTAGTGGTTGCTCTCGATCGCTCAGAGGATAAAATTTACCTGTCTCGATGTGAAGAACAACGAGACTTGGAAAACAACGATGGCAGGTTGCATTGTTGATGGACACTGTGTGTGGATGTTGCGTTATTTATGTGGCAGGAGGTCGCGGCATCAATATAGATGGAGGTTCCTCCATGGGTGGATCTATCAATGGTGTTGTTTGGGTACTAATTTCTTCATCTTTATGAGGAATGTCACCATCGGACAGATCTTCGCAAGCCAATTGATCAAATAGGGTATTTGGTTCAAAATCAAAGTCATCATCGTCAAAATCTTCAATCTCCGAACGATTTCCGTCAATCAATTGGTCTAATATTACATCATCCGTAATTCGAACCCCTAATAAGAAGAAGAAAAATAAAGAAGAAAATGCCATTTTAACTCTGGATAGGATATAAATAACAAATACAATACAAAATAACAAAATGAAAGAACATCACGTGTTACGACCGATGTTGCATGAAAATAATTACGAAACTAATGCATCAATTTGAAAAAACTTGATGAGTAAACTTAAAAACACTCGTACTTAATCAAATAACATCACACGATATGAAATATTCCAATACTATTACTGAAAATCGATCTACTTACGAGCGGGGGCGCCACGATTAAAAACCGCAGCCATCCCTCATCTGGCTTTCGACGAACTAGCAGGAAAAAACGTGCGCACAGATTGCAAAACTATTATTGTGTTTCATTCATAACTAGACACACGATAGATTGTCGCCGGTTGCGTCCGCATAAGTCATTTAAATTTTCGCTTAGAATTTAGTAAAGTCAAAACTCACGGTCAGTTAAACTCCAGTGTTAAGGGTTAAATCTAAGATTTACCTTCATAAGTGTCTTCTTAGCTTCATCATTAGGTAGCCAAGCATCTCTCCTTCTGTCTGCCTCTTTATCTACAGGCTGATTCTACAAAGAAAAAAATAAATAATGGTTCACTATAAAAAAATCTATAATAATATAATATAATGGGCTGGTGTCCGCAATTCCACATCCAAAGCTCGTATTTTGCATATGGAATTGGTGATGTATCAACTCTTAAAGAATGTACCTTTTTTATATAATATGTAAAAGCTTTACTTTATTTAGTCGAAATAGTAAATTATCCAACTCACTTTTATACTCAACCCATCCATAGCTTCAGTGAGTATAGTCGGGTTAGCTATTCCACTTTTGGCCGGCACTATTTGTGGTTCAGGGCCAATAGTATCGAAGAACGTCGACGGATCAGGTAAACTCGTTGCTGGCACTGCAGCAGATCCGCTCACAGTTGGCAAAACATTTGTAAAAGTCATCTCCTCCGTCATTTTCTGTTGCGTAAATGAAGCAGTCATATTTGTAGGAAAAACGCTGCCTGTTGATGTTTGATCGCCTAAGTAACAAAAAGTAACTCTTTAAATTTAGAAATCAATCTTAAGCTAATCAGCTTTAATAGAAAAATATTTATTAAACGCAATCGAAACCTTACCCTCCGGTTCGCCTAAATAAATGCTTTGTATCATGTCCGACGGCGATGTCCCGATTTCATCGAAAAACTGGGAGGCGGGAGGGACTTCCTTATCACCGAAATATTGACTCAGTGACGGTTTATTATCCATTTTTCTGTTTATATTTCCTCTTTATCACTAAAATTCCTCGCTGATAACAAATGACGTCTACCAAGACACTGACATTTAACTTTTTTTAAAGATTATTATTTTGTATTACGGAGTAGAAGTCTTTTGAAACTTGGGAAAACAAATAGTTCTGTTTATCAGTGATCGCATAATTATTCAACGGTGAACAAATAAATTCATGTTCGTCGTTGAAAAATCCCAAGCTAATAAGAAGAATAGAATTTAATATACTTTATTGTACACCAAAATTGACACAACAGTTTTACAATATTCCTTATTGCTGACTCTAAGAAGACAGTGTTTATTTTGTGGCTGATGAATTGATGATTGTTTCCCAGAAAATGAAATATCCAAAACTACTACCAAATTGGAAATATGTGAAATATAGAAATCAAGAACTTGATGTCTAATGGATCAAGTTACGATAATCTTTCAAATCATTAGTCATTTATTTTTCTTAAAGACCAATGACCAACAGTATTATTTTACTCATCATTAATCACAATTATGGTAAACTCGTCCTCAAAACATGACAACCCGAAAACTAAACAAGTTGTCAAACTTGACAAATCGAAATCGCTTACGATTTCTTGCATGAAAGAAAATTAAATAAATTTCTTTTTAAAAATCATATCGGTGGCTCCGTTTATCCGCAGTCCATAACACAGGTGCGTTGCGAAATGTTATGTCGGCAATTTACACGTTGAACAGTCCGTATGGAGCAAATAAATCATCCATTTTTGTACATTTGGTCCAGTGTTAGTAGTAGGTACTTTAATTTATCGTAGTTTTTATCAAAGCGGTGTTTTATCTGTTTGTGTGTTTATAGGCACAAATGACGAACCAGGCGTCCCCGGTGGAGGAGCAGGAGAAACTCCTAGATGAGGCCTTGAACATTGTCAAAGTGCAGGTTTGTTTTCAAACTATTATCTAATTGCACAACAATAATTGATGGGCGGTACGCTGTTTCCGTTTTTTTTTAACACGTTTCTATGACTTGCCTACTTGTTTTACTGGGAATAAAAACTTTTTTGTAAATCAGGAATTTGCTTGCAAAGTAACAATGTTGACAAGTTTAAAGTTAGTTAAGAAAACTGTGTTAGTCATTGCAAATGAACTTTTGTATTCAAGGTTTTCAAAATAAACTTTTTTGTATGACTCCTACTGTCTTATTCTATCATTGCATACTACCTACATAGATGTAATGTTATGTTAAAAAACCTGTCTTTGGACAACATTTGATTTATTTCCATGTTGAGTGTAAGTTTACAGAATGAAAGTAAAAAATATTGTTATTATATGGAACTGCATGAATGTGCATAGCACAACCCTGTGTTTGAGAGTCCAACACGCACTTGGCAGGTTTTTTTAGTTTAAGCTGAAACTTGTAACATAATAATTTTATACATTGATTATATTTTAACTATTCATAGATAAGAGGTTTTAAATACAGGTAACATATCGACTGTGAACTGGCAACCGGTCCTATCTCAATTTTTTGAAGATTTCACTTTTTAATGCCATTTTATACTATTTCATACTCCTCATCGTTGTAAGAAATCCTAACTCAAATACATTTGAATTTGGCGCCAGAATTGGCTTCATTCAACTTGTACTAACTTCAACGCGCAGTGAATGCGAGCATTTAATCCTATCTCGCCAAACGTGTACGGACTTGAACGCGATTTCGCGCGCTCTTTAAACAAATAACTGCAACAAACAAATAGCTGAAATGGTAAGTTTTGTTATAAATTTATTACTGATATTTAAGATTTCTATGTTAATAATATATAAATCGAGATAGTACATTATGCATTGAAGTTTGAAGGTTTGGCAGATTGGAATTATTCAGAGATAGTACTTATTGGTTCTTTTCAATTAAGGATAACATCAACCGAAAATATATTTAATTGGGTTTACTAATAAATATACCTATGATGAAATACATGCTCTTAAGTTGCATGATTCCGCTATAAGTAGGTATCTAACAAAATGTTGTTATACTGACGTATTATTAAAGTGTTATGAGCATGGACGGCTTGGCTTCTAGCCCCTTGAGTCACACAGGCTTGCTGGTTAGGGATTGCAGAATGTTGTTCTAACTACCTACCCGCCTCATGACTAACTAGCCACTTGCTTGGTTGGGTTCGATATAGCATAAATAATAATGGCAATTATTTGTGATTACAAATGATTTATCTGTCTTGATATTCGCTGCTCTCCTACCTTTTTAGCTACTAGCTTTACCTATACTCACCAAATCTTTTCAGGAGTATAATAAGTTGAGACGTGGTAAGCGGTTGGTACAGAAAGTGCTTAAAGACGATAAGGATAAAGAAAATGCCAAGGTTTGTAATTTTTTACCTGTATTAACTAAAACTAAACTAAACTGATTAACTATAACTAAAACTTACAAAACAAAGAACGAAAATTACGAAATTAATAAATTATGGGTTAGTACGTAATTGAATCTGCTAAGGTATTTGCCTAATCTAATAGCTTTCTTTTGTACATTTTAGGATATCAACACAAATTTTGAAGATACGAGTATGCGTAGCCAGCAAAAAACAGCACCTGTTACCATGACTAACCAGCAAGAAACAGTTTCTTTTACCGTATTTAACCAGCAAGAAATAGTCCCATTTACTATATCTAACCAGCAAGAAGCAGTCCCTCTTACAATGTGTAACCAGCAAGAATCAGTCCCTCTTACCCTGTCTAACCAGCAAGAAACAGTTCCTTTTATAGTACTTACGGGAGACACCTGTTATACTGAAGATTTTAACCCAAATATGGACACGATGTTTGATTCTCTACCTGTAGATTATTTATCTCCACGATTCGTTCCGTCGCCATCCTGCCAGTCAGCTATACTCGATTTTCAATCTAACAATGATGATTACACCAACGACGAAGCCTGTTTTGACATACCAAACACTTCACTCAGTCCGCTTCCATGCACGTCACTTAATGTCCCTTCAAACAGGTCATTAAGTTCGTCTCCAAATACGCCACTGAACGCACTACCATTAAGCCAAGAATGTCCCGCATCCCCATCAATTTTAGCGACAAATGATACCGCAGAAAATAGTGCCGATCAAGTAGCGGAAAACGTGGACACAATTTTTTCAGAGAGTGACCCCAATAATTATAATATGAGTGATGGAAGAAAAAGAAGAAAGAAAGCTGAGCCGGCTAAGTGGAAGAGAAACATGAACAAGAAACTACGAATGGAAGGAAAAGCTTACTTAGGTTTTAGAAAAGTTGGAAGAACTGTTGTACAAGATACACCAAGAGAAGGACGAATAATGAAGCCAAAATGTTCAAGCAATGTTTGTCTCAAGTCTAAAAAACGTCATTGCTCATTATTTACGGAAGAACAGAGAAAAACTATTTACGACCGATTTTGGAATTTGACTTGGGGAGAACGCAAAGCATTTGTGTGTGGATCGATTTCTAGAGTTCCTACAAAAGCTAATACTACTGACAGTGTTTCTCGACGCAACTATAGCCTTAAATATAGTTTGAATAATGGGCAAGAGAGCTATCAAGTTTGTCGAGAAATGTTTATAAATACACTTGGTATTGGGTATAGAATGGTTCAAGCATGGGTTTGTGATAGCTCGCATGGAATACCCATCACATCAAAAGATAAAAATACCACACCAAATAATAATCTTTTATCACAAATTGAGTGTTTAAATAACTTTTTCGATAATCTTCCAAAAATGCCATCCCATTACAATAGGCAGAATTCAACAAAACTCTATCTAGAACCTGTTTTTCAAACAATACAAGAAGTTTATAAATTATACAAGTCAACGTGTACTCAAGCATTGCAACCGGCGTTTAGCCGAAAAAAATTCAGCGAAGTTATGGTTCAAAAAAATATTTCATTATTTAATGTAAAAAAAGATAAATGCAACTTATGCGCCAGTTACGAAACCAAGAATATATCAGAAGAAGTTTGGAAGGAGCATACAGCGAAGAAAGAGATTGCTAGATCGGAAAAACGCGAGGATATAAAGAGAGCTATTAAGGGAGAAGTAATTTTAATAGAAGTTGATTTTCAAGCTGTAAAGCTAGCTCCATTTACACATGCTAATGCTTTTTATTACAAAACAAAGCTAGCTTGTCATAACTCGACAATTTACGATGTTGTAAAAAAGCAAGCTACATGTTATTGGTTTTCAGAAGATCAAAACAATCAACTAGTTGCATCAACATTCGTTTCATGCTTGATTGACTATTTAGAAAAAAAAAGTCTCACTTCTGAAAAAAAACCAATTGTCATATTTTCTGATGGATGTACAGCACAAAACCGTAACAATGTCATGTCAAATGCACTGCTCAATTTTAGTATGCTTCACGGAGTCTTCATTTATCAGAAATACCTCGAAGTCGGTCACACGCAAATGGAGGTAGACTCCGTACATGCTTGTATTGAGAGAAAATTAAAAAATAAAGAAATAAAACTACCAAGCGATTACGTGTCTACTACCAGAGAAGCAAGAAAACATCCAACACCATACGAGGCTATTGAGCTGACTTACGACTTTTTTAAAGACTATACGAAACCTTTGAGGTACAATAGCATTAGACCCGGTCGGACAAAAAATGATCCAATGGTCACAGACATCAAAGTCATAATGTATGATCCTTCAGGACTAATCAGGGTGAAACTTGATTTTACCAAAGATTGGATGGACTTACCTCATAGACCAAAGAGACTAAATCCAGTGGACTGTTACCCACCCTTATTTACGGCAAGATGCCGTATTCCTAAAACGAAGTGGTTACATCTTCAAGAATTGAAAGCTGTCATTCCACAAGACTGTCATAACTTTTATGATAATTTGCCTTATCAGGAATAAGTTTGGTTTTCTTGACTGACCCACCTACACTAATGACTTTGTAGACTTTCCTACCTAAAAATGTTCCTTTATTGTTAATTAGTTCGTTTTATTATAAAGAATATTGTGTTGGTAATGTCTTATCGTTATTGTTTTATTTTGATTTTGAAGATAGCCCATATTGTTCCAAGTAAAAAGTCCTATGTTTGTTCTTGTGTTGATTTATATTGTCTTATCTCGATTTTATATTGGAAGGAAGCATATAATGTTACTTTTGTTTTTAATTACATGTGCAATAAAAATATTTAAAAACTACGTATTTTTATTTAACATACGAGATGCTGTATAAATGATGCAAACATGTTTTTTCTTCATTCTGTAAAGTTGTCAAAATTGAGATAGTACCGGTTGCCAGTTCACAGTCGATATATCTGTTTCCCAATCATTATTGATAGCTGTTTTTTTCTGTTTTATCACTTTTAGATATCAAAACCCTAATTTGACCCTGTACATTATAATAAAACAATTTTATTTTAGGCATTTCAAATGAAGAGATGTCTGGATAAGTCGAAGCTGATGGATGCCTTGAAGCATGCCTCCACTATGCTCGGAGAGCTCAGGACTTCGCTGCTATCACCCAAGAGCTACTATGAGCTTTGTATCCTTTTAACATAATTTTTATATAGGTTTTCATACATATAGGTTACTTACATAGTTAAGACAAAAGTATAGCCAACCTCATCAAAATCAAAAGCTATTTATTTAAATCAGGCTAAACTTAAGAAATTTTTGAACCTCAGAATAACATGAGACCCCCAAAAGCTCAACCTTCGCCTTATTTCTGTTGACACAATTCCTTCGTGCTTGGCCCTGGCTGTCATTTGTAGATCTTTGACAGTGTACAGGTAGTCAGTGGCCTGGAAGTCGGACAACCAGTCTTGACTGGTTGACAACTGGGTTGTGGAGGTCAGATAGGCAGACGCTCCACGTAAAATACTAATATTCAGCTGCATCCGCCTAGATTGGGAAAAGGTTAGGCAGATGATGACGACTCTTGGTGCAATTCCAGTTGCAAACTTCACTAAGGTCAAAGCAAGCTAACTGGTACACAGACAAATACCCTGTTGTTCTACGAAAATGACATTCAACATACAGTGGATAAGAAATTACAATGTCAACTTAAAAAAAATATTGAATTTTGTTGTGGCAGATGCCTGCATTTAAATATACAGCATCAGGCTTTCACCATCTAAAAAGGTTACTGAGAAATCAGGTTTTAATAAGTAATTATGCAGGTACTGTAGTGTACATGCACATTGGTTCTAGTCTAATGGTTAAGTGTAACATGAACCATACAGATATTATAATGTGATACCCATATCATATTTAAGACTGGTAACTTAATCGCATAGCATGTTGCTGGAAATTCAAATTGAGTCAGCCCACTTTCAAAACTTGGCTATGATAGATCGGCTTCACAGAGTTTTAATCATTAAAGTCATCAACACAGCCCGCGAATCATATATTGTTCAACATACAGCCTGACATTGATCGACCGGAATATTGTAAAAAACGTAAGAAGATTTGAATTTCGCGTGCTACCTTGGCGCTTCTCTCAAAACTCATTTGAAATTTACTTCTTTGAGACTTAGGAACATTGACATAAGAACATTGATATAAACGTATCCCAGCATTAACAGTATTTTACACAGCTGACTGAGCTGTTCTACCAACAGAACGGGTAATCATTTCACCACAATACTTTAGATTTTTAATTCAAGTCGCACAAACATGAGAGACAAAAAAAAAGTCCGAATCGCAGCAAGTTCGGGTTCGCAAAACGTCCGATTTGCAGACTGTCCGATTCGCGAAGACGCGAATGGTCCGGTTTACTTTTATTGTTTTAGCTGATGCCTGCGACCTTCATTCGCCTGCAATAATCATAAAAAATAATACTTCCCTATTTCAATCGGATTTTGTTAACAATTTTAAGGGTTTTAATTTTTGTGCACGGGACCCTGATTAATTTTCTAAAAAAAAAGCCTTAGTTACTCCTTATAACATAATCCATCTGCCAGTTAAAGTCCCGTCAAAATCGGTCCATCCGTTTCGGAGATTAGCCGGCACATAGACAGGCTAAAATAAAATAAAAAAATGAGTTTTTGTTATAATTACCGTATATACTTTTTTACGCATTCAGTAAAAAGCTTTTATTTTAAAATTACAAACATACAAATTAATTTTTTTTATTTGTATTGATAATAATGTGGAAAAAAACATTTGTTCATAATTAGACCTAATATTCCGGTTTGATTTGTGTTGCATCAAGATCGAGGGAATTACATCCCAAACAATCCTATCATTCTTAACTCGCACACAGACATGGCCATAACAGACGAGCTCCGTCACCTAGAGCTGTACCTCCTTGAGGAGTTCCAGAAGGGTCGCAAGGTAGCCGACCTGTACGAGCTGGTCCAGTATGCTGGCAACATTGTGCCGAGGCTGTACTTGCTGATCACTGTGGGCCTAGTGTACATCAAGACTAACTCGAATTTGAGGAGGGATTTGTTGAAGGTAAGGAAGTGGAAACTAGATTTTATGACGGTTCTTGCATTAATTTTAGATAGACTGGAAAAAGATGCCTATTGCGTAGTCTGCCTTTGTGACTTTTTTTTGGTAGAAACATAAAGCCTGTAATCTCCGAAGGGTTAGGCAGAAGTGTACCTAATATTACATCCACATTACGCCAGTTATGCAATAGGGGGTAGGGGGCGAGCCTGTAGCCATCAATCGGGCACAAATCCAGACTCCATGACATGAGAAATTCCTGATGGAAAACTCCAATAACAATTTTGCCTGACATGGGAATTGAACCCAGGACCTCATGCTCAGTAGTCGCCCTTGTGACCACTAGGCCAATGAGACAGTAGTAGAATAAAGCATGAAATAATAATAAGTTTATTTATTTGGCACTGGCTCCTGCAACACAGTTTTAACTATCGCAGGAGTCAGGGAATTCCATTGCATATGTGTACAATGTTTTATGTCAATAAATATTTTTAATTTAATTTAATTTAATTTTTTAATTTAATTTAATTTTTTAATTTAATTTAATTTTTTAATTTAATTTAATTTAATTTCTCCTTAAAAATATTACATGTTGAGCAGTATTTAAATGCAAAAAATAAAATATGACCAACTGCGCCTGAGCTAGGCCGAGCCTGTATTTCCAGGTCACAGTTCTCTTCTCCGAGTTATGAGTGGTAATAACAATGGTTGGACATTTCAGTTAATCGCTTTTTATATACAAAAAATTATAATACAAGAATCAATTTCAAAAAAATATATAAATTGGTTTGATGTGTATTGTGTTTGTTTGTGTTGAACTCGTAAATACATAAACACGCAGGTACTAAAAAGGTATTCGGAAAGCGACTGTGCCGATTTCTTGTTAAAAAGTCTCCAAGTGCAAAGCTATATGAATAAAGTAATGGACTCATTAATACAAGGCGATTTAATTATCTTAGTGAATTCCACCAAATGCGGAGAATTTGACAGTTTGTGTCATCGAGCAGCAAGCTAAGATGCAGGTTCCGTTTGTGCTCTTTGATTTATTTGCTTAAACTCTTTGTCATCCATTATTACAAAATGAGGGGTTACCCTACTCTTCAAACTTTTTATCTATTAGAGGTAGAACCAAGTGGAAAGATGTAACTCCAACCTCGTTAAGTGGGGCTAACTCAATGAAACAGCAACGGGGTGTGGTTGTGGAGCTGTGTCGCAAACTATGCTCCACCTGCTATCCCTCCCTAGGGAAATCCTCCCTCTCCGTTCTCTTAGCTGAAAGATATGCAGCCGAAGTGACCTCTACGCTGCCACCGGCGACGCGGTGGAAGTGGCGAAGTTCTGGGATAACAAAATATAAAAAATAACCGACTTCCAAAAAAAAAAAAAACAAAAAAAGTGGAAAATAACTTTAGTTTCGGAAGGCGGTGACTATTGTTTGTTTTAGTGACTTTTTTGTCAACAACTTTTCAATGTCGTAGTATTTTTTTGCAAAAAAGTTTTTTATTTTACCCTTCTTATAGTTATCGTATCGCACACAAAGCCTTGTCAAGTATTAATTTCGCATTTTTTTTTTACTTGGATAACATATTTATACCAGATATTTTGATTTAAAAACCAAACTGCTGAGCCGATTTTGATTAAATTTCTATGGGACCAATCGGGAAGTACATACTTTCAGAAAAAAAGAAGATTGTTTCAAATCGGTTCATGAATGACGAAAATATGAGGTAACAAACACAAAAAAAACTTTTCCATTTTTGAAGTCGGTTAAAAAATTGTCTTGCCAGCAACACGGAAAATAAGTACCAAGTTTTCATTTAGCTCAGAATGAAGATCGCCGATGTGGGACAAAGTACGCTATCTATTTCCGTTTCATACCACAAGCGTAATCTTTCAGGACTTGGTGGAGATGTGCCGAGGAGTCCAGCATCCCCTCCGCGGTCTGTTCCTGAGGAACTACCTCCTACAGTGCACCAGGAATGTGTTGCCCGACACCTCGGAGGCGCAGAACGAAAATGAAGGCGTGGTGAGTTTTATGTGGCTCTAGTTTTGCATAGGAGATTGTGAATGTTCTAGTTTTTTAAACACACATTTTTTTTTAATATTCAGCCTCATCTTATGGCATTGCTCTAATGATTTTAATGTTTGCAAACGTGCATATAGTCGCATTCGATTGGTATAGGATTTTAAATGTATTTTATTGGCACCCGTTAATTGGAAACTTGTAATTTAATTGGTGCTACATATACTTGACGTCACATCGATAACACCATTATTTTATAAATATCGCAGTGTTTGGTTACAGAGAAGGTTAAATAAAACCTACTCCTTTTTCAGAAGTCGGTCAAAAACACATCTGTCAATACGTACACTAAAAATCATATTATGAATCTAGATTCCATCCAAAGGTTGTCTTGAATAGATTGCTTTTAGCGATAAGACCGCCCATTGTGTCACCCGATGTGAAATGTATTCTTTTATGTAAATTGAAATTTGTATGGTGTACATAATAAAGAACATTCTATCTATCCAGATACATGTATAACGTTTTTCTTCAGGTAAAAGATGCCATCGACTTCGTACTAATGAACTTCGCTGAAATGAACAAGCTTTGGGTCAGGATGCAGCATCAGGGACACTCCAGGTAACACATGCCATTATCAGATACATAAAGGTTGAACTAGACCAATCCACCAAGTTTCATATTCTTCTGTAACTCTATCTGTTTCTATGGCTTAGAAATATTATTCTCGACCAGATAAGGTGACCCGACAGAACAAAACGGCATTACTCTTTATGTTCGTACTAATTTGAAAACACGAACATTACCGAAGCACATACCTTTTCTGGTTACCTGTACCGTAATAACTATACTTTATCAAGGATTTATTTCCCCTCACACAGAGACAAAGAACGTCGCGAACGTGAACGCTCAGAACTCCGCATCCTAGTAGGTACGAACCTCGTCCGTCTATCACAACTGGAGTCGGTGACAGTGGAAGACTACGGGCGCCTGGTGCTGCCCGGCATACTGGAGCAGGTCGTCAGCTGCCGGGACGCTATCGCGCAGGAATATCTTATGGAGTGTATCATACAGGTTAGAATTACCCTTTGCGGGTATTTACCCTCCACGAGGCTAGTTACCCTTGAGCACGGTATCACTGCGCGCGGGTATTTACCCATTCTTGCACATATGCGCCGGCAGCGTCAAGAGAAGGCAGTAGAAATAAAAAAATCCTGGCGCCGAAAGTGCCTTGGGCTCAGAACTTCGACCTGCCATTCCGTTAGTCTATACTTCGTTCGTGTCATAGTATACTGTGACTCGCTAGTTGGTTAGTTTGTATGGCAAGTTAACAATACTGTCTCTAGCAGCCGCCGTCAAGGTGTCTCTGTGCTGTTGTTACCCTACACGAGGATGTTTACCCTCCATGGCGGCAGTAACCTCTACATTAGGTTAATTCCCCCTGCTGATGTGATGACAGAATTTACCCCTTGTGAGGGTATTTACCCTCCGCGGGGGTTTATATTATCCCCCGACATGTAACGTTTCTTATAAAAAAACCTGAGGTTTTCACCCCTATGAAGGTATTTACCCTACATCATTTACAATCCATCCATCATTTCCTTGGTCTTCCTCTCCCTCTCCATCCATCAATAGGTAAACCTTTCATGGAAGAGAAGAATCCTGTTCACCGGTCTAGAAACATAAACTTCATACTTCCTTTTGTCTACAGGTGTTTCCCGATGAGTTCCACCTGGCCAATCTGCAGCCATTCCTCAAGTCTTGCGCTGAGCTTCAGCCAGGGGTCAACATTAAGAACATCATCATAGCGCTCATTGAAAGACTTGCTACTTACAGCCAGGTAAATTTAGACCTACCAACGTGTTTAAAAGTCCTGCATGGTTCTCAGGACTTCAAATAATCATCATCTTCCTGCCCTTGTCTTTCAATTATCAGAACAAAAAAAATCTTTCTTCATGTGGTAAGTCGTGTTGGCACTTACAAAGACGCCTTTTTAGTTCCCTTCAAAATGGTGGAGTTGAATGATGGCTGATCCATGCTTCATGTTGGTGAACGGGCGCTGTCACTTGTGACTGGTCATCTTTTAGTTGCCACGGTTTATTTGAACTAATTATTTTGTTTTTTAATTGTCTTTTTTTTTGTACTGTGGACACTTTTAACGTGAATGTTTGCTACATCGTTCTCACATAATGTACCATCTCAAAAAGAATGATGTATCCAAGATTTTTGTAAAAACATTATTATTTAAAAGAGTGTCCATGGAGTTTCTTGCCCATTCTTCTCCATAGAGATCTACGCTTTGGAATGGGCAACTATAGTACTTTCACAGTTATTATGTCTTGTGACTGGGACTGTAGCTTCATTTTTTATTGCTGTCTTTGTTTCGACTATCCAAAAGTGCCTGTAATTGGCCTACTTGAAATAAATGCTTTGATTTTGATTTTTTTCCTTTTTTTTTTGACCTTTGAGTATATTTCGGTCATTCTGTAGCTTTTTGATTGAGTCCATACTTCATGAAGCATGAGTATAATCAGCCTTTAATATTAGATCTATCAACTCCTGTCTATCTTCTTCTTTATCGTGCGGTTATTGACTACCCTGGTGTCAAGAGTTTTTATGCCGCCCATGGCCCTCTGACTTGGCTTTACATGCCGTCGAGAAATATCTCTCAGGCATGCTGGTTTCATGACGATGTTTTCCTTCACCGAAGCAAGTGATAATTATACAATACGCACATGAATCCGAGCGTGTCTGCTGTCTATGAGAAGATGTGTGCCGTAATTCAAACACCCTGTGTGTTTCCAGTGTAGATTGATGAATGTCAGATGTCTACGAATATTAGTTTTAAGACTTGCAGACGTAATTTTCATTAATGTATGCATTAATTAATATTATTACTTCTCGTTACAGAGAAACGAAGGCAACATAAACCTGAGCGTAGTTCTCGAAGATGGCAAGGAACAAGAAGTGCAGCTGTTCGAAGTATTCTCAGACCAAGTCGCTGCTATTACACAGGTCAGTTATGTTCACAAATTAGGCTAATTACTAACTGGGATCTTTCCATTACCATAACATATTTTTTACTTACTTTTACCGTTTTTATCCTAACTTAATTCTAGCGATTCTGTAAATACATGTTTGTAACGGTCACGTACGACCGATCAATTATATTTGATCAACGTACAACCTGATGACTTGCAAATTGCATGCGACGAACGTAAGAAAATTTGACTACCGCAGGGGGTACCTTATGGGCCTGTGGACGGTGAGGGCCTGTGGACGGTGAGCTAAGGGCTAGCTCGCCGTCCCTCCGTCTTAGGACGACAGGCCGTGTCGACGGCGCGTTCGTGTTCCACGCGCGCCTCAGAGATGTCAGCATAGGGAAGGGGCCCGCAAGGGCCGATGCCTGCCGGGTGCTGCGGGTTGTTCGAAAGAGATACCGCGGCCCCGGAACACAAAGGGCGATGAAGGAACATGGATGGGTTTTAGTCAGTAAAAATCTGACACTCCCTCCCGCTCAGCCCAGAGCGGGAGAAGTCATTAGATGATTTCCCATCCGAAAAAAAAAGTGGGGTACCTTATCGCTTCACCTTATCCCTTTCAGTGCTAAGCAGCCAGCATATGGGTCGAACAATAATTCGTTCGTGTGCGCACAACCCGCCTACCGAGTCGTCGCTATACGTATGTAGCTATAGATGACGCGCATACTAGTAAAAATGGATTATTTGACCTTAACAGCAAAAGTGTTAATGACTGACACTACTCAGTTTGATTTGTCCCACTATTGTGTAAATAAGTACGTTCTTATAAAACATTTTACATCAATAATAATATTTATCTGTTCTATCATCAGAGTCGCACAGACATGCCACCCGAAGACATGTTATCCCTGCAGTTGGCACTACTGAAGCTAGCGCAGAGGTGCCACCCTGACAAACTGAACTACGTCGACAGAGTACTGGCGCACACTGACAAGATCTGTGCTGATATACACCAGGCTAGGTAACTAAATATTATTTTTTTACAAAATGACGGCCGTCAGTCTATTATTTCAAACGGTGTTTCACTTATCTTTGTCTTAAAACGTAAAAAATTGCTGTTTTCACCACTCTGGCGGCTCTGTTTTCTTAGAAGACTTGGCTATACTTATTGAGTACTTCGCTGTCACCTAAAAAAAGGATATTTTACAAACGCGCAATGAAGTGCTCTGCTACAAAGTGTGGCAGGACAAAAGTTAGAAACTTGACTCCTCAGGAGGTTGCTCTTAGGTACATGACATTTGTGCTAATTCGGAATTACGAAGATTACCGAAGCACATACTTTTTCCGGTTCAACTGTACCTGTCATGGAAACAGTCGACCCTATTTCTAGGCCAAAAATATTTTATAATTAGCTTTTGCCCGCGGCTTCGCTAGCGTTATGGTCGGAAACTATCCCATGAGAACGTCTTATATACAAGGTGTAGTTTTGCAACCTCGTCAAAATTCAGGAGGTTGTCTTAAAAGACGTAAATAATCAATATTAATTACGGTACATGGTCAATAATAATAAACGCTGCTTTTTTTTGTTGTTTTAATTTGACACCATTTCAGAATGAAGCCCTTTTCAAAAGAGGAGAATCACCCGTTTATCGAATAAACGTCTACGTTTGTTTGTGTGTGTGTAAGCGCGGTACACTTATCAATATCCGATATTAAGAAAAAAATACCTACCCATTTTATTATTGATTCGGGTCGAGAATCATTAGCATAGTTACCTCCTTGAATTTGACGAGAATGCAAAGCAACACCTTAGCCTATGAAACTCAGAGAAAATTCTTTCATCAATACATTATTGTATTAATTAAAGAATTTTCGAATTCGGACCAGTAGTTCCGTAGATTTAACCCCTATCCGTTTTTTTTTTTAATTTTTTTTTTAGTAGCCAATTCTGTCCCACAGCTGAACAAGAACTTCCCTATAATTTTAGCGTATAAAAACTAACACTATTCCATTTTCCAGCGGCAAAACCCACTTAGAACACAACACAGCTGTCTTCAAGGAACTCATGAAGATTCTCAAACTACCCGCGGACCACTACAAGAACATCCTCACGCTGATAAAGCTACAGAACTACTCGCCGCTTATCAAGCACTTGAACCATCCCGGGAGGATCATGATCGCTGTCCATCTGATCAATGATGTACTGGAGACTGACTGTTTGATTTCAACGCCTGAAGATGTAAGTTTTACCTTTTGCTAGTACTCTATCTGATTTTCTGTTACATTGCTGGTGAAATTTGGGTGTTCTATAAGTATACCCTTGCCTTAATGTTCAGGCATGATGTCCATCGTTCTCCTGCCCTTGTACCAAGTTATTTGGGGTCGGCGCAGCATGTCTTCTTCTTCCATACTTCTCTAATACTCGTCATCTCAGCAGTTATCTCCTTTAGAGCCATAATATATCATCCTTTACACAGTCCATCCAATGTTTCTCTGGTTTTCCTCTACTTTTGTTATGTTATTTAAAAAAAACTCAGGATTTGAGGTGTTTTTAGGAGATTTTGAAACTAATATTTCTCTTGGCAACTTAGCTCAATAGATCGATACTCCTCTGTTCACATCTCCAAAGAAAACACTGTATTTTTTTTTGTATTCAGGTGGAATCCGTATTAACGATGCTGGACGTGCTCGTCAAAGACCAGCCTGACCAACCGACTGCAGAGCCTGATGTTGAAGACTTCATGGAGGAGCAGGGCTTGCTGGCGAGGTATGTAAAACCATTTGACCAATTGAGTTACCTTACAACTAAAACCATACTGAGTATCACATCTACCAAATCTCAAATATGTTTAAAACTAAATTAAAGAAAATGTTAATTGATAATGTATTTTATAATCTGCATGAGTATTTGGATAAAAAATAATAATATTTGTAAGTAATTTCACTAAATACTATTGCATATCCGACATGGGTAGACTGTTGAGCCTAAAATGTTATGTTTATAATAAGAACGAATTGTACACATTTATTCAATAAATATATCTTTATCTATGTTGTCCAAAGTAATAAAAATGTTTCGACTTAGTATCTGCCTACGAGTTGTTGGCAATGGTTTTGTCATTTTCACGAAAAACAGAGCTAATAAATACCAAAAAATACCCTAGTGAATGATGTTTATTCTGCCAGACTAATCCACCACTTCAAGTCGGAGTCAGCGGATCGGCAGTACCTGATCCTGTCGGGCGCGCGCAAGGCGCTGCAGGCCGGCGGCGCCGCGCGCATCCAGCACAGCTTCCCGCCCATACTGTTCCACGCCTACAGGCTCGCGCACACCTACAAGGAGCTCAAAGACACTGTATGTAGCCAGAAACAGTGGCGGTACCTACATACGAGTTCAAAAGCTTGACTTGCTTTTGTCACCTACTGCTCTTCATATACAACTTTAAGAGGAGCTCGTGGTTTAATATTAACAGTTGCTCGGGTCGATCTTTAGGTTAAGCCGTGCTTGCCTAGGTTGGCCCTGAATGACCACCCATTACATACCGAGTTTCCTCCGTATCTCGGAAAGCACGATCAACCGTTGGTCCCGGCTGTCATTTGTAGATCTTTGACAGTCGTTATAGGTAGTCAGTGGCCTGAAAGATATATACGTAGTCTGGTCATAAGTTTTGTCACATATGGAAAGTTAAATAAACGATACAATGAGTTACGCACTACAACAATTTATATATCATATGAAAGGGTATAAAATACAGATTTAAACGACATTTAAATTATTCGAAATATCCTCCTCTTGCTTCGATACAAGCCTTCAATCTGCAAGGCCAGTCATCAATCGAAGCACGCACGACGTTCATGTCAATATCGGCGACTGCTTTAATCAGGGATGCTTTAAGTGACTCCAAGTTGCGATGGGGTTTAGCGCAGACCTTCTCCTCTAAGTGTTGCCATATTTTGTAATCCAAGGGATTCAAGTCTGGACTGGATGAGGGCCAATCCTCATGCCTGATAAAATCGATTTCACGGGTCGTGAGCCAGTTTTGGGTACTTTTCGCCTTATGAGCCGGCGCAGAATCCTGCTGGAATACCCAGTGCCTGTTTTCGAACATTGTTTGTGAAAGAGGTTCCACAATGTTTGTTAGGACTGTGTTTTGATATACGAGGGCACTGGTTTTCACTCCTTTTTCACAAAAAAACACCTCCGTTGGACCCAAATAGGACACTCCAAGCCAAACCATGAATGCTGAAGGGTGATGACCACGCTGAATACGTGGCACACGTCTGTTCGCTTCTTCACTAGAGTGTGCATACACTTTCTTATTTTGTTTGTTGAAACTCTTCTCAACATTAAAAATTTTTTCGTCCGAAAAAAGTATTTCGCGGTATTTTTTTCCCGCGTACTGCCTTAACAAAACCCGGCTTCTTTCGAGTCTGATTTTCTTCAGCCGTGCGTTAAGAAAATGTGCTGTTTTTTTTCTATAAGCACGC
The DNA here is from genome assembly GCA_964057025.1 of Standfussiana lucernea. NCBI lineage: Eukaryota > Metazoa > Arthropoda > Insecta > Lepidoptera > Noctuidae > Standfussiana > Standfussiana lucernea. The sequence continues at coordinate 14,084,629 of OZ059798.1, read as the reverse complement.
AATCCTAGGTCTTCATTTAACACCCTTTTAACAGTAGTTCTGCTTAGTCCCATCTGCAGAGCCAACATTTTTTGCTTGCGGACAGGATTTCGTTGGATTCGCGCCTTCACTGCTTTGATGACCGCTGGAGTCCGAACAGTACGAGGTCGACCGCTTCTTTGTTTATCTTCTAATCTTGAATCTTCCCTGAATCGTTTGATAGTACGATAAATAAATCTCAGTGGAATTTTCAAATTTTTCAGCAGTTTGAAAATCTCAGTTGGCGCGTGACCGCAACGATGCAATGCAATTACTGCGACTCTGTCTTCTTTGCGCGTCCACTCCATTTTAGAAAATGAACAAAATTCCAGAAACCCTTTGTTTTTATTTTCTTTTAATATTCAAATTTCGAATGCCCATAACATTTTCCCCGGCTTGCATTCTAAATTCGAAATTATACCTATGTGACAGAACTTATGGCCCGACTGAGTATATGTATATATAATAATTTAAATATTTACTCAACTATTGCAATAAAACAGTGACTTAAGAAAACTATTTCGTTTGATTTCAGGACGACATGTGGGAGAAGAAATGCCAGAAAATATTCCAGTTCTGTCATCAAACTATCAGCATGCTGGTCAAAGCTGAACTAGCCGAGTTGCCTTTGAGGTAAAATATTATTTTATATTCCACAATTTTTCATAGGCTAGACATTGTTATTTCTCTCTTTGCATTTTCGTTGAGACAATTTTACGCATTTTTATTTATGTTCTTGTGAGGCAACGTAACAACAGCCTATCACACTTGGGACTTCATTAGGAATAATAATTGCATGAAACTAAATGCACGTGGTCTGTGTACCTTAAATGTCGTCTAGGATATATTTTATCTATACTAATATTATAAAGAGGTAAAATTCGTTTGTAAGCTTGTGTATGTAGGGGGGTAATCTTTGGAACTACGGATCCGATTGTAACATACCCGGGGGGTGTGTGTGTGTTCTCCTATTAAAAATAAAAAAAAAGATGTATGTGTAACAATAAAAGAATTTCGGGCGCCTTGGGAACGCACACTACATTTAAAAATACTTGCCAGATAGGACAATTAGTAGAGTCGAACTTCTAATCTTTCGGGGGTGACTAAACTAGGATAATAGAAACACTGGAAATACCTTTGTTAATACCTTATTTATTATGTCAGTAGCTTCCTTTTACTTTAAATATTAAATTACTAATTTGAGATTATCATTATTGTTGCATCTTTATGTGAAGAAAGTAAATTAAGTTTGGGCCAGATGTCTGGCTAAAAAAATGTTAAATTAGACCTCAAGATTTCGGCGTCGAAGATGAGAGAATCCAGAATCCATGAAATGGAAAATTATAATCAGACGAAAGAAAAAGAAAAAGACGAAAAACGCCACAGCAGGGCGTTTTTCCGTTAATAAATGACTTTTCCCGTGTGCACCGATAAATCCAAAGTAGGTGAAAATCACACTAGAGCATCGTCCAATATTGAAATCCGAAGAAATTAAGGATCCCTCCTTCAGAACACCTTGTCCTGGGTGTTTAAGGCAGCGATTATGGCATCATTTGGCCTAAAAATATCCGTGATTATACCGGATTTGTAAAATTAATTTGGCGAGATAAATGCCTCGATGACGAAATCAGGTCGTAAAGTGAAACGTCAAAAAATGACAGTTGCCGACTGAACCATAGCTAATAAAAGACAGTATAAAAATCGTTCCGAAATCGACTAAAATATGAAAAGCATGTAACAGTTTAAAAAACACGTTACACGATTCTATTTATTTTTTTACTGGTGGAAAGCTACATTAGTTGTGGGTGCTATAGGCTATAAATTATATTAATATCATGCTTGTTACCCAAACTATCACATTTTTTGCGGACGAAGTCGCGGGCAGAGTGATAGTTTTATTATATACCTAATGTTAATTATGTTATCTTTACACAGATTATACCTCCAAGGAGCGCTCGCAATCAGCGAGATCGGCTTCGCGAACCACGAGACGATAGCGTACGAGTTCCTCTCGCAAGCGTTCTCCTTGTACGAGGACGAGATATCGGACAGCAAGGCGCAGCTCGCCGCCATCACACTGATCATTGCTACCTTTGAGCAGATCAACTGCTTTGGTGAGTAACATGCATCATCATTTCAGCTGAAAGACGTCTATTGCAGGATATAGGGCTCTTCCAAGCGTGATGACATCGACCAGTCCTAGGTTATCTGCACGCTTTGTGGGACTCCTTACGATATGCGATCGCCACTCCAGAATACTTAGTATTTCGTAACGGAATGAGCTGTGTGAGGATAAATCTTGTGTAGTATACAACAAGATTTATCCTAGGCAGTAAGCGAGGCGGTATATGGGCTTTTAAAATTCGATATCTAAAATCTCGTTTTTCAGCTCCTCATAGGCAATTTATGAGTTTAGGAGGACTTAACTCATAAAGTGCCTTTGTATAAATAGAATTTAGGTTTAATTTCCCCAATCTTACTTTCAGGTGCCGAAAACGCTGAACCAATGCGAACACAATGCGCGCTAGCGGCCAGCAAGTTATTGAAGAAACCGGATCAAAGTCGCGCCGTAGCTTTGTGCGCACATCTGTTCTGGAAAGCAGCCAAGGATGGGAAACAGGTGTGTAGCATTATCTGCCTAACCTCGGCCAACTATGTTGGGGTCGTGGAAGCTGACCCCAACATCCTTACCTCCAGTACTGGTCACTGGGTACTGTACACTGGGTACTGTACACTGGGTACTGTACACTGGGTACTGTACACTGTGTACTGTACACTGGGTACTGTACACTGTGTACTGTACACTGTGTACTGTACACTGGGTACTGTAAACTAGGTACTGTACACTGGGTACTGTACACTGGGTTCTGGGTACTGTAAACTGGGTACTGTACACTGGGTACTGTGCACTGGGTACTGTACACTGGGTACTGTACACTGGGTACTGTACACTGGGTACTGTACACTGGGTACTGTACACTGGGTACTGTTCACTGGGTACTGTACACTGTTAAGTAACTACTGTCGTACAAATGACAGTCGATACCGATGGCTTAGAGTGTGACCTCACTTTCAACGCGAGGGTCAGGAAGTGCTTTATGTCCATGCAATAAAAGCGAAAACAAAAAATACAATTCGTCTTTTCGCATCGGACGACGCGAATTGACACCCCGCTCATTTAAATGCGATAAAAATGTGGTTGATCTGAGTAGTTAAGTGTGGTCTCGGTGTAAAATAGATGCTCGGCCATCGACAGCAAAGTTGCAGCAAGCGTAACATAATTTGATCGATCGACCCGAGCAACGCGGATAGATATTTGCACCCGTATCTATAAACAAGTCAAAGTGTTTACTTGAGTAAATGTCATTATTTAAGATATGATTTTTATAATGTATTTTAATAATTGCTTGAAGGTACAACTGTAAAAATTTAGAATTCTTAGCTTTGCTTTCATTGATGGTTCTTACTTCGTTTAAATTCTTGTCTATTGCATCAAAAATTTTGCAAGTAATTACTTAAGCACAAGTAATTACTTACTATAGATACGGGTGTATGAAACCATTATTTATGTAATTATTAAAGCATGTGTCCATTTCCGGCAGTGGCCTCTGAACGAGGCGTCTCGCGCGCTGGACTGCCTGAAGAAGGCGGCGCGCGTGGCGCAGCAGTGCATGGACGGCGGCGTGCAGGCGCAGCTGCTGGCCGAGCTGCTGGGCCGCTACGCGCTGCTGCGCGAGCGCGGGAACAGGGCGCTCACCACGCACCTTATCGATGCGGTCGGTGACCACAACTCGCTATTACTATATTAGGACAAAAATGTAGGCCGCGTCGCTCACTGGTAAGTCGAGGCGCGGTCGCGGCGGCGTCACGGCACGGTCGAGGCGTGGTCTCTATGTAGACTCCAGGCGCGGGCGGCTATGCTTCCTTCACACATTCCAATTCATTCAACATGTCGTCGTCAGAAGATGAAGACGTACTTGCACTCATGCAAGTTATTTTTAACTGTGAACACGTCTCCGCACGAAACAAAATGACAAAATGGCGGTGGAATCACGCCTCGGCCGGGCACAGCGCTACGACTCCCCGCCGCCTCCGCCACGCTCGCGCAGCGACTCTATTATATGAGCGCACTGCCATCTATTCCTAAAGAAATCTAGATGCGACGCGCTGATTGAGCGCCCGCGCCTGGACTCATAATCGTGTGAACGACATCACGTACAAGTACTGATTACGTGGTAACGGTTTTTGCGTCGGAGTCCCTTCCAGCTTCAATTTGATCGCGTCATCGCGCGTTCCAATTCCCAAAGTTAGACGATGCTTCTCGAACCGCATATTCTTCCTAGGTCATCTGTATCTACCTACATTATAATTAAGTATTTTGCCATATTTTAATTTCCTTTCTCTCCTACCCAGGTAATCCAGAAAATCCGTGAAGAGTTAGCCAACCTAGACCAGTCGGAGGAAGTGGAACAGATCACGAAACACTTCCACAATACGCTGCAGCATCTCAAGAATAGGATGGAGACTCCCGACCCTGACGGGTTGGGGTATGAGGGACTTACGCTGGCTTAAATGTGGTGAAGAGTGGGGGAATGTGGTGTGGGGAGGGATTTTTGTGGTATTTTGAAGTAGTAGGGTTATCATTGGTATTTGGGGTCCGAATTGAAATTGTTTTGAATTAGGGTCTCTGATTATATGATTTACTATCTGAACCGCGCAACTTCGTCTGCGTAACACTTTTGATCGATAGCTATTGGTCGCAGCGTGATGTTATATATGATAAATGAGCTATCCAACACTAAAATAATTTTGCAATTCGAACCAGTAGTTCCTGAGATTAGCGCGTACAATCAAACAAACAAACTCTTCAGCTTTATAATATTAGTATACATTTTGAGGAACCCCGAAGCGAAAATGGTTACCACGTACTCAGTAAATTATTCTGAACCCCTCCACATCGAAATTTTACATCGATAATTTAAAAAAACCAGCTGATTTCTACAAAAGAGCAATATCTTCACGGTCAACATGTATGGTACAGCTGATTTCTTTTTGGTCTTGCGTTTGGCCGCAACTCGCCTGACGTGAAGCGATCATGCGGCCTAGGGTGGAGCACTGCTGCCGTATAGTAACGAATTTTAATACAAAAAGCATGGTGCGGCCTGCCTGTTGTGTGCGATAGTTCGTAGTGTTCGAAAAGTTACGTCAAAGACCTTGATGCAAAGATCAAATTGGTCGCCAGATTGCAAAAAAAACATTGCCAATGTCAATTGAATTTTCTTTATAGCATATTATATAATTTTATGGTATTTCAAAATATCACAGAAATTACTTCCAGAAGATCATTGTTATTGTTAATTCTAAAATAGTGATAACATTGGTGATACTGCCAATAATAGGTAAAGGAATGTTTGTTACAAAACTACATTCCGAATATTTTAATGTAATTATGCCCATTTTACACTAAGAGACCTAATTATTATTGCGCTGTTGGAATTTCAACTCTCGGCGCCTAGCTTAAGGTTGAAAATCCAACAATGCACTTTTCTTTAGGCATTCATTTAAGTGCCGCTTATTGTTAGTTAAAACGGGCGAGACTTTGATCTAAAATCTCATGTTGTAATAATTATATGTAAATAAGTTAAGAATATTAATTATTTAAAAGTATTTTAATATTTAAGTTATACTTACGTAAATAATGCAAGTTTTATAGAAGCAATATTATATTTCGTGTTATTTTGATGATGCGTTTTATTTCACAACTAGCTTATGCTCACGGCTTTGCCCACGTGGAGTTCGGTTGTTGTCTCACGGGATCGTACTACAAGGATAAAAAATATCCTATATGTTAATCCAGGTTATAAACTATCTGTGTACCAAATTTCATTCAAATCAGTTCAGTATAGTTTTTGCGTGAAAGAGTAACAAACATTCATACATACAAACTTTCGCGTTTATAATATTACTAGCTTATGCCAGCGGCTTCGCCCGCGTGAAGTTCGATATAATTGGTCCACGGGATCGCCCTACCGGGATGAAAAGTAGCCTATTTGCTTTTCCAAACTATAATCTATCTCTGTGCCAAATTTCATCCGGATCCGTTCAACCGTTCTGGCGTGATTGAGTAACAAACATCCATCCATCCATCCAAACTTTCATATTTATAATATTAGTATAGATAATAAGGATTTCTATGCAAACGGCGCAAATTTAGCTTTGCCCAGGAGTGTAGTGTGCAGCTCGCCTAACCTTATATTTGTAACTGCACACACTAATTATTTGCATTATTACACGAATCATGGAATTGAACAGTTCTCTTTTATTTTGACTACATCACTCCAATATAGGAGTAGGACAGACCAGGCTAGGAAAAAAATAAATAATTGACTGTTAATTCATGATTGTATTTAACTTTTTGAACGCCAGAGCATAAACACGCGCGTGCCCTCCACGCCAAGCCACATTCACCCCATCCAAATATTAGACGTGCCATGCCGTCCGTAGCGTCGTGAGCAATTTTCAATTTGACGTCCATAGGCGTCCGTGGCGGTCAAAAGGTTAAGAATTTTTACAATACAATTACACTTACCAATCTGTTGCCAAGCACTTCATGGACAAGTGAGTGGCCCATTTGCCAGGAACTACGTAAGACACAATAAAACTCCACATTCACTTACACAATAAAATAATATATTCCTATAACTATACACGGTACATATCAACAGCACGGTTACAATATTCTGTTGCCCTGAACATTATTTCTGTTGTTCATCATAATCTTCTCTTGACGCTTCTTCTCTTCTTTGAAAGCTTCGCTGTTGGCCTTCTTCTCTATTCTTCTTTCTCTCCTGTATTCCTTTAGAAGACGTTTGCGTTCTTTCTTCTCTTCGGCGGATTCCTCTTTAGGTCTGCAATGGGAACAGAATATAAAATTTTCGTTTCATGGTATCGTTCATTATGATCGTTGAACCGAACGGCGCCCACTGTAGGTCGAAGTTAACCTTTTGAACGCCAGAGCATAAACATACGCGCGTTCCCTCCACGCCAAGCCACAATTTCACCGCATCCAAATTAGACGTGTTATGCCGTCCGTGGCATCGTGAGCACTTTTTTTTTTTGATTTGACGTCCATAGGCGTCCGTGGCGTCAAAACGTTAATAATCGCTTCAACTACTAGTTCTATATTTCCTGTATCAAACGTATTTACTCCCTGGACCTTTATAACGTGAATTAATTACGTGAGGCAATTTTGGGGATTTTACGACCCCTCCCCCCGTGGTGGGATTTCGTAAGGTTTGACTTGACCCCCTCGCCCCCCTAATCTCACGTGAGATTGATCAAAATGCGTAGTTAAGTGTAAATACGTTAATCGGTGCTTGATTGCGTTAGATTTATAAAAAAAAAACAATTTGCTATTTCACCGCATTCAAATTAGACGTGTTCTGCCGTCCGTGGCGTCGTGAGCACTTTTTGATTTGACGTCCATGGACGTCCGTGGCGGTCAAAAGGTTAATAGACGGCACTATAGATTTGTAAACGAGTTCGTCCAGAGAAGTACAACCACCATGACTATTTCTGCCAAGCAGAGTGCTGTGTTCAGTTTTTGAGAGCAGGGGAGTAATTACGCAACTAGTAAGAGATTACAGCATATTTGTGATACCTGTGAATGTTAAAGTACATAGCCAGCCCGCGGCGATGAATACTTACCACCAAGTTCCGTCTCCTTAGAAAAATGACTCTTACCGTTAGGAAAGAACGCTCACAGTAGACAGCACAGTCTCAGCATTTATTACCAGTTTCTTTGCCACACAAAAATGACCCTTACCGTAAAGACCGAACGCTCAAAGTGGACAGCACATTCTCAGCATTGGTCTTGCCATCCTCATCACAACTGGAGCCACTGCCTTAGTTCATAATATTATAGCGTTGAACTTGACCAGGGATTTGAGTCAGTTTGTTGCCAAACAAAAATTACTCTTACCGTAACGACGGAACGCTCAAAGTAGACAGCAGTCTGCATTAGTTTTGTCATCCTAGTCACTGCTGGAGCCACTATCTTCATTCATAGCGTTGAACTTATACTCTACCTTGCTTGCCATACAAATATGGCCCTTCATGCAAATACAGAATGATTGCCACGCAGAAATGACCCTTACCGTAAAGACAGAACGCTCAAAGTAGACAGAATAGTGTCAGCATTGGTCTTGCTATCCTCATCGTCACCACAGGATCCACTATCGTCGTTCATAGCGTTGAACTTGGCCAGAGACTTCGCAGTTAGTTTGTTGTCTTTGCCGAGCACGTCTTTTGGAATGCCGCGCGCGTTCAACTGGATTTTGGGTGGTTTCTGTTTGAGAGAAAGATATTATTAAAGAAAATATTCTTACTAGTGGTAGAAAGAAACTTCAGACCTCAATGTATAATCATCCTAAAGCACGTTGAAACAAAGGCGAAAGTAAGTCCAACAGCATGAAATATAATCGAAGCACGTGGTTACACTTGACGATCGCGTTTCGCATGATCGCTTTGTTTAGGAAGTATCACTACATGGTATAAAACAAAGTAGCTTTCCGCTGTCTGTCTGTCCCTATGCTTAGATCTTTAAAACTGCGCAACGGATTTTGATACGTTTTTTTTAATAGATAGTGTGATTCAAGGGGGAGGTTTATATGTATAATACATGCATATTATAGCAGAGAAAACATTAGTATCTACATTGCACCCGTGCGAAGCCGGGGCGGGTCGCTGGTAAAGAATAAAGACAAAAGCCAAATATTTTCTGGCGGAAAAAAGCGAAATTGTGAAAAGTGTATATTATTTTAATGTGTAAGTCACCTTGGGCTCTTGGATAACTTTAGGGTGGTTGTAAATATTGGAGTAAGTCGACAGTATGGTCTCGCAGTCCCACTTCTCTTTGGGATCGACGTCCACCGTCACAAGGTCGTCCTCAGATTCTTCCTCTATTTCTTGGAGACGGTTTATTCTGTAACAACAAACCCAATATTACGTATGATTCCTATGACGTGAAGTTGTTTGTGACGATTAACCTTTTGACCGCCACGGACGCCTATGGACGTCAAATCAAAAAGTGCTCACGACGCCACGGACGGCATAACACGTTTAATTTGGATGCGGTGAAATTGTGGCTTGGCGTGGAGGGCACGCGCGTGTTTATGCTCTGGCGTTCAAAAGGTTAATCATAGGCTAGTTATATGTCCTGTTTAATTCTTGGGACACGCCGAACTTAGTTGTTTTGATGGTTTTCAGAATGCACGCCAATCGTCACAGTAGGTTTTGTGTTAACATAACTAATTTACAGTACCTAGTTCTAGCGGTATAAAATAATGTGGAGAGCGTTTCTCAAACACAAAATGAAAGATTTATTAACTCACATAGTAGAGATCGTCAGGACAGTAACACAAAGGCGTTCCTGGTCTTTTACGTGGAATGGAACGAATGATCATTTTTCCCGCCCGTACGCAAAATACACGCTTTAGACAAGGAGTTACGGACACCAGCCCGATATATTACAATAACATCACTTAGAAAATTATTCACCTGGCGATCTCCTTCTCTTTATCGAGCTGGTACCTCCGCTGCGACTCCTCGAAGTGTTCGGCGGCCTGCAGCAGCATGTCATGTGTCTCCGGCATGAAGCCCTCGATCTCTTCCAGGTCTAGCGCGCCTACCTCTGTGTCATCGTATTCGGCGAACATCTGGGAAGATAGTGGTGGTTTTATTTATTTAAACTTCTTGTACACTCTAGCTGCCAATCAACCTTTGGGTTAAACAGGAAAACCTTTTTAAATGTAATGAAAAAAAAAAACATTTACCCTTTTTAATACAATTTACCCTTCACAAAAACTTACCCTTTCAAATCTGTTGTCAAGCAGCGTGAGCCCCTGGTTACGTTTCATGACACTCGAAGACATGGAGTACTGTGAGAATCGAGACTTGGTGTCATCCTTGTCGTGAGTGTCCCAGTTTACCATACGGACGCCTCTAGTCTCTCTGTCGCCCTGGAAAAATGAGATTAGAAATGGATTCAAAGAAAGGAACGGCGTTTATTCATGCGGGTAGGTAGTAACTAAAGCATGCCAGGTATTTGGATCTTCTTTGAACTCGCTCCTTGGATGAATCAGGCGGATAACGGCGCTTACACATTGACAAATTCCTTACACACACAACATAAATGATCGGCGGTATGTCAACTGAACTCGTACGAAAGTCGCTTTGGTGTATAGAGTCCATAATTTTATTGTAGACGGTGTTTCTTGACTGTTCTTCTCCATGAGAACTTACTACGCTTTGGAACAGGCAACCAGTTTCATCTTTGTTATTAACAGACTCCTTGATAGTTTAAAGTGCCTGTAAATTACTTATTTGATATAAATACTTCCTTAAGTTTGAGATGCGGGAACATACCGAGTCACTGTCGTCATCTGAATCGAGGTCCGACGCGAAGGCCTTGTCTGAGGTGCCGTCCTCTGACATGCTATCACCATCTTCATCGTAGTCTTCATCATCTGATCGTCCTGAAACATAACATCACGATTGTAAGCTACAGAGAAATTCCTGATGGAAAAACCTAACAACACTTTTTTTCTCCGACTCCACTTTTAATCAAACTCAGGGCTAGATCGAAATTAACACTAGACCAACAAGGCAGTTTAGTTTAAGCAGGTCTTATTTTTTAACTATTATTTATTTTTAACAATATGCTTCGGCGGTTACAAGTGTGATGATATTATCACTACATAGTATAAAACAGCGTGTGGGCGGGCCATGTCTGTAGAATGCATCAGGACCGATGGGCCAAAGTCGTCACGCAGTGGGTGCCAGAAGACGGGCGTCGTCGCCGAGGGAGGCCTAGAAAACGCTGGCGTGACGACTTGGAGGTGTTTGCGAGACATTGGCCGGAGAAAACCAAACGGAGAGAAGAGTGGAAGGCTATGGGGGAGGCCTTTGCCCAGCAGTGGGACAATATAGGCTAAGAAAAAAAAAAAAGTATAAAACAAAGTCGCTTCCCGCTGTCTGTCTGTCCCCATGTATGCTTAGATCTTTAAAACTCCGCAACGGATTTTGATGCGATTTTTTTAATAGATAGAGTGATTCAAGAGGAAGGTTTATATGTATAACTCATGCATATTATAGTAGAGAAAAATTTGTATCTACATTGCACCCGTGCGAAGCCGGGGCGGGTCGCTAGTTTTTTATATTCTAACTTACCATCAGCCATAGCAAGGTCAATAAAGTTGTCTTCCAGCTCATTGTCAGGATCCTCAAAGTCAAAGTCATCATCCAAAGCAGCCACCACTTCTGGATCCAAATCTAGGCACAGTCCTAAAAACAAAAGATAATATTAGTTTACAACTAGAATATGTGAAAACAATATTTGCATAGTTACCTTCCTAGGGGTGATGGAATCAATGCGATGCAAGCTATAGCGCACAAGTTTTGATTGGTTGCTCAAATAAACATCATACATTAATATAAGACAAACTTTTCGTGTGGTATAAATATAATAGTGTGTCCGTCATTAAAGCAGTCAATTGATCATCAAATGGACGTCCCAGAATTGACACATAATGCCGTACTAACAAATGAACTAACCGTTTTTTTTTTGTAAAATACGTTCATGGAATGTGAGGAATGTCATATTTCACTGTTTTCGTCACATTATACATATTATAATAGTAAAATAAATAAATAAATAATGGTGGCTGCCATATATGGCTGATACGGCTCAATTGGTCTGGAAAATGTCAGCCATATGTGGCTGACGAGGTTAAATATGTTTGACTTGGTGACAGATTTTCTTGTATCATGGTTAATGTTTTAGCCTGTCAATGACCCACTGCTGCGCAAAAGCCTCCTCTATCTCCTTCGAAACCACTTTATTTTGTGTGATCTCTGGCCATGGTTAACTTAAAAATATATGACAATGGTATTGTAATACCATTTACTTTTCTCTGCTGAAGTATTTATAAACAAGAGGTATTTACAAGGCAGATGTGAGTGGCAACGCCGGGAGGATTTTTATTTTGTATTTTTTGGTTCCTTGCTTTATTTAACTTGACTTATTAACAATAATTTTATCTGAATTTGACATTATAATGATTGTGATTGTACCTACTTTTGAATCTTTAATGTTGTTTAAAAACCCTGATATTTTGTATGCTTTTTGGCGGGACACAGCTCGGAGCTTATTTGTTATAACATCTACTGTATGTACCCTGTGTTCACAAAATAAATAAAATTGAAATTGAGGAAGCGCTGTGGAAGGTCCTTCAGATAGCAGCGTAGTACTCGATGAAGAAGTAGGTGTGTAAGGATTTTAGTAGGTGGCTTTCTATGGTTTTTGCCTAACTCTCCATGGGAAAAAGACGTGTTATGTATGTAAAACAAAGATACCTTGTGGAGCAGCTTTGTTGAGTAGACCAACATCTTCTTCAACCTCTGAAGCAAACACGGAGCTGGGCAGATTGAGTGCCTCTGTCACCGGGATGGGTACACCATCCTCGGTAGCTTCTGTGGATTTCTCTTTACGTTTGTGGATGGGTTTCTGTAAGATTTAGAAAACATGGAATACAAGCAACCCATCCCGTGCAAATTGGGCCAAAGTTGAAAACTATCCTACATTTTATGCTGGAACCAATCATATACAATCTTAAGGTAAATGCACGCTTATCCTTCCAAATTCAACAAAACTGAATAGGGAATGCTGGTCAAAGCAGATTGTAGATGGCGTGTCCATAGCTTAGTCGCAGTCTGACCAATGAGGTCAAGCTATTTTGAAATATAAAATTAAATTGACAGATTTTCAACCAATGGCAATGCGTGGTACAAGCTATGCTAGCGCCATTAGATTTACAGTTGCCTTTCCCATTGAATTGTTTTTACAGCGATGACTGAACTGTTCTAAAAATTATAACAATTCATTTAAAAATTGTTATATATACATGTCATTGGAGTGAATTCTCAAAGATGCTGTTGTTTATTTTATGTTATAATTTATAGTGTGTAGGTAGACCATTCGCGTTTATCTATGTTACATTGTATAAGTTTTGTGTAACTTTTATTTTAATGTATTGTGTTTCTAAAGTTATATTTTTATTTTTTATTGTTAGTAATGTATGTCTAGATGTAGATTTCAACAAAAGCTGCACTATCGCATTAGGTTTAAGTGTTACCTGTAATGATAGTTGTAAGGGAGATTTTGAATAAAAATAAAAAAAAATAATAAATAAGTTAGCAAAAACTGTTTTCTTACAGGCTGGACCACAAGGGTGACCTCTCGTGAATCCTTGAGATGTTGCAAGTAGTTGTAGTCGTCATCAAAGTAGATCCCATACTTGATTTGTTGCTGTTTTCGCTGCTCTGGAGTTAGATCCTGTAAATATGATAGTTTGGAGTGAATATTCAACAAATTTATGTATCCTTAGCATCTTTTAATCATGATCGTTTATTTGAGAATCATCATCTGCCTAGCTTTTTCCCATCTGTGTTGGCGTCGGCTTCCAATCTAAATTACTGCAGCCATCTATAACAAGATCAAGAGATCAAGGTCTTCAATATAGAAGACTGAAGAGATAGTGTCCCAACCCTAAAAGAAAGATTCATCACGATGGAATGAGACACCCACCCTAGAAGTGTCTCACCAAGCTAAAAAGCCCTAACAGATACACTTGTATCATACAAAGCAGTGGCTTATTGTTGAGATCAACAGATTGCCATGGAGCAAGAAAGAGAAAAAAAATATATAACTATAACCCAGTTAGTACTGATTAATATGATACCCCTTGGTAAGACTGGATTTCAGATTATTGGGCAACCTGTAACAACTGATTGGCAGCCAGAACCCACGGCTTAACATGCTTTTCAAGGCACAGAGGAAATTCGGCATGTTATGGGTGGTGACCCATCTACGGGCCAACCTAGGCAAGCACGGCTTAACCTAAAGATCGACCCGAATAGCTGTAATATTATGTAGCCACAAGCTTCTCTATATCCACTATAATCATTTATTTGAGAATATGGTACATTACAGATCGATGGAATATTCTTTGTAGCACGATAGTAGATTGATACAGTTATTTCACAAAATTGCCTAATCTATGGCTGCAATGGAGGTCTTGTAGCTGATAATGATATCTTTCAGTTCCATCTTAAGTTAAGAACTCTTCATAACAGTATTTATGATTTGTAAGTATATTTATTCACATAAAATGTGGTATTTTGCATAAAGGTGTTTTTGTTTTTCATGTATTGCCTGTATTAACACCTTAATAGCACATTTTTTATTGAAATAGGGTTTATTTCTACGATTAAATCACCTTCTGGGATTGGTTTAGACTTAGAAGCGCTTCTAAGTATGATCAAAAATCTCATTACAACAAAAAGTGAAAGTTACGACTTGACAACATAATTAATAGCAAAGTTTCAAACTTTCAAACAGCTTCAAATATGAAACTAACTCAACAGTTAGCAGCTGTAACTAATAAACTAATTACTTACATGAACAGAGTGTAATTACTGGGTAGAGTTCTCATAACGAAACATTGGTATTATACTCACAGGATCTTTCTCCTTTCTTTGAGGCACATTAGCACTGACAGGCACTAGCACACGTTGAGGGGCTGTCTCATCCGCCGCCAGGGGATCCCTTTGCGAACGATGCACCACGTTGAACGTCACCGCTTTCTTACGGTCTATGAATTTCTTTTTTGTCTTCGGCTGGAATTAGGTTAAGTGATGTTTATTACAGAATAACTGAGAAATATTTAAGAGAATCGTGCTAGTAATAACGTATCACGATACTTTACCATTTTGAGCAATTTTTATGCGAACTGTAGCGTGTAATTTATGGAATTATTATCAAATACGCGCAAAACGTGTTGTTTTGAAAAGGCGTACGTCAAAAGAATGTTTCCAAAGAGTTAAAATAATAGGGGAGAATGTTTCCCTCGTTCAGAAACAATAACATATATATTTTTTTGGTTTAGAACGGAATGTTAGTTGTGTTTGTTCATTTCATAGCTTTAATTGCTACAAGCATAGACAAGCTGTGCAGGTATACCAACATCATAACAAAAAACGTCATCTGTGATCTGTCATAACATAACAAGATAACCTCTAAAAATGTATTTCGCGAAAAATTCAAACATTTTGTGGTATAAATACACAAGGATTGTATCAAAATGGACTTGCACAAGTTGTATGCGTGCAAAAAGTACAGCTGCACCGAAGACGAAGACGTATTCTCATACCATTCTGTCCCCAAAGACCAATTTTCCAGCTCGATCCAGCAACGCAATAAAAGAGCAAATTCAAAAGGTAAAGTGACTTAAAATGTTATAAAAAACACTCTTATTAATAAAATACAATATCCTACGGTGTTCACAATTAATACAGACTACAGCTTCAGTTATTTTAACTGTATTTATCGGTAACCAAAATTAAATTACTACTGTTCTAGACTGCACAATTTGCTGAGCTTTATAATTGGCAAAGGAAACACCTTAAAGGTCCAGAGTTCGTATTGCACGATGGGCCACCTTATGCTAATGGAGATTTGCATATGGGCCATGCTGTAAATAAGGTAAATAATATTTAAATATTCATATTTGGAATAAGTTCTGACTGACTGTTCTGACTGTAAATTTTTTGGTTGGTCAAGGTATCGCAAGGGCGACTGCTGAGCATGAAATCATGGGTTCGATTCCCAGGTCAAGCAAAGGATTATTGGGTTTTTGCATTAGGAATTCGTCAGTAGCAGCCACAGAGTCTGAATTTGCGCCCTGTTGATTACAATGCCCCCAATTCAATGGAACTTAAACATAACTGGCGAAATGTGGCTATACTATTAGTACCTGTGCCTTATATCCCGCGATTACAAGCATATTTTTATATTACGTCTATTCCAGATAATCAAAGACGTAAACAACAGAAGCCAAGTACTGCAAGGCAATCCCGTCCATTACATTCCTGGCTGGGACTGTCACGGTCTACCCATAGAGCTAAAAGCCTTACAAAAGGCTAAGAAAATATCAAAAAACAGGCAAATATCAGACCCGGTACATATCAGAGAAATTGCCAGAACCTTTGCCTTAGAAACAGTGGAGAGACAGAAAGATGCATTTAAAAAATGGGGTGTAATGGCTGACTGGGACAAACAGTGTTATTTGACGTTAAATAAAGGATATGTACAGAATCAATTGAGGCAGTTCCATAAGATGTATAAGTCGGGGTTAATATTTCGGGCACTGAAACCTGTTTATTGGTCACCTTCTTCAAAGTGAGTTTCAACTTTATTTATTATAGTAGTCTATTGAAGTTATTTTACTTCTTCCCTTTCAACACTTAAATTCACAGCAATCTTGTATGTTCATAGCAATAAGGTTGTTGTTAGCTTGCTGTCACTGTCAAGTATGTCAAAATTATAGTGAAAATAAGGTTGATGTTGAACTGCAGCTGTCAGAGAGTTCTTTCTGTTATAGATTGCCTGTAACAGAACATGATTTCTTATTTATTCTTAGCCGAGTACAGCAGATAAATGGCTTTCATTATGGCAACAATTACCACACTGCAACTAAATAACACCTGTCTTGAAATAATACAACCATAATTTTGCAAAAATTGACATACAAATACTCATGCCTTTTCCAGGGATGTACATTTATTTCAACATCATCTATACAAATAAATAAAGTTGAAGTGTCTGTTTGTAATTTCAAAATAACAGCTTTCTACTGGATGCATATGAAAGTATATATGGTACTTATAACAAAAAAATGTGTTTTTTTTTTCTGTCTGTCTGTTTGTCCCTGCTAATCTCCATAACGGCTGAACCGATTTTGACGGGAGTTTCATTTTAGAAAAAGGTGTAGGGTTCGATGCAAAAAAATAAAACCCTTGAAATTGTTAACAAAATCCGATTGAAATAGCGAAGTAATCACAGATATTATATCTATATCTGTGGAAGTAATATTTTTATAATAATTTCACACGGAGGAAGGTCGCGGGCAATAGCTAGTCGTTCATACATCTGGCCATATACGCACGCCAGTTGCGAGTACTGCACACCTGACTTTTCTGAAGAACCTTATTTTAATGTTAATACTTTTCCCATCTTTTTTCAGAACAGCTTTAGCTGAAGCTGAGTTGGAGTACGATCCTCAATATAAGAGTACAGAAGTGTATGTCACATTCCCTGTGGAGACTGTTCCTGCAGTTGTGAAGGATGCTGTCAAGGGGTAGGTAGTACTACATTTTTCCAGGTACCTTTTAATAAGAATAGATGGATGCATTGTGTTAGGAAAGAAAAACCTGGTACCTCGCCAGCTGACAGAGAAAGAAAGAAAAAAAATGTTTTTCGCTGACCGCCAACCTGATACGGGACTAGGGCAGAAAGATTACGATGATCTTTTATGTAAGTGCCATTTTCAAAAGGCCTTTTCAAAAATAACCAGGCACAAATGTAGACTCAAGGCTGCATTTAATTTAGGGTTTGTTTATGAGGATATTTTAATGGAAAAACAACTGAATCGAGGTATCCTCCTCTGTCTACACTTCCAAAATTAGAAATCGTAAAATATGATTCCAAGTTTCATGGTCTCTAAAAAACAACCAGTTCAAACATTTTTTTTTAAATACCGGTATTCAATTGCATCCGGTCAGACTCAAAGCCGAGAAAGGGCTAGTCAGATGATGAAGGGACTGAAATACTTAAATTAAACTCATCGTCATATTCCAGAAACAAACTTTCAGCCATCATCTGGACGACCACACCCTGGACCCTGATCGCAAACCGCGCGATCTGCTACAACCCTCAGCTGAAGTACAGCATCGTATCGCTGAGCAATAGATCTGACTTCTTGATCGTCGCCAGTGGACTGGTGCAGGCTTTGAAGGAGTTGTTAAAAGTGGAGGCTAAGATTGTCGCTGAATTTGATGGTATGTATTGTCTTTGCAAAAATCATTTAGGATACTAAATCATTCTGGCGCCCGTACGCGACTCTTCTGGCAAAAAATGGCCTAGAATAGCTAACTTTTTGATAATTGTAATCTGAATTATTATTATAGCGACAAAAACTAAGACTCACGCTTTCTGACACTGAGTCGAGGCTGTCGGCTTCCATAATTTGCAACTCGATGATTCCAGGGGTTCTTGCTGTTCTTGTCCGCCTGTAATGGATATCGCCAATAGTATTTCTTGTAGTGTTGAATGCCTAAATCTACGCTAGAATGGTTCCAATGCTTGGAATTTCCTTAACATTGCGCAATTGATATAACCGTCGAACGCGAATGAGCGTCCGATTATTCTCGGAATAAGCGCGCACACAAAATGAGCATTGCTTTCCCGTGTACTGCATGATGGGAACTGAAAATGTAAGGCGCGCTCTTGCGAACGATTCTCGCTTCAATCCTCCCCCGCGTTTCGTTTGCCTATCGTTCACTCGCGAAATAGTCGGACCGTTTTGAGACACCCTGTACATTAAAACAACAAAATGCCACATGGACCAGTAATACAGCAGTATGGAAGAAGAAGACATCCCAAGAAGAAGATATCCCATTTTATTCCAAAAAAAATGGGATAAGGGCAGGAGAATGATGAATGATGGATTCGAAAAAGCTTATCACTATTATCGTATCCAGGGCACCACCTCCAAGGCACGACATACTACAACAAGCTAGTGAAACAAACCCTGCCGTTCCTCGAAGGCGACCACGTGACTGATGCCAAGGGCACAGGGCTGGTGCACACGGCCCCGGCGCACGGCCCTGAAGACTTCCTCGTTGCGCTCAAGAATAATATGACGGTGGTAAGTTTGTCGTTTGTACATTGTGGCACAAAGTTTTACAAAGCATTCAGTACGTGATTCAAGCTAGACCTATTGTACAAAACATTTGCTGTTTCATACATTTTGTATGGCACTAGAATCGTGTCTTTGATCAAAGTTTTTGTCATGATGATGGTTTTACACCGACTGTAATTTAATTATGCGCAAGAGTAGGATTTGTGTTTGGTACTTGATTCAAGGTTCAACATATTATCCTATGCTTAAATATTAAGGAGTCTGTTCCAGCACTTCTTCCCGCTAAAACTCTAGGAAGCTGTGAAGTGCGGGTGTTTTGGGAGACTTATGTAATTTGACATTAAAAAGCACTGATTTGCAGCCTAATTTGAATAAATTACTTTCGAATTGTTTTTTTTTATTATTGAATTCCTCGTTCCCAGCAATGCAACGTCGATGAAGCCGGGCGGTACACCAATCTAGACCCGGAACTCAACGGTCAGCCAGTGCTAGGCTCTGGTCAGGAGCTAATCATCTCCCGGCTGAGCGCCGACGTCACGCACCGGGGCGAGTACGTGCACTCTTACCCGCTGGACTGGAGGACCAAGAAGCCGCTCATCATCACAGCTAGCCAGCAGTGGTTCATTGATACAGCGGCCTTGAAGGAGAAGGCACTGGTGGGTACGAGTTACTTTTGTGATGTAGCCAGTACAGCGGGAGCTGTGTGGTCCAGTAATGCATCATAAATCATATTTATTTCTGCAAATTGGTTTTAAAAAACACTTTCACACGTCACATTATGTTATGTTTTAAAGCTAGATGGGGCCGGTGTTTCGTATCTGACTACTCTGAGAAGAAACAGCCGAAACAAACTCAGAGGTCACTGTCTCTTTTAAAGTCCAGACATTGGTCAAATCATGTGAAGACCATGCAGATTAGTGTCTGAGGTGGTCTTTTGATGAAAGAACCACACAAATTTGACTGGACTTGTCCAGTCAGTGCAAGCATTTGTCAGTGATCGTGTAGCTCGACTGATAACCCAAGGAGCTCAACGACACGACGAAAAATACCAAAGAAAGGACATTTGGGTAGGCCGCATAAAGTACTCAAACTGCCAGACAATCGTTAACTAAACTAAATCGAAATAGTAAAAAATAATATTACCCACATAGTCCGCATATTCACAGTAATAAATAAAAATAATAATAATACAACACTTAAAAAACAAATAATGACAAATAAATCGGAAAAATAATAATAATACTATAATATCGGCCCTGACATAAGAGTCGGGAGTTCGAAGCCAAGCGGATACTTTACTATAAGTAATTCTAATTCAGTTTTTCGAGACGGGTCTCTGGCATATCCTACAACCAAAAAACCCAAGACACGCAACATCCGCCAACACAGACTGGGCTTGCGTGGTGAATTATGGCCTAATCCCTTCCCAAGGAGGGGGAGATTGTTCCAGGTCCAGCCAATGGGAACGTTTAATGCATCTTTAGAAAAAGATGCCCTAGGAAATTAAACATTCATGATGATAAAGTTAAGCTATATAAAAGTTACTTAAACATTTATTTGTTGACAAGGGCAGGAACATGATGATGCGTCCTACTAATTCAAAAATATTTGAATATTCTGTTTTTAATGTAAGGCTGTTTTGCAGCTTCATACCGTTGCTCTCCTTCAACCTGCGAAGACAAAGCGCGGGGAAAAAAATCAAATTAAATCATAGTTTCATAATGATTAACGACAAAAATACTTCCCTCTATGTTTTTTTTTTGTTTGAAAACGGGTCGCCGGAGGAAATAAAGACTTTTGCTTGCTCTGTTTGAGAGTCCAATTTAATTTACTATATTATAAAATATTCAAATGAGAACATCAAAAACAAAGTGAACTAGTGATTGTACGAGTGATTGAATGCGTGAATGAATGAGTGTTATAGTCGTGTGATTGAATCGAGTTAGTATTTTTAATCTGTTAACAGCGTGATTTTTGTAACATTCCAACATTTTTGTAAGTGTAATGAAAAACATTGTTGATTCCTAGAGCACTTGTCACTGTGGTTCTCGGCTCCATAACATTCTGCCTCAGCTGCAATGACAAAGTTTCCCCACTTGTATCAAAATGTACTATTTGCGAGCAATTATTTGGTTTAGATTAATAATAATATTTTTTTATTTTCTCTACAGGCAGCTCTAGAAAAAGTGGAGATCTTACCGCTCTCCAGTAGCGACCAATACCGGCAGGGCTTCAGAGCGCAGCTGGAGAAGAGGCCTTACTGGTGCATATCGCGGCAGAGAGCGTGGGGCGTTCCTATACCCGCCGTGTATAACGACGATAAAGTTGTGGTGGATGAGTAAGTTAAACCCAAAATCAAGCAGCAACTTTGTTTTTCCAATTCCTCGGCCCAACGTAACAAATAAACGAACAGAGTGTAAAGTCCTTCATCCCCTATAGAAAAGGGGGGATCCTCGGACCAGTAGGATTATGTTTCTGGTGGGATACTGCCCGACAGTTACCGGGTTTTTTCTATATGATCCTTGATTCAATCCTTCATTCCTCTTGAATCAATCTATCTATTAAAAAAAAACCGCATCATAATCCGTTGCGTAGTTTTAAAGATCTAAGCATACCTAAGGACAGACAGACAGCGGGAAGCGACTTTGTTTTATACTATGTAGTGAAGTCGTGGATAGCGCGATTCAGAGTATTGATGTTAATTCTTCATTTATGACATACTGAGTAAAATCTTCATTTCTAGACGTATCATAGACAAGCTATGCTCTCTGATAGAGTCGCGTGGCGCTGACGTGTGGTGGACCTGTGACGTCACTGAACTGCTGACCGATGACGTCATCAAAGATCATCAGATTGATACCAAGGAGGTCACTAAAGGAAAGGTAAACAAAAAACATTAAAATTTGTATGAATTCGTGTGAGAGAACTAAGTTCACATTGGAATGGCAAAATCTATTGAGAATATAAAGATGGCAGTGGAACTAAACTTTGTGAAATTGTGCAAAGAATATGATACAGAGAATAACTTAAAAGGACACTAACACCCGTATCTATAAACAAGTCAAGTTTTTACTTGAGTAAATGTAATTTTTTAAGATACGATTTTTATTATGTACTTTAATAATTGCTTGAAGTTAGAACTGCAAAAAGTTAGAATTTGCTTTCTTTGACGGTTCTCACTTCGTTTAAATTCTAGTCTGTTGCATAAAAAAAATTGCCCAATTAATTACTTAAGCTCAAGTAATTATGTACTTTAACTTGACTTTAGATACGGGTGTTGATTTACCATTTGCTTAATCATCAGTAATTCCATAATTTAGCTATTTATTTATTTCATGCACAATGTGCACAATTATAGTTACACGCTAGGATTAAAACTGACACTCTTATTAAACCTTTTAAAATTGTAGACCTTTGAATTGGTTACGTTAAAAATAGCTCTATGATTGACCACTACTAAACGAAGTTGTTTGAATTGACACAGTGAGTAAGATCTCACTGTGTGAGTTCGAACAAATTTCGTTTCAACTTTCAGCATCAGTTTTGAAACTTGGCGCACATTTTGATAAAGTTTTTATTAAAATCCAATCTTTAATATCTACGTTCCCAGGACATAATGGACATCTGGCTAGACTCAGGTATATCGTGGTCTACGCTAGGCGGCCGCACAGCCCATCTGTATTCTGAAGGAGTCGACCAACTGACGGGCTGGTTCCAAGCGTCGCTACTGACTTCCCTAGCGTTGACTCAAAATGCGCCTTATAAGTGAGTACTTCTTGTCTGCACCAACCTTACCAAGGGGTTCCCAAGTTAGCAGTGACAGCCTAGTGGTGTGGCCGTCAGACTGCCAAGTCATAGGTCTCGAGTTCGAACCCAAGATACGCACTTCTGATTTTTCAGATACATGTGCGTATTGTATAATTATCACTTGCTTCGGTGAAGGAAAACATCGTGAGGAAACCAGAATGCCTGACAGATATTTCTGAAATCAAACAAACATGCCTCAGCGATATTTTTCGACGGCATGTAAAGCTAAGTCAGATGACGGCATAAAAACTTTGATACCAGGAAAGGCACTTTCAACGACTCGACGTATTCAGTTGGATTGGAAGTCGATCCCAACATAGTTGGGAAAAATCTAGGCAGATGATTAGTCATGAGTGTGGATTATTTCGGCGATCACGATGTTACAGTCTTCGATTGTAGACAAAGTATTTCAGCCTTATGGAAAAGTGTGAATTTTTAATGTTTCGTTGATGATCTGATCTTAAAAATCCGTCAAAAATCTTTTATCATAACAAAGAAGTTCCCTGCAGCATTTTACGTCTACTAATTTAGTTTCCTTATGTCCAAGGTCAATATTCGTCCACGGCTTCGTGGTTGACGACAAGAAGCGAAAGATGTCTAAATCTATCGGTAACGTGATAGATCCGACAACCATCATCCAGGGCGGGAAAGATAAGAACAACCAGCCGGCTTATGGCGTTGATACTCTTAGGTAAGTTCTGCAAGGTTAAGCAACACTTGCCGAGGTTGGTCCGTGGATGGGTTACCGTTGGTTACGTAACGAGACACGGCTGTCGTTATGTGGATTTTAGACAGTCGGTGTGGGTGGTTAGAAGCTAGACAGACAGCCAATCTTACGGTTGGCACAGCGCTGCCGCTGCGTGTCGCGGGTTCGATCACCGTACGGAACAAATATTTGTATGGGCTACGAGTAGTTGTTCCCAGTCTGGCTATTTGTGTCTGTGAGTCTAAATATTTGTAAACGCACCCACGATTCAGTAGAAATTCAATTTAAATAAATCAGAGGAGAAACCCCTTGTTAAGACTGGTTGTAAGTACCCCATTGGACTGACTGTAACTGGGTTATGGAGGTCAGATAGGCAGTCGCTCCGTGTAAAATATTTATCTATAATTGTGCAAATTTGCACTTACTGCTATTGACAATAAAGTGAAATTTTTAATAATAAAATTCTTATTTTCCAACAGGTGGTGGGTAGCAAGCCACTCCACCCAGCATTCCCAGATAGTAATCAGCAAGAAACTCCTTGACGACTGTCAAGCAGAACTGATCAGAATCCGAAACATCATGAAATACCTCCTAGGAGTCGTCAGTGACGTCCAAAGAACCGATTTTAACCGAAAACCGACTCTAAACTATTTCGACAGCTACATGGTCAAAGAAACAGATGACTTTGTCAACCAAATTAACGATAGTTATAATAATTATAGGTATAATTATGTAGCGCAAAGCATTTTGAACTTTATAAGCAATAAAGTCTCTGGTTTGTATTGCCATTGTATAAAAGATAGGTTATATTGCTCTCAAAGAGATGCTGACGAAAGGGTCTCAGCTCAATTAGTAGTACATACAATTCTAGTCTCTCTCTGCAAAGCTTTAGGGCCTATTCTACCGCATTTAATCGAAGAAGTATGGCAACATCATCCTTTGTACGAAAAACCGTTTTATTTTACCGAAAATTTGCCAATTTTGCAGCCAACTGATGTAGATTCATCACTAATGGAAGCCATATTGGATTTGAAACGGGAAATATGTGTGTTAGCGAAGAATGAAATTTTAAAGAAGTTGCAAGTTAACATTGTGTTAAATTCAGAGTTGTATGATAAATTAAATGTTTTGAATAAGTCCGATGGTGTGAACGGCAGTGTTCTAAGTGAGATTTTAGAACTGTCATCTGTCAGTTTGACAGTTAAAAATGGCGGGAAAGAAACGCACATTGAGTTGACACAGAGTAACAATGGACAGTGTTTGCGTTGTAGAAAATATAATGTCACTGATGATAGCGATAAATGTCTTAGATGTGAAAAAGTTTTAAGTGTTATATAAATATTTGTGTATATAATACAGTTACTAGATATAATGTTATTATTATGTCAGAACTGGTTATTTTTTGCGGCTGTACATTTTTGTTTATTGAGCTTATCTTACAAGATATTAAGTATTCGAACATTTACATACAAATCATATTATTATTTAAGTATTTATTACAATTTTCTCTGTTAAAAGTACCTTGAGTGCAGCGTGCTTTTTTTGTGGCTGCTCATTAGAAAGGAGGCTGTTTCCAAACATTTTTAAAATGATCTGTGAAAATAGTATTGAAAAAAAAACCAAGATGGCAGCATTAGTTCCTATTAAGGCCACGCGAAAAGAGAACCACAAGCAGCACTATGAATTTATGCTGATTAAACAAAAATATATTGATTTATTAACACTACGGAGTATTTCCTTTTCACCACAACCCTCTAAAAACCCCAGAAGCCTCACTGCAGTTGCAATACAGACACCATCTAAGTTGGTTAATTTGTGTTTTTTTTTTGACGTGACAACGTCTTATAATTTGATGGAGCCGGCTGCACGCACGAAAAAATGCGGCGTTACCTCGCTCTGAGGCGTTCCATTTAAGGCTTGAAGTGCAAGCGAGAGCGCGGAACGAGCACGGAGTAAATACAAAGAGGAGATGGTCTATTTAGATTTCCTTAGGAAACAACGCGTGACACTTTGCGGGGTGAGGGGGAAAGAAGTGGGCGGGATCTAGCAAGATCCCGCCCACTTCTCTATTTTCCATCTACCGGTCAATAGCAAAACTATTCGCTCGTTCTGTCGATTTTGTTTTGTAGTTACGTAACTATCTCACACTAGATGTCACTAAGTGCAGGATGCAACAGGGTCGTACTCAGAATTTTCGTAAAGGGGAGTACTGTTTTATTTTAAATTAATTTTGCGAACCATCTTGATGCGTATTTTTTTAATTTAAATTGTGATTTTATTGTGAAAAAAAAAGGTTTCTGATGAATGACGAATGAAGATTATTAGATTTTTCTCTTATACAACATTATTTTTTGTTTACACTAAACCCGAAAAGGGGTCATTGTAGTCATCATTTTGAACAACTTTTTCTATGGGACCAACTTTGAAATCGCGAAAAAAAAATCAGCTGTTCCCTACATTTTGACGAGTTATGCGAACATAAATGTAGGGAACAGCTGATTTTTTTTTCGAGAAAAAGATGAGTACAATGACCCCTTTTCAGGTTTAGTGTAAATCAAGAATAATGTTGTATATTTAAATGACTTATTTTGTTAAAAAGACTTATCAAGATGGTTTACAAAGCCAGTATGTTTGTAATCCATTGCTGTCTTAGATTATCTTCGGATGGAAATCTAAAACCTATATCATTTAAAATTTAACTAACTTAATTTTAATTTCAGTAAAAAATTGATTTCTAATTACGGCCCTGTCTTTTTGTTGTTCATAGTTGACGATAGATGGCGTCCTGTTTACAAAATGATATGAAAACTACAAAAATAACATTTTGGCCATTAAAGGGTCTTTAGGAATGAATGTTGAACAAATTTCAGCATTAATGTTATTAAAATATGTTAGTTCTGAGGTCTA
Organism: Standfussiana lucernea; assembly: GCA_964057025.1. NCBI lineage: Eukaryota > Metazoa > Arthropoda > Insecta > Lepidoptera > Noctuidae > Standfussiana > Standfussiana lucernea. Next base: position 14,058,373 of record OZ059798.1, on the reverse strand, counting down.
CATACCTAAATATTTTTAGTTTCCATGATACCAAGTGTCGCCATCTAGTGTCGGGTAGAATTATGTTTGTAAACGCCGACGCTAGGAGATTTTTCTAGAACTATTTTAATAAATTACGCATAAAATTACTTACAAATGAAATGGGATGCCATCCATAGCATCAGAACGTCTATCCGAGTAATTTTTACAAGACAAAACACAACACTTCATTCTTTTTTTCGTCTAGCGCGAACAATGCTGTAAAATAGGAACGTTCACACAGTTGTGCACAGGACGAACGCCAACAATACACTGACTAAGGCCACGCCCACATGATAACGTCAGGACCTAGTTGAGAATCACAGTGCACAGTTGCTTAGGCCATCTCCTCTTTGTATTTACTCCGTGGGAACGAGCGACAAAGAGGCACAATCGGTGACGTTGTCACGTTCAACTATCGTCAGTAAGCCGACTTTACAGACAACCGATTTTTTTATAATTATATTAACCTAGCTATCGCACGAGTTTTTTTCTAATCCAGCCAAGGTACAATAAATGGTACTTAGGGTTTGTCTGGATATGCTCGATGAGATTAGTAAGATTTTCTTTTGCCTATTCAAAGAGAAATGACGACAAATGCAAAAAAGGTTCAAGTTGAAGAGAACGCAATAAAGAGCGAAACGAATGACGAAAAATGCAAAAAAGGTTAAAAGACGGCAAGGGCGAGCGAAGCACCTCGCATAGGTTAGGTTATTTTTGTGCGTTCATACAAAACAAGATTACAGGATTAAAAAAAAAAATTAAAAAGAAAAAAAAAATGTAGTTACCTAGTAATAATTAATATCTTAAGTGTAAAATCTTGTACTATTGCATGCTATGTATTGGCCAAATGTGTGTTACTAAACATTTTATATAAGAACTTCATATAGCTACCATATTTGATGCAATAAATGAATTGAATTGACTAACATAGTCGTTTGTCACCATGCACTCATTGATTCAAATAAATTAATTGATTTTGTTTGATAAATTAATGATCACTGGTTGTCCTTAATCCAGCCTCCTGGATCCTTGGGCAGGCAACGCCTTTGCTGGATATTTTGCTGCTTGAGTCCAACTTTATACAAAAGATTAATGAAAGCTTAATCTTTCGCATGAAGATCAATTCTGTTTCATTACTGCGTAACCACAAACAAATGTGATGTTAGGTACATATTACCTACACCGCATACCTACCGGTTTAGACTAGTTTTAATCCGGCTGAAACCGGTTCGAGCCAATTATTCCCGAACTAGCAGGCTGAAACGTTCACTAATCAGATTTGCATCGTATTTGTACGTGCGCAAAATGGACGGCGGAATATTTTATTGTTTGATGTTAGTTTGAATTATAGGATGAACCTATCTATTTTTCGTTATGCTTATGTGTTGGTTGAAACTAGGTTTTGATATTATCATCTGCCTAGCTTTTTCCAAACTATGTATGTTGGGGTCGGCTTCCAGTCTAACCGGATGCAACTGAATACCAGTATTTTACATGGAGGGACTGCCTATCTGACGTCCACAACCCAGTTAGTACTGGGTAATACGATACCCCTTGGTAAGACTGGTTGTCAGACTTTCGGGCCACTGACTATCTGTAACGACTGTCAAAGATCTACAAAAGACAGCCGGGACCAATGGCTTAACGTGCTTTCCGAGGCACGGAGGAAACTTGGTATGTAATGGGACACCCATCCACGGAACAACCTAGGCAAGCGCGGCTTAACCTGAAAATTGAACCGAGCGGCTGTTATTATTTAGTCACGAACTTGATTTTGATGTAATCCTTGAATATTTCATTTCACACTCCGCCATTTTGAAACGATGTTTAATACCTTATTGATGATGTTCCTCAGAGAAAGGTCAGGGGGCCTAAAATGGCCGTTTTAGCAGAATCTTAATAGGATAATAATATGAATGACGTTAAAATTCTTAAAATGTTTCTTCTAGGCAAGCGTGCTCCACCCTAGGCCGCATCATCGCTTCACATCAGACGAGTTGCGGCCAAACGCAAGCCTATTTAGTAAAAATTAAAAAATGAATTGTCACGGACGCATTTAATATTATTAATTGTCACTTTGTGACCATGTAACGAACTGTAACGTAATTCATATTATTAAATAGGTCGTTGGGCCTACGAGGTTAATAAATTATGATTCTGTTAAAGCAGCCATTTTAGGCCGTGGGTGCGTAGTACTGCCAACTGGCGTGCTTGTATGACCAAAACGAGTAAGAATCGTACTAGGTAGCTTTCTGCAGTGTTTACCCATGAGAAAAAGGCGTGAGCTTATACGAGCCTATTACCATCAATTCGACACAAATCTAGACTCCATGGCTGCCATTGAGAAATTCCTCAGAAAACCCACTAACACTTTGTCCGACCCAGAGATAAAACCCAGGGCCCCATGCTCAGCAGTCGCGGTTGCGTTCAGTCGATCTTTATTTTCGTAACATAAAAGTTGCTGTTGGATTTGAAAGGACTGTAGTTAAGCCATTCACACATCACAAAGTCTCGTTATAATGCTCCTAGTGACAATTTAAGTCAAAAACATAATTATTATTATAGCCGTGTAATGCATAGCAAATTGTTCGTAATTGTATTAATTTTTACTTCAGCACTGCATTGTTTGCGCGCTAGGCTTAGCAGGTACTCGTGCACTCATTAGAGCACTGGGAGATTAGAAATATATTATTCATGAATTCATGAATAGGTACTGCATTTTACTCTGCTTTTTACTCTTGAGTAATTGTAAAAATTACAAAAGCACTTCAGACTAGATGACCTGGTGTGTGTGTATATGTATTAACAGATTTAAAGAAAGGGGGTTATGTAGGTAACAAAACTGTCTAAAAGGTTGTTTTTTTTTTAATGTTTAGAAATGGGACATGACAGTATGTACCTGGGAATCGAACCAACCGGACCCCTCGCTCCGTAGTCGCATTTGCGAACACGAGTCCAACAGTAACCGGGCAGTTAAAAACCTGACCCGAGAATCAAGCTCAGAGTCCCGTAGGTACTCGTATGTTGGACCACCTGTTCAAAATGATTAAACGTAAATTAATCAAGGATGATTAATTTAATTTATCCTACAACGAGTAGCAAACAAGAAACACCCTTTTATGTGTAAATAACAAATTCCGAAATAGTCACCCAAATTAAAACCACACCCGCGTTTACTAATCACAACAAATGAGGACACAAACATACAAACATCTTCAAAAGACTGGACTAATGATTTATGAAGCCGTGGCGCGTTGTGTGCAATAAATTCAAACATATGGCGATGGATAGCATTCCAAGTAGGTACTTTTTCTGCCCTCATAAAGAACTTAGACAAAGATATTTCTGACGGAAATTCTGAGTAGTATAAAAGAAAAGCAGTGAGAGCCTAATGGTGTGATCGTCGGACTGCCAAGTCATACATATGTAGGTCTGGTGGAACCCAAGACACGCACCTCTGATTTTTTATATTCATGTGCGTATTGTGAGGAAACCAGCAAGCCTGAGAGATATTTCTCGACGGCATGTAAAGCCAAGTCAGAGGCCCATGGGCGGCATAAAAACCCTGACATCAGGTTAGGCACTAACCACACCATAAAAGAAAAAGAGTAGATTGTTTTGTTGTGAGGCTATAGAAATTAATCTGATTTACGTAAAATGTTTAGATTAAAAATAATGTTCATTAGTTATGCAAGCAATAAACTCGCAACCAGTTGTGACAATGCATTTAATCAGTGCGGTTGTGATGAGGTAGGTAAATCAACTAATTAATAGAAATTATGAATAGTGGTTGATCTCAATAGGGTTTCCCCTAGAAATAGCTAAAATGCTTGTTAATTATTGTTTTAGATTAGCTCGTGGCTAAATAATAAGATCCGCACGGGTCAATCTTCAAGGTTGAGCCTTGCTTGCCTTGGTCTGTCTGTGGTGCCTCGGCAAGCATGTTAAGCCGTTGGTCCCGGCTGTCATTTGTAGATCTCTGACAGTCGTTACTGGTAATCAGTGGCCCGAAAGTCTTTTCCATCAGTCCTGCCAACGGTTATCGTATTAACCAGTAACTGGGTTGTGGAGTCGAGACTGCCTACCTGAGGCAGTCGCTCCATGTAAAGTACTGGTATTCAGCTGCACCCGGTTAGACTGAAAGCCGACCCCAACATAGTTGGGAAAAGGCTAGGCAGATGATGAATTATTATTGATTTGTTAACAACAGATTATATAAAAAAGTCATTGTTATATTTGACGGCGTAAGCGATGGCTGAGCGATAGCGCCGTTGTCATTAGGGTTCGATGGTACCGGGTTCATGATGAAATGTTAAAATAATAGTTTCGGTTTCGGTACACAAAAATCACAGTTTATTATTTAACACAAATTTACATTAAATAACACTAACAAATAATCTCCACAAAATGGGCAAACCGACAGTTTCGTTCTGAAGGAGTGACTTGGTTGGAGTTCCGAGCAAAAGTGATCTCGGCACAATCCCCACTCTACAAAACGACTCTGTCCACGTGCCGCCATTAAAACAACATCTGACGTCACGGCGTTTACCCCTACTACAATGGTCAAATCAGCAACTTGATGTTTAAAAGTTATCGCTTTCTCCGACATATTTATAAAATACTAGCTGTTGCCCGCGACTTCGTTCGCGTAGAAATTTTGATGAGTAGGTATGTATGAGGTAAAAAAAATGTAGCCTATCTGCTATTCCAGACTATAATCTATCTCTGTGCCAAGTTTCATCCAGATCCATTAAGCTATTTTGGTGTGATTGAGTAACAAACATCCATCCAAACTTTTGCTTTTATAATAGTAGAAAGATTTTAGGCAGTTATTTTATTTTCGTGTACTTTAATCCATTAATATATTATTCCTAAAATACTTTTACCAAGGGCGGAACTAAACCTACTTAATTATACGTAATTTTAGTTTCTTCATCGAACCATTGTTGTATTAAGGTGAGGTTTATTATGTCACAACAAATTTTCTATAATTTTTTGAAAACATCCATATTTCCATAGTAATACTACAAATGTGAAAGTATCCAATTATCTGTCCATCGGTATGTCTGCCATCTTTTCATGCCTTAACAGCTGATCGGATTTGCATGAAAGGCCTACGAATTGACTTTCACCTGGGTTAGAGGAAATAGGATAGTTTTCACCCCAGTAGTATCGTGGTCCCGTGGGATCATTTCAGACTTCGACGCAATCGAAGCTAAAAATTTCTATGTGGGGGGTTCAGAATGATGTACTGAATACGTGGCAAGCGTTTGTGCGTCGGTGTCCCTTCCACCTTGTATATTTCTTGCTTTTAGCTGATACACGTGTTCCGCTTTGACTTTTTCCGATGGGGGTAGGCAGAAATCGCAGAACTCCACCTGCTACGATCCTTACAAGTATACTCCTTAGATTCTTAGGTGCTCTAACAGCTGTTCGTCGATTCGTCAAATCAACATGTATCGATTATTTCAAAGAAAATAGCCTGCAATATAATTACGGTTATAAAACCTGGACTTTTAACAGTGTCCTTATCGTCGGTGGAACCTGTGATGTGAACTTGACGTTTCCTTCATGGTTTCTGTTCGGGGCAGCCACTGCCGCCTACCAAGTTGAGGGCGGATGGAATGAAAGCGGTAAGCTATATTTCTGCTCTTTTTTAACAGCAAAACTTTACAGAGTACATGAGTTAACTTATAGTATAAATACTCTCATACACAAAAAGACATTCTTAATGATGGACAATTATGCAATTATAAAGAAAGAAAGACGTCTTACATTCAGGCCCTATCATCAAGATTATCTTCCAGATAAAGGAGAGAGCATTTGGGACAGACTGATGCACACGCGACCTGACGTGGTCGTAGATGGATCCAACGGAGATGTGGCGTCTGATACCTACCACCTGTGGCAGAGAGACATCGAGATGGCCCAGGAGTTGGGGCTGGATTTATACAGGTTAGTTTATTTAGAAGTGGTTCTTGCCTGATGATGGACTGGTCTAACTGGCCACCTCACACTGATGCCTAAAAGTTTGTAATTTCAAAGGCATAATCAGCCATTGGTCGACCGTCCACTGCTACGCTACGATGAGCACGAGAAGGTTTGCTGTGTGGTTAATTTTTTTACCATCCGGGCATATCATTTCAGTGGGTGGCAGTCACCTACGCTTTAATACTGACCGAGGCGAATACATGTGTGAAGCTTAACCGTGGGCCGCTCTAGAGCTGCGCCTGTAAGTGTGACTTTTAACAATTTCTAGGTTCTCCATATCCTGGCCTCGTATCCTCCCATCTGGTTTCCCGAATTATATTAGTGAGGATGGCAAGAACTACTACAACAACCTGATCGACGGTCTACTGGAGAAGGGTATCCAGCCTCTCGTGACTATGTACCACTGGGATTTGCCACAATCCTTGCAGGATCTTGGTGAGGGTATCTTTAAAATAAGCCTGTAAGCAATGTTGGTGTAGCATTATTAGCCTAATATTTCCACTTCGAGAGGGAGTGGGTTGTAATCCACCACGCGGGTACAGTGCGAATTGGTAAGAGTTGGAGTTGGTGGACCTTCCAATTTTTGGTTCTAGGCCCTTCCGTTTCCCACGACGTTTTCTTCCACTGTTTAAGTTGATTTGGTCGACTTACAAAATCTGCCAAAAATGTGTGATTATCCAGTTAGTCAAAAATACTTCTAGCTTTAGGTAGCAATGCAGTTCCGCTTGATTAGCAGCAGCTATAGCTTATGCAGGTTACCAGCAACCATTTGAAAATCTTTAGAAATAAGTACTAGTCTTTACTGTGGATTTTTCAGCTGATCTAAAACACCAAAAGGCACATGGTACCATTACTTGCAGGTGGCTGGGCCAACCCTCTCATCTCCACTTGGTTCGCCGACTACGCAAGAGTCCTATATTCTCTCTACGCCGACCGTGTGAAGTACTGGCTCACCTTGAACGAGCCCATGGTCATTTGTGATGGTGGGTACGGCCAGATGGCCGCCCCATACCTGGACGATACGAAGATAGGACAGTATTTGTGCAATAAGAATGTGCTGATGGCCCATGCTGAGGCGTACAGGATCTATGATGAGGAGTTTAGACATTTGTATCATGGTGAGTTAAAAACTTTGGATTAGGTCTTGGGTCTTACTCATTATAGAGGAGCTCGTGGCTTAATAATGACAGCCGGTCGGTCGGGTCGATCGTTGTCTGACTAGCCTTTTCCCAACTATGTTGGGGTCGGCTTCCAGTGAAACCAGATACAGATGAATACCAGTATTTTACATGGAACGACTGCTTACCTGACCTCCATAACTCAGTTGGTACAGGGGAATACGATACCCCTTGGTAAGACTGGTTGTCAGACTTTCGGGCCACTGACTACTTTGTAACGACTGTCAAAGACCCACAAATGGCAGCTGGGACCAACGGCTTAACGTGCTTTCCGAGGCACTGAGGAAACTCGGTATGTAATGGGTCACCCATCCACGAACCAACCTTGGCAAGCGCGGCTTAACCTAAAGGTCGACCCGAGCGTCCGTCCGAGCTATAATTCCGGACATGGCATGGACAGGCTAACAACGATCCATTTTTAACCTAACTCATTTTTTTCGTGTTAAGGCATGTTGTCATTGTCCATGATTTTCTTCTGGTTCGAGCCGGAGACACCAGCGGATGCTGAGGCTACAAAACTTACAATACAACACTGGGTAAGCAAAGTTGTCACATTGGGTTCTGAGTTTCTGACTCAGAATAATCTTGTAATATTCTTGTCTCCTGGTATCTATATATCTATCTTGCCTGGTAATTTAAGTCAGGCACAGAAGGGCTAATAAATATTATTACAGCAAACTGCACATGGCCTCGCAGTTGGCCTCGCGAAAGTTAAGCATTGAAAATTAGCTTCACTTTGTATAAAAATTAAGGTGGATCGTCTATTGCAACCTATGGCCACGCTACGCACGGAAGCGTAGCTGATAAATTAATAACCGAACCGCTTACATGGCAAACCTCTCCATGCACATCCTATCTAGTGGTGGACGGTCCAAATTATACTTTTTGGATGAGAATTTAAAAGCTAAAATAGAAAAGCGAGGTCATAGCATTGACTGGTGTCTATAATCAGTTTTTAAACATCTAGACTAGCATAAATACTTCATTTTCAGGAGGGTAGATACGCTCACGCTATCTACTCCAAATTGGGGGGCTGGCCACCAGAACTTGAAAAGTTGCTGGCAGAAAACAGTAAGAAAGAAGGTTATCCGAGACCCAGGCTACCTCCTTTCACTCCTGAAGAAATTGAATTTGTTAAAGGTAAGGATTTTTGTGCCAAATTGTTGCTACATGACAAGCTGAGTGTGATTCGAAAACTTGAAGAACTTAGAAGCCTAACAAACCACGCAGTCACGAGGTCGAGGTCATGGACGCAATCTTAACTGCAGAAGCTTTTACCAAGATGAGGACGGCCGGTCTACCGACCAATTGGTCGATGTGCCAAATCGCGCGATACATATTCAGTTTCTACAGCGTGTACCAGAAACGTGCGGTCATATTTCAGGGTGTGAATCAGATCATCAAACTGAACAAGTTTCTCTATGGGACTAACATCAAAATCACGAAAAGGAAATATGACCACACTTTTATGGTACATGCTGTAAAGTTTTACTGGCACTGCAGAGTGTTCAGTATCTACAGGCTAAGCGCTGTCGACCAGACTAATTTTTGCAAATATATGAAGCACTGGATTGTGATAGAATGTGGAGCGGTCTGTGTGCCCACTGGCCGTGGTCGCTGCGTAGTTTGCGAAATAACTTAAGAGTCACTTAGTAATTGCGATTTATTTCGAGGTCATACCACCGCTTGATGCTTACAGGAACCTACGACTTCTACGCACTAAACCACTACACGACCAGACTGGTGCGCAAGATGGACCCTGAGAAGGCTGCGGCCTGGCCGTACTACGGGTCCGAAGAAATTGGAGTCTCCATGGTCATCCATCCTGATTGGGAGACGGGTGCGGCTGACTGGTTTGCGGCAAGAATATTTCTATACATCATACAAGGCCGAATTATCGTCGGTCCCTGGATGGGTCACATCCGTCTCATACCGAGTTTCTTCCGTGCTTCGGAAAACACGTTGTTCCCGGCTGTCATTTGTGTTCTTTTACAGTCGGTACGGTTAAGTAGAAGCCCAAAAATCCGACTTCTACTTAAGAGTACTGTATTGCCCGGTAACTGGGTTGTGCAAAATGGATAGGCAGGCAATTGCTCCATGAAAAGTAGTAGTATACAGCTGCATGTGGTTAGTCTGGAAGCCGACTTCAACATAGTTGAGAAAAGGCTAGGCAGATGATGATAATTCTTCTATATATAGTACTGACATTAAGTTCTGCCTATCCGACCTACAAAACCCAGGAGATACCCTTTGGGAAAACAGGTTGTCGAACGACAGCCGGGACTGATGTGCTTTTTCAGACTCGGAAAATCACGGTCAAATGAAATGGTCGGTCACTCATCCACTGATCGACCGCAACTAGCGTAGGTTATCCTTGATCAATTGCGTCCCCACCCATGCGCCTACGGGGGATACTTAACCACCAGCTTCTACCTTGGCGCACCTCTATTTACAATATTTTTAAACCGTCCAGATATACCCCGAAGGTCTTGGGAAGCAGCTGCACTGGATCAAAGACACTTATGGAGTGAACGATATTCTGATCACTGAGAATGGTCTGCCAACCCTCAGCCCGGACCTGTACGACTTGCAGCGGCTGGATTTTATTAGAAATAACTTGGAACAGGTAATAAGGATTTAAGTTTATGATGATGATGCCATCTAGCCGATTTTGGCCACAGCGACTGCATTCGGTGGCTTCTAGGGTGGTTGTCGAGAGCTTTGGTGTGCTGCTTTTTCATGTGCTCTTAACAACTTTGGCCGATACTCCGAGCAGAAAGCGGACATGTCAGTACACCATTGACGACATTGTGGGGTATAGCTGTTGGTGGTCTAGCTTTAAGTTCATCACGTTTTAAATTTAACTGCGACCTTCTTCTCTCTTCAAAGGCCTGCCGATGCGATCTGAAAAAAAAAACAAAAAGTTTCGCTTAAACACAAAGCAATAACACAACGTCACATAACATTAAACCTGTATTTCTTCGAAGGATTAGTCAGAAGTTACCATTGTGCACCCACATTTCGCCAGTTATGTTTAAGTCCCATGTAATAGGGGGCGGACTATTGCCATCGACAGAGCACAAATCCAAACTTTGTGCTACTAGCTATACCTACAGCCGACCTGGGAATTGAACGAAGGGCCGAATGTCCAGAAAAAATGGGAGTAAAACTTAACTGACTGCGGGATATATCTCCGCTTAGCCAGTTATGCAATACAGGCGTGATATTATGCTATGTATATTGTATGTGCAGGTATACTACGCCATAAAAGATGGTATCCACGTGATGGGTTATACAGCGTGGTCCATAATGGATAATTTCGAATGGACTACAGGTTACATGTATGTTTTCTTCTTTCTTTCTCTGCTATTGTCTGTGGTAAAAAAAATGCGATAAGTAAGCAAGATACTAGAGAATATATTAGACCGGGTATCGGTAAGCGTTGTACCTACAAGGTGTAAACGGACCATTCACGAAGACGTCAACCAAGCGTCCTGTATATCAAACAAAGTAACTCTACGCAAAAATTGTGGTAGGCCAGGTATGGTCTAGATTTTTAGAACAAATAAATGATCGCAATAACTTGGAGAATAAGTTCCTTTCGGTTTCATTAAGGGTACTTTTACCCCATTATTGGATCAGCTACAATCCAAGTGGACCGGGACAGACTGGGTGAGTAAGCCAGAAAACCAGGTGTTGTGGCGCAGCTTTTAAAATACCAGCAGAGTATTGCGATAGGTTGAGTTCAAAGTCGCATGTCTCTATCATACAAGTTTCGTCACACATGAAGATCCAGGATGCATTATTTATATACTTATTAATATTATATTTCCAGTCCAAAATACGGTCTGTACGCGGTAGATTTCTCCTCCATCAACCGCACGCGCATAGCACGTGAGTCGGCGCGATTCTTCGCGAGCGTCACCAGAACACGGTCCGTTCTTCGACACAACCACCAGTTGAATTATGAAGAGGGGTAGCTTTGGTTAAGATGTTTAGTAAAATGTCAGTAATAACTATTAATATTTGTTTTATTTGAAAATTGTGCCTTAGGCATTTTTTTTAGGCTCAGATCAGATCAGATCATGGGAAATTACTTCATCAAAGCCACAATCATCAATAATATGGGACATATATTATATTCGAGCCGTTTGGGGTTGAAACTCTGGGGCCGTTGGGGTTCGAGTGCTAACAGTTTTATAGTTTGTTGTTAGCTAAGTTTTTAATTAGAGTAATGTATATTAATTCTCCTATAGATAAAATACTGGTGGTATCCCATGCAACGAAATTAATCCTATTAAAATTAATTCACATTTTTGTAAAATACCCGAGTTCACCGAAGTAACTCAGACCTTTCATTTGTTTTTATAACTAGCATCGGATGTCAGTTTTTTATGAATTATCCCTCTTGTCTTGTAATTTAATATTCTGGTATAAAATTAAATTAACACTGAAGAGCGTCCACTCAAACTAGAAGTAAGAGTGGAACTCACTCAGTGATATTAAAATTCTACGAAAGTAGGTTTTAAATATTTATCTACTAAGTTACTGCTTGCTACGTGAATTCGAGAAAGGAGGGTTCTCGGTATACTAAATTTTGAGCATTTTATGACTAGGCTGATTACCGATGTCCTGATGGCCCAGTGAATAAAGCTTCGAGTCTCAAGCACGAGGTTGTGTGTTTAAATCCATGCAGGTGGACTGCCATGACGTCTTAGAGCGGGAATGTTTTAGTATTATTCCAGTATGTGAAAGAGATGGCGCTAGACATCCTGTATAGCTCTGTCTCTTTCCCACACTGTAATGACTTTAAAACATTCCTACTTTAAGATGTCATGGTAACCCCACAGGTACGATCTCTAGGGACCCTGTGCATTACACGATATCGACTTTTGACCGCTGAAGCTTCAACCAGAAAGAAATTTTGGTCGCACAACCGGGCGTCCGACGAGGTTTGTTCTAGATGGCGACCAGTTATGCGACAAGTCGTAGTCGTCCAGCGAGAGGTCCCCTAAGGCGTCACTCTGGCCGATGTCTTCAATACATATGTATCTGAAGAAAAACATCATGAGGGAACCAATTCATGAATAAGACGTAAAAACCAGTAGCCACTGATCTAATTTTGTTTAAGGTACATTTTTTTGCAATTTGCAGGTCAGTATCGGGTTGAAATGATTATAATTTTGTTGCTACATGTTACCGTGTTATGGTCGCAAATCGAATTATGTTTCACACTTTCTGAAACTGATCTGCAAATTGCAAAAAAAACCTAAGAATAATTGAGTTTCACGGGGTACCCTGGCGCTTCCACTTTAAACCTTAACTACTGAAGTAGGGCTTAGCTAATATATTCCGTTTCGAACCAAAACCTACAACCGAACAGAAAATTATCAGTTTTGTTCCAGCGAAACAGATTTGTTCCATACTAAAAATATTTAGGCTGCGCCCTTTGATACAAAATTCTCAAAGGCCTTTTGTAGGTGCTCATATCTAAAACTATACTATTGGGAATGACATTGTAAATTGAGAAAGGAAATATACGATTTTGGCTATACAAAAGACATTATGGTAATAAAGTACTAGTTCAGAATCTATCCTTTAAAATGGCGTATCCAGTTAAAGAAAAAGTCGCCATTGTATACAGTATCGTCTTCTATGACAATTTATTTTTAAACATAACATCACGCCTGTAATCCTAGAAGGGTAAGGCAGGCACATTTCGCCAGTTATGTTTAAGTCCCATGTAATAGGGGGCGAGCCTATTGCCATCATCAATCGGGCACAAATCCAGACTCCGTGGCTGCTACTGAGAAATTCCTGATGGAAAAACTCCATACAATTTTCCCAACCCGGGATTCGAACCCAGAACCTTATGTTGCGATTGCGACCGATAAAACAACAAGGAGGTCATAAAGTAATATTCATTAATTCATCAATACAGCGAAATATTTATATTATTTATGCGACGTTACCAACAGAAGAAAATCATCAGAATTAGATGCATTCTTAATAATATCTGAATACAATTTTTAAAGCCATCTTTGATAGATATTAATTCGTCATTAATTCCACCCACTGCAGTATCGTTTATAGATCGCTATATATCTATGAAGATATACTTACCAGGGACAAGATTTATAGGGATTTCACTAATACACTTAAGGGACTCTAAAAAGTAGGGTTCCGAAATGTACGGCCTAATAAAGAAACATGTAAACATTTAGTGGAAACTAGTGGAGTTTCGGTGTTGCCAAGATCTTGAAAATTTGGGAAAAAGATAGGAATAATAAAGGCACATGGGTACTATCTATATACTAAAATTATAAAGCTAAAGAGCTTGTGTGTTTGGTTGAACGCGCTAATCTCAGGAACTAGCGGTTCGAATTGAAAAATTATTTTAGTGTTGGATAGCCCATTTATCCAATCGAGGAAGATTATAAGGTATATAATATCTCGCTACGGCCAAAAGAAGGGGAACAACAATAAAAAATGTTACGCGGACGAAATTGCGCGGGTCAGCTAGTAGTGTAATACAAGGTGTAGTTTTGCATCCTCGTCAAAATTCAGGAGGTTGTCATAGAAGACGTAAATAATCAATATAAATTACGGTACCTGGTCAATAATAAGACAGGCTGTATGCGGAAGACAAAAAACATAATTTCCACTTCCCTCCATATCAGCAGGATATGCTTTGTTGATTAATGTTCACTTGCTGGAACTTTCAAATAACTGCATTCCAAAATTTACTATTCTATCCCTCTAAAGGGGCAACACTAAAACCGAACACTTGTAACGCGATCAACATTCCGGAACACATAAACAAGCCGTTCAGGGCTTATTAGATTTATTTGAACATCTCTTCGACCGCTGTGCGTCTTGCTGAACACAAATCACTGGAGTAACTATTAATGTTCAATTTAAATTACTTTTTGATACTGTGCTTTGATATCATTTCAGTTTCTGTTTTGATGTTTCGTTTTATTACATCTGTCGAGTCTTTTCCCAATTTTTTTGGAGACAATTATCAATCATACCGTATGCAGCTGAAAACCAGCATTTAACGTGAAGCGACTGGCTATCTGACCTTCAAAACCTGCTTAATATGATACCCCTTGGTGAGACTGGTGATCAGACTATGAGGTTTCTGACTTTCTGTAACGACTGTCAAAGATCTACAAATGACAGTCGGGACCAACATGCTTTCTGAGACAAGGAGGGGGATCAGGGCGGAGGGGGCAGGGGGGTCGGATCTTGGTAAGTGGATGTTCACTCGTGCACAAACCCCCGATGATCGATGGATGGACTGTGTGAAGGATGATAAGGCAAGAAAGGAGGTGTCTGATGAGATGACGAGTAATAGAGAAGTATGGTAGAAGAAGACATGCTGCGCCGACCCCAAATGAATTGGTATAAGGGCAAGAGAATTATGATGAGTTAGGACAAGTCCGGATATTATGACAAACCCTTAATATTCTTAACTTAACCCCCACTTCCTAACTCCTCTTCACAGGCAAGGAGTTCAATAAACTAGTAAAGAAGATTGAAGTCTTGCCAGATGGAATCTAACGATACGATGGCGCAAGCTTAGTAGATATATTATCTGGTGTGTTTCTGCATCTATCAAATGAACAGCTGCATTATACTATAGATGTCGCAGATGTTAGTAACTTCAAAACCGTCTTGCTCACGAGTTGCACGCGTCTTGCGACAGTGACTGCGAAGAAAACAAATGAAAGAAGAATAATATTATTGTTAAATAAAACACGCTTTAGAGTGACGTCATTATATTTTTCGTATTCTTTCAGCAAACCCCTTTCATTTGATATCCATAAGATGGGAATGCTTAATCTAGTCCGCCATATTGAATTTAGAATGACCCCTCTTCGCTAATCATGCCTTGTCATCCAAACTAAACATGTATGCAAAATTTCCGCTCAATTGGAAACCGGGAAGTAGGTAAAGTTTAACTTCTAAGATTTTTTTACATCAACAAAGAAGTTGTTTAGAGCGTGCCACAAGTTTCCGAAACGCGACTTGAGATACGATTAGACTGACCGCCAGATATCTGTCAAAATCCGATGTCCAGCGTCCGGTCCTGTCGGTTGACCGCACTTTTGCGGAACGACGGTCTTCACGCGAAGGTAACAAGATACGTCGCAAGTTGCATTCCCTGAGGTCGTGAACGGGGCATTATTGTATTTAATTATCTATTTGAAGTGACTTTCCAGCTGTGAAATGAGCAACTGCATTACCTAGACGTTAGTACCTTCAAACACTATTTTCATTTGAATCTACCTTCGCAAATAAGGGGGTACATAATACGCTTCGCAGAGTGGATTGAGTGAGTGCACCGCCGCGTTGCGATTATTCCGGAATAGAACGGAGGTAGTGCTGCGATTACCCGGGGATAGGACGTGGGTAGCGCTACCCCGGGATGAAACGTACATCTCTATTAGTACCAGGTCAACGATGCCTCTAACTTTCATTCGGTATGGATAGCACAAAAAGCATAAGGAATGTTGTTATTATTTTTTTTTATTTTTCTTTTCTAAATAAGATTCACTATATTAGATTTGTAAAAGCAAACCGGCCTTCCAAATTAAGTTGGCTGTGACTTTTAGTGGGGCAGTAAGGGGGCAGTACCTACGAAGGTGGTCTTAGGAGACAAAAAAGTTGTTTGGTCTCCTAAAAAAAAAAAAAAAAAAATTAAATTTTGATCTTTATTCACAGATTCAAGTAAATAGCCATTTTACACTTTTGTTTTTATTGATGCCAATCGATCCTGTTTTCAATACTAATCAAAAACTTTTAGGGTACCAACCATCGATCGTTGGAGTACTAAAAATGTCAGAAATCGCAAGAAACTTCTCATACCTACTATTTTGAGAAAGAAAACTCCCCAACTGTATTTGCTAACGTTACTCGTCGTCAATTATAAATGGACGAGTTGCATGCTGCTCCGACGTCACGGGTTACATATCAATCATTTGTTAATACTACCCTCAACATCACCACCAGAGGACGCTGTAAGAGATTACATGTCTATGCAGCATGCCTCTTGAAACCAGACTCACAGACGACCTGGCAAGAACGAACATTTGTCATAAAGTTGGAGACTTCACACAGGATTAAAAGCAGGAATGGAATTCCCACGACCATTTTGTTAGTCAGGTGATTGCTTGATCTGCACATCAAGATAAACTAGCGAGCTTCTGTTACACAGTATAAAGACGATAATTATATTTCATCTTCTAAGGGCTCATTCACACGCCTTCCGTCATTGACGATTCCTCATAAAACACGATACGTCATGACGGATGGAGGTTCACATTGCATAAGGAATCGTGTTTTATCACGATTCGGCAAAAAAAAAAGAATTAGCGAAAAATCGATCATCCTTGTGTGAATGAGCGGTTAGACATTTATTATTTTGATGATATTAAATACTTAACCTACTAGGATCAACAATTTTATTTAAAACTATTTGATGTGTATAGAATAATTAAAACTAATTATATTTACAAAAAAAAAATAAACTACCTAAATAAATATAAAGTAACTAAATAAACAATCATCTCTCATCTTCTTATTTTTTTCCAAATATTCAGATTTTTTTAGTTCTTAGAAACTACAATGAATTTAAACAGAACAAAACTTCACGCCTATAATCCCCGAAAGGATAGGCAGAAGTGTACCTTATAGTACTCACACATTTTAATTCATAATTAACATATAGTTTTGTAATTGTAAAACATGTATTATACAAGGTGTAATAGAATAAACGCAAGACCTGTCATGTGGCATAACTTTTTTTTCGGTTTAAAGAAACACGAGAGGTCTTTCGTTTATTATAACACCTTGTATATAAACAAGGTTACATAATGTCCGTTTATTTTCCAATGAACGGACATTACATTACATTATTTTTCATGATTTTTTTTGGAAAATAAACGTCCACAACGGTTAGGGCCAGAAGGTGTACTATTCTATTGTAAGGTCACACCAATCACATGCAAAGAAGGCATATTTACACCCAGTCTTCAATATCCTTTAAACAGGAACACAGCATCGCTGCTTGACGGCCAAAATAGACAAACAAATCCAGAACTTCTAACATTACATAACAACGAGATATCTCCGAGATATTTCAATAAGGTGAAATGTCTCATGAATACCGACGTTCCGCTATGACAACTGAAGACTGCTTACAATATTGTGAACACATACAGTTATTTAATATAAATAGCTAGGAGAATTTTGTGAATTCGATATAATGTTGACTTGGAAATTTCTGAAGATTTAGGCACAGCATCTTGACTAGGTTTTTGGCTGACTGATTAGAAATAACGAAACCATTTTAGGTAAGATATTGTTCTTGACATGGAGCATAAGCATAATATCAACTTATTGTGTTTCGAAATGATGGATACACTGTGTGAAGGATGTTATGGCAAGAAAGGAGCTGTCTGATGAGATGACGAGTAACAGAGAAGAAGAAGCCATGCTGCGCCGACCCCAAATAAATTGGGATATGAGCAGGCGAATGATGATGATGATGTTTCCAATTCTGGGAAACAGGCTTTCTCTCTGCAAGCGGCAGTTAACCATAGGTATTCAAAATAATATTCAAACACAATTTGATTAAAAAAAAGGTTTTTTATTATTATTATTAGCCACTGCTGAGCAAAGGCCTCCCCCATATACTACCAGGCACTCTTCTCCGGCGCCACCTCCAACCAGCCTCCGTAATATGCGTCAAGATCATCTCGCCATCTCTTTCTAGGCCGGCCTCGGCGGCGCCGTCCATTCTCAGGCACCCATCGTGTTGAGACCTTTGCCCAGCGGTCGTCATGCATGCGGCTCACGTGACCCGCCCAATCCCATTTGAGCGATTGCAAATCCTGATTTTGAGCGCAGCGCAGTGTCCCGTATTTTGTCTGTTCTTTTTACACCCAGAATACTGCGCTCCATAGCTCTTTAAAAAAAAATTAGCTGGCAAATTTTTATCACTTATATTTGTTTGACTGTCATTTTTTTTTTTTCTCATGAATTTCTCCTGTATCGTGGGTGCGTTTAAAAACATTTAAACTCATATACACAAACAGCCAGACCCGGAACAACTATCTGTAGGCCATATAAATATTTGTTCCGAGCGGGTATCGAACCCGCAACGTAGCAGCCAATGGCTCGGCCACTGCGCCAACCGTGCTGTCATATTTGTAATTATTACTGTCCGTTAGTTTTAGGTGTGTGTTGTTTGTGTGATAGGTTCCAAGAGAACATGTGCAAGTTACTAATCCATCAATTATAAAAGTCTGAAACTTTTATTGTTAGGACGCAATTAATTGTTAATTAATTAATAAAAACAAATTAAGGGAAAGTTTGCTGTTTTTATCGAAATTGGCAGCTTTCACACCTGATGCTCGTATTAATAACAACTGCAAAATCTTCTAGGTCCTCATAAGACGTCATCATCTACCTAGCCTTTTCCCAACTATGTTGGAGTCGGCTTCTAGACTTATTGTCAGACTTTCGGGCCACTGACTACCTGTCAAAGATCCACTACAAATGACAGTTGGGACCCGCTTAATGTGCTTACAGGAACTTAGGAAACTCGCGTAGCTTTACTTCTAAAATCGACCTCTGCAGCTGTTATAATATATATAAACACGATTTCATGTGGTAAGTAGTAATTAGTGAGTCTGGGGCTTAATGGATTGTCTTTCACGTGAACCTAAAGTCAAAACCAACTTCGTAGACATACCTACCGGGCTGTAAAAAGCTAAATTAGACCACAGCCACCTGACATACTACATACCCAAATATTGTAATTTTAATGACAGTTCATGGTATTGTAGGTTAGTTAAATAAATAAAAAATAAGTTATAGACACTGTACGTGCACTGCTGCTTCGGGAATTGTGACTCCTATATGTATATTCTTATATTTTAAAGAGATAACATTGGTGTGTAAGTTTGTATGTAGCATGTAATCTCCGGAACTAATGATTTAATTCTATTTTTTCTTTGGTAGAAAGGTACATTAATCGCAATAAAAATAATAACAAAACATAAACATTAAACACGGAAGATATCCCGTAAGTGATAGTATAAGTTCTATAAATATATATATCATATATTATTATTTATATCATTATTTATATTTATATATCATGCTTACTAGCGGCGCTATAACAATTTTTGCGACGAAGTGGCGGGCGAAGTTCTAGAACTCTGTCTAAGCTGTAGCAGAATAAGGGTAATGCGTCAAACTGCACTATTTTCATAAGGAAAATGGGTCAAAAAAATTGGTCTCCAATTCAATTTCACCACAATCTCAGGTCCAGTTGCAAACCAGCGTCGGGCAGTCCTGCAACTCGGCATTTCTGCTGAACTGGGCTTATTTGGCGCAGCCGTGAGGTGAGACACACAATTATTTTCTTTCCTTTTTTTTGTTTTTAGTTTAGTTTTGCGTGCACATATGGCGTGTGCCAAATAAACTTACTTTCTTTGCTTTCTTTCACATACGAGGTATAGTGGTTGTTGGTGTCTTATTCAAGAGCACTCAAGTCAAGTAAATTTTCTTACCATTATTAAATATTGATTATTTCCTCATGATAAGTTTATAGGTGACGGTTAGGTTGCATGGGATAACGGAAGAAAAAAACGTGATTATGATGACTAGGTTCAGTATCTATAGGTTCAGTGTCTATATGTAGGTTGAGTAACTATAGGTTCAGTATCTATAGGTTCAGTATCTATAGGTTCAGTATCTATAGGTTCAGTATCTATAGGTTCAGTATCTATAGGTTCAGTATCTATAGGTTCAGTATCTATAGGTTCAGTATCTATTTTCACATAGATCATCACCTGCCTAGACTTTACCTAACTACGATGGGGTCGGCTTCTAGCCTAACCGGATGCCGTTGAATACCAGTATTTGACATGGAGCGACTGCCTATCAGACCTTCGCAACTTAGTAGCTAGGTAAAGCGATACCACTTGGAAGTACCTACTGCAGAACCTGGTAAACCGAAGCATAAATACGTGATCTTGATTAACTCATCATCCTAACATCAGGCCTGTAATCCCAGGCAGAGGTACCCATTAGTACACCCACATTTCGCCAGACTTGTTTAAGTCCCATATAATAGGGGGCGAGCCTATTGCCATCAACCGGGCACGAATCCAGACTCCATGGCTGCTACTGAGAAATTTCTGATTGAAGTGCTCAATAATAATTTGCACGACCCGGGAATCGAACCCAGGACCCAAGGACATCATGCTCAGCAGTCGCGATTGCGAAAACTAGACTAACGTGGCAGTTCTGATCCTGATGATCGTGGTGACCCTGATTAGTCAGGACTCAAATCTTTTCATAATCACAAACAAATGCAGCCTGGTTGACCACATCCGATTGATCATAAGATGAATGCAGATGTCTAAACCAACGGCCAATACCTCCCGCTTTTCACCATCCAGCCGACCATCAGAATACATCCTATAAAATGTAGCCAATACAGCTCATCGGTCAGTCGGGTGCACGTTCTGGGGACTCTGGCTGCTTGCGTTCCGACTCGGTAATCGAATGTAGCTGTGTGTAGACGTTGTATTGGCGAAGGATTTGTCCCATGACGGTGAAGCGATGCTATAAAATGTCGCAGGGAAGTTAATATGATTATTTCTTTAAAATTTTACGCCAGCGTCGTAGCTATAGACGGCACGGTTCGCACAGTGGCTGAGCGATTGGCTCTTCGCTGCGTGTCGCGTGTTCGATTCCCACACTGAACAAATATTTGTAGGACGCATACAGATATTTCTGAAAAAAAAAACGAATGAATGAATATTTGTAGAAATTTTTCGTCGGTTTAAAAAAAAACAGCTATTTCCTACAAAGCTGCAATACCTACATGGTCAAAATGCATGGAACAGTTGATTTAAAAAAAAATACCGATGAAAAATTTGAATGATGTTCTGAATACTTAATTAATGGTAACCTAGCGTCGGTGTCCCTTAAACCCTGTTTAAAAAGAAAAAGTATTTATTAGTCTTGCACTGGACAAAACAAAATGGTAACTTAACAATGAAACAAGATTATAAAAAAAGTGAACTTAAGAAAGAAAGAAAGAAAATACGCCACAAGTACACAATACAAAATATAAAAAAAGCAAATATAAAATAAAATTTAAAACTAACCAAGAAATATTGTATGACTCACGGCTGCGCCAAATAGGCCCACTTCAGCAAAATGCCGGACAACTAGTGCGCGACGCTGGTTTTCAACTGAACCTATATGGTGAGTGTGCGGATGTCAATAGGTTTCAATAATTATAAATAAATATAATAATAAGAACAAACACACACACACAGCACAGCATCATCGCTTCGCTTACTCACATAGGACATCTAACCTTAACTAAACAAGCTTGTCGATGGGTAGTAGGTATTCTAACCAGTATATATCTATCGACTTACAATGTCTGTCTAGAGGCCCGGTACGGTACCTATTGTACAGCTTCTCGAATTGATTCTGAGGAGATCGGTCATTGCATTGAAATTAGTACCTAAGTAACTGGTGTACCGCTTAGGTTGAACTTGGATTTCAGAAATATGGATATACAATTGATAAGTATAATTGCATATTGCTATTGATAGCATATATTGTTAAGCAGTAATAGCTTAGTGGCGTGACCGTTGGACTGTCAAGTCACAAGTCTCAAGTTCGAACACAAGACACACCTTTGATTTTTTCGAATAATGTGCGTATTGTATAATTATCGCTTGCTTCGGTGAAGGAAAACATTGTGAGGAAACCAGCATGCCTGAGAGATATTTCTCGACGGCATGTTAAGCCAAGTCGGAGGCCCATGGGCGGCATCAAAACTCTGACTCCAGGTTAGGCACACGATGAAGAAGAAGATGCTTTTGATCGTTTTAGTGTCCATATAGATACTAATTAATGAGGCACGACGTCTCATATCTAAATGCGGATATTTTGTAGTAAATTAGCCGATTTTGTAAGTCCAATACATTATGTATTAACAGTACCTCGACTTAGACAATTATACATCTTACATACCTAAACACAAGTAAAACGCAAAAAAACTTTTTTGCACTAAATAAAACTGACTTAAAAAAAAAACACCATCAAGTGAACATAACTTTAGCTTCAGAAATCGGTGACTTTTGTTTGTTTGATTCAGTTTTTTGCCACCTATGCTACTACCTCCTACTTTTGTTAGTCGGTTAAAAGGTTCATAAAGTCTACGATTTGTGAAAAAAATAACACACGAATAAGACTAGTATTTTCCGAGTTAATTTCGTTAATAACAAACAAATACAGATACTGCGTTTCATAAAGTGTAAGCATTCGGAAGATAATTCAATCAAAACCAATATTAGCTGCATTGTATACAAGAATGAAAACAATTTAAACTTTAAAACAATGTTCAAATCATTTCTCCTAATTACAAAATTAATATTTCATTAGAAAACTTCCTTCACAATCAATTTCATTTAAAACAATAACTCCAAAATATCAATTATGAAAAGCACCGAATTTTGTTAACCAAGATTCCAAATTCAAATTCCAAAGTGGTCCAAGTTCTAATTTTGAAAAAGGTTCTATTCTATATTCAAACTGGATACGCTGTTTTAATTGGTGGCGATTCATTTTGGCGGGAGAGACCGTTATTTTAGAGCAATTGAATTATTAATTCCGTTTGGGAATGGGCCCGCCATAATGATAATGGTCGGTATGGCCACAGTATAAAGATAACTAGTAAACCAACCTTTTACAGTTATTTACTTCTTACAGCTGCAACCCAACAGTAACCTTATTTTTACGATGGTAAAGGTCACTGTAATTCTGGCAGTAATGCAAAGTCACAGGTGATGATGATGCCATGTAGCCGATTTCGGCCACACGACTGCATAATGCATCGAAGGTATTTTAGAGCTTTAGTGTGCTGCTTTTTCATTTGCTCTCGAGTGGCTAGCATGTTCAGCTTTGGCCTAAAAACCCCGACCACAAAGCGGACATGTCAGAACTCCTTTGACGATATTGTAAAGTCACGGCTAAATAATTTTGAAGAGACAGACGCCTCAGCACGAGAGCGCGGTGTGACCTAACGTAAATACGTCGATTTAGGACTCGAAAATAGAATTATCCTATAGCATTTTAGTTAAAAGGCTTGCAACATGCACAGTGATCAATCAATATCATCCAAAGATATGAATAAATTCTTAAAATCATGAAAATATTATTTATGCGAAACGAGTATTTCGACGTATTTACGTTACGTCTACACAGCGCGCTCCATTGCATGAGCGCCCGTTGAAAATGCCGGCTTCAGTGCCCTTTTCGTGAATTCAACCGCGAGAGTTCCGGTTTTCAATATAACTTGGTGTTATGTTTACGTACTAACCTCGTACAAGCATGCTGAGAATTCGTGTAAACGCTTTGCATGTGTCTGTGAGCCGATTCTGAACATTTGCTCCTAGTTGAAATACTGTTTGTTAATACTAATATGTATACTGTGGTATGGCGCTTTGAAGCCATCGCCGCGATGTTGACTGATTGTTGCTTTGTTTGCAATTCTGTTTTGGTTGAAATTATTTTAGCTTCCTTTACGATAGTAACATCATCATTAGCATGCCTGTATTTTCCTGAAGGGTTAGGCAGAATTGTAAAATATTAGACCAACATTTCGCCAGTTATGGTTAACTCCCAAGTACGAATACAGACTCCATGGCTGCTGCTGGGAAATTCCCGATAGAAAAACCCAATACCACTTTTCTCGACCTGAGAATTAAACTCCGGACCTCATGCTCAGCAGTGGCGTCTGCGATCGCTGGAACAACTAGGCAGCTCCTAAACCGTGAAGCCCTAGAAGGAAGGCTTATTTATGTTTTTATAACGCGGTTGTCCTATGTCTGTTTTAGTTATTACTAGCGACCCGCCCCGGCTTCGCACGGGTGCAATTTAGATACTAATGTTTTCTCTACTATACAGGAAAAGTTTTTTTCCAGTAATTATATTTTTTTTGGTGGTTCAGTATCGGTAATAGAACACATTCGCATTAATTGTTCAATACCTTTTTTTTTATTTTTATCCGATGTAAAATGAGTAAAACATGGACATATTTTCGTAGTAATCTTGCAATGAAACTGCGCGGCGCGCACAGGCGCACGCGCCGGGGATGTAGCGGGGTGCAACCCCTCGCGGGAGGGCGGGGAGGCCGGCGGTCGCCCGGCGCCGACCAGTCTGACTCATTCCACGCAAGCGCGCGCCCGTTACGTAATAACTTGTTCGTGTGAAATCGTGTGACGCCCGCGCACCCCTATTGCAATGTCGGAATTCAGTAATCGCGAATATTACGAAATGATTCGAGTGTACATTTTGAATGGTGAAAGTTTACGTGCAGCTCGAATAATGTACGCGAACGAGAGCATTCCTCGTATGCGAGCTCAAGGAATACGTAACCCCGTGGTTCCAAACGTTAGAACAATTTTAGCCGCCAATCAAAGGCTGCTTGATCATGGACAATTTAGGACTCCAACTCACGCACAAGGCTCTGGCAGACCTCGACTGGCGGTCGAAGTCGAAGACACAATTTTTGACTTTTTTCAAGAAGATCCTAGAGCCAGTACATACGACGCGGCTCGTCGATTTGGTGTGAGCCAGCGGGCAGTCTGGAAATTGCTAAATACAGCCGGACTCCATCCGTACCATTTTCAGCCAGTACAGCAGCTGCATGACCCAGACCCAGCTCCTCGTCGAGCCTTG
Organism: Standfussiana lucernea; assembly: GCA_964057025.1. Classification (NCBI taxonomy): domain Eukaryota; kingdom Metazoa; phylum Arthropoda; class Insecta; order Lepidoptera; family Noctuidae; genus Standfussiana; species Standfussiana lucernea. Next base: position 14,033,396 of record OZ059798.1, on the reverse strand, counting down.
TGTGAGTGGCTTCTCAGCAACCTCCAAGCTAATGTTTTGTGGACCGATGAAGCGTTGTTTACAAGAGTGGGACTGTACAATGTCCACAATGAACACTGGTGGTCGTATAACAACCCTCATAAGATTCGAGAGACGCATCACCAAGTGCGTTTTAGCGCCAACGTATGGGCTGGCATTATTAAAAATAAAATAATAGGGCCCATATTCATCGACGGCGCCTTGAGCGGGCCACGTTATTTAGAAATGTTGGAAACGACCATAGAAAACTTAATAGAAGAAGTGCCAGTACGGTATCTAACCAATTTTTATTATCAACAGGACGGCGCTCCGCCCCACTACGCAATACAGGTACGAAATTACCTAAATGAAAAATACGGCGACAACTGGATCGGTCGTGGTGGCCCCGTTCCGTGGCCGGCTAGGTCCCCGGATCTCACTCCTTGTGACTTTCTTGTGGGGAGAAGTCAAACGTCGCGTTTACGTGGAAGAGGCCCAAAACCTTGACGATTTAAAATTAAAAATAATTAACGCGTTCAATGAAGTGAAAAGTGACACTAACATTCTAAATAAACTGAACGATAATTTGTTAAAACGTGCACGGTTATGCCTAGAAAGAGGAGGACTACATTTTGAACATTTATTGAAATACAGTGACTAGTAGTGATAGTGACACTCATGTAGGGGTAAGCAATTTATTCTTTTAGGTGTAGGTTATTTTTGATTGTAATTTTTGTAAATAGTTGATTCCAATTTTTTAAATACGCCTTAATGCAGACAGGTTAAAGTATGAATAATAAATAACGTTGTTTCAATTTAAATTTAATAGCTAATTTGAAAGTTGTGCCTTTTATTTAAGCTTTATTTTTAGCATTACGATGGTCCTAAGCACATGAAAGTATGAAGGAAAAATTGGAATTACAAATTAAGAGATAAAATCTAGTCGAACCTAATAAAATAAGAGGTCAGTAACCTACGCCGCACCGTATCGCACAGCTGATTACGTAGGTACAACCAACTGCCTGCGCGCTACGCGCGCCCGCGCCGTGAGTGACCATAACATCAGTTTCAAAATAGACAACTTTCGTAATCGATAACTTTATTTTTTATTACTAAAACATATGAAATTAAAAAATACGTATTTTTTTTAATTTTCAAAAGTTTCTTCTGTCAAAATATCGGTAGAGGAAAAAAACCTTCCTCTTGAATCACTCTATCTATTAAAAAAACCGCATCAAAATCCGTTGCGTAGTTTTAAAGATCTAAGCATACATAGGGACAGACAGACAGCGGGAAGCGACTTTGTTTTATACTACGTAGTGATATATCTGTACTACTAACAGTAGTTTTTTAAGTAAATTGTTACTAATCCTATGGAAATTGTCTGAAACAAAGATTTTTTTTTTAAATTTATAGTCCGAAGATTTCCATGAAAAATAATAATCTTGGGTTGGCGACTTTTTCAGCACGATGGGTTAATAGTTTTAATTTTAAACAAACTAATTTTTGACGATACTTTTTTTCTATCCAGGTGGCCTCTTTGTTAATGACAGTGAAGTTGATCTACAAGAAAACCCCTTCAACAAAGAAGAAAAAAAAATCAAAACTGTCACACCGACGTCAGCAGCAACATGAAAAAAATGGATAAAATACAAAAAAAAATGATAAAACCATAAAATAAAGTTTCCATGCCATTCTAAAACCAAAACCAAATGATCCATCACAACTTTTCCAATAGCAATTGTTTAAATTGATACGATTCAGTAAAATGGGTAAACCGCCATACGTGTTCACCGATTCGGAAACTGAGGATACAAATTCATGCAGTTCTATTGACAACAAAGCGAAGAAGAAGTTTTCGTAAGTATTAATATTCCTTTTTCAATCAGCCCGCCCTCTATTACATGGCAGTAGTTTCGCTTCTTTATTAAATTCTTCTGCTTCTTTATTAGATATTAGGTACATCTCTTCCTAAGTGCTTATTTACGGAGACGCGGCGCGCTGCGTGTCTTTTCCGTTTACGGATATGCGGCGAGTGTAGCGGCCCGCGTTATCACACGCGCAAACACAAACATTATGGCAATGTACGATGTTTTTAACGGAGACGCGGGGCGTGGAGCGGTGCGCGTGGAGCAACGGTGCCGCCGCGACGCCCACGGCGGTTCTTGTAGCGTATAAGCGTCGCCCGCGGCGGGCAACGTGACGGCGCACCCCGCACGATAAACATATCGATTTATTTTAAAAATCGATATCTGGTTTGATTAAAATCGAACATACAACCATACTATTTGGTGTGGCAATAGTTTGTTATATGGAATATTGTACAGTGAGACAAACGAAAGAAAACGATCGAGTTTCGGGCACCGCCGTATGTTCGTATATTCGCGTGTGACGTCGCGTTGAACGCCGCGTCGCACATACGAGTATTTGCATAAAAAACCTGGCCATAAGTCGAATATTCAAAGTTTGGCTAAACTCATTGCAACCATCACTTTCTGATAGCCAAATAACCTATTCATAACGTACCGCACCCCCCGCGCCCTTATCCCTTCCTCGCGAGGCACACAAGTAGTCGGAACTCAGAAGTCGTCCAGTGCGGTCCATTGTTTTCTCGATAACACAATTTTTCGTGCTCCTAACATTTGCTGTTTTAGTCGTTTTGTTGATAGTTGGTGGGAAAAGCACTTCGAATATGGAAGTTCAAGGTATGTAACAACATTAATAATATAATTTCATTTATGTTATAGACTCATAAATGCTTATTGTTTAATTTCGCAAATGATACTAAAATAATCTCATTGTCTATTAAAAAAAAAATAAAACAGAAAGGGTTTTGTATGTGTTCCGAGCATTTCCGAGTAATGATCTATTATTTTAAATAAAGTTTAGACTTTCCTAAAGAGAATCGTAAAAGAAAATATTCCGCTTTGTTCCGCCATTTTGTTTAACACTCATTCAAACAAAATGGCGAATTAATTGAAAACAAGATTATTTACAGTAAATACTCTTTTTATTTTTAGATTCAATTGGGAATGTCAAGAACATGTCTAATAAGCAATTATATGATATCGTGCAAGAATGTCCTGACAAGAAAATTGATGATAAGATGCTATTTTTGGAAAAAAAAAATTATACAGATAACAAAATGTCCTGAAACTGAGCTGGAGACATTAAAACATACGTTGAGCCATTTCAAGTGTGAATTTAAACGAAAATGGGTAGCAGCAAACTACAAGCATGACCGTTTTATAAAAAAAAATGAACAGTGGCTTCAAAATACCCTCAAATTCGCCCTCTGGACTATAGGAAAACCGGGTCGTCCTTCAAAGGAATTCGGGGAATCCAGTGATAGATCCAAGCGAAGAAAAACAAAAGATCTACGAGATACCGTATCGACAGATGAGTTGACTTATGCTGCTCAAATGAGTCAACGTGCCGGAGGAAATAAGGATGCATCTAAAATAATAAAAGACGTCACTTTGACTCCAAGAAGAGCTACAAAGTTTCGAAAAGTAATTTCTTCAAATAGTCAAAGTAAAATAAAGAAACATTCACCATCTGAAGCCTTAGCTATTTTCGTCGAAGGAGATTTTAGTAGAAGACAGTGGGAAATTTTACACAGCGCAAATAAAAATATATACCCTTGCTACTCTTTGATAAAAAAAGCGAAAACCGATTGCTATCCAGTAGAACAGTCAATGAGAGTTACAGAGACTTGTGCGGAAGTTCTCTTACAAGATTTACTCAACCATACATGTTTACGGTTGTGTAAATATTTGGAAGATGTAATATACAGCTGTACTGAAGAAGAAAAGAAAAATTTTCTTTTAATTATAAAATGGGGTTGCGATGGATCTCAACAATCGCAATATAAGCAAAAATTTGAAAATATTGCGGACAGTGACTCGAACATATTTCAGAGTTCTCTCGTACCATTGCGATTAGAAACTACAAATAATGGAAGAAAAAAAAATATATGGCAAAATCCACTGCCTTCATCTCCAAGATTTTGCAGGCCTATTAGAATAAGATTTATTAGTGAAACCAAGGACATAACTAATGAAGAATTTGCATATGTAGATAATCTAGCAAAAGAACTAACAAAAACAGAAATACCAACATCCAGTGGAATAATTTACATAACACATAAATTACTACCAACAATGGTGGACGCCAAGGTATGCAATGCAGCTACCAATACGTCTTCAACTATGAGGTGTTATATTTGTGGGCTAACTTCCAAACATTTTAATAATCTAACCAGAGGAATGGAAGTAGACCCAGAAAGTCTAAAATTCGGGTTATCGATTCTCCACGCAAGAATACGTTTCTTTGAATCCTTATTACATCTCTCTTATAAACTTGGCGTTAAAAAATGGCAAATAAGGTCAACAGAAGATAAAAGAACTGTAAAAGATAGGAAAGAAGTTATACAAAAAGCATTTCGGGAGCAGATGGGTCTTTTAGTGGATATGCCGAAAGCAGGTTTCGGAAACAGTAATGATGGAAATACATCGAGAAGATTTTTTTCTGATCCCGAAACAGCTTCTCAAATAACTGGAATAGATTCCACATTGATCTACAGATTCAAAATAATCTTAGAAGCAATTTCTAGTGGTCACGCGATTGATGCAAAGAAGTTTGAAGCCTACACATATGAAACTGCTACTTTGTACGTGCAGTTGTATGAATGGCACCCAATGTCGCCTACCGTTCATAAAATTTTAATGCATGGTGCAACAGTGATATCGCAATCCATATTACCTATTGGGCAGCTCTCTGAAGAAGCTGCCGAAGCTCGAAATAAGCACTTTAGGCTTTACAGACTAAACTTCTCGCGAAAATTTGACAGAGAAAAATGTAATAGGGACATTTTAAATAGACTGTTACTAACGTCAGACCCATTTTTAAGTAGCACTAGAAAACCCCCACGGAAGAAAAGTAACCCATTCTGTTCGGAGACCATAAGTCTTTTGCTCCCTGACGCAGAAAATTCATCACTAGAAAGTAGTGACGAAGAACACAACACAACAGCAACAGATGAAAATAATGAATCTGATTTCGATGATTAATTTTTTGTTTTTTTTTTTTGTATAATAAACGTTTGAAAACTATCTTAATACATTTATTTAATAGTTTCCACGTCACAAATGTCACGAAATAATATTGGCCAGGTTTTTAGTACAAATACTCCTATCGCGTCGTAGAGTTATTTAGTTTGATGCAGAGAATGTTTGGTTGACGGCTTCGTGAGGGGTCTGTTTACACCTTGTATTAATAGTAGACTGCAATTATATTCCTCAGTAAACCTGACTTTTGTTTCCAGCATCCTCAAATACACGAACGGAAATGTGAAGAAGAAGAAATGCAGGATCCACAGCAAGTCCGAGCCCGAGGACTCCGACTACCGAAGCAAAACAAGCAGGAGTCGAAGCAACCAGCGCGTGAGATACAAGCTGCCTGGCATACTGAAGAAACCAAACAACGACAGCAATAGAGAAAGTCAGTTTTAATTTTTTTTTTTTAAATAAAGGCAAGCGCACATGACTGATGCTTCGGGCCAGTGCAGCCTGCTTGCATGAGCATAATTTCATCATCAACATCTGCCCTTGTCCCATGTTACTTGGGGTCGGCGCAAAACGTTTTCTTCTTCCATTCTCCCCTGTCAGACGTCACGGCATCATTTACTCCTTTCTCTTTCATATCATTCCTTACACATTCCATTCGTGTTTTCTTTGGCCTTCCTCTCCCTCTCCATCCATCAACATTTATATCCATCACTATTTTAGTAACAGTTGTTGATTTTAGTTAGTTTTAGTTTCATCTCTCCTCATTACATGTCTATACCAAGACAGACGACTTATACTTGCATGAGCATAATAATTAGCCCATAATGCTCGCACAGCTAGGATACAGACGTCCTGTGAGAAAGAGTAATCCACAACTCAGGTTCTGGGTGTCTACTCTTATTCTACGTAAAACGAAGTTGTGGGCGAAACTTCGAACTTTTCTTACCACGGTGCCATTCGTTTCGAAATTTCGGATAGCCGACGTTCGGGATGTCGAATGGCTTTGAATTATTAGTTCTAGGACATATCGGTTTGCCTACGATGTTTACTGTCATCCTTTGGAGAGCAGAGGTGACCGAATATATTACAGGTCGTGGGTCGATCTACCGATACACTAGCCATGACTGCGCGTTTCTCGTATAACAATTATTGTAATCGTCCTGTATCACTTTGGAAACTTTTTTAGACCACATCATGATTTTTTTGTAATGAAATGCGATACGCTGTGATTCGACGTGGCTGTAATGTGCGCTTATTGTTAATGTTGCATCCTCACCGAAGTTATTTTTGCGGAGCAACGTTTACATGTTTTAGTTGGCAATAACGGATACAAAACATTTGGTAAAATAAAGCCGCAAAAGTTGTAATAGTTGGTAAACCATGTTGCAAAATTCTGCTCTCCAGAAATTAACCTCGGTTGTTTTTCTTTACCACATTAAAAATAGCCAACGTCCTTTTAGCTTCCGAAGATGAAGAAGACATAGAGCCATTCGTGCCTCCTCGTCCCCAGGACAGGTACTTGGTGGGGACGGTCCCCCGGCCTGCGGGGGCCAAGCCCGGCAGAGGGGGCGGCCTCGCCATCATAGTCAAAAAGAATATTAGCGTGAGTATTGACAGTACAAATTTTTGTACTTTTCTTGCGGGAAACAAGTTGATATTGACAGCACCTTTATTACGAAGCACTATGGGTGGTATTCGTAGTGCAAGTGTCTTATATTACTACACAATAGATAAAAGTCATGAAGTTGTAACAGATATAAAAGACAGGGTGAATTTTTCAAGGGGGCGTGGATGGCCAAATCCGAAGCTAGCTAACTAGAACTAGAAGAGGAATAGCGAAAAATACGCAATAGAGTCTCGAGCCCTATTTTGATGAAACTAAAACTGCATCATTGGATTTTTGAAAAATCAATATTCCTAGCCAGTAACGAACCCGTTGATTTTGAAAAATAACAGACTAGTTTTACATCATTCGATAGTGTCGCGAATAGGGATACAATTTTGCAAAGTAATGATATTCATCACACGTATCTACATTACACCCGTGCAAATCAGGGGCGGGTAACTGGTTTAGTACCAAATATTCCGCAAACAGTTTAAAGAAATGTCCTTTTAAATTCCATTTAAAACAAAGCGACGTTTCGTAGAACTAGATCGTAGTGTGAGGCAGCAGTCGGTGTGCCTCGAGGCATACACTGCGCGAGACTCCACGAGGCAGATTTATAGACAAAGCTAGTAGTATTCAATACGACGGAATTTTCGAACGTTCTCCAATTGAAAGGTTTGGTTGGAAATGTTGACAGATTTTCTACATTTCTGTTGGCAAGCGTTTTAAATTCTCTTGTTATTCTTTTGTCTTCTATGCTTCTATTTATGTATACGTCCTTACTAATATTATAAACGCGAAAGTTTGTATGTATGGATGTATGGATGTTTGTTACTCCTTCACGCAAAAACTACTGAACGGATTTGGATGAAACTTAGTATACAGTTAGTTCATAACCTGAATTAACACATAGGCTACTTTTTATCCCGGTAGTATGATCTCGTGGGACAATAACCGAACTCCACGCGGGCGAAGTCGTTGGAATAAGCTAGTAATATTATAAAGAAAAGGTAAAATTTGTTTGTGAGTTTGTATGTAGAGGGTAATCTTCGGAACTGGTGATCCGATATCGGTAGAAAGCTACATTATTCGTGGGTGCTATAAATTATATTTATATCATGCTTATTAGCCGAGTTATCACAATTTTTGCGGAGGGGACGCAGTCGCGAGTGAAATGGTAGTTTTATAAGATTGAGTCATCATGCTTTTCTTGTGCACACATTGTGCGACTGCTAAGCATGGGCTTCGATTGCCGGATCGGGCAAAGTCTTATCGGGAAATTCGTAGTGGCGGTCCGAGTCTAGATCTTAGCCCTAATCGTTGCATTCTCGGCTCCTATTAATGGAGGCTTATAAATAATGATAAAAATAGATTCTGCGCTAGAAACTATCCTATGACACTCGGGAGTAGCTTAATTTTCGACCGATGTTGGATTCCTTCTACTTACATCCAAACTTACATACTTACCCTCCACCATGCTCAGCAGTCGCACTTACAACTGCTAGACCAACGAAGCAGTCAACATAACAGTTATCTATACAAACAAAAATCAATTGTATGCCGGAGCAACTCAGTAAATCTCACCCGTGCGAAGCCGGGGCGGGTCGCTAGTTTCAAATAAAAAAACAGAATGACATTGCAAAGGTAGATACAAGGTGTAGTTTTGCATCCTCGTCAAATTCAAGGAGGTAACTAATGATTTTCGACCCGAATCAATAATAAAGTACGCAGCAAATTTTTTTTTCTTAATTTCGAGAATCGGTAAGTGTACACCACCCGTATTAAAACGCGGCCCGTCTAAAACTAGCCCTATAACTGCGCTTTCACACACACAAACAAACGCAGACGTTTATTCCATAAACGGACGATTCTCCTGTTTTGAGAAGGGCTTCATTCTGAAATAGTGTAAAATTAAAACAACTAAAAAAGCAACGTCTATTATTATTGGCCAGGTGCCGTAATTTATATTGATTCAACCTCCTGAATTTTGACGAGGATGCAAAACTACACCCTGTATGATAATGTAAACCTTTACAATGCACATAATAAGTAAATCTTAGCGCGCATCATTTTAAAAACCCCAAAAAAGTCCGAAACTTTAACACTATCCATTTATTTTATTACCTCACGTAAACACAGATTACCTACTCCAAAATAAAATACAGAAAACTCTAAAAACATTTTTAAATCCACCTCTATCACTATTTACACTGATCCCCACATAGTTTAGAGGTGTGACTACGTTCTCCCCACTAATATTGTTCTCCGGGGACCAACTAACTGATACGTGCAGACTGGGGGCACCTCTAGAGGTATCCTCACATAACTCACTTTTATTATAACAGATAACAATTGATTTTGTAAGATTTCTGTGTAGGAGCGGAGAGAATTGGCTCTTGTGATTTTCTCTGGAATTAAGATAAAGGGTAGGTTGAGGTACCTAACCTCGAATCATTGTACGATTCGACCAAATAGCTTTGTTGTGTAAGAAAAACATTGTTTTTGTGGCTGACAACTCCGCTTAAATTATTTACCGCACGTTCCAAAAGTGTAGCTTTTTATTTTTCCTTTATTGGCCAACCAACAATTGTTTACACTGTAAATAGTTAAAGCAATATCTACCATAATCTAAGATTAATGTAACAATTTCTTACAGGTTAGCACCGCATGCCCCATAAACATAATAAGTGTGCCACAAACACTAAACTATAAAATTAATATCTAATGACCAAAATTAACAAGTTTAAATTTAACATTACTTGATGGAATATTAAAACTAAAATACACAGTAAAAGTAAAATTTAAAAGTGCAAAACAAACAGAGATACAACGAAATAGAAAATAAATAATCGAAAATTAATAGAAAATGTAAAAAAAAAAATGTAGAAAATGTAAATGTATGTTTTATAATTAATAGAAAATGAATAAAATAATTAGTGTAGCTGTATCAAAGTCACGTGATAATTTAACGCCTGCTTGATTGGTGCTTACTTTTAATTTAATTTAGGTGGCTCATAGTGACTGTGTAATTTATAAAAAAAAAATAAGTGTAAGTGTTAATTACACTTATTTTTTACACGTAGTATAAATCATCGTCGTCAATCTCCTGCCCTTGTCCCAATTTATTTGAAGTCGGCGCAGCATGTCTTCTTCTTCCATACTTCTCTATTACTCGTCATCGCAGCAGTTACCTCCTTTCTAGCCACATCATCCATCATACAGTCCATCCATCGTTATTTTGGTCTTCCTCTACTCTTATAGCCAAAATTTTCCTTACTACATCCCCATTTAACAAGTAGTAGATATGTAAGTTTTAAAAATAGAAAAGCACAAAAAAAAAACAAAAAAATACTCAGCCACTCCAAAAAACGATTGACTCGTGAAGGACTTGCACCCCCGACCTCCGTAGTCCGTCGCTCCCGAGCCGAGGAGTCTTGCGACCTCTCTACGAGATAGAAAGCGGCGAGCGTCCAGACTAGCGGCGCTCTTGACTACTGAGCCAACGAGTCCGGGATATGTGTGGCGAAATAAGGGACCATATCGTTCCAGACAGGGAGGATGTACTAGTGCCCTTAATTAACATTTAATTCTTAACTTTTCAAAAATAATCGACTGACTACGACGTTTTTTTTTTATAGTACAATAATCATATTTTCCTTTCCTGGCATGCCTTCCACAATGACTCATTTTGAATTAGACCACGTGGTTCTATTCGTCTAAGAATCTATCTTATCGTGCTATCTCATAAACATTGGCTCGCTGATGCCGTTTAAGACGAATCTAAAGGCGTTATAAATTCAAGAATCCCAACGATGTTTTCACTCACCGTAACACAATGATATCTTTAAGAAAAAGAACATTTTAAAACTCGCATTGGTAAATTCTTCTCAATTTAAATGCTTAGTTAGTTCCTCTTTGAACATGTGAGTAGATTATTCAGCGAAAGAAAGCCATAAAAATCACAATACTTTGTACAAAAACAGTTGACTCGTGAAGGAATTGCACCTCCGACCTCCGTGGACCTCCCGTTCCCAAGAAATGAACACAGAATACGGTGAACGGGAGCCAAGCGGCGCTCTTCTCTACTGAGCTAACGAGTCTTGTGTGGGCTAAGACAAAATTACGATACACATTCCGCGCCTTAATAGAACTAGAAAAAGCTAAAATTTATAAAACTGTTATGTGGGACTCGAACCCAAAGTTCAAGAGTCGAGAAGGATATACCTACATCTCTTAGATACTGAGCTATTGAGTCTTGTGTATGCTAGACCAAATTACGATACACATTCCACTCTCTAATACACCTAGAACACGCTATGAGAAAAAAAAATACTTGGGATTCGAACTCTATGTCATAGAGTCGGGAAGGACGACTCTAAGCTACTAAGCTATTGAGTTATGTGGAAGTTAGGACCAAATACCGACACATATTGACTTGATAAAGTAAAAAATATTTTTGTATTTTATTTCATTTTATTAAATTAAGTTCACCAACAATTGTTCACACTGAATACAGAGACATAGTACATTCATAAAATTAAATAACAGCGTAAGTATTACTTATAGGTAAACACAGCTAACTTACTAGGTAATAAGCGCCTATCGATTAAAGCAAATTAAATTAACATTGGTTATAGCGAAAAACAGGTAAAATAACATAAAAATTCCATTTCATTGGTGGATTGATAAATTATAAAAAAAAAGATCGACATAAAATTAAAGTTCGTTTAATTAAATGGTAGCATTGATAAAGTATTATTCGGGGTTTGAACCCGATGTTATAGAGTAGGGATTACCGGCTCTTACCTACTGAGCTATGAAGTGTACTGAACGTTTGAACCAAATACCGATACATATTGCGCGACTCCAGAAAAGAAAAAATAACCGACTTCCAAAAAAAACACGAAATCGGTTAAAAATAGTGGAAAATAACTTTACTTTCGGAAGTCGGTGACTATTGTTTGTTTCATTGACATTTTTGCTACCGAACTCCGAAAGTAGTGTTACTTGTCACTATTTTCAACCGACTTCTCATTGTTTTTTTGGAAGTAGGATTTTTTTTTGTAAAATACTTTTTACTTACCCTTTTTAGTTGTCGTTTCACACACAAATCCTTGTCAAGTATCAATTTCGCAATTTCTTTTACTTGGCTGGCATATTTTTTCCAACTATTTGGATTTAAAAACCAAACCACTAAACCGATTTTTATGGAATTTCTATGGGACCAAACAGAAAGTATATCCTTTCAGATAAAAGAAGAATTTTTCAATTTAGTTCATAAATGACGAAGATATGAGGTAATAAACAAAAAAAAATACAAACGAATTGAGAACCTTCTCCTTTTTTTGAAGTCGGTTAACAAATAGTAAAAATTTATTAAACACTGCGGGATTTTAACCCGAGCCAGTAGCCAGGAGCCAGGAGCCAGTAAAGACTAACGACTAATTATAATTAGCTAAGGAGAAGTGCATGTTACCACTAAATTACGATACATATTGCGTGACTCTAAAAAGTAAATCTAAGTAAAAAGTATTAAAAATTATCAACCTCCTGTCCTTATCCCAATCTATTTGGGGTCGGCGCAACATATCTTCTACCATAGTTCTCTAGTATCTTCATCCATCATTGTTAAAAAGTTTTTCAATACACTTCCTCGAAAACTGGCTCTTATCGCACTACGATTAGGTTCAACATGCTATGGATTTCACCCTCGTGGTTTTCTTCTTATATTCCCGCACTATAGTGCGGAAATAAAAGTTCCACAGTGAGGCGGCTCGCCCCCACACGCATTATTATTTTTCATTTTTTTTTCTATTCCATTGAATCAATTTGGACTTTGAACAAATTTAGACTAAAAACTAAAACCAAAACTCTAAAAGTGTATTGAAAAACGTCGTTTGATACACGTGGGCATTTGTTACTGCAGTTCTCGGCTCCATAACACCCTCGCCTGCGGCTCGTGTGTGTATTTCGCCTCGGCCGCAATAACAAACTTTCCCCACTTATATCAAAATGTACTATTGAAAATCTTATGCGAGATTTGAACCCGATGTTCAACAGTCCGTAAAGCCAACGTGTGCTCTTAAACTTGTAAGTTATTGAGTCTTGTGGGTACTAGGACAAAATACCCATTCATACGGCTCGCCTGAAAAGCTGCGGCGGGATTTGAAGTCGAAGCTATTGACTCCTGGGTAGCTTTAAGTTTGGAATCGGCTATTTGTATACTACAAGGGTAGGTGAAACAAGGCAGTACTTAAAAGTTAGCACTATGAAGCTGAATTATTTTCTTAGTTCATCCGGAGGTTGACTGTAAAAATACCTTTTAGCGGTAAACACACCTATCTTACATTGAATTATATAAAAATCATTGAAATTACATAACATCGCGCCTGTTATCCCCGAAGGGTTAACCAGAGGTGTACCTAATAGTACACCCACATTTCTCCAGTTATGTTTAAGTCCCATGTAATAGGGGGTGAGCCTATTGCCATTAACCGGGCACAAATCCAGACTCCGTGGCTGCTACTGAGAAATTTCTAATGGAAAAATCCAATAATACTTTGCCCGACCTGGGAATTGAACCCAGGACTTCTTGCTCAGCAGTCGCGCTTGCGATCACTCGACCAATGAGGCAGTCCAAAAAAAAAGAAGATAGAAAATGCAAAAAGCTAAATAAGCATTGAAAGGCTTTACGCCTCATTGAAATTTTCTTGAAAAATCTGATATGTTGGACCCGATGGGGGCGCCGTGCGTAGGAGGGGTCGCTAGTTATACTATAACTAAGTAATTTTTAATGCCTTGGTGTCAAAAAAATCTTAGATGCCTAAAAAAGTCTTTATAACCAGTCCCTTTTCATTTAGTTCTAAATCGGTTTTTCTTTTACGCCAATTAATGAATTGCTTTCTTTCTCCCTTCAGTGTGTCCAAGGTCCACAAAGCTCGAGTTTGAGCAGTGCCAAGAGCAGGAGTGGACAGAAGAAATCATGGCTGTCGAGAAAACGGTCTTATTAGGTGAGTCCTTACCTACACGGCTCTATAGAGGCTTACATAGTCAAATCTGTAATTGAAATTTAGTTTCTATCGAATTGTTCGCAAAAAATATAAAATATTTCAAAACGGAACCTGACATCTGCCAATATTTTTTTCCAGTTCAGCCGAAGATTCGGACGTATTTATTTAGTGACGTGTTGCGGACGATTCCCGGCCGGTGCGGATTGGCCGCACCGAACCGAAGGACGCGCATCCGCGGGCGCAACCGTACTAATTGGTAGGCTTACATATTTTTATTTTAAACATTGTCAGGTTTCGAATACATGCAGTTTCAATAATTAAAGTTTTTTTGGTTTCAAGTGATTGTTTTAATAACATTTATGTAGTTATCACAATCTATAACAGTCGAAGGGTCGATCTTCATGTTAAGCCGCGCAAGCCAAGGTTGGTCTGTGGATGGGTGACCACTCATTACATACCGAGTTTCGTCCGTGCCTCGGAGAGCACGTGAAGCCGTTGGTCCTGGCTGTCATTTGTAGATCTTTGACAGTCGTTACAGGTAGTCAGTGGCCCGAAAGTCTGACAACCAGTCTTACCAATGGGTACCAGTACTGAGTTGTGGTCAGCCGCGTGACGCGATGGTCCGTCCCGTGTTTGCGTGACGATCTCTTTGGTAAGAACATACCTAAGAAGATTGCGTTTGCTTTATACAGTAAGGGTCAGTACTGTTAGAACGGAAAAATGTGCGAGAGAATTCCTGCTGCATTGAAAATAGGACCGTTATACCATTGTTTAAAGGCTCGCAATCGAGTCGCGAGCATGCGCGAATCGACGCTTGACGACCGCATCGATATACATAAAATTTTCTACTGAAATCAATGGTAGTGAGATCCTATTTTTAATGCAGCCAATAAATTGCGCGTGGGTTTTTCCGTTACCGTTACTGACCGTAAGACTGGATTTCAAAATGAAATTGAACGCGATCAGCACTTCTAAACGGCGTTCAAGAGCTGTCAGTGTCAATATACCATAACAATGATTTATTTATCATAAACACTGCTAACATTACAGGAAAATCCTAATGCGGTAGCGTGGTCCTTATGATGATTACACTTCTTTCTTCTTTATCGTGTGGTCAGTGCCTAACCTGGTGTCAGAGTTTTTATGCCGCCCATGGGCCTCTGACTTGGCTTTACATGCCGTCGAGAAATATCTCCCAGGTATGCTGGTTTCCTCACGATGTTTTCCTTCACCGAAGCAAGTGATAAATATTCATTCAATACGCACATGATTCCGAAAAATCAGTGGTGCGTGTCCTGGATTCGAACTCGAGACCTATGACTTGGCAGTCCAACGGTCACACCACTGGGCTATCACTGCTTAACACTATCAACTCATGAACTCGGATCAGATATGATATGCTGGTTACCTTCAGTTTCCATTTGGTGAAATTCGCCCTTATGAAGAACACTGGGCCTCATTATATCAATGTATCAGACATTGAAGGATTTATTATGTAGACCCTTCGCGAGTTACTTTATTTGCCCCTCGGGAAGAGAGAGAATGAAGCGGCTTCAACTGTGAAACTATTTATATCTGTTTGTTCGAGGAATAGTTTTTTATATCTTTTATTTTTCCAAGTGTTTAGCAGTAGGAATAAATGTATCTCAGAAGAATAATTTGGATGGTATAGATTAGAGGGTTTATTTTTAGCAGTGGCGTGCCTAGGGGCCAAAAATATGGCAAGTCCATAAGGCAAGCAAGCTGTTAAGGAACCATCACGAACTGGTCAGGTCAGGTGGTTCATAAGGGCCAAGCTAAATAAGCTCGTATGAAAGTACCGCCACTAATTTTTAGACGTTGCTTAACACATAAATAATGCCGTACTACCAAATGAAATAACCGTTTTTTTTTTTGTAAAATACGTTCATGGAATGTGAGGAATGTCATATTTCACTATTTTCGTCACATTTTACATATTATAATAGTAAAATAAATAAATAAATAATGGTGGCTGCCATATATGGCTGACACGGCTCAATTGGTTTGGAAAACGAGGCATTATATGTGTTAAAAATCAACGTTTGTATTAATCCGTTGGTAGAAAGTTAAAATAAAATGGTACCAAAAAAGGTGCGTTTGAATGTAGAATTCAAACGCATCTTTTTTGGTACCATTTTCTTATGTGCATGTGGATTGAGTGATCCTCTCTTCAATCTTAACAAAAATCGAGGAAGATTTAGTAGAAAATAGTTAAAACATTATGGTGAAGTTAAAAAATTTGTTAAACCTGAGATAAAAATGATATGGTCAATAAAGTGGATCACTCAAACCGCACGCTTTAAGAAAACGTCATATGTATATCTCAGAATATATAGCCTTTGCACTGCTTATTTCAATATTGAAAAATTGTTAAAAATAGTTAAAAACTATTAACAATTTGAGAATTCACTAACACGTCCCGTTCCAGATTTATTACGATTAATTTGGATCACTCATTCCGCACACAGGCCGTATGAGTGCTCTTAAAAATCAATACTATATACTGAATAAATACGTATTATTTTTGTTGTGTAATATAACTAAACATAAGACTGAATTTGTTAAAGAATGAGTGTGACAAAACTTATAAGCTGAAGGAAGAAATTGACCTTTATGTTTTCCTCCAATATGCCGTCTGAGTGATCCATATTTCGACCTCTATCTACTTATATATACTTCGTAGATAGACTGAGTTTGTACCCAAAATTGTTAATTGTTTTTAACTAAAAATTGATATATCTTCTGCTTTTACAAGGGTCATACTTTAAGAAATATCATGATTTTTTCATTCCTAAAGGAAAAGACTGAGTAGGGTAGATGTGATTTTTCTATTATGTGAGACTGTTTTGATCAAATACCCTCATAAAACCTTATTTTTAACGTTTATTAATTTATTGGTTGGATTCATCAGTCGCGACAACGCAACATTACATAATAATTCAGTTTTGTGGTGCAATATTATTTTATAGTGTTGTGTAGTGGATTTCCGTTTACTGATAACGTATAAAACCGGGAGTATCTTTTTAACCGACTTCAAAAAAAGGAGGAGGTTGTCAATTCGGTTGGTTTTTTTGTTTGCTACCTCATATCTTCGTCATTCATGAACAGATTTGCAAAATTCTTTTTTTGCCTGAAAGGATACTTCCCGATTGGTCCCATAGAAATCGGTTTAGTAGTTTGGTTTTTAAATCGAAATATCTGGTAAAAATAAGTTATCCAAGTAAAAGAAATTGCGAAACTGATAGTTGACAAGGCTTTGTGTGTGATACGATAACTAATAAAAAGGGTAAAATAAAAACTTTTTTGCAAAAAAATAACCGACTTCCAAAAAAACCCTAACAAATTTAAAATAACTTTACTTTCGGAAGTCGGTGGCAAAAAGTCAATGATACAAACAATAGTCACCGACTTCCGAAAGTAAAGTTATTTTCAATTTTTTTGTGTTTTTTTTTTGGAAGTCGGTTATTTTTGAATTCATATTACTTACTTATTTAATTCGATTTTCAACTCAATACTTGAAATGTAATTTTTCTATCGTACAAGATGTATAGACGACATGAAGCTAAACACTGCGGCACCTTATTTAGTGTAATAGTAGTAATTATGCAACAAAACTTATAGTATGATTTGCTGGCGCTGTACTTTTCTTATATTTTAGGTATTTGATGGTTTTTAGGGTTCCATAGTCAAGAAAGAACCCTTATAGTTTTACCATGAATAACTGTCTGTCGCGGTTTATCTCAGATATTCTAATATAGCCGAGAGTGGTAAAAATGTTCAAAAAAACTTTTTTTTGGGTTACCCGTAAAGTGGGGTGATGTTTTTTTTTATTTTTGCGCCCCATCCTGTGAGATATCGTTGAATAGGTCATTTAAAAACACTGTGTGTTTTCCTTTACATTTTTTTTATGTAAGATAAGCCGTTAACGATATATTGGATTTAAAAGTTTATTTTTTTTTGTTCGAGGTGCGTGTCCCACCCCCTGCTAAAATCATAACCCCTATACACTGAGACCTAAATTATATGTACTCGTAGAATATTATAAACTTAACGAATTTTATAGGAAAAAATAATTGCAGGCAGAGAGAGAGAGAGTACAACTACAAAGCCCTACTGCGCGTGATGCAGCATGCACTTAGCCGGTTTTTTACTTTATAGCAAAAATGCAACACCCAAAATTGTCTACAGTTTTTGTTTTCAGCAACGCTGTGAAAAGAAGTCGGAAACCCGAATTGATCTAAAAAACGCAAATAGATCTTTTTAATAACATAATTTTTGCAGAAACCTGACATTAATTACATCATCTGCCTAACCTTTTCCCAACTATGCTGAGGTCGGCTTCCAGTCTCAACGGATGCAGCTGAATACCAGTATTTTACATGGAGCGTCTGCTTATCTGACCTCCACGTCAGACTTTCGGGCCACTGACTACCTGTAACGACTGTCAAAAATCTAAAATGGACAGCTGGGACCAACGGCTTAACGTGCTTTCCGAGGCACGGGGGAAATTCTGTAATTATGTAAAGGGTGGTCACCCATCCACAGACTAACCTAGGCAAGTGCGGCTTAACCTGAAGATTGATCTGAGCGGCTATTATTATTTAGCCACGAGCTCCTGACATTAATTACAATGACCCCATTTTCTCTGTAGGTCGCAAGAGTTAAATGCAAAATTTTCGCCGGCACCGGTCTTATGGACTCACTGATTATTGAAAAGTTGTGCTCTTCATAAATTTTGTGAAAATAATGTATTTTATTGTGTTATTTAAATATGGTCACCCTACACGATGTTTTTCTTTGAGAAGTTAAAAATCAGTTATCTAATGAATAATAATAGTTAAAAAAACATAAGATATATCAATTTTTAGTTAAAAACAATTAACAATTTTGGGTACAAACTCAGTCTACCTACGAAGTATATATAAGTAGATAGAGGTCGAAATATGGATCACTCAGACGGCATATTGGAGGAAAACATAAAGGTCAATTTCTTCCTTCAGCTTATAAGTTTTGTCACACTCATTCTTTAACAAATTCAGTCTTATGTTTAGTTATATTACACAACAAAAATAATACGTATTTATTCAGTATATAGTATTGATTTTTAAGAGCACTCATACGGCCTGTGTGCGGAATGAGTGATCCAAATTAATCGTAATAAATCTGGAACGGGACGTGTTAGTGAATTCTCAAATTGTTAATAGTTTTTACCAATTTTTAACAATTTTTCAATATTGAAATAAGCAGTGCAAAGGCTATATATTCTGAGATATACATATGACGTTTTCTTAAAGCGTGCGGTTTGAGTGATCCACTTTATTGACCATATCATTTTTATCTCAGGTTTAACAATTTTTTTAACTTCACCATAATGTTTTAACTATTTTCTACTAAATCTTCCTCGATTTTTGTTAAGATTGAAGAGAGGATCACTCAATCCACATGCACATCATTTTCTTTAAGTATCTAGACAACCGCAGCTGAAAACTGTAGCGGCAAAGCCGGAGCAACGGGAGTTGTGACTATAACCAGGTATAAAATTTTGTTGTTAAATGTTGAAGACTTTGTTCACTATTTCACTTCTTATTAAGCTATATGCGGTTAATAATAGCAGTTACCAAGAAGGACCCTGTCCACTCGAAATAAGAAGACTCCCAAGTTATAGCTACCGGAAAATACAGATAAAAAATGTCACTTCTTAGCGGTTTTCTTCTTTAACGTGTGGTTAGTGCCTAACCTGGTGTCAGAGTTTTTATGCCGCCCATGGGCTTATGACTTGGCTTCTAAGCCGTGCGCATAGTATAATCGGCCGTTACCTGGGACATAGACCTTCTACCCCCAAAATTATAACATTTTTTTAGTCTTATATCTCCAAAACATTGGTTTGTTAAATCATATACTTATATTTTTAAGTATCTGTTCTTCCGCGGGGTGGGGACCTGGTGATTTGTAATACAGGCATTTTATGCCTAACACAGACACCAGCTCTTCACATTGCTAAAAAAAACAAATAATATTATGTGAAACCTAGAATAAGCTTGCCATCGTGAGGTGAAATAAATAAGAAAAAAATAAAAATAAATAAAATAGACCTCCTCTGCCCATATCCACCACACCGGTTCAATGCAGGTTGATGGATATCACATATCTATGAATTATTGGACATAAACCGACAGCCACGCGGTACAAGCGCGAACCGGTTAGCAAAATGCTTCTTATTTAAAGTTGTTAAGTAAGTGACCTATTTTCAAAGCAAAGCAAAATAATCCTTTATATTCTTCACTTACTTTCAGATGTATAAATAATATACTCGTTACAATTTAAAATAAGTTGTTACCGTATTCCCACCTTCGCACGAAGCAATCTGCTTTTCTGCTGCCATTGAATTAATTCCTTGGGCTAGGGAACATTACATAAGCGGTGGCGAACAACTTGGCGTGGTTTCGAAGAGCTGCGTAGATACAAGACATTTATTTGTAGAAAAAAAAAGTAATGATAATCGGGTATGTCCCACTCGCATAAAAATCCAAAAATATTTTTAAAATAAAAAAAAATCATATGAATAGGCCACGTTTCCAGAGAGGTATCTCTCGGTAAGGAGCGCCGAGCCATCTCTGTCACTGGTCGTCATCCGCAAGGGGCTATCCCCGAGCAACCGGAGGTCTCGCCTGGCGGTGACAGACCGCCGAGGTGGCGTGAAGAAAACGGCGCTACTACACAGCGCCGTAGCACCTCCAACCGGATACTTTCCAGGGGTAGGACAGTTCCATACATTGACAGATTTGGGTTTTTTTATTTCAAAATGCGACATCTGTTATCGCCATCCTAAACAATTAGTTACTTTAAGTCACTACAGATGGCGAAACCACCGATACAAATATAATTTGTGACTACAAAATTAATAAATTAAATATAATTGAATTACCTAATCATTCTATTTAACAAGTATTATAACTATTTTCAAATATTTGTGTAGATAACAAGCAGCGTAATAATTACAATAACAACAGTCAATTATTGATCTGGCAATGATTGTCAAATTGTCACAAATATGGCGATTACTCCTTGCGCTTGCGCTTGTTTGTAATTTTCGTCCCATGTTTGTGCCTTTCTTCGTGAAATTAATCCGCCGATCGTTCAATTAACCGGATTTTGTTTGACAAAATCACATACCATGGTGAGGATGCAACTAAAACAGCAGCGCAGGCTTATAATAATAAACACAAGATAAATAAATAAATAAGTAAGTAATTTTGTAAAAGAAAAGTTGTTTTTTTTATGAATCCCCTGTGTACCTGTTAAAATTGATGCTTCCTTACTAATTTGCTAGTTTTTAATTTGATAAAGTTTTACTATGATTTTGTTAATAAAGAGAAAACAAAATTAAGTAAAAGTTTATCTACTTGAAAACAAGTAAAATAGTAAGGAAGCCTAAAGTATAGGCACCAATGCATAGGTAGTAACTGTAGCTACTAGCTAGTTATAGCTATATATATCACAAGTTTGTGGATGGCGATAATAGATGGCGCTATTTATCCGATCAATTGACATTAGCGGTCTTCAAAAAAATCTGCGAGGGGGCTCTCTATACCCGTTATATTACTTTACTCTATGATACTTTCGCAACCACACGTAGGCAAGTTGCGTGCGCGCGCTTGCCGATTGACCTAGGCCTAAATGGCCATCACAGTGAGGGTGCCCGTTGTTGCGGGCACACCATCAATTCTGCGGGATAAGGATGGAGTCCACAACCCGCCAGCCGCGCTCCCATGCGGTGGCGTAGCGATTTCTTTAAGAGGTACCTTCATTTGAATACGATCGGGCGAAGAGATAACATCAAAATGGAGAAAAACTAAATTAGAGCAGCGATTAAGTACTTCCGTTTGAAAAAAATGTTTACCAAAGACATATACAGTGACTTGGTGGAAAAATTGGGGGACTCTGTTCCTCTATATTCCACAGTTGCACGCTGGGCATAAGACTTTAAACTAGGTAGAACATCCACTGAAGATGAACATCGCGAAGGACGCCCATCCACGTCCCTCACTGAAGATAACGTGAAAAAAGTCGAAGATGTTGTGTTGGCAGATCGAAGAGTGTCCATCAGGCATGTAGCCGAGATCACAGGGTTTTCGTATGGCAGCGTTCAAAGAATAACATTATGAAAAAGGGATCTGCGCGTTAGGTACCGAGAATGTTAACCGACGAGCAAAAGAAAAAACGACTCGACATTTCGAGGGTGAATTTCGAAAAGTTTCAAGCAGATCAGGATTTGGTTTTGTCTCGTTTCGTGACCGTGGATGAGACTTGGATCCACCATTTCCATCCTGAAACGAAACAACAATAAATGTGTTGGAAACGAGCCTCCTCATCGACACCGAAGAAATTCAAAGTGTCAAGTTCGGTGGGAAAGGTTATGGCGTCCGTTTTTTGGGACGCTGAAGGAATAATTATGATAGAATACTTGGAAAAGGGAGCCACTATTTCGGGCTCTTACTATGCAGACCAAATAAGAAGATTGCGGGAGGCCATTTAGGAAAAAAGACGCGGCAAACTGCGAGCCGGAGTGCTGTTTCACCAAGACAACGCACCGGCTCACAAAGCCGCAGTTGCGATGGCTTCCATTCAAGAAGCGGGGTTTGAACTGCTCGAACACACACCCTATGCGCCAGATCTAGCTCCCAGAGACTTCTACCTCTTTCCTCGGCTTAAAGAACACCTCCGAGGTAAAAAATTGAATTTGAAGACCATTGCGAAGTCATAGCTCTATTGAGGCTCTATTGAGGCCATTTGGGAGGGACAAGGCAAAGATTTTTTTTAAAGGGAATTTGGGTTTAGAAAAAAGATGGTCTAAGTGTATTGACTTGTTAGGAGACTATGTAGAATTTTATTTTTTATTTTTTATTCTAATCACTTGAAGAAATGCTTCAAGATCTGAGCACAGCAAGTCTTGAGGTTGGACTTTCAATGAACAGATCCAAAACTCAGGTCATGACCAATAGCACGAAACATAGGGTCGAGGTAGACGGGCATGTGCTGCAATATGTCGATGAGTATACATACTTGGGCCAGATAGTGTCTTTTAAACATAGACAAGACAAGGATGTTGAAAGAAGAGTCCAAAATGTTTGGAAGACCTTCTGGGCCCTAAAAGAACATATAAAGGGTAGTCTTCCAATGACACTAAAAAGAAAACTCATCGACATGTGCATCCTGCCCGTCCTAGCCTACGGTGCGCAAAGCTGGTCACTCACTGAACAACAGAAGTCCAAACTCAAGATTTGCCAGCGGCAATGGAGCGCAGCATAATAGGTGTGAAGCGTACAGATCGCGTTAGAAACACGATTCTGCGTTCCATAACTCAGGTTGCGGATGTCGGAGAAAAAACAGCCAAGCTAAAGTGGGAGTGGGCTGGCCACGTAGCGCGAATGCACCCGGAGAGGTAAGCGAAGATCGTCACTCACTGGACGGCTGACGGAGGAAATCGCCGTCGAGGTAGACCGCGGCGAAGGTGGTGTGACGATCTGATCTTGTTTGAGGGGCGAACATGGCCAGATATCACACAAGACAGAGAGGTTTGGAAGGAGAAAGGGGAGGCCTTTGCCCAGCAGTAGGACACATGAGAGGCTAACAAAAAAAAAAACTAATCACCGTATTTCATTGTCATTACTTTTTGATCACCTCTCTATGTGCAATACACCATTAAAATTGATTGAATTGATTTATTATTATCATCGATATTAGCATAACGATAAGAGCAGGAGAATGATGGTTTGGAGCTACGGTTATTTTAAAAAAGTTTCATATAGCATGTTTACCTGCAGTATTTTTTTAAATTAGCGTTTTAATCCATGAATGTACATAAGCTAATTAAACAAAGGCCGCCAATAAGTATCGCAAACTTAAAAGGACGGTTTACATAATATAAACAGAAACCCTGTTTCTTATTACTTCGGCCCAAGGTTTCACACCTAGAATGACATAACGAGAAAACAGGTCAGGAGCTAATTTATAAAGCTTACATTTCTACACTTTCTTATTCATCAGCTAAAAAGGGTTTTTCTACAAATCGCTTTTACATCATTTTTACTATTTGCGCAATAACTTTTTAAGAATACAAACACATGCTTAAAAAATTATTGCGCAAAAAGTAAAAGTGATTGATGTTGGCAGTGTAATAGAAAGACGATTTTTTAACTGTATACCAATTAACTTGCTCGACCGTACCATCCGTACCGTCTAATGCCATGTGTTAAGTGAAGAGACCTTTCGAGGAAGTACAGGCGTGATGTCATAAGGTCACATTATAGGCAGAGGTGTACCCGCATACTTCGCCAATTGTGTTCAAGTCCCGGGAATAAGGGGCAGTCAATTGCCATCGGGCACATATTCCGAGCTGTCACTGGTACCTGAAATTCGAGACCAGGACCTCATGCTCAGCTTTTGTAACTACTAGATCAATGAGACATTAGGCAGGAATCACGGATTCGAACTCATGACCTCTGTGGACGACGCACGCCTCAATATTGTTAAAATAGTTTCTAAGTATGTTTTATAAGTAAACTAAATATTAGGTTAAGGACTCTTAGTGCCATCTGTCGGCAATGCGTGAAAGGTATTTAAAAATAAATTGCAATGTTGCAAGGTGCGAGTGAGCCCGGCCTAAAATATTTTTGGTGTTGGCAATCTTGCTTTTTCCTGTTAACAAGCACCACGTCGCTTACAAAAAATTTAATTAAAAATATATAAGAAGCTGTATTTCGAAGCCCTGCAACCACCCGCACCTTCCAAGTTGATTCTGAACCAACACTGCATTGTTATTTCGCCTCCATCTGTAACAACCTCTAGCCAAGTAACACTACACATTCCCTCACACACTTAGTTTCCAATCTGATTCAATTTCTATCGCAGACGAACATAAAATATAAACAAACTCGCGCTCAAATATTTCATATTCACAGATTGTTTTATCGCTGGTAATGCCTGACTGAATATGTTAGTATCTTGCCTTTTGTCTTTTACGGAGGATAAAGAGATTTAAGTTTCAGTTGGTGCGGACATGACATGTCTTCAAAATACAGCGATATTTCCTGGCTTATATTAATAAAATACTTCGAGGAGGTCGTGGTTAAATATAGCAACCTCTTGGGACGATTTTTAGGTAAGCCGCGTTTGTCTAATTTGGTCCGTGGATGGGTGACCACCCAATACATACCGAGATTCCTCCGCGCCTCGGAAAGCACGTTAAGCCGTTGGTCCCGACTGTCATTTGTAGATCTTTGACAATCGTTACAGGTAGTCAGTGGCCCAAAAGTCTGACAACTAGCCTTACCAAGGTTATGCATCGCATTATGTGGCTTTACCACTACGGTTTGCCGTCGCGTTCGCTTCGGAATATACACATACCATAACATCACGTCTTGTAATCCAAACGGTTAGGCAGTGGTAGAACTAACAAGCACACCCACATTTCGCCAGTTATGTTTATGTAATAGGGGGCGAACCTATTGGCACAAACCGGGCACAAACTCACACTCCGTGGCTGCTACTCAGATATGCCTAATGGAAAAACTCAATAACACTTTGCCCGACCCGGGAATCGAACCCAGGACAGGCTCAGCAGTCACGCTTGCAACTACTAGACCACCGAGGTAGTCCAATTTACACTTTGCGCAAGACCACAACCTACTCCTTCTGGAAATACAGGCGCGATGTCACGTAACTAATGATTCATCTTGATATTGCAAATGAAGCTCTTCATTTCATCCGCGCCCCCTGTCAGTTGAAACCAGCAATATTTTATCCAATAAAACATGTGCAACTCACAAGTGACTTGGATATCTGTAATATTGCGTGGGTGACGAACACAATGTAGTGTAACATATGAGTTCACATACTTCGATTTGATTGTCTGTTTTTTTTATGAATTACTTTAGCCCTTAAGTGCTCGTACAAAATAGAGGTACATCAAATTCGGTACTGCGAAAAGAAACAGTAAATAAAACAAGACAACAACAACATAATCATTCTATCCTAACATAAAATCACGCCTTTAATCCCCGTAGGGTTAGGCAGAGATGTACTTAATAGTACACCCACATTTCGCCAGTTATGTTAAAGTACCATGCCATAGGGAGCGAGCGTATTGCCATCAACCGGGCACAAATCAAGGCTCCGTAGATGCTATTGAGAAATTCCTGATGGAAAAACCCAATAACAATTTGCCCGACCCGGGATTCAAACCCAGGACCTCATGCTTAGCAGTCGCGCTTGCGCTCACTATACCGACGAGGCAGTCAAAATCATTCTATGGGGTTCGATTCCCGCATCGAACCCTAAAACATTCAGTGATAAGTACATCTGACTCAGGACACAGGGGCTTTAGGAATCTTCACTGAATGTGAAGCAGAAGTCTAAGTGTATCATTAAAGTGGTTACAATGATCTAGTTTAACAGCGAAACAGTGTGGGCTAGTTTAGCTTATAAAAAAACCACCAAAAGCCTCAAAAACATAATGCTACGCTTCGGTGACATACAGTCACTTTATTGGAGACGAGTGAATTGACACATGAAGCTTCTCTAGAAAAATTGCATTTTCTTATCCAACTACCCCCATTCCTCTACTAGCTCCCAATTCTGTATAAATGTTACCCCATTTTCTATATAAATGTATTCCCTCAAGAGCGTTTGAATTCTAACAAACACATAAAGTGAACTGTTTTAAGTGTATTGACTGACACTTAATTTTATAGAGTTCGACACCAATGTTGGAGCCAATGTTGGTGTTGGGCTGTGTGAACGAAGAGGTCGTATTACTGGGTATCTTCGCCATTTGTTGCTGCCTTACAAGGTACTCAGAAGCAACCTCGTAATCAGATTAAGAGGAAAGCCAACAACATTGTTTTTGATCACCCACCTATTTGATAAATTTGGTGATTAAGGACATTATTTTGTCTTGTGTGTAACATGATTTCTAGGTTGAACAAAGTATATTGGGTTCTTCCATTTGGGGTTTCTCAGTTACTTGCTGTAGATTCGATTTGTGTGCTGGGTTTAAATGTTAATGGTAAAATGTGGGTCAACTATAATATACTCGTAGTGTGCACTAGAGCAATAAAGTATATTCTATTCTATAGACTTCCGTTTACTAGTTTTTTGAATAAAATACTCTTTATAATGTAGGCACATCACAATAGGTGAGTGAAGAAATTTTACACAGGATAACGCAATGGACAGACGTATTGTTAAAAGCGAACTTTTAAAGGTAAGCTCCGGATGGATGAGAAGAAGAGACAGAACTAAAAGTATTCAGTAGTCAGGGATACAGTCGTCAAGGTAGTAGTCGTTGCAAAGTCCATTTTAAACTGTTGACTTAGAGTTAATAATCCACCTACCGTACCGGTTCATTACCCAACATTGCCACCAACATTACTGACAATGTGATAAACCTTAACTCACACAGAAAGAAGTGTCCACCATCAAGTGGCAATAAAAACAATCGTAAAGACCTAGCTCATAAATAGTTAGCACTTTACGATTGTTAGTCTATCTTTATGACGACATTTTTAATTAGCTGAGTAGGTAGTGTTTATTGCTTTTAACTTTTGTTTTTTATTATTATTGTTTACTTGCTAGAGTGATTATTTTATTAATTCCTTTGTGGTCGACAAGGTCTACGCCTATTTCACTGAAAGGGGTATAGGAGTATGAAGAACAGGGTATAAAGTAATTCTTCACCCCCCATAGAAAAGGGACAACCCTCCGACAGAGGGGTGTTGTGTCTGGTGGGCTACTGCTCGACAGTTGTGGTCGGGTTTTTCTATATAGTCTAAGGCGCCGCGCAAACGTGGACACTTTTGTGTCTTGTGTCAGATACAAGCTATGTACCAATGAATATTTGATTTCTATACAACCAGTATGAAATCGACCACTTCCTGCGCAGACGTAAACATTTTTATAAACTACGGTTTCCTGTGATGGTGTGCCGTGTCGGTAGCAAAAAGTGTCTACGTTTACGCAGCCTTTTAAGTAGCGGAGAACTTTAATATCGCCATTTAGGAATTTGACGTTAGTTCTTCATTTGTAGCTTAAATGGCACTGTAGTACTTTTTGTACTATGTCGCTATAGTATTTTTTTAATGCTGCTAGAGGGGTGATTATAATTTTAATAGTTAATTTATCATGTGGCATTCCACCACCATGTGGTGTCCTGTGGTATCCACCTTTGAGGATGACGCGCTTAGACAAAGAGATTTAAAATAATTATAGAGCTGACATTAGGAATGAAATCATATATAAATATTTTCATCCCGAAAATTTTCGAGATAGAAATACGAATGCTACCTGACAAGCGGGCATGTGGCAGATCGATTTGTTACTAAGTAGTAGCAAGTATTGGATTACGATTTACTTCGTCTTGTCCCATCTATCGCTCGTAAACATTCTAGAATGTCTTTGGGCCTAGGCGAACGACAGTCGTTTTCAAAACGATTTAATAATTATGTGACATACTGGCTTTTCGGTTGCATTTTTTTTTTATTTTCTCATAAAACTTTTCCATCAGTGTAAAAACACAGTCTGTGTGTGTGTGTGTGTGCTGGTAGATTTTTTTTGAGTGTTGACGTTCAACATAGAGGTATTGTAAAAGTTTGGATTACTTTAGGCTAGCCGCACATTGGACACGAATTTGTATCTTACGTAAACGTACGTTATTGGACGTACGAATTGAACACGCACACTGGTTGCGTTTTTCTCCGTCGAAACGCCAGTAGTGACTGTGAACCGTAACCCGTAACCCTAATGAATTTATATCTACTTATCTACTAGATAATCCTTCGCTTTTGTCACTAACAGACCTGCTTTAACTAAATATAGTAAGTAACTCTCGCAAGACCATATGTCCTGAAGAACGAATAGTTTTAACACAATAAGAAAAAAAAACACCATTATTGATATTTAAATCAGTTTATTTCAACGTAACATTACATTTGTATCCGTAAACCAAATTAATATTTTTTTCTATATCCATATTGAATTTAACATACGAACGCCTAAAAAATCCGAGCAAGTTGGGATTCATTTCGTATGTCGGAACTATACGCGCGTACACTCACGATTCTTTCGCATAGAGTGTGCGAGGTACTGCAGTATTCGGAGAGTCGGATTCGTTTACGCATGCCTGTACGTGTTCGCACGAGTAGAATTCGTGCAAAAATGCATCCAATGTGCGGCCGGCCTTAGATTTTAGTCCCAAAATCCAAAAAGGGGGGCGATACTTCTTTGGTTGATATAATATTTTGATTCAAAAGTGTCCATGGATTAGTATTATAAGTATTCAAAATTTGTATGTCTATAAGGTTAAACATAGCGATCCCGCCATTAGAACAAGATCTTATTATATTGTACATATCTATGTTTTTACAAATAAATAATTTGAAATTGTATTTTTAGAGTTTCTTGCCCATTCTTCTCCATAGAGATCTGCGCTTTGGAATGGTCAACAACAGTACTTTCATAAGTTATTATGCCTTGTGACTGGGACTGTAGCTTCATCCTTTGTTTTTGGTTTTGACATACAAAAGTGCCTGTAGCATTCTAATTGAAATAAAAGCTATTGGTATTGAGTTTGAGTTGGAAAAAAAGCTGTTTATGTTACTTTTGTCCTAGCTACGTCTTGGATGACCTCTTTGTCCTATCAATCGATAGTTACCCAGCTAAGTGCAAATAATTCCCTCACAGAATCACTTTCATTAGTAATCCATGTAAATTATTTCGTGGCTTACTGCTTTCATCTCCATATAAACCGAGTGCTGTCAAGGTCACAAGCTTTATATGAGTTTATTTACTAAATCGCGGAGGTCAAAAGGTGAATCCTTACTAATGTTATAAATGTGAAAGTAACTCTCGCTGTCTGTCTGTCTGTTGCCTTGTCACGCCTTTAGCTACAGTAAAATGGGTACGGACAAATTGTGGACTCTGGACACGACATATAATAACATACCATCACGTCTGTAATCCCCAGAGGGTTAGGCAGAGGTGTACCTAATAGTACACCCACATTTCGCCAGTTATGTTTAAGTCCCATGTAACAAGGGACGAGCCTATTGCCATCAACCGGGCACAAATCTAGACTCCGTTGCTTCTACTGAGAAAGTCCTGATGGAAATACCCAATAACACTTTGCCCGACCTTCGAGAGAACAGGACCTCATGCTCAGCGGCACACTTGCAGACTACTTGACAAACGAGGTAAGTAGTAAGCATCTACTCAAATATCGTCAAAGGCTTTCGGAGTGTGACAGAACTCGGAACAAAAAAAAATGGCGTCAATCCCTTTAGCACGTCTCCGTGGGCTTATTTTGGTCCTCCACGCGAGTGAAGCCGCGACAAAAAGCTAGTAAGTAGTAAAATATAGACTGCTGACTATCAATAGTAATAATAACTACGATTTTGTTTAT
The DNA here is from genome assembly GCA_964057025.1 of Standfussiana lucernea. Taxonomy (NCBI): domain Eukaryota; kingdom Metazoa; phylum Arthropoda; class Insecta; order Lepidoptera; family Noctuidae; genus Standfussiana; species Standfussiana lucernea. The sequence continues at coordinate 14,003,237 of OZ059798.1, read as the reverse complement.
TACTGTCATATAAATTGTTATCTAGCTTCGTGTCGCGAAAATTACGTAAAGGTTAAATTGTGCATTTGATTTCATTGATGATAAAGGCTTGGTATGTCAATAGAATTTAAAATAATTGTTTGTTTGCGTAGTTGGAGCTAGATATTTATAGTAGAATCGAGACAGAGCCAATATACATTCGTCACCAGGGCTATTAAAAAACCTCGTAATTTATTTTTGTGTTTCGTGATCTATCTTTTCTATTCTCGGTCTCTGAACCTCCCCACTGCCCGAGAGGGGGTCTCTAATGAGTTAGAGACGCCATCGATGGAGCTGGAGTCAGGCGTCAACGTGGACTACGGAAGATCAAAATGGCATGATAGAATTTTTCTGTCAAAAGTTAATGCCATTTTGATTTTTTATGATATAATTAACTAAAGTTTTCTATGCAATAGTAAACTTAGCGTCATAGCTCCGAAAATTAACATCTATCCTGTCTTTATAAATGAAAGAAGTCCATTCAGTCACTTTGGCATACGGACTGATGTTACTGTTAGCCTGTGTTATTCCAGTGCTGGGTAAAGGCATCTCCTCCTGACTTAAAATTTTTCGATCTAGGGCTGGTTTTGACCACTGGTCGTTGGTCCTGTCCAGCTCGTCCCGCCTTCTCCTGCGAGGTCTACCGCGTCGCCTTCTGGCTGTGACGGGGCTCCACATCGTGGTTATTTTGGCTCGCAAGTCGTCGAGCATACGGCAGACATGGCCAGCCCAGTCCCACTTCAGCTGGGCGGTTTTTTGAGCAATGTCAGTAATTTGTGTTTTGTGGATCTGATGATTGTGTTAATTATGATTTTGAACGCTAGTATCGCTTCAGTTAATATTTATCTGAAAGAGCTTTTACATTATAAGATCACGTCACTTCTATTTTATAATTCAAGGTGCAGTATTTTAATACTACTTTAAGACCCGCTTGCCTGCCGCCCCCAGGGAAATTATACCGTCTCAATAATATCAGCGTTGTATCACAACAGGGATATAAAACTGTAGCCTGTTATGACCGCGTCGATTTTTTTAGTTTACCTCTTAGGAAAACATTGTTTTTAAAAGTTTTAACAAATTATGAGAATCCAAATATAAAGTTGGTACAGTTATCCGCACAACATGTTATCAATATCACACTCATCGTCTCATCTTCCTGCCCTTGTCCCATTCTACTTGGGGTCGGCGCGACACGTTTTCTTCTTCCATTCTCCCCTGTCAGACGTCACGGCATCATTTACTCCTTTCTCTTTCATATCATTCCTCACACAATCCATTCATCTTTTCTTTGGCCTTCTTCTCCCTCTCTATCCCTCAATATCTATATCCATCACTCTTTTAGTGACATGCATTTCATCCCTCCTCGTTACATGTCACTAGCAAGACAGACGACTTCCTTTCAATTTTTCTATAACAATATCACACTGATAGTAGTATAATTCGCAGCACTAAAAATGATTTTCGTAATGCAAATTTTACAACTGACGAGCAGGGCTGTACTGTGAAACGTTTAAAAATTGTCTCCAAAAGTTTTGAACTTTGAAGGCTCTATTGGTATAAAACATAAAAATAAACGATGTCCTTAAAGCCACAAATAAAACAAAGCAAACCATTCTTTGTCATTAAAATCTTTAATGCTACGCCGTAGCCGCTCGTAGCCTCGTAGACCTCGTAGCACCGTAGCTTACTACGCCGTAGCAAAACCTCGTAGCTTAAGTTTATGTACTACTTTATGTCAGTCAACAATGTGTTTATATGATATACTATTATCCCTTTTTGGGTAGGCAGAAGTGTAAGTTAAGGGATAAACCACATTGTTAGGGAGCTTTAAACTTTTACCGTGGGTCTGTGAAAATGGAATTTACAACGTTCGTGTTTTGGGCTGAGCGCGTTGTTTCTGGCTAAGATATTTACGTCAGAATTAGAGCTTCTTCTTCTTAGCGTGTCTTTAGAAATCTAAATTTAATCGGTTCAAAGTTTGACGACGAGTTCGGTACCAATTAGGGTTTATGTTGGCTTAAAGGGGCTGGTGGCTAAGTAATATCAGCCGCACGAGTCTATCTTCAAAGTCAAAAAACGCTTACCTTCCTTGGAGGGGTGACCTTCCTTAACGTGCTTTCCGAGGAACGAGGGCTCACCTCGTGCCTCGTAAAGCAAATTAAGCTGTTAGTCCTGGCTGTTATTTGTAGATTTGGACAGCTTGAAAGTCTGACAACCAGGTAAAATACTGGTATTGAGCTGCATCCAGTTAGACTAGAAGTCGACCTCAACGTAGTTGGGAAAAGCCAAATCTGATGGCCTGTTTATTAAAATATCCTAGCTCCATTTATCAATACACGTCATCGGCTAAAATAAAAACCGTGTACCTTCCTTCACACAGCCATATTGAATATTTTATTTGTTCGTCCATAATACCCGTGACGTCACATATGACGACACCGTTCCCGTCTGAGTGACGTGCTGATAAATTATATGATGATAACACTTCGTCAACGGCTTTTATTGTGAATTATGGCTGCATATGAACTCGTCTCATGTTTGGTTCCCAATTATATACGGTCTCATGTTTTTAGGTGGCTACAAGGCTTACTAAAAAATAAGTCTTATTCTTTATTGCACATAACATTAAAAATATATATACACACAAATTACAATATATAGCTTATGTACAACGGCGAGGTTGACTGAGAATTGGGTTTTCCTACAGAAAACATGCATCTCATCATCTTAATCGTGCATAATAAGTACATTTAAAAACTTAAATTAACTTATTTTATGAATAAACTAAACTAATACATACAATGCACTATGCGTATTTTAATTATAATATATATATTTATTTTTAATTATTATTATTTTTTGGTTGTTTTCCTTTTATTTAATTTCGTATTATTTTTGTGTTTCGCGGGAGTCACATACATACTTTTTCTTTATTTCTAATCGGAAGACAAATTAGTATTGTTTGGCAGAAAAAAACTGAAATGATGAAGTACTTTCTACTATCGTACTTCTCCGGATGAACCCTTTCACGAGAGGCTCTATGATCATGAAAAAAGTTATTTTTGTAACTTCATCTTGATCGAAGAGTTACTAGGGTCCAGTTTTATGAACGGAAGTTTGCGTAGAAGGGTTTGCTGTGAAAGGTCAATCATTATTGGTTACTATGTCAAAAAACTAGCTCGGTCTAGAAAAGGAAGTTTTTTCTGTAAGCAAGATTATCTTTATCATCTTTCGTTACAGCTGCTCTAAAATACGGGTGTATAATATATGGCATAATAACAGATACTATAATATCACTTGAAATAACGTTCACATGGTATAATTTTCATATGCTATAAAAACAAAATAATCTAATTTCATGTGGTATAATGTAATATTTCATATAACCTTATTTTGCTCTTATAATATTTAGTATAACGTTCATATCGTATAATTTTCTATTTGTATCATGATCTTTTTATTTAACGTTCAGTTGACCTAATTTTCATATTTACTCATTTTCAGCCAAAATTCTATGATGAATACTTATTCATATAAATATCTCCAATACTTGACACTGAATACTTATTCATATAACCCAAATGATTCGCCAACATAAGAGGGGATCTAGCTAACGTTAATTGTCACTGTTCTAATCTTTTTTTTTTTGTTCCGGCGTGGAAAATCCCCGCGGATGTCCTCCGCTCTAGGGCGGGCGGAGGGTCTGTCAGACTCGAACGGACTAACAACTACCCTGGTGTTCCCTTCCCACTCTTGCACCGGGGATCATGGGAACTAGTGCGCCTTCCACGATTCCCGGCTAGTGCCGGCTCGCGTCCGCGGGCCTCCTCAAGTCACTGTTTTAACCTAACCAACCGAAATAATTCAATAACACTAGATGGTATCGTTTTTGCAAAAATATACAAAACAAAGTAGACGTGGCTAAATTATATTAAACGTTACTTATAGATTTTGATATTATAGAAACTGAATATTATAATACTAAGTGGATATTAATCCAAATGTGCATTAATTATAGAAAATGTTCCTGATACCATGTAAAATTAGGTAAAATGAAATTATTTCAATAATTCATCGTTATATTAAAAAAAACCCGTCCAAGTGCGAGTCGGATTCGCGCACCGAGGGTTCCGTACAAACGTAGTAAGTTTAAAATTATTAAAAATATTTTTATAACCAGAACTAAAAATTTACGGTTTTCGCAATTTTTCCTTTATCTGTGCTATAAGACTTTGCTTTTTACCAAATTTCAAGATTCTGAGTTCACGGGAAGTACCCTGTAGGTTTTGATTCCCTTGAGAGAGTCGAAAATTTGCGGCATAAACGGCTCTATCTTTTGATTGCGTTGGTTTAGAATTTTGATTTTTCACAGCTTCAAGGGACAGTAGACTTGAGTGTTTGATATAAATTCCAGCTTGATACCTCCACGCGTTCCTGAAAAAAAGGGTCTTGACAGACAGATGGACAAACGGACGGACGGACGGACTACAAAGTGATCCTATAAGAGTTCCGTTTTTTCCTTTCGAGGTACGGAACCCTAAAAATGTAAATTAAATGAAATTAGGTCATGTGATCATTAGAATTTATGTTAGTATGATCTATGACTTCATCTCTTTTCTCAGGACAAGATTGAGGTCAAGAGTAAGCCCATCAAATATTAAAAAAAAATGTTTCTGTAATCAAATTTTTGTTTATCAATGTAAGCTATATTTCTGGGGCTAGCAGAACATATAATAAATTATAAACTTTCGGTAGCATCTGGTTCACCAAGATACAGGCTATGTGTAGTTTGGGACTCGCTCTCAGTTTTCTGTTAGTGCTAAGTTAACCCCAAGTTTAAATGTTAACACGTTGCGGGACAGACCGCCTTTCGACGTCATCTCGGTATATCGTTACGTGACAGTACGGCTAAGGGGGGTGAACTTTATTTCTTGTCATTTGGCAAACCGTCGATAGCCGTTTCTTGCCCATAACATTCCTAGGAAGCACATGATCTAGTGTCACATCGCGCAACTTCATTTGTTTGTGGGTGTCACGGCAAACTCTTTTCGAGTCATTTTTCAACACACACTTACCCAGTGCATAAGCACTGGGTAAGTGTGTGCACCAAAACAACACATTCACACCGCCGACAGGCGTACATAGATTGAGCCGTACAAGTACAGTGATGTTGATATTTAGTGTCACAGCGTGTGCGCCACCGACGTTTCGTCGCATCGCTGGGTGTGGTTTGTGGGTATCGCTGGGTTTTTGTTTATACCTATAGGCGTCAACGTCTAAGGCCGTATTTGTCGTATCAAAAATTTTAAAATATTATGTAATATGGTAGTACGGCTGCAGACGGTATGAATAATGTATGGGATTTTGAAGTGTCATATCATGACATTTGCAAAATATTCAAGTGTCCCGTAATGTGTTAAAGAACGATGTGTAAGCTAATATGAATTAATATTTGAATTATTCTCGTATGAAGGATGAATAGGAGAGACACTCATAAAAGCTCTCAAGAGCCTGTTGCAAAAACTGTCTCCTTTACCAGTACGCAATAGCCATTTAACAGATATTTCGCTAAAATGATAACTCCATTTTCCAAGCAAACATTCCCATACCATAAATATATTTTTACGTTCATTCCCGATGCCGAAACTGCTCTCATCATACGGCAGGTACTGTTGGCTTAGGATAATGGTGCTTTACGAGGTGGCTGCGAATGAAATTGAAAAAGTTTCATCTTACTCAAGGGCTAGCCGACTGCGCGCAGTCTGGGAGGGTACTGTGTTTACGGATGAGAGTAAAGTCTGTGGAAAAATGAATGGTTTGTGAATGTAATTGATAAAGAATTTGAAAGGAACCTTTTGTAGATTTTGCTGCTTATTAGTGTGAAACGAATGTGTCATTGAAATCGAATCTATGGTGAGAACTATTTAACTATTTAACTGTTAAACTATTGTTCCTAAAACTAACACTTTGGTGGTTGTAAGTTAAATCCCAGAGTTTGACTATTGTTTCATGTTGCAAAATTTTTAGTAAGCAGCCCTTGTATCTAGAATTGTGACCAGTTAACACTTTCGGTGCTAAGCACCCAGCATACGGGTCGAAACAATAATTCGTTCGTATACAACTTAAAAGTTCAAAGAATGACAGTTGGGATTTTAATATTAATAGTAAGGATAATTGAAGTTGATTGTTAATTTGCTTAACAATAAGTTTTTTTGTATTTGCTAATTAATCTAAATGCACCTTATCTCATACAACATAATTACCACTAACAACGAAACTAATCCCTCAACGAAGTATTCCTTAACTCAAGAATATCAGAACATCACACATCCTAGTTAGACTCCCGCCTCTTGTAAATACTTACTTACATCAAACTTTGATGGAAGATCGAACGCAAGCATTATGTTACACCTGCGTGGCTTTATGGGTAAATTGCATGCAAGCTAAAGTAACTATAGTAAGCGACAGATAAACGTGGAATAACGGTCATTGACCCACACACATTTATTGACATACTTAATTCCGAAACAATATTAATGACATAAAGCTCCTGAATCGACATCTATCGTGATCCTTTCCTTTTTTTAGTAATGAAAAACGATTCATAATTTATTGTCCGCGTACCTACGCAGAGAAATTAAGGAAATGGCAATGAACTTTATTCCACGTTTATCTGGCGCTTACTATAGGTAAAGATATATATTATGTGATTTGCGACGAGGAATAAGTATGTCGTTAGTTCTCATCCCCTTGGGCGACTTACAGCAAACTGATCAAGTAATGATGTCCATCATTATACAGGACTAGCTGTTGCCCGACTCTGTCTTCCGCGAGAAATTATTATAAAAAAAATAACTTCCCTATTTGAATCTAATTTTGGTAACAGTTTCGTAGGTTTTAAGTTTTTTGACGGAACCCTATTTCTTTTTTCAAAATAAAAGTAAGTTAAGTTACGCCTTTGTTACTCCTTATAACATCAGCTCTGCCAGTAAAAGTCCCGTCAGTATTGGTCCAGCTATTTCGGAGATTAGCCGGAACAAACAGACAGACCGACATATACCTAAGGTCTAACTATTCATACACGAAATATTTTCAGAGAATCATCTAACGGCTCTAACGAAACCATTTCAATGGAAAAAAAATATTAAAGTATATTTTTATAAAAATAAATAATTTAAAATTACAAATAAAATTACAAATTTAACATCCATTACCCTAGCTGCATTAATCTAGCGTAATGGATGTTGAAAAATAAGGAGCCAGTATTTATTCAAGTAATTTTAAATTATTTTTTTTTTTTTTTATAAAAATGTACTAAGTTATTTTTTTTTTCATTGAAATGACTTCGTTTTAGACGTTAGATGATTCTCTGAAAATATTTAGTGTATGAATAGTTAGATTTTATACAAGGTGTTGCTTTGCATCCTCGTCAAATTCAAGGAGGTAACTATGCTAATGATTCTCGACCCGAATCAATAATAAAATTGGTACCTAGGTAATTTTATTTTCTCTTAATATCGGATATCGTTAAGTGTACACCACCCGTATTAAAACGCGGCCCGTCTAATACTAGCCTTATAACCGCGCTTTCACACACACAAACGGGTATATATATTATTCGATAAACGGGTAATTTTCCTCTTTTGAAAAAGGGCTTCATTCTGAAATAGTGTCAAACTAAAACAACTAAAAAAAGCAGCGTTTATTTATTATTGACCAGGTACCGTAATTTATATTGATTATTTACGTCTTCTATGACAACCTCCTGAATTTTGACGAGGATGTAAAACTACACCTTGTATAGACAGACAAAAATTAAAAAAAAATATAAGTACCGTATATACTTTCATTTGCATTCAGTAAAAAGTTGTTATTTTGAAATTACAAACAGAAACTTCAATGTTATTTACTTGTATGGATGGATAGATTACTGGTCTAGCGCCATCTATTACCCACTCTTGGAACATTACTAAAACATTCCTGCACAAACAGATCATGGTCACCCCCCTGGTCATTTTCAACCAAATTATTCCTGTGCGTCTGCAAATGCCAACCCGTACGGGTAACCGAATTGGTGGTTACAGATTGTTATTATTACAGGACAATACTCGAGAATGGTTGAGAGGAGCTCGTGGCTAAATAATAACAGCCGCACGGGTCGCTCTTCAAGGTTAAGCCGCGCTTGCCAAGGTCAGTCTGTGGATGGGTGCTGACCATCATTACTTACCGAGATTCCTCCGTGCCTCGGAAAGCACGTTAAGCCGTAGGTCCCGGCTGTCATTTGTAGATCTTTGACAGTCGTTACAGGTAGTCAGTGGCCCGAAATTCTGACAAGCAGTCTTACCAAGGGATATCGTATTACCCAGTACTCACTGGGTTGTGGAGGTCAGACGGGCAGTCGCTCCACGTGAAATACTGGTATTCAGCTGCATCCGGTTAGACTGGAAGCCGACCCCAACATAGTTGGGAAAAGGCTACACAGATTATGATGATGCTCGAGAATGATTGGCCATGAAGCAAACTGACGACTTTGTCCTAATTATCTTGACAAATTTCACGATTACTACACATAATATTTGAGTTGCCAAATATCTACTTTATTATGTAGGTACGTAGGTATATAGTCTCTTATGGAAGATAATGAAACTTGTTTGACGGGAACAGTTCGTGTGCGACTCCTTAAAGTTATCGTCATATCTCGAGTGGTTTATCAATTTATTCAAAACACATTATAACAACTTTTCAATTCCTCTTATATGCGGGCATTCGATTTAGGGTGACCATGCTTTTGGTTGATTATTTATCAAACACTTTTTGAAATTGTTAAATGGGGCTTCAACTCCCAAAATAAGTGTTTTGTTGGCATATGTACCAAGTAACTAGTAGTAGTTGACTGCCTCGTCGGTTTAGTGGCCGCAAGCGCGACTACTGCGAATGAGGCCCTGGGTTCGATACCTAGGTCGGGCAAAATGTTATTGGGTTTTTCTATCACGAATTTCTCAGAAACAGCCACGGAGTTTGGATTTTTGCCTGGTTGATGGGAATTGGCTCGACCCCTATTACGTGGGACTTACACATAACTGACGAAATGTGGGTGTACTATTATGTACCTCTGCCTAACCCTTCTCGGATTACAGGCGTGATGATGATTTATGTTACGTCATATCAAGTAAAAAAATGGGTTGATACGTAGTCACCGAAATTCGTCTACTATTTGCGTCCTACCTCACTGAGTAGAGAACCTCGAGTAATATTGAGCCTTGCATAAAATTCCATGAAAATGTTTTTTCACACCGTGTCGTATACAGAGGTTACGACGCCAACACACTTCCCATACCCGTTAGGTCCAAGTGTCTATAACGAATCTAATCTTCTGAAAGCGTTAACCAATTTCATCACCATTTCCGTGAGGGTAAAGTAACACACCATGGAAATATTATGTTGGACAGTGTACAGGTTAAACTCGGAGTTATTTACTATGCGGACCTCGAAGAAACTAGAACAAATTTACTTGCGCTCAAGCGTTCTTGCCATACGTAATGTTGGAATCAAATATAACAGCTCACAACTTAGGACCTATTAATATTTGTCGTGGTGCTAGGCAGCTTGGCTTCGAGGTCATGGGCGTTCAGAGTGGGGACTCTGTGCGCCCACTGAGTGACCTCAGAGATGACCGGCAGCACAGTGGTCACGTGCTGCCGTGCACACTTGCACAGCGAGGCTCAGGGGAGATATATAGTCGCCCCAGGGATGTGCCTTAACAGGCGTTGCACAGAGGGGGCTCCGGACAGGTCTTTTCAGAGGAAACGGTGCCTCCTCTCATGTGCGGATTGTGACCATCGGGGTGGTTTTAGTGAGGTAAAAATCCCACGCTCCCCGGTCTTATCCCCAAAGACCGGTCGCCTTTTGAAGGTTTCCCCCCCAAAAAAAAAGTCAGCTGGCCTTATCCCAGTTGTAAACGTCCCTTTGTGCCTATTGCCCTTGTTTTGTTCCATCTCCTGCTGATATGGAGTGGAAATTATGTTTTTCCTGCTCGTCCGCTATTCTTTTCTGATTAATTTCGTTGCGGGATCCAATACAGTTAAATTGTCTCTGGGACTTCGTCGAGCTACTTTGTATCGGCGCTTTTCTGGTGGTCACCACTGTTTATTCTGGCTTTCACGAGCTGTTGTGGTTTGGGAATAGTGTGGCATTCTTGTCCCAATGATAAAAAAACATCTAGGAAACTGACCTTGACCTCTTCAAAAGCACCCTAATTTCTGGGTCACGAGTTACGCACTCGGAGAAAACAAATGAAAGTAGTTACTTCAAGCGTGCCACGAATCACTGCGATGCGACTGGATTCGACCAAAAGTCGCACCTACGGCCAAAAGTCGTGGTGGCTTCCAAATAGTGCGGATGATCTCTTAGACTTTGCGAGGACGCGTGGCAAAGGATGTGCATAAAACTAACTAATCATGCAACTAACTTACCTCTATGGTGGAAACACAGTCTTAAAAGAAAAGTACTCGAAAAACAAAAACCCAGGACACACTACATCCATTTTTACGTCAACAGAATATAGTTAGGAGGGAAGTTTTATTTTTTGCCAATAACCCCTAAGGTCGAACAAGTTATATTAGTTTTTGAGTTAAGTGCCCAAGATTTACAAGCCAAGGGCCCTCCGAGCAAGATCGAGAATATTTCGAGCTTAGAAATTACTTTATTATGGTAATCTTTTGATTTTGTTTTTCTGTGTGCTTTTTGCGGGTATTAAAGGGAATTTAAAGGTGGATTTTGTGTATCTGCTCTGAATTATGTTGAGAAGTTACGGTGCCCGGCCATTAGTGTAGCACATCGAGTATAGTCTGAAAGTGGCGCCGGTAACTGAAAGTTGTGTGGTAATCGGCTGGCTTGGTATACGCATGTTATGCGGAGGACTGAGGAACATGTCGTGAAAAAAGTTTTAAGTACTGAATGAAGATGGGTATAAGAGTAGAGGAAGACCAAAGAAACGATAAATGGACTGTGTGAAGGATGAGTTACGGCGTTTTGATAGTAATAATTTATTTATTTTTTTACTTAATAATTATGATATCAGAGAAAGGGTCAAAGTGTGTGTGTGTGGAAGATGCCAAGAAAGGAGGTGTCTGATGACATGACGAGTAATAGAGCAGTGTGGAAGAAGAAGACATGCTGCGCCGACCCCAAATAAATTGTGATAAGGACAGGACAAAGATGATCGAGTATGAGACATAATTCGCTTTTGTAAAGTACCGTGTCACTAATACCTGTGACAGTATTTCTGAATGACTGTGTAGATATTGAACGAGCATCATTAATAAGAAAGATTCCACAGACTCTAAACAGACGAAATAACGTGAATTTTAATGAGTATTTAGTAGTATTTAACGAAGCATCTACAAATCCATCTGTACCCAAACAAACGTACAAAGGGCTTATTATTACACTATCAATAAATACTTCAATGGGCTCGATTCTGCACCTAATGCCGTTCATTAAAATCGTCTTATTTCCAAGTTTGAACGAAGCATCTTTCAGTAGGTACAGTCAAGTACCAATATGTGAACACTTACATAAATAATTCGAAAACCGTTTTTTTCGTGGAATTACAATATTATTGCAACTTTGAGATAAGACCTATTTTTTCGGGATAGCTAGTAGGTATTTCATAAAAATACCTACTAGCTATCCCGACAGACGTTATTCTTTCCTTTTATGTATGCCGACTATGGCTAAAAACCATACAGACAACATGACACTAAAAGTACAACAAAAAAAACACAATATCGGTCATGCAGCTTATGAAGAGGTTTAGAAGAATTAAAATTAACAGTAATAATTAATTTAATTAGAAAACACGCACATCGGTATTATAATTATTATCTACTCTAATCTCTGTATGATTGTATGTTTTGATGTATGGGAAGCGATGTCCGAAAATTCATTCAGTAAAGAGTCAAACTCAAACTCAAAGCATTTATTTCAATTAGACCATTACAGGCACTTTTGAATGTCAAAACACAAAATAAAACCAAGCTACAGTCCCAGTCACAGGGCATAATAACTTGTGCCACATCGCTACATTTTCCTCGAGTGTCATAATTATGCTACATTAAAGCGTTCCGTGCGATAATATCCGAAAATAATACGAGCAAAGCCACGAGCTAAAGCTAGTATATTATAAAGATACATATGTAGATTCTAAAATACTAAGTTCGCAATAACATGTAATTGCAATCAATACAGTAAGAGCGAATCTCTTTTAGAAGTGGCTAAGTGTATATACGTATAGTGTGCGTGACTGTACAATGGCGTGCATTAATAATACAACCCCATTTATTAGTGACTCTGTTTGTGTCAACTGTCTTGATGTTTGTTCATTAACTGTTCTCATTAGTAGGGGGCACAGAGTAGGCAGGGTCAGAGACTGTGGGGTCGGTTTAAGAGGGGGTTGGATAGGGGAGGTTTTGAGGATTACGAGTATATATAGCAACCCTATCAAGATCATGCCATATTTTAATAAGCAGTGATAGCCTAGCGGTGTGACCGTTGGACTGCCAAGTCATAGGTCTCGAGTTCGAACCCAAGACACGCACCTCTAATTTCTCGGAATCATGTGCGTATTGTATAATTATCACTTGCTTCGGTGAAGGAAAATTCGTGAGGGAACAGCATGCCTGAGTGATAATTCTCAACTGCATGTAAAGTAATGGGAGGAGAAGTGACATAAGAATTTTGACACCAGGTTAGGTACTAACCACACTATAGAGGAGATTCCATATTTTGAATGCACATACTGCTTATCTATACTTAATATTATAAAGCTGAAGAGTTTGTTTGGTTGAACGCGCTAATCTCTGGAACTGCTGGTTCGAATTGTAAAATTATTTTATTGTTGGATAGTCCATTTATCGAGGAAGGCTATAGGTTATATACCATTACGCTGCGACTAATAGGAGCGAAGCATCAAACAAAATTGTAACGCAGACGAAGTTGCGCTAGTTAGCTATCAGATAATAATTGTGTTATGAAATATTAGCTTTTACTCGCAGATCCGCCCTCGTGTAGGTCATAAATAATCCCACGTCAACGAACTACCGGGATAAAAAGTACCCTATACCCAGGTCACGGTCTAGTAGTGTGCACAATGATATCGAAGTCCGTTCAGTCGTGGAGACGCGATAGGGTAACAGATGAAAAGCTAGACAAACGAGGGTTACTTAGGCTTTACAAATGCCTAATTGGTTTCATTATCATATAGCAATCTCTTCTTCTCCGTATCGCTGGCACGACAATTTTATATTTTGTTAGCCCAGAACTTCGTCACTTCCAATGACTGAAATGGCATACAGAGCTGGTCAACTCAAATTCTGGGGGTTGGCTCTTAAAGGAGCCGTTTGGGGTGGAGTCTTGGGACCGTTGCATGTCATCGTGGTGAAAGGATTAGTCACCTAGAGTCTGCGTTACCGAGTGCTAGGTGTCGAGGGTGCGCCGGACGGTGGGGGGTTTGAATACCGATCTATAATATTAATATGCTAAACTTGGTCCATTCGCAAGTGAAATAACACTGACTATTATAATTATAGTAAATTCAAACTCAATCTTGATACCTTCCCTTAAAATAATGGGTGTTAAAATACGAGTACCCTTAACGAAGCAGGAAGGAAGGCACTTGTTCTCCCCGTCCAAACCTGGGAACCATCTAGTTACGGAGACGTCGGTGGTTGTTCGAACTGCTCGTTGGGGACGTAAATAAAAGTGGACTGTATCTTAAAGGCTTGGTATATTGCCGATTAAATTTACAATTTGCAAGGGTCCCGGACAAACATAGATCAAGTTAACGCTCGAGAGTGTCGTTCGTCGCGGTGGTCTCCGCGAAAGCAGGTGTCCGGCGGCTCGGCCGGCTCACCCGCCCGCACCTCCGCTCACTCGCTGTTGACGCGTAGTTTGATCACGTCGCCTGCGCGTGCCGTCTGCGAGTTTGTTGGGTGCGATTCTCCCACCAGTGGTCAAAGTTCCAATTTTTTCACAAGTTTTTTTTCAAATACAAGTTTTTAATGTTATATCTTTACTTTAAATACCTCCACGACCCCTTTACTATTCAATGTATCCATCAGCACAATGTGTTGAGTGAGTTACATTGAGTCCTACCGTAAAACAAGATTTTTCACAAAAAAAAAAGTGGTTTCCCAGCAATAATTTTTGCGTAGAGTTACTTTGTTTGCTGTACAGAATGCTTGGTTGACAGCTTCGTGAAGGGTCGATTCTTCTTCTTTATCGTGTGGTTAGTGCCTTACCTGGTGTCAGAGTTTTTATGCCGCCCAAGGGCCTCTGACTTGGCTTTACATACCGTCGAGAAATATCTCTCAAGTATGCTGGTTTCCTCACGATGTTTTCCTTCACCGAAGCAAGTGATAATTATTCAATACGCACATGATTCCGAAAAAGGGTCCATTTACACCTTGTATATGACCGAAAGAAAATAATTACAGTTTAAGATCTGGGGGGTTACCAAGATCTGTTAGTGCAGGAATGTTTTAGGACTATTCCGAAAAGTGGGAAAGTGACAGCGCTAGAAAGCTGTATAGCGCCATCTCTTACCCACTCTCGGAATAATACTAAAACATTCCTGCACTGACGGATCATGGTAACCCACCAGCCCCGGTCCCGTGCCCCGAGAAGTGAATAACTCAAAACAAATTACACTACATTTTCTAAAGTGCCACCTCTATGATATCCCACTCTATGACCATGAATTACTAACCTCGCCCCGCATGAGTGCGTCCGTCAGACTAGAGAGCTGACTGCTTACCACCGCTTACCGAGAACAGTTTGTACACACTACTTACCACATGGATCAGTGCTCAAAGGGAATCAGCATACGTAAAGGTATATCTGATTGTCGGAGCCTGAGAGTGACATCCATGGATTGGTCACGGATCAGCTGGAGTGATATTTGGTAGCCTGTTACGTTCTCTAATTATGTTTAGTAACCGTTTATTAGGTCAGCAAATTACCGAAGTAAATATTATAATTATGATTAAGTTTCGTTTGCCTAACTTAACTAACAAAATTTTCATGTTGCTGTAAAGAATTTGATTTAATTTTTGCTTTCCGTCGAGTTTTTACGATTTATTTCCTTAGTCAAAATAGTAATTCGTTATTCTATAAAATAAAATAGGATAAAGACCCGAGAGTGTGAGTCAGATTCAATCACTAATGGTTCCGTACCGTAAATTTTAAGTTTACCTTTATTTTAGTACTAGCGGCACGTCCGGCTTCGCACGGGTATTAACTAAAATTTGACGGGACGGGATGGGACGGGATAGGACGGGATAGGACAGGATAGGACGTCATAGGACGGGATGGGACGGGATAGGACGGGATAGGAAAGGACACGATAAGATAGGATAGAATAGAATTTCATTTTTAAAATATGGGTTTCACAACACTGTTGTTATAAATAGCAGCGTTCAGCCATATTTTACCATTCAAACATGCAAACATTTACATTATTTATGACACATGTAATAACAGTTTAGAGATCAGATTCAATTAATAAATTATCAAATATTATTTTATTTATTTATTTACATTTTTAAATATTCACATCTAAAACAAAAAAAAAACTTAAAAAAAACACATTTAAAAATATAAAAAAACTAACGGCCCGTCCCGGCTTTGCAGAAAATTTTCAAAAATTATAAATTTTAACCCTTCTTTTTGCGCCAGGTTACTAAAAAAGAGTACCTTATAAAAAAAAGTTTGGATATTATTATTTTAATTTTTTGTTATTTGTTTTTTGTATTTTTTTTATATTCGATTTTTTTTTATTTCTAATGTTTGTAAAAAGATCATAATTACAAACAAAAGCCATTAAACTCATTTATTTATTTTTTTGACAGCTGCGCAGGGAGCCGAATTTCTTAACATTGACTCCTCTCCCGTACCTCAGTGACGCCTACATCGCATAGTAAGCCTAGCGGAGTGAGCGGTGACAACGCGACTTTTTTCTAATTCATTCATTTTTGAACTCTCGAATTGAATGTCCGAATTGAATAATTCAAAAAGTTGTATAAAGGTAATAAAGCAGTCGGAAGTAATTTATTTTGATAAGAATTACTACCAAGGTACAAATAAAGAGCCTTTTCCAGCGGCGGCATTTCAATTCAATTTTCAAAATAAAAGAACAATTATTGTGACATATACATAAAAATTTGACATATGCTGTCGCGACACTTTTCGTGGATAATGATGTGTTCTGCAAAGTCGTAGTACATTTTTTTGTTCTATCATCAATAGTTTTAGCAGCGCACGCGATGTAAGGTATTTTTAGGTGATTTTTCATAGGTCATTTACACCTTGGGTTACATTATTGGAGTTTTAGTAAGGATCCTTAAGTTTTTTGAAAAAATAATTTAGCTTATATCACTCGGAGATAGTGTAGCTTCCCAACTGTGAAAGAATTTTTCAAATCAGTCTTGTAGTTTCGGAGCCTATTCAATGCAAACAAACTAACAAACAAATCTTTCCTCTATAGTATTAGTATAGATTTCACATAACAATGACCTTCAAAACGACTCAATCCCGCTATGTCAACTTCTTTTACGTTGACTCGTAATTTTTTTTGGGTTTGATGCATCGTCTTTTGTTTCACCTCGACATGACTATCGCAGTGTACAGTCACATAAGAACGAATAAAAAATAAAAAATACGGTTGTGCTTTATTTAATAAAGTATGTCGCTCATCCGGTGTTTTAATGATTATAATACACACATCAAAAGTATCTAGGGATCAACATATATTTTTGCAATAACTTTTCTCCTGATTGATATTAATTAAAATTTTCTTTATGGATTCATCAAATAAAGTGTTTTCGTTTGTCACAGTAACGATAAACCAAGTCACCTTTGCATTAATAAAGAAATTTGCCATTTTCCTAATAAAGGGATTTTTGACATTTGAACCACTAACATTAAAGTTCGAAAAAAAGACTGAAATAACAGTTTTCTTTAAAATTTTATTGGGTAACTTAAACAATTAATAATCCGTGTTTCTACCGCGAACACTAACAACACAAGAACATCGGTTTGGCATACTCAAAATGAGTTCATCCAAATCACGCTGTGGAATGGCCGCCCATGTTCGTTGCAACAACAAAAAAAGGTCTTCTTGCGACTGGATACCCTCCATATTCGGCAGAGCTCTTCTCTGTAGCATATCCCATGCATGCTCAATCGGGTTCAAGTCTGGCGACTGAGCAGGCCAGGGCAGGACATTGATGTTAGCTGCGGCGAGAGTCTGTCTTACAACTCTTGCGGTGTGCGGTCGTGCATTATCATGCATTAACTGAAATAAGGGACCGATTTGCACTTGTAGAGGAACGATGACGTCTGATACAATCGTCTCAGCATAAATTTGAGCGTTGAGGTTGCCTCTGATCCAAATCAACTCAGTTCTTCCGCCGATCCAAATACCCGCCCATACCATGATGGTTCCACCACTATAAGGATGGACTTCCTGGCAGGATTTTAATCGCTGTTGGCGTCCAGGGGTTCTCCAGTGTTGTATACGTCTTGTATCCGGTCTCATACCAAAACGAGACTCATCAGAAAAGCACACGAAACGCCATTGTTCTTCTGCCCAATTTCTGTGTTCAAGAGCCCATTGATATCGAATCCTACGATTGTGCATTGCTATAGGTGGTACCCGTAGCGGTCTTCGGGAATGAAGGTTCACTTCATGCAAGCGGTTTCTGACTGTTTGGTCGCTAATTAAGTTCCCTGAAGAGTGATGAAGCCTCACGGCTAACATCATGGCGGTTATTGTTGGAGCTCTTCGAGTTAAGATTTGAATGTATCGGTCTTGTCTCCGTGTGGTGCAGCGATACCATCCTCCATGGCGCTCAGCCACGGTACCAGTGCTTCGGTAACGTGTCCAAAGTCGACTGATAACACTCTGACTTGTATTCAGAGCTAAAGCCACAGTACGTTGCCGGGAACCAGCTTCTATCATTCCCACGGCTCTGAGCATTTCTTCCCTGCTTAAATGACGTCGCCGCTCCATAATAACGTTGGTTTTAATCAGTAGTAGGGAAACAGTAGCACTAATAATGTCTTCAATGCGTTGTATGTTTTTATAGGGAAAATATTGACAGCTTATTTTCATCTTTTACTCGAATTTGATTGAGAGTTCCTGATTCAAATTATGAAATGCACCAAAAAGGATCCATATAAATTTATAAAATCATAAATTTATTACAAAGCCACATCTCAATCTCAAGAAATCCGCATAAAAATGCTTGATCCCTAGACACTTTTGATGTGTGTACATTGATAATTCAAAAAAGTACAAGGCTAGCATACATTCAAGGTGTTGTGTACTATTTTTATAATAATAATTCGTTTAACCTATATATAAATTATGCAGTAGATGCTTTTATGGCGACCGCCCGACATCCTTTTTATTTATGCTAGCCTAGTACTTTTGCTCGCTAAAAAGACGATTTTAATTAATATTTTGGAGAAGAATAGTGGTTATATAGAATAAGTTCTAAGTAAAAAAATATCAATTTATTTGTACCAGAACAAGTGTTTCACTTTTGGGTTTAAGTGTACTTGACCAACTCGGGATCAAGCGTAAACATTTTAAAACATATGTCATTTGTGACACCCAGTCTGCATAAATAGTTGAAAAAAGATACCATAGTGGATTTAAGCTATGCTTTAGTGTTATTTTTACTGTTGTCATCCCATATTTGGCTGCTATTAGGAATACTTTTTCAGAACGCTACAAGTAAACAAAAACTATAATTAACGACCCAATGTCACAGAACACGGGCAGAGATTCGTCCCGAGCGTGTGCCTCGTCTATGCCTCGTCTGGATTTACGCCTCGTTACGTGCGAGCCTGTGACTCTGTGGCTTATGGCACGCACATAAACTGACAGAGATACAACGCAGACGCGTGGGGTCATACGGAAAGTTGGTTTGTCGAACTGAACAAGGCGACGGGTTGTGTGCGTTAAAAGGCAGTTCTAGAAATATAATACCCGTCACATTCTATTGTAGCTATTCCGTCAATAATGTTTTTTGTTTATCTACATTCTAAACCTGAGAAGAATAAAGTCGATTGTACAATACTCTCTGTATTGGTACGTCCGACCTTATGCTTCTAATGTCGAGCGTTGTGTCCCACAGCTGGTTAAAGACCTTTCTCTAACCACACGTCTTTATAGTTTGCGATTTCTGATCACGTCTGACTTACAATAAATACTTTTGGATCGGGTAGCAAACACGCAGATAGTCTATTGGTCTCCGCTGCAAATAGACATCTGCAATAAAATAAACAAAGTGGGTGCGTTTCCATCCCAGACACAAAGTCAAAATGGCTTATTAATAATTAGATTGATACTCTTCCGACCAGAATATAGCAACGCTTCTTGAGGGTAGAAATAGAGATATGGAAACCACGCCGAGGACGGCGCGCCGTCCTCGGCGTGCAGACTCAGTGCAGAATCTTTACGACTTAGTGCAGAACCTTGTTGATATTTAACACTAGCTGACCCGCGCAATTTCGTTTGCGAAACATTTTTGATTGATGCTTCGCTCCTATTGGTCGCACCGTAATGTTGTATAGCCTATAGCCTTCCTCGATAAAAGGGATATCCCACACTAAAATAATATTTCAATTCGAACCAGTAATTCCTGAGATTAGCGCATTCAACCAAACAAACAAACAAACTCTTCAGCTTTATAATAAAATAAAAACATTTATTTCAGACATACAAGTCCATAATAAAATAAATAAATAAAAAAATTAATATAAATAATATTATTATAGTATAGATATCCCTAACTGGTCAAAAATAAGTGGTGTTCGACGGTATTCGACCCCGTATGTTTTAACAAAAGCAATGTAAATGCAAGGGTGACAGACGCGACTTACCCGTAATGTAGACTTTTTTGTCAATGCTTTTCGGCACATAAATCATTTGGGTTCACTCCCAATAACATCTCATTTGCGTACTACTTCTATGTTTGTGCAATTTTTTTGTGTGTAACCGTCTATATATCTTTGCCCTATTTTTCGTATATCCTCAAATCAGATTATTATCAGTTATTTCAGGACAGAACCTGGATTTTCTATGCCACTTCAAAATAACGTATGCTCAGCTTTGTCTTTTGCTTGATTTTGATTTTGAATGGACACTTCTACAACGACGGGAAAAGGTGCACGGTTCGGGTTGGTCGTTTCCTATGAAGAAGAGCCGGCAAGAAACTCTATGGTTACTCTTTTAAAATTATTTAGTTTTTAACTGACTTCAAAAAGGAAGAGGTTCTCAATTCGTCGGAACCTTTTTTTATGTATGTTTCCCGATTACGCGAAGATGGCTGGACTGATTTGTATTTTTTTTTGTTTGAAAGGGTATACTTCCCAGGGTGTCCCATGATCATCAATTCAGGATCTGATGATGGGATCCTGGAGAAATCGAGGGAACTCTTCAAATTTTATAGGCACACTTGAAGTGATTTGGGTATTTTTGTCAGTTACAGTGTAAAATTGTTACTTGACAAAGATTTGTGTGAGAAAAAAAGTCAATGAAACAAACAAAAGTCACCGACTTCCGAAAGTAAAGTTATTTTCCACTTTTTTGTGTTTTTTTGGAAGTCGGTTGTTTTTCTTGCACAAAAGTTTTACATTGTAAGGATGATTTTTCTTTCAGCTGCTACATACATGAAGGTCTTGTTGGTAACTTTTGTATACAACAGCTTATTTTAATAACCAATGAAAATTTGTATCTATATGGTATACAATAACGTACAAAATCCTTAGTAAAAGTTTATGTCAGCATGTCCCTTATCTCCTATATCTACTATACATATACTAACTTATGCCAGCGGCTTCGCCCGCGTGGACCACGATAATTGACCCACGGGATTATCCTACTGGGATGAAAAGTAGCCTATGTGCTATTCCAAACTATAATCTATCTCTGTGCCAAATTTCATCCAGATCCGTTTGGCCGTTCTGGCGTGATTGAATAACAAACATCCATCCATCCATCCAAACTTTCGCATTTATAATATTAGTATAGATAGGTTTAGATGTAAAGGGTAATCTTCAGAACTCCTGATTCCATTCCGAAAATTGTTTCACCAATGAGAAGCTTCACTATCCCCGAGTGTCACTGGTAAAAATTAAAATGTCCTCGTGGGAGAATTTCTGGCCATAACGAAAGCTAAGCCGCAGCCACAATCTAGTTGTGTATAAATTGAGCTGAGCTTATTTTCCAGTCCGTTTGTTTCGATGTAAAATCACTATTTCAATACGTTATCTGTAGAAAATTCATATTTAGTCTCAAAAAAGTATGTTTATCTAGTATCATCTAACATACATATATATATGTACGAAACTGCTATAAAATGCTATCTCCCACCAACAAGATTCGATGCATGTTAACTGAGAGCCGCGGGCAGTCTCCTCAAATGCATCTACTCCAATCTGATGCAGATATCTGTCAAACATTTTGTACTAGCTTTTACTTGCGGCTCCGCTCGCTTTGAGGGCTGAATTGTCTCATGGGAACGTACTACCAGGATGAAAATTATCCTGTTTCCTAAAACAGGTCATGGTCTACCTGGGCGTCAAATTTCATCTAAATTCGTTCAGTGTAAGCTAAAGTAAAGAGTTGCCAAGTATTTATCTGAGTGGCGTGCCATTGGAGAGGTCTATGTCCAGCAATGGACAGCTGAAGCCAGATGATGTTCTTCATCTTCGTCGTATCGATGATCCCCATATACAAGTTGTATGAAGTTCGACCAGAACTCTGCCACCTCGACGGCTTTAGTAATGGCTTCGGACAGGTCCCTCAAGATGCAGGTGGAGTTGCACAAAGAGCAGGGGCCTAAAAAGACCGCTTTAGCAGAATCCCGCAACAGGTTCGTAAAATGGTCACAAAGTGACAATTTATAACATTAACTGCGTCTGCGACCATTTTACGAACTGTAACATGATTCATATTATGATCCTGTTACGCGGCCATTTTAGGCCCCTGGATTGAAAGTGGGACATCGTTTGCAATGTGGTTCTGCAGTCACACTTTCAGGCGTGAAAAATTAAAAAAAAACCGGCCAAGTGCGAGTCGGACTCGTGCACCGAGTGTTCGGTACAAACGTAGTAAGTTTAATTTTTTTTTATATGATGTAACTAAAAATTTACGGTTTTCGCAATTTTTCCTTTATCTGTGCTATAAGACGTTGCTTTTTACCAAATTTCAAGATTCTGAGCTCACGGGAAGTACCCTGTAGGTTTTGATGCCCTTGCGAGTGTCGAAAATTTGCGGAAATTTGCGGCATAAACGGCTGTATCTTTTGATTGCGTCGGCTTAGAAGTTTGATTTTTCACAGCTTCAAGGGACAGTAGCCCTGAGTATTTGATATAAATTCCAGCTTGATATCCACACGTTCCTGAGAAAAAGGGTCTTGACAGACAGACAGACGGACGGACAACAAAGTGATCCTATAAGGGTTCCATTTTTTCCTTTCGAGGTACGGAACCTTAAATAGAGACAGAGTTACTTTTGAATGTATAATATGAGCATGGATAAAGATATATTCGCGAATAAATCGCTGTACCTATACATAAATATAATAAACGACACGATTTCTTGGAGAAATAGACCGTTACGCCTTTCGCTAGTAATTTCCGATACGTATAAGTTTATCAACCTTACTTACATAATACATAACATAATGCCACGCCTACTCTTCCCGAAGGGGTAGGCAGTGTGGATGCTAGTTTTTCCCTATGCCTTCGCCCGCATTTTGTTTGAAAATTTCCCCTGGCAAGATGCTACCGGGATAAAAAACGTATTATAAATTGAATCATGGCCATGGTCTATCCGTGTTTCTTATTTCATCCAAATCCGCTAAGCAATTTACTTTCACAATTAATTATGACAATGGTATGTACTGTCCACATTGAGCCAATTATAATAGGGGCCATGCTTATTGGCATCAACCCAGGCTGCTGCTGCACAAATTCCTTAAAAAACGAAATAACATTATGCCCAACCTGGTAATCGAACACAGGACGTCATGCATCAGCTCTTGCGGTCACTACACCACCGAGGCATAGCATAGTCACAATTTTACCGTAAAAAAGGGTATTTTTTTAAATAAATATTAATTTTAATCCCCAGCTTCACCTTTCATTCTAAACCGTAACTAATCAGCACTACTATAGAAGTCATCCCCCCCGGGCCATTGGCTCAACATATTGTCATAACGTACCATCTGAAGTTAAATTAATATATCCATTATTAACAGGTCCCACACAACTTTGAGATTGTTTACTCCGTGTTGTTTTGTGGGATAAGGCATGAGCGGAGGCGGGTTTCTGAAAGATTGCGGTCGGAAAGTGTTTATTTATTTATGTAATTAATTATTCTGACAATTTATAACATAACTTCAGGCCTGTAATCCCCGAAGGGTTAGGCAGAGGTGTACCCAATTATAGTACACCCACATTTCGCCAGTTATATTTCAGTCACATGTAATAGGGGGCAAATCATCAAACGGGCACAAATCTAGACTTCGTAGCTGCTACTGAGAAATTCCTGATGGAAAAACCCAATAGCGCTTTGCCCGACCCGGGAATCCAACCTAGGACTTTATGTTCAGCAGTCGCGCTTGCGACCACTCGACGAACCAGGCAGTCAAACTATTTATGTAACAAAGACTAAATACAGAAAAGAAAAAGTAACAGAAAAAACATAACCGACTTCCAAAAACAACACTAAAAAATTGGAAAATAACTTACTTTCGGAAGTCGGTGACTATTGTTTGTTTCATTGACTTTTTTGGCACCGACTTCCGAAAGTAAAGTTATTTTCCACTTTTTTAGTGTGTTTTTGGAAGTCGGTTATTTTTTTGAAAAAAAGTTTTTATTTTACCCTTTTTAGTTATCGCAACACACACAAATCCTTGTCAAGTATCAATTTCGCAATTTCTTTTACTTGGATGACATATTTTTTCCAGCTATTTTGATTTAAAAACCAAACTGCTGAACCGATTTTGATGAAATTTCTATGTGACCAATCGGAAACTGTATCCACTCAGATAAAAGAAGAATTTTTCAAATCGGTTCATAAATGATGAAGATATGAGGTAACAAACACAAAAAAAATACAACCGAATTGAGAACCCCCTCCTTTTTTAAAGTCGGTTAAAAATAGGATAGAAAATAAAATATAGTGTGTAAAAGAAGAAGCGATAATGGAATACATAAAGCAATTTAGTTGTTGATTTGCGTTTTTTCAACAGAGCTACTATTTCATAAAAAATAAATTACATATTGTATAGGCATGTGATGCGGAGGAATGAGGAAAATGTCTTTAGAAAAGTGTTGAGTATGAATGTGGCCGGGTACAAGAGCATAGGAAGACTAAAGAAACGATGGATGAACTGTGTGACGGATGAAATGGCTAGAAAGGAGGTGTCTGATGAGATTACGAGTAACAGACAAGCATTTAGGCAAAAGGCATGCCGCGCCGACCCCAAATAAATTAGGATAAGGGATGGAGAATGATGATGAATCTATACTTATATAATTTATCTAATATATCTATACTAATATTATAAATGCGAAAATTTGGATGGATGGATGGATGTTTGTTGCTCAATCACGCCAGAACGGCTGAACGGATCTGGATGAAATTTGGCATAGAGATAGATTATAGTTTGGAATAGCATATAGGCATACTTTTCATTCCGGTAGGACGATTCCTAAACTTCACGCGGGCGAAGCCCCTGGCATAAGCTAATATAATATAAATTTGATTTCGTGAGCATATCATTATTAGTAACAACCCCGTGTGACAAATGGAATTTAAATAATTATTTTATACATATTTAAATAATTTAGCCTGTAATTATTTAAATATGTATAAATTAATTATTTAAATTCCCTTCGTACAACATAAGTCTATAACTTGATCCCCACAACAATGTTCTAGCATACATATTATTGTAACAGTGGACGTAATAATTAATTTTAACGCTCGCGACTTATGCACAAAATATAGTTGACCTGATTAAAAGTTTCCATTATAGCTAATTACTCTAGTTGGGTTTTTGGTGAGGAGAACTACCGGAGTATTCAACGTGGTTGGAGTTTAGTAGGTTGGCAGTGTGGTAGTAATGTCAAGAGTAAATGTCACTGTCAGTTTGACAGCTGTCATAAAGTAAGGTAATGTCAACACTAGGAAGCTATCTTACCTAGCTCGGCTAGGAGACATCCTATTTTTTTTTAATATTGAAATTAACTGTGATGACCACTAAATACTTTGAGCAAGATCTTTTATTAACAGAATAACATTACAAAGAGAAGCATTAATTATTCAAGGAACCTACTGATATAAACTTTGACCGTTGGTCTCATGGTTGTGGTGCTGAGCATGGGGGTGGGAGCGGCAGTATTTTATTCCCAGTTCATTTCAGACAATACATAACATAACATCAAGACTGTGATTTCCGAGGGGTTAGGCTGAGGTGTATCTTTTAATACACCAGAATTTCATCAGTTATATTTAAGTCCCATGTAATAGGGGACGATCCTATTGCCAATAACCGGGCACAAATCCAGACTTCGTGACTGCTACTGAGAAATTCCTGATGGTAAAACCCAATAACACTGTGCCCCACCTGGGAATAGAACCCAGGACCTTATGCTGGTGGTCAGACAATACATTATTCACATTAGAAATTTGTCAGGTCTATAGATGCATGATCTTTGGAAGTTGGTGGTGCAAATAAAGTTGCAGTCTCTATTCCGTTACTCTTATAGTTCATATGATGGCAATCTGACAAGTCCGGGGAGAGATCAGGCGCAGGATTAACGACTTTACGTGTTTTCCGAGACACGGAGGGGTCTCAATACGTAATAGATGGTCACACATCGACGGACCGACTTCGGCAAGAGTAGAACCTTCACTCAAACTGTGGGGTTGACGAGCATTCTTCAAGGGTGCAAGTGAAAGTTTACGTGGTGTCAAAAATACTGTGAACACAAGTATGGATGAGCTAGGACTTATTAATTATCTTGTGAAGAAATTAGCACCGATCACCGTTTTCGAGTATCTCTATCAATTTTTTATTCGACTTCAAAAAAAGGAGGTGGTTCTTAATTCGGTTGTATTTATTTAGGTTATTTACCTCATAAATTTATTGCAACTCAATTAAGTGTGAGGTCCAAGAGCACGTCAAAGTGCTTCCGATGCGAAGGAATGCGGATTTGTGACCGGACTTCTCGCTCCACCAAATGACACCTTTAGATGACAGAGTGAGATAGACATACTCGAAAACGCTGATCTGTGCGTATGAATGTGATTTCAGGAAGTGTTCTACACGATTTTTTGCAGCTATTTTCTTCGGAAGAGAATTATTAGGTCCTAGCTCATTATGACCATTAATCCATCAAATCTCAAGTGTGTATACGGTGCAAAGAGATAAAGAATAGAACGGACATTGGGAATATTTTCATAAAAAAATTTTGGTCCCGAACATTTTCGATTTTGACACACGAATGGTACCTGACAAGCGGGAGTAATAAGTTTTTGGATTAGGTTTTTCTTCGTCTTCTCGTAAATATTTGAATGCGTTTGATGCGGTGTGTCTCCACAGACAATGGACCACCTTCCATCTTGCGCTGCATGTCAACCCGGAGTTTACGCCTGACGCGTAAACTTTTTAAAACTGATGTCATTTGTTTCACGAATCGACATAGCGGCAATAGACATAGAGAGAATGATTAGTCCTAACACCTGCACACTTGACGATATCATGACTGCATCAGCAAGCAGAGTTGGCGTAGCTGAGTTTGGGGCCAAATATATTTGTAGAAAATTTGCCATTGACACGCCAAGAAGAAGAGGAATCCATATTTGTGTGCGCAGTATTTTTGAAACCACATAAACTTCTGTCTAGACCAGCCCTAACTTCGGCCACCTTTTACGATACAATGTAGAAACGGTCTAATTAGCGCTGAGCTGTAATCAAACGCGACGTATGCAAAGCCAGCGGTAATGTTAATTGAATAAGCTTGAAAAAACTGGGCTAAAC
This sequence comes from Standfussiana lucernea, assembly GCA_964057025.1. Lineage (NCBI taxonomy): Eukaryota > Metazoa > Arthropoda > Insecta > Lepidoptera > Noctuidae > Standfussiana > Standfussiana lucernea. Next base: position 13,976,094 of record OZ059798.1, on the reverse strand, counting down.
GTCGTTTAATATGTTAATATGGGTGTGTAAAGTGTTCTTCACTTCGGAAGCAGGACATTTGCATAGCTGTCCGTCCCAGATTGCAATGTTTAAATTTAAATGGCCAGGACCAGTACGTATGTACGTATTTCATAGTATTTTTTCTTTAAGTGTTTTAATTATACAACATTATTTTTAGTATATGCGAAACCAGAATATAGTTTGTTCAGAATAAGTAACTGAATCGATTCCAAGAATTTTTATATCATGTTATATTTTGTCCCAAAAATATTTAAAAAAGGTTACGAGTTGGACACCGAGTGACACTTAGTACCTATCCGCAATCATACGCGCATAACACAGGCATTAGGCGCGGGCGCACAGTGGGGCCGGGCGCCGCGTGGTGAGTATGTTTTTGTACGGACAACCAGGTAACATAACAAGCTTATAACTTTGTGATTTTTCATGATACAGTTTTGAAATTTTGTACATAGATTCTTTACATAAACATACAAGACACGTGTTTCAGGTTTCGCATATACTAAAACTAATGTTGTATTATCTGATGTTTAAGCAAATTTCTATGAGTTTAGTTTTTTTTTAATCAAACGTAAGTTACAGCACGTTCACACGGCTTCCGTCATTGACGGTCCGTCATAAAATACGACGTTAATATTGCGTACGGAATCGTGTTTTATCACGATCTGGCCAAAAAAACGAATTGGTGTTCACATTAGTTCCGTGATTTTTCGGGAGCGAGCGCATCAGCGAATCCGTCACAATAAAATCACGATGTTTTTTGACGTACCTGATTTTTAAAAGACGTTACGTGATTTAAGACTTGTCCGTCATTTTTCACGATCTGTGATGCGTGTGAACACGGGCATTTAAACAGCATTGCCGCCGTCAAAAAAATTGACGGATCGTGAAAAAAGACGATACATAAAAAAAAAACGAATCATCGAATGTGAGCGGGCTGTTACTTAACTACGTTTACACATCCATACAAATATATTCGACATTTCAGGAATTTTCAAAAAATCCCTAATCTATACTTATAAAATCGTTTGTTCTGACTGACTCTCAACTCACAGCTCCCAGCTGACCACTGGACGTATCGGGCTAAAATTTTGGCATACAGGTAGCTATTACCACGCAGCCATCTGCTAAGAAAGAATTTTGGAAAATCCGGGTGAAATAGGGGTTGGAAATTTGTACGAAAATCTGTCACCAAGCGAAGCTGGTGTGAATCGGCACGTTACCTATATTTGTTGAATTTAATTCTTATTTTACTGCCGATTTATTGGCCACCATGTGCTGTTATTTTACTGAATTGCATAAGAAAGACATATTGCACGGTTCAGTGAAACTGTTACAGAAAACTTGCGCTGCATAGCTTTGGACACTGACAGATATTGTACAAAAAATCTGTCAGCGTATGATGTCCACAGCTGGTCCGCAATTTATCCGCACTAGCTTCACTGGCTTCTTACTTAGACCTTCCACGACAGTTTTTATACAGGTTGGAAGGGACACCTACGCTAAAATGGTTACTACGTATTCAGTATTGAAATTTTGTTGGAATCAGCTGATTTTTTCATTTCTTACCGATGAAACATTTCTATGTGTGGGTTGTAAAATGATGTACTGTCACGAGCACCAATATGTAACATAATTAACTCACAACTTCTTATGATGTAATTGTACTCATAATAATTATGAACAACTTTTACTATGGGATCAAACCTAAAATCGCGAAAAAAAAAGCTGCTCCCTACATTTATGTTCGCATAATTCGTCAAAATGTATGGAACAGTATGTTACATGTTATATACTTTCCTAAATTTTAAAGCAATTTTTGCGAGAAATAACGATTGTAACTTGGAGATAGGATCTATTTCATAAAAATATGAATTCCAAAATGCTATGTTCATTACAACATGAAATTTTAATCAAAACAGTAGGAGAAAATCACATTTAAAAGTTGCTTAGTGTTTGTCTCTATGAATAAGGAAAAAACAAAACTAATGACGAATAGCATTGAAAAGACCGTTAGTATCCAGGGAGAAATTATAGAGTATGTGAACTCGTATATCTACCTAGGACAACTGATTTCGTTCACCAGGCAAATGGAGCAGGAAATTGGAAGACGCATAACCAGCACATGGAACAGGTATTGGTCACTCAAAGAAGTAATGAAAAATGACCAATACCCAATATCTTCCAAAAAAAACTCTTCATTACTTGCATTCTCCCATGTCTCACTTACGGCTGCCAAACATGGACATTGACAACTAAAACCCTGCAAAAAAATTAAGGTTTGTCAACGAGGCATGGAACGCAGTATACTGAACTTCAAGAGGAAAGACAAAAAGGGAGCTAAAGATTTGAGGAGGATAACCAAATTAAGTGATCCTACCTTTCACACAAAAATATTGAAATGAAGATGGGCTGGTCATATGCTCCGTGATGAAAATAATAAATGGCCAAAAGCCGTAACTGAATGGCAAATCAGGGATGGGTCTAAAAGAAGTAGAGGTAGACAACGCAAACGCTGGGATGATGACATTGTGGAGACAGCTGGTGCTTTGTGGTCTAGAGACACATGAGACCGTGACAAATGGCCTGAGGGAGGCCTATGCGTCAAAGGACGCGCTGATTGACGAAGACGCCGAAGTGCAATGGTCGTGTTTTGTTTAATTCATATGTTATTGAAATTAGTTTTAGTTTTTCAGTAAATAAAGGCTTTATATTATATTATATTATATTATATTATTATAGAGTTTACATATTGGTGCTCGTGACTGTACTAATGTATACGTGGTACGTGGTTGTCCCTACCACCTTGTAAAAGTAAGTAGTAAGAAAAGTAAAATATCCTAAAGAATGTTCTCACAACCCAACCTAAATAAGCAAGTTCCTCCACCACATTAATAAAGCAGTAACAATGTTTGTCACAAACAGTAGGTACGACCGACACAACGTCATAATTCTCGACAGCTACACAGAGCACACAAAGAAGGGATTTCCACACAAGCTTCGTCAAAATAAGCGGCCAGACACGGGTATAAAAGCTGATATTTTTACTAGAAAACGTTTTACTACCACTATTATTATTGTATGTAGTATTATAGTACTACAACGATATATTTATCAGGAACAAAGAAATATAACCAGGATCCTGGTTGGATTTCTTGATTTCTTCAAATTCAGTTTAAAATAAAGTCGTCTGAAAATAAAATAAAAATATCCTGTGGTTGCTTTTTATTTAGTATCCTTGTATGTAGAGTTGCTTTTAACAAAAGTACACCCTACAGAAAGCCCTGGGATAGTCATTCAAAATCTCTTCTCTCTTTCTGTGAAGGAATTGTTTCCGTATCCTTTAATGCGGAAGGAAATCAGTTGAAAACTGCACTCATTCATGCTATAATACTCGTATATACTAGAAAATGTGAACGATATAAGTAAATACATTAAAAAGTACCATTATTATTATTGTTTCATTATCCTTTTCCGTCGTCACATCTTAATTAGAATCCATGAGGCAAACTTTCTCTGACACTCATGAACCAACAAGTTACAGCCTGTCTCCAAAGCCAGCCTACAATTTAGCCTACCACAGTGTAAATCAAGCGTGTGCCATACTGGGGCCTCGCTCAAAAGTAAACTACTTTAAATTAATTAAGGCAGTGTTTGTTTTCCTCCCCGCTCGGCGTATTACATCAATCACGGCGTATTAATTCACTGACGACCAAGTTTCCCATACGCCGGGAGTTGGGAATACGAAATTGCGTAGTGTGGGAATAATACGCCGTTTCGGGTTGGTGCTAGTTTTGGGTCTAAATATTTTATAGTTTTGTTTATTTACAGCTCTGTAGAAAACAATAACACATTAATTTATGAAAACAATTTACGGAAATGTTTGCTCTTTGCTCAGGTTTTTTACATTAATCAGGGTATATTAGTTCACTGATGAACAATGTTCAAAAACGCTGGGAGTTGGGAATACAAATAGCATATTTTTAGAATAATACGCCGTTTGGGGTTCATTCTTTTCGTTTTAAGAATAGTTTGAGCGGATTTACGTTTAGTTGTCAAAACTGCTTTATTTAATTAATGAATACCGAATTTATAACACAAATTAAGCCTATGTTTGTACCCAACGACGCGTATTCGGTACATCAATCAGAGAATATTAATTCACTGATGAATAAGTTTTCATAATAAGCTTGGAGCCGGGATTTGGAAATACGAAATAGTGTTAGGGATATAACTCTGTTTCGGACTACAAAGTAACGAGGTCATCTTATTAAAATATAGTCATAACTGAGAGCCTAGACTTCTACGTACGGTATTTAAAAAAATAAGTGGTGTTAGTTGGTACACGCACCACATAAGAACGGCGGAACCGATTCTTTTTGTATTAGTCCAACCGAGGGGTTTGGTTGGTTTAGAAAAATGGAAAAAAAACTCAGAGATTTTTTCTATGGCATTTTTGTACGAAGAGGAAGGATGGTCGTTTTTAGTCTATACACTCGACGTCTGTCAGGTCAGCAAGGTAGTAATAAAAACTGGCCATCTGTTTTGTAATAATAATATCATCATAATATTTGTTGTCTCCAAGTATACATCAATCAGTCCTTAATTAATTTACCTCGACTAAGTTTACTTCGTGTAATCCGGGAGTTGGGACATGTGGGTACAATTCGCCGTTTCGGAATAATTTTTATATTTACGTATAAAATTTAATTATGCGTATATTTGTACTGACTTCATTAACTCTATATTTGATTATTAATTCTATATTTGATTATGTAATGTGACTGTGTGTGCATAATTATTTAATTTAATCAGTCTGTGAAACTTCAAATAAATGATTATTTATTTATTAACGGTTTGATCGATTTTGATGTTTTTTTTGGACTAATTGGGTCACCTGGATGGTTTTTAGCTACAGGTGTATAGCGATAGGTGGCGCTGCTGACGACAATTGGGACAAAACAACGCCTAGTAAACATTATGTTTACTGCCCGTTGTCCAGGAGTTGGGGCATGTGGGTACGTAACTAAGTACGATACGCCGTTTCGAAATGACTAGAACTTTTGAATATTGTTGAAATCTTCATTCGAATGATGACGAATTGGAAATTGCATTTTGACAAAATTATTGTTTGTTATTTTGATCTTCTTCTTAGCGTGTATATGATAATTCAAATTAAGTCAGCTTAAAATTTGGCGACGAGTTTGGAACTTTCAGTAGCGTCATTTTTCATTTCATTTATTCAATAACAATTAACAAATTGTGTCTGCGTCCATCAGCTCCTGTGATGAGCAAACGACAGGACAGGCAGGACATGATATCAAGTGTCTCATTGTTTGTGGGGCAACACCACATTTAAACTCCAGGGCAGAGTCATTTATGAATCTCCACCTGAAGAGGTTTTCCTTGCTTCGGCCAACCTGTGTCCGGAGTCTATTTAAAGACTTCCAGGTCAGCCCACGCCAGCCAACTGCAACTCGTGTCCAGGTGGGAGATTTTATTAAGGTAGGCTATTTTGATTGTAACTTTAAACAAACACTGAGTTGCTGTTTTCGTTTAATTCAGAAATCAGCTAGTCAATTTAAAAAGACATTGTTATCAATTTTTAATACCAGAAAAATCTTGTTAGTTGTGATCAATAATAGAAGATACTAGTACTCGTAGGACGTAGGCTACGTACGATATTTTTTCAACTTTTAATACTTGACACTTGATAACAAAGAGCTATTTAAACATTGATTAAAGTTATGAGACACTTCAAAGTCAAAAATGTGTGGCTAAGCAGACGTTAAACATAACTTAATGTTATTTTTTAACAAATAATTCGTTAAATTCGTTCCAGGCTCCTGTTCTACACAGGTAGCGAGCTACTCGTCATGCAAACACTGTGTCCTCATATATCATTCATATTTGACTACACCTGCGATGACTACCTACGATTTTGGACGCGTAATGTCGAACATTTGTTATCTACGAATGATGTTCCTGTGATTTTATCCTTTGTACACTTGTAGGTACAGCTAAAGCGACGGAAGCGGCTGAATAAGCTAGTTCATGCATAAATGAGCCTAATGACGTTTGCGTCGTCCTCACTGCTGGGGAAAAAGCTTTTCCTCTGGGAGATGCAGTTAGTCATAATCCACCAGTCGGACTTAGTGCGGGCTGGTACATATCACCATATCCACGTTTTACTCAAATTTGAGTAAAACGCCTGCCGTGCCTGCCTATGTTCCAAGCCATGACCATCGTCTGCCTAGCCTTTCCCCAACCATGTTGGGGTCGGCTTCCAGTCTAACCATATGCAAATGGATATCAGTATTTTACATCGAGCGACTACCTATCTGACCTCCACAACCCAGTTATAACTGGGTAATACGATACCTCTTGGTAAAACTGTTCCAACCCATGACCAAGCAAGTAAGTGGGGCCACTGGTTGGTCCTATAAAGCTCGAACGGAATAATTGTTATTTTTGGGTATATTGCCTAAATAAACATCAAGGTTTGGCCACAAAAAGGAACGCTTATTCTTTTTATGACTAAAATAATTTTATTATTTTAATATCTTTCGAAACTAAACAGTACGCACAGGCTTTAGACTGAAAGTAAGCTACAAATCCACTTTATTTGTTTTTAGTCCGAAGAACGTAACTGCCTTCGACTTAGAAAATTAATCAAAGCATGGCTACCGAATTTTAATTTTTTTATATTAAAATTTTCATTTCAAATTCACAGTCAGCCGGAGTATAAAATACATATTTCTGATACCTTTTTATACGTTTATACTATTTCACAGAACTATATCGAAACCAAAAATATTGCGTAAAAAAAAACAATGAATGATAGAGTGAAATATACTGTGGTGTGCCTTTTGAAACTATCTATGTGATTGTGAAAACAGAAGTAAAAAACAATAAGTGGTAATCTAGTTATTCACAAAAACAAATCTAAAAATTTAAATAACGAACTATAAAGAAAAAACACAGTGTCGCGTAGTTGGAAAGGATCGCGTTCTGTGTCGATCTGTGTCTCACCGTGTCACCGCGGCCAGCGACAGCAGAGGGAAGCCCCGCCCACCAGCACTGTGTCGCACATTGAACACAGTCGAACGAGATCTATAAATTTGCCAACTTGTCGTCAGTACAAATAACCATGGATTTTGATAATGTAACGCAACGAAGACGTAAAACCTTAAATAGCTCTCCTAATTCTTCGTTCGATTCCACCAATTCTGAATATCTTTCGACGAGTCTACCACCAATTGCAACCGGCTTAAGCTGCGAAGAATTTGATAGACTAAACGGAGAAATTGAACAACTGAGAATGCAATTAAATACCGCTAACAACGAAATAGATAACTTAATCATGGAAAACGGCACTTTGAAAAAACAAACACTTGAACAACTAAATACCATAGCGCAATTAAAAAACCTATGTAGCGGACCAACTAGTAGTTCAAAAAAATACTCAACTTCGAAAAAGAAGAAATGTAAGGTACAAAAGCTTAACATTACGTACAAAAAGAAACTTGAGACAAGTTTAATTGATCTTGAGACAAAATCGGTTAAAGAAAACATAACAGATGGCGCTGCAAGTAACACGAGCCTGAGCGGGTCACCACAACACAACCCTAGCTTGAAGAAGTGTGATCAGGGCATAACAGATGGCGCTTTACGAAATCTGCATGGAGAATACGAAGTAAGCAATAACAAACAACTGCTTAACACCATACAAACTAAATCTATATCCCAGCTAACTATAGTTGGAGGTCAACAGTTCACAGGGCTTGCTTCACTTCTTATACAATCTAGAAAAGACTCAAAGTACGGGAATCATCACATTTCTTCCACAACAAAACCATATGCCTCCACAGAGGAAATTCTTAAACCTATTAATGAAATGGAAGATTCCGATGATAATTGGATAATTATGTGCATAGGAGAAAACGACACTAACCCGAGTAAAGTAATAATAGAATTAGTTACCATCCTGAAATCCTTTCAAAAGACTAACTTGTTAGTGTTTAGTGTTTTACGGAACAGATATTTAAATCAAAGTATGTTAAATAACAACTTAAAAACAATATGTGACAACTTTAAAAATTGCTCATTTATTAATCTAAAATGTAATTACCCGTATGATAAACTGTATTATTTATTAGATGTGTGTAAATTAGTTAACTTAAAGATTGACTCAAATTATTATGACAAAACATTTTTGTGTTGTAAAAATCTTATGTTACTAAGGCACAAGGCTAAATTAGAAAGCACAAACATTCCTAAAAAGGGCACAATTCCATTCTTCTTTAAGTCGTCTACAAATATACAAGGTAATAATAATTGTACTGCCTCTTTGAGCAAACTGGAGGTGATAACCACCGGAACTCACAAGAAGGGAACCATACCCTATTATTTTAAAAAATCTACTCCGTGTTTAAGGGCACAGTCTGATACAATATTGCCTTCACAAGCGAATAAATGTTTTCGCCCCTATTCCGGAATTCAACTTTAGAATATTTCACCAGAACATTGCCGGCGCGATAAATAAAACCGAGGAATTAACGTTTGCAATTAACGAACTGTCTCAAAATGGTAGAAGAATAGATGTGGTGTGTTTGACTGAAACTTTCATGAAAAAAGGTACAGAAATGCTTTTGAAAATTCCCGGTTATAAATTAGTTGCATCATATTCACGTGACACTAAACGAGGAGGGGTATGCATATTAATTAATAATAATTTAAAATATAAAACTTTGACTAATATTAATGACTTAGCATGTAAACTCAATTTTGAATGTTGTGGCGTCGAAATTAATAAAATTATGATTATTTGCTTATACAGAACTCCAAACAGTATCCCACAAATATTTCTTGAGAAACTTGAACAGTTACTAGTAAGCCTCACTAGAAAACATAGAAAAATTATTCTTTGTGGCGACTGGAACTTGGACATCTTAAAACCAAACAAGAGTAGCGAAGACTTGAAGAGTATGTTAAAAAATTTTAAAATTGAAATGCATATCAAAACACCAACGAGACAATTGTCATGTCTTGATCAGTTAGCAAGCAATATTAAGCAAGTTAAAGCGGAGGTGCATCACCTTGCCTTGTCTGACCACGAAACAGGTCAAACGCTATCGCTGAAAACTACAAAATCATCCGAAATATTCAGCTGGTATGAGAATGTCAGAGATTATAGTAGAGAAAATATGGACAAGTTCAAAAGTTGTATGTCATCGCTTACCTTCTCAGACGTATACGAAAAAAAAAACCTACAAGAAGCGTTTGCTGAATTTCATGATTTATTTAAATTATTTTTCAATCTATGTTTCCCAATAAACAAAATAAAGAAGTCTAATAAAAAAGGGAACCATAAATGGTTGACGAAGGGCATAAAAAGATCCTGTATAAGGAAACGGTCGCTCTATCTCATCCAACTACACAATAAAACAAACAGAAAAAAATCAAACAAACACTATAAATCATACAGCTACATACTCAAAAAGTGCATTTATAAATCTAGACAACTACAGAATAAGAAATATCTTGACACTAATAAAAATATATGTAAAGCCACATGGACAGTGATTAATGAAAACATTGGTGACGTTAGTACATTAACACAAATTGACAAAATAATCAACAATAATCGGACATATGAAGACCCTAAGGAGATAAGTGACAAATTTAATCAGTTTTATATACAATTGACAAATAGCAAGAATTTTAAATATAATAAAGACGAGATAAACAAAACTATCGAGACTAATAGCGAACATACAATATTCTTAAAACCAACTGATGCGATGGAAATAGTTCAAACAATTAAAAATCTTAATAACACAAATGCAGCAGGAGTGGATGACATAACAACCAATGTTATTAAATTATGTGCACCATACATATGTCAACCACTGTGTTATCTAATAAATTTATCATTTGAGGAAGGTGCATTTCCACACATATTGAAAAATTCAGTTATTAAGCCGCTTTTCAAAAAAGGAGAAAAAACTGACATGAATAATTATAGGCCAGTGACGCTTATACCAATCATGTCAAAAATCTTTGAGAAAATTATGCTCAAAAGGCTTCAAGACTTTACAACAAGTTTTCGGATATTTAAAGATGAGCAATTTGGGTTTAGACAGAATAGTACCACTTCATTGGCATGTTTCAATTTGATCAAAATTGTCACCCAGGCTATAAATGATGGTTTACCAATCGTGGCGATTTTCTTAGACATGAGTAAGGCGTTCGATTTTGTAGACCACAAATTGCTCTTACATAAACTAGAAAAATACGGAATACGAGGCAAAGCAAACGACTGGTTGAGAGATTATCTAAATGACAGAAAACAATGTGTGGAAATTTCTAAAATACATAATAATAAGAAGGGCTTACATAGAAGTGAATATCGACTAAATAATTTTGGAGTGCCACAGGGTAGTGTATTGGGACCTTTTTTATTCCTCTTATATATTAACGATCTCCCAAATATGATTTGCCATAACACAATCTTGTTTGCCGATGACACAACTCTCATTGTGAAATGTGAAAATGCAGACACGTATGAGCAAGACATAAACAAAGCATTAGACAAAATAATACACTGGTTACATTCTAACAACTTACAAATTAATATGGAAAAAACTAAAATGATCCAATTCCAAACCCATAAAAGAAAGCCATTGACGTTAAAGGTTAAATATAATGACACTATGATTGAACAAGTGGCAAGTACTAAATTTCTAGGGATAATGTTGGATCAGAATTGCGACTGGAAAACACACGTCGATTACGTCTGTGATAAACTCGACAGATTTGTATACGCAATAAAAAGATTAAGAGTCACGGTATCAACAGAAGCTGCTCTTTGTGCTTATCACGGATACGTTTCGTCCGTACTCGCTTATGGTCTCTTGTTGTGGGGTAATTCGGTGGAAATTACAAAAGCGTTCAGAGTACAAAAAAAATGTATACGTGCAATCTGTGGGGCCTGGTATACGGATAGTTGTAAGCCTTTGTTTAAAAAGTGCAATATTTTGCCATTGCCGTGTATGTACATTAGAGAATTATGCCTATTTGTAAAACAACATCCAGAATATTTCATTAAACACAAAGATGTAACCAAACGAAATGTAGTTCCTAGAAATAAAAATAAATTTAAACATGAGCTCTGTGTACCGCAATGTAGGCTCGAATTGTATAAAAGGAACTCGTACATAAATGCTGTAAAGGTATATAACAAATTACCGGACGCTTTTAAAGACCTACCTTTGACCAGGTTTAAAAAAAAAGTAACGCAATGGTTAAAAGACAAATGCTTTTATAATCTTAATGAATACATGTCACATCGCGGAGAGGGAAATACAAATCAATAATATTGGTATATACCTTATAATAATTACTGATGTTCGAATTAATATTTATGACATTATCAATTACAATTTACTATTTTTTATACATATATTCTTAATCTGACATTTTATTAAACTTTATCTCTGATGACATAGGTATAACTTTGACATCAATGAAATAATTTATTTTTTCCTATATATGCATGACATCTATTATTATTATTTTATTTTTGTTCTAAATGCACATAATTAGAACAATAACGTGGTGCATATTAAAATTATATACATATTTGCACACCATATGTAATGGTAGAATGTAAAGGGCCCATTATAGTTTTAAGATCATACATTGTAAACCTACATTCTGGCAAATAAATAGATTTTGATTTTTTTTTTTTGCCGTGCCGTTACACGTTTTCAGACCACTTCTTAGAAATCGGGGTGAACTTCGACTTGAATAAAATTCGACGTAAATTCTAATCGAAATTCTTCGTATATGCTACCCGATTTCAGCTCACAATCGAAACAGTGTTGCACAATACGCTTCCACATGCGACATACTTATGAAAGTTTCGACCATTTAATATATTGAAATAGTTTGTGCCGCGAATGCTGTTTACATGTCGTAATAGAATTGGTTTTAAGGAGTTTCGTAAGACTTTTCATGTTTTTGACTTAATTTGTTACGATGAAGTGCTCACAGAAACTTGGAACGAATATATTTAGGTACCTGCTTTCATGATATAGGAGCTTGTGGTTAACTAATACGCTCGTGGCTAAAGAAGCGCGTGCCAATGATGTTAAAAAGCATCTGCCACAGTTTATCTAAAGATTAGTGTATCCATTGTCTTTGAGAGCATGTTGGTACCACTCAGTTTATTTCTTCCTTTATCGTGCGGTTAGTGCCTAACCTGGTGTCAGAGTTTTATGCCGCCCATGGTACTCTGACTTAGCTTTACATGCCGGCGAGATCGAGAAAGGTTTCTCATTCATGCTGGTTCCCTCACGATGTTTTCCTTCACCGAAACAAATGATAATTATACAATACGCACATGCATCCGAAAAATCAGAGGTGGTAGGTTCGAACTCGAAACCTTTGACGTGGTAGTCCGACGTCACACCACTAGGCTATCACTGCTCATCTCTGTTATATCTGCTCACTCAGTTAGCTGTCATGGGAATATTGATGACAGTCGTTACGGGTGGATAGAAACCTCAAAGTCTGACCCATTTTCCATATAAAACAAGTTAAATTTCAAAATGTAACTGAATATGGAAAGCGAAATACGTTGTAAGTTCAACAGCTCTCAAAATTATACCTTTTATTCTTTTGTTTCGAATGTTAGAATACCGCATTTGCACTACACATTGTTTGAACTTTTTGAGTTTGTTAGTTTTATATTTTTGAAGTCTGGATGTAGGGTGGTTATCCTCTATGGAAATACTAATTCGATTCTAGCTACATTATCCCCGAGTGTCATAGAATACAATTAAAAAAATCCCGTGGAATAATTTCCAACCATAACGCGTAAAACTTATTTTTTAACCGATTTCAAAAAAAATCTTCGTCATTTATGAACCGATTTGAAAAAAATATATTTTATCTAAAAGGATATACTTTCCGATTGGTCCAATAGAAATTTCATCAAAATCGGTTCAGTAGTTTGGTTTTTAATTCAAAATAGTTGGAAAAAATACGTCATTCAAGTAAAAGAAATTGCGAAATTGATACTTGACAAGGATTCGTGTGTGATACGATATCTAAAAACCGGGTAAAATAAAAATAAACTTTTTTGCATAAAAATAACCGACTTCCAAAAAAAAAACACAAAAAAGTGGAAAATAACTTTACTTTTGGAAGTCGGTGGCAAAAAAGTCAGTAAAACAAACAATAGTCACGGACTTCCCACTTTTTTTTTTAATAATTATATCATCTGTCATGTCTTCTCTGTCCCACTGCTTGGCAAAGCCGTCCAGCACGGTTTTCCAATTTTGTTTAACATTTGCATTCGGATAAAAACTAGTAAATTAATATTGATCTGCTTATTATTAAATACGCCCTGGAAAAAGAGTCGATTCACTTTTTCCACTAACTACAGTAAAATATATAAACACTTTTATACGCCATCCATGTTTCAGTAACACGACCAACCGATCTATTTCCCCCAATTTGTTGATATTACCCCAATTTGTTGTTTATTCGTTATTTCCGGCCTGAAAACTAAATAGCAGCAAAAACATTGAGTTTTGGAGCAGGCATCAGCGCTGTTCGGAACGGCAACGAAAGCTGACGGTATGTCAATGTTTGCATGCCAGTCGATTGGTGCAGAGTAGGAATTACAGTTTGATCACTATACACTAGTGGTTACACTGACTAGAGCAGTGGTGGGCAAACTTTCCTCATGGGGGGCCAGAAAGTTGAAACAATTTCGGAGGAGGGCCAGAATTATAGCAAAAATGCATTATAATTTGAAATCTTTTAATCATAAAAATAAACATTACACACCAAGTTATTTACAAATTACAATTTAACTTGCGACCCGCAACACATGAACTACGCGGCTAGTATCGCTGGCTTCTTTACCTATGCATCTATTATTCTACTTCATACTGCTGGTCCGACAAAATATAATTATAGTGGGCCATATTGTATTCATTTTGAAAGAACGTCGGCGGGCCGGAGCTGGCCCGCGGGCCGTACTTTGCCCATCACTGGACTAGAGTGATACAATGCGCATTCTGGCTAGCCAGCCCCGATAGAAACTTTGGGGCAAGTTTATATTTCGCTTCGGATTGAGCTATTCTCTTTTGATATCGTGTCAGTCCGTGAGAAGATTATTATTTTATCCTGTCATTGTGTATGTCGTCGCAGACGGCACAATCAAGAGCTAGTAAGCCCAAAAACATGACTTTTCACAAAGAGCACTGTTTCGTGCGCCCTCAATCACCATTCTTTGCAAACTGATTTGTCGAATCGAATTACCCATAAATTCTAGATTTATCTTCCAGAAAGATAACATACCTGATGTTTCGGGACGCGTTAGTGAAGTATTTATAAATTTCACTTAAGAAAGTAAGTACAGAGTTAAAACTGTATTTGTTTAACTAACTGATCTTTCTACACTGTGGCAGCAAGCTTCATTACTTTGTAATCGATTGTACAATCGCCAATTTGGCAGTTTATGGTAGTTTTATTTCCCTGCAACAGTTTTTTTATGCTGACCTGATTATTTATGAGAAAAATACTAGCAAAAAAGGTAAGAATTAAATGCAATGTTTATTGGCAATTTCATATTTCATCTGTTGGTCTAGAAGTGGCAATCGCGACTGCATGCGAACCCAGGAAGTTCGATTCCCGGGTCGGGAAAAAAATTGTTGGGTTCTTTCATCAGGAATTTCTCCGTAGCAGCCACGGAGCCTGGATTCGTGCCCGGTTGATGGCAATAGGCTCGCCCCCTATTGCACGGGACTTAAATATAACTGGCGAAATGTGGGTGTACTATTAGGTGCACCTCTGCCTAATCGTTCCGGGATGCCAGGCGTTATGTTATGTATGTATCTAAAGTAGATCTAATGGAAATCTGTTAACACGCCTGAAATACGATTTCCAGTCACCAGTAACAAGGATGTAGCGAACTGTAAGCCATATCCGATGGAACTAATCAATTAGTCAATAGAGAGACTACATTCAATGCTTATTAGGTGTAATAAGATGCTTGTATCTTGATTTGAATATAATAAGCGACATATATTATGCAGGTGTATGTTAACGTTTGTTATATTAGCCTGGCATATGTTTATTTTGAAAACGTTTTCCATACATATAGATAGATGGTGTATACTTTATTATGCACACTATACAAAGGGCTTTGAATTATTTGGCCGGCCTAACTTCCGCTATTTTACTTTATTTTCAAAATAGCGGCCACGCATAAAACTTATATCAATCAATACAAACAAGTTTTGTATGAGACTAAATCTTCTATAGCGTCACGTTTCCGAGATATAAGCCATCAAAGTTACAATATTCGCCATCAGCAGAACTTTGACAGCTTATTTAGCAGAAATGTGTCGCTTTCTTGTCGCTTTAGAAGACTTTGTCTCATACCATACTTGTTTGTATTGATGCCAGCTATTGATTGCTATAGGTTTTATGTGTGGCTAATAAAACCAATGTTGTAATGATTGTGCAATCTGTGAATAGATTCTAACTGGGATAGCTTATATCTCGAAAACGTGACGCTTTAGAAGATTTTATCTCATACAAAACTTGTTTGTATTGAAACCAGCTATTGATTGATATAGGTTTTATGCGTGGCCGCTATTTTGAAAAAAAGTGCAAGGGCTGAAGTTAGGCAGGCCACGCTTCATACAAAAATCTTCCAGCCCCATTCAATATAGGTATACATAAAAGAAAACATTTCATATAGGTTGGCTCAATGAGCGGTATTATCGCTAAAAGCAATCTATTCAAGACAACCTTTGGATGGAATAGAGGAAGAGGGAGAAACAATACTGCTGGAATTACCAAGCATAATAATAAACGTTTTTCCGTCTCTAACTACCATTTTGATGTCACTCTGTATGTGTGCTTGTATGTATAACACGCGACGTTTTAATAACAACACCTGTTTAACTTGTTCAACCCGTATTTTTATGTTGCGAGTAGGTGCAGTGGAGAAGCAACTTTACTCGGTCTTTCATTTATTATAAAAAAAAACTATGTTAAAAAAAACCGACTTCGGTTTTTTTTGCAAAAAAGTTTTTATTTTACCCTTTTTAGTTATCGTATCACACACAAATCCTTGTCAAGTATCAATTTCGCAATTTATTTTACTTGGATGACATATTTTTTCCAACTATTTTTATTTCAAAACCAAATTACTGAACCGATTTTGATGAAATTTATATGGGATTAATCGGGAAGTAGATCCATTCAGATAAAAGAAGAATTTTTCAAATCGGTTCATAAATGACGAAGATATGAGGTAACAAACACAAAAAATACAACCGAATTGAGAACCTCCTCCTTTTTTTGAAGTTGGTTAAAAAATTGCCCTTACAACTATCATTACGGATTTGTCGTACCTAATGTGATAGTGCGGTTTTTCTTCATATCTACATTGTATAATTGAAAATTAAAAATGTATCCAAGAAACAGTATAATTTAATGGTCGTCATCGAAACTCTAAAAAAATACCATACAAGGCCTTGTTGAACTTCTTCAGCAGCTGAAAAACTTTTTTTCATGAGACCTCTAAAATATAGACCTAAGTATTTTGATAAATGATTCCTCGGGACCATTCATCTTGATCTTAGGTACCTTGGGAGATATACGACATTATCGCTTTTTACGCAGGCTGCCTATTTTTTTACCTAAAACATTCTTATCTGTAAAAGATGAAGATCTTATTTTGGGAAAAAAGATCTAAAAAGTAAAAGAGAAAAAAGAATGACTACTTCGTTGGTCTAGTTGGCGCAAGCGCGACTGCATGCGGTCCTGGGTTCGATTCCCGGTTCGGGCAAAATGTTATTGGGTTTTTCATCAGGGATTTCTCCGTGGCAGTCACGGAGTCCGGATTCGTGCCCGGTTGATGAAAATGTTAGTTATTCATCCAAAATTATTTTATCGCATTCAAAGTATGCTCCTTCAGAAACGATACATTACGCCAACGAATAATCTAATCATGAAAACATTTTTTAAACGCTTTTTCATTGAGTTCAGTTCTCGCCGCGAATTCTCTTTTATGTCTTCTACCGAATGAAAACGGGTGCCACGAAGTGGTAATTCGAGTTTAGGAAAAAGAAAGAAGTCGGCTGGAGCTATATCTGGTGAATAAGGTGGTTGTTCAATGGTATTTGTTGAGTTTTTGGCAAAAAATTCGTTTACTGTGATGGCCTTGTGCGAAGGCGCATTATCGTGGTGCAAAATCCAAAAACTTCTTTCCACAAATCTGGCTTTTTTCGTCGAATTTGCTCTCTTAAACGCCGCATTACGCTCAAATAAAATTCTTTGTTTACTGTCTGACCTTCCGGCAAGAATTCAGAGTGCACAACACCGCGATAGTCAAAGAAAACGGTCAACATGACTTTGACTTTTGATCGACTTTGGCGAGGTTTTTTCGGTTTCGGTCAAGTTGGAAGGCGCCTCTCCGAAGCTTGTTGACTAGTATGCATGTCAAACTCGTATACCCACGTCTCGTCACCAGTAAAAATGCGTTTCATGAATGTTGGGTCGGAATTGACTCGTTGTAGCATGTCCTCAGCGACTCTTAAGCGATTGAAATTTTGGAGAAAATTCAGGTCTTTTGGGACTAGTCGAGCGGCAACATGTTTCAAACCCAAGTGATTATTTAAATTGACTCATGAGACACAAAAAGTTCAGCGGCTATCTCTCTCAAGCTTGAATGAGGATTTTTAGTCACTATTTCCTTCACTTTTGCGATGTTAACTTCAGTTGAAGACGTTGATGGCCTACCAGAGCGAGGCAAATCTTGCATCACATCTTGACCACTTTTGAACGCTTTGTACCACTCCTAAGCACGTGTTTTTGATAAAGTCGATTCACCGTAAGCCTTCTGTAACATTTTCAGGCACTCTGAACACGAAATTCCATTGGTGATGCAAAATTTAAGACAACCTCTTTGTTCGATGTTTTTGTCCATTATGAAATTCGCAATACACACTAGATATGATCTAACTAAAAACAGCACTGTATTTTATCTAAATAACAGATGCAACTCAAACTCCGCGCCAAAATGGAAAACAGTTGTGCCAATCTAACAAAAAAAAAAATTGAGTTTGAAACCATAAACAAATCATCCATTCCCGATACTTTTTTGAGTGAATGTTAAATAAACCAACGAACTAAATAAACAACAAAACGTTTAGGCGTCTAGTACTCCTCCACATCGCTGCCATCCGAAAACGGGCCCAGAAGACTGTGTTCTATCTAAATCTTGTTAACCATCCTTCTTACATCCCTATTCCCTTTATATCCTTACCGCTTCCTAAAAAGTTAAAACCAAGTAGGTTCAAATAACATGGCACGCTAATAAGTTCTAACTTCTGTACACACGATACTGAAAACAAACCAAAACATATCGCTTTAATCAAAACAAAAAAGGTAGGCATCGAACTTGTCTAGCGCACTGCCGGCCGAGATAAACATGTCCATAGAGTAATCATGTTTTAAGCTCCTTCTTTTTATTGTGTCGATGGCAATCTAAATTGTGTCAGCCCAGAACTGAGCCACTAGTTTGGCGCCTTCAGCAGCGTCCATCAGTTCCTGTAATGAACGAACAACAGGACTCGCAGGACACGATATTAAGTGCTATCGTTTGTGGAACAGCACCACATTTACACTCCAGGGCAAAGTCATTATATACATATATACTCTAATTGACGTAGGTTCGATCTCCGAGTTTTGTGTGTTTTACGATTAAGAGTTCCGCTAAGTGTTTTACGTTGCAAAATTTTTATAAAAGCAGCCCTGTGCTTGGATTTGTGTCCTGTTGTTCCTACTGTCTCCAGATGTTTTAAGCTTTCACGGTTTACAACTAACAATTACACTGTCTTACCTTCCTTGGGATATCTTCCGTGATTTGATTTGATCTGATGAGTCATCCAGCGATCATGGCACTTGCAACAGCGTCGAAATATTGGGACCTTATAATAATTAAAAATCACGGATGATGGCCCGTAAGTGACAGTTTTTAGTACAATCGAGCATGGAGCATCGAAATCTAACCATACATCAATCTATCATTTCAGTCCTGAACAGAGGAATCTGTCAGTTTGGCCTGACCCTTGAAAAGTCATGCTTTACTGACATTCTTCGTCATTCCGGCTGCCGAATACCCGTTTGCTCGAGGTTGTTTTTTCAAGAGATTTGGCGAAACGAAATGTACCAATAGGAATTAAGTTAAAAGATAATCTGCTGTTTTTCCATCTATGACTTAAAACAACTGCATAAGGGTTTATAAATTAAGTACTTCGCAATGTATAATACAAATGCCATAAAATTGTAGGTATGTATAACATAATTCCCACTTCTTCTTCTTCTTTATCGTGTCGATGATTCCCTTGTTCCAAATTAATTTTGACCAGAACTCTGCCACCTCGATGGCGTAGGTGGTGGCTTCGGACAGGTCCCTCAAAGTACAGGTGGTTTTACACATAGAACGGTACAAGAGATGAGCCATAGTTTGTGTTGAGGCATCGCAGTCACACCCAGCTTCATCGGAATCAAGTTGTGACTGCAGCGGCTCACCTGGCTTCCCAATCAGTTTAGGGTCTTCCAGGTGGGCCATGGCAACAGGTGTCCCGCTGGGATGATGATGATAATTCCCACTTCCACCTCTCTATGAGAAAGAGGGTGCCAATGTGGTAATGTGGTACTTAAATGTGGTAATCCACTACGCAGGCCCAGTGCGGTTCAGTAGGTGGAGGTATAAACGAGTCTTAAACAGGAGTTTCGCATCTACTCCTATCTATCCTATGGCGTGTTATCAAAGGTGTGTGCGAGCAAAGTTAAATGCGTTCAATTTAAGTTCTACCGGTTCGCCAGTGAGAGAGAGAGTTTCTTGTAATTCTGTTAAAGACACACAACTTTTATAATTACATGGTGCATCGAATTACAGCGTTTTGAGAGTACCAATTAATACAATAATGCCAGACTGTAACTGTCCCACTGAATCTCTGTCATTCAAATGTATGTGTGTGTGTGTATGTCAATGTCTGTCTGACTGAGGCCCATGGGCGGCATAAAAACTCTAACACCAGGTTAGGCTCTAACCACACGATAAAGAAGAAGACTGTCCCACTGCTGGGCAAAGGCCTCTTCTCATACAAAGAAGGCACGAGCATTGATCACCACGCCTGCTCAAGACGGGTTAGCGATTTTAGACTTATATTAATTATAAGTCCAGGTTTCCTCACGATGTTTTTCCTTCACCGATCTCTGTGATGTCCACGATATACATACTTAGAAAAGTAATATAAAGGGTGTAATAACACTCTTAACGAAGTTGAAGGCACTTGCTCTCTCCGTCATTGCGATCTTTTTTGTTCTGGACCATAACTGGGTACCTTCTTGTTATGGAGATATTGCAGGTTAAAGTTCCAACTTTTTAATCGACTTCAAAAAAAGGACGAGGTTCTCAATTCGGTTGTATGTTTTTTTTGTGATTGTTACATCATATCTTCGTCATGCATGAACCGATTTGAAAAATTCTTCTTTTATCTGAATGGATCTACTTCCCGATTGGTCCCATAGAAATTTCATCGAAATCGGTTCAACAGTTTGGTTTTGAAATCAAAATAGCTGGAAAAATATGTCATCCAAGTAAAAGAAATTGCGAAATTGATACTTGACAAGGATTTGTGTGTGATACGATAACTGAAAAGGGTAAAATAAAAACTTTTTTGCAAAAAAAAACCGACTTCCAAAAAAAGTGGAAAATAACTTTACTTTCGGAAGTCGGTGGCAAAAAAGTCGAAAGAATGAAACAAACAATAGTCACCGACTTCCGAAAGTAAAGTTATTTTCCACTTTATTTGGAAGTCGGTTTTTTTTTGCAAAAAAGTTTTTTTTGGAAGGTTAAAATACTAGTTTTTAAGGTTATAATTACTTTGCTTTACATACCTACATGACCCGTTTACTATACAATGCATCCATCAGCACAATGTTTTGAGTGCGTTACATTGAGTTTTACCGTAAAACGTGATTTTTACTCCCAAAAAAAAAAAAATCGTTTCCCAGACATAATTTTTGCGTAGGGTTACTTACTTTGATGTACAGATTGCCGGCTGATTGATTGACGGCTTCGTGAAGTGTCTGTTTAAACCTTGTTTTTCCTAAATTAATAATTTTATTATGACATCAGAGAAAGGGTCAAAGTGTGTGTGTGAAGGATGATATGGCAAGAAATGAGGGGATTGCTAAGATGACGACTAATAGAGAAGCATGGAAGAAGAAGACATGCTGCGCCGACCCCTAAATAAATTGGGATAAGGGCAGGAGAATGATGAAATGATGAGAAAGGGTCCATATTATTATATGCCCCTTTCTCATCAAGTGACCTAACCTTTTGTCCTTTGACCTTGCGGAAACGCTATCAGAGAATCAATTAATTGAACAACCGTGCGTGGTTATTATGATGATCACTCACTTGCTTCGGTGAAGGAAAACGTCGTGAGGAAAGTCAGTCATGCCTGAGAGATATTTTTTGACGGCATGTAAAGCCAAGTCAGAGGCCTATGGGCGGCATAAAAACTCTGACACCAGGTTAGGCACCAACCACGCGATAAAGAAAGAAGATTAATGACGATAACAGTTTATTAACTGACAAAGACGTAAAAAAAACGGTATTATTAAAAAAAAGAAAGAGATAAATTCAGTCACCTACCTAGTTACTGTATTCGGGAAATTAATGTGTTGAGTGATTTACAGTCATCATCATCTGCGTAGCTTTTTCCAAACTATGTTGGGGTCGGCTTCCAGTCTAACCGGATGCAGCTGAATACCAGTATTTTACATGGAGCGACTGCGTATCTGACCTCCACAACCCCGTTAGTACTGGGTAATACGATATCCCTTGGTAAGACTGGTTGTCAGACTTTCGGGTCACTGACTACCTGTAACGACGTCAAAGATCTGCAATTGACAGCCGGGACAAACGGCTTTCGTGCGTGTTGAGTGATTTACAGTCATTGAAAGTAATTGTTTGCAAGTTGACACACTGCGTCAATTTGCCATGTTATAACCATTTTATACAACTGTGAAAGATTGACACTAGTGATTTCAATATTGGTGCCATTTAAGTTAGTATTCAATTTGCGAAAGGGCTCATTTCTCTAACTTAACTTTAAAATGATAAAGGTTTTAAAAGCTAAACTCCTTCGTAAAGAATACTTGGTCCCAACTAAAAAGCAGTAGAGTAACCACAGTTAAAAGGGATTTCACAGCAGGAAAAATAAATGTTAAGGTCTCAATTATTATAGTCTAGGAACAACTCCTAGACTATAATTACCTTCTCTTGACCTATATGCCATTAAGGACAACAAAGGGGTGTCAAAAGGATGTCATACAGTGAGCTAGGATGGTAGAGATTTCCTAGAAAACAAGCTTTTTGTCCTATAGTGGGGTAACTCTAGGCTGAACATATTGTAGAGGTTTGACTCTAACTTAAGTAAAAAACTTTGAAAGTGGACCGAAAATAAGCCATTCAATTAATTAGTGGGGGCATGGCTAAAGTCCTTAAGAGGCCGAAGCCACAGCTTTTCTTTAATAAATAATTTAAAAAAAACATCGTTTATTATTTCCATGAGAAATTAATCGAATTTCCCGAAAGCACCATTGGTTACCTGCTAACATTTGTGCGATTCTGTGCCGCATCTACATTTACAAACCGCTGAAAAGTCGACTTAATTCTGTAAAGCAAACAGTTGAAAATGAGAAATGCTGTTTTGCGACATATGGCTTTCTGGAAATAGGAGAAAGGAACAGAGGTGTTCCATCATTTTCTCGTAGCCAGTTCTCGTCTGACGCTCAGCCCGTTCGGACGTGTCGAAATCATTGGGGTGGACGATTTTCGTGTTCGCGTATTTTAATAATGTTCGTATAGTTCTCGTGCTGAAATAAATACAATAAGAAAACAAAAAAATTCAAAACTTTTGTGTTTTGAAAGTGTTAGTTTCAGTTATTAGAAGACAGAAATTGAACTTCCGACATTCCTAAGACCATCTAGAAAAAGGTAAGATTTTCTATTCAGGGTTTTTCCTCCTATACAGCGTTCCGTTTCCGAAGTCCACTTTCGTTTTAACGAAACGATGTATTTTGTATTGAAACGGTTAATTATACAGATTTTTCTTTGAGGTGGACGGCACAAAGACGCAACCGGGAAATATTATTTTGTAGTGAATGCTTTGTTTTTTCCTGGTTGACATATTTTTTAATGAATGTTTCTTTGAAATTGAAAACGGTCAGGTTGGATGGAAAATAATAGGATTTTGAGATGGATAAATGGATTTTTCCTCTTCATCCATGCCTGCGTATAACAACAGCTACGGTCGTTAAATCTGACTGATACCATTTGTGAAAATAACCTTCTACTAGTTATTTAGAGGTTCATCGTAACCCCCTTATCTATAGTCAAGTTAAAGTAATTACTTGAGCTGAAGTAATCACTTGTACAATTTTTTTATGCAATAGACAAGAATTTAAACGAAGTAAGAACCGTCAAAGAAAGCAAAGCTAAGAATTCTAACTTTTAACAGTTCTAAGTTCAAGAAATTACTAAACTACATAATAAAATCGTATCTTAAAAAAATGACATTTACTCAAGTATTAAACACTTTGACTCGTTTATAGATACGGGTGTTAGAGTTGTCCCAAACAGTGGGAACTTATTTGGCTGATTACTTATATTACAGTTAGGCAATCAACGTTGTATTTGAGAAAGACAATTAAACAGAAACAAAATTCTATCAAATGTTTAAACCGCTTTCCCAAAACATTTATCAACTTCGAGAAAACCCAAAAAGTTTAATTTACATGACAGATCTCCATCAATATATTTAGCGAAATTTTCTATTTCATTCAAACAGATGTGATAAAAAGGGATTGATCCTAAATCAAAATAACTTACGGAACTGCCTAACGTTTCGTGACGTGACAGTAAAACTACTGATGTTAGGGATACGCTTTATATCGGATACATTTTTTTTTCTTGCTCAACGGGTAGGGACACCGTCGAATGCGTATACTTATCATCGTGAAAATCGTAAAGTTGGCGAGAGGGAAAATATAACTATTTTAGGCGTAGCGTAAAACGTATATCGTTCAAGTATAAGGAATAGTTTTTTTTTATTATGTTACTAGGGAGTTTGTTTCGCCACTTCTTCTTTCCAGCTAAAACGCTAGGAAGTGCCGAAGGACTGGCGTTTTGGGGGACTGTCTCTTGTAAATTTTGACGTTCAAACATGGCTGATATCAGTCTAATTTAAATAAATGATCTTTTTTTTAATTGATTACCATGGGATATCTTGTTACCTCGTAACTGGGTTGTGGAGGTAAGATAGGTAGTCGCTCAATGTAAAATATTGGTATTCAACTGCATCCGGTTAGACTGGAAGCCGACCCCAAAAGTTGGGAAAAGGCTAGGCACATGAAGCATGTAGCTTAACTTAATCCAACAGATTTATTACTTTTCTATCGTAGTTATCGCCTATAGAATGTAACTTTATTTAGGCCCTCTGCCTTCTAAGATTTGTAAACAATGTTGTCAAAGTAATTAAAGGTTATTGAAAGGCCCTCTTTAGTTAAATTTGATTGGATATTTCGCATTTTCAAAACATCTAAAGGGACTTTAATAAGTGAAAGTATTTTATAACCACTTCAAGGAATTTGAAATATTTTAAGGGAATTATCCCTTACGACGGATTTACGAATTATTCCTTACTGACGGATGAAAAAGTCAAAGGAAAATGTATGAAGTGTCGGTTGGTTCGTTAATATAGTGGTGATAGACGTGTCGTGAGGAAGTTTTAAGTATGAATCTATTCTAATATTATAAAGCTGAAGAGTATCTTTGTTTGGTTGAACGCGCTAATCTCAGGAACTGCTGGTCCGAATCGAAAAATTATTTTAGTGTTGGATAGCCCATTTATTGAGAATGGCTATAGGCTATAAAACATCACGCTGCGACTAATAGGAGCGGAGAATTAATCAAAAATGTTACGCAGACGAAGTTGCGCGAGTCAGCTAGTGTAGCCATAAGAGTTGGGGAAGAACAAAGAAACGATGGGTGAGCTGTTTGAAGGATGATAAGGCTAGAAAGGAGGTGACTGCTGAGATGACGAGTAATAGAGGATTATGGAAGAAGAAGACGTGCTGCGTCGACCGCAAATAAATTAGGATAAGAGCTTGATGTTGAGTCTGGGTAACATGCTACATTTTTTCGTTTATGTTTTTGATTCTACTTTGTTTTAAAATCGCTTTAATAACATACAGAATTCTTTTTTAAACTGATATGGTGACTAACTTTACTAATAACACATATAAAAAGTAGTAATAGTAGTTTAATTAACAGTAAACATGGTAAATATCCCGTTTTATGTGTCAATAGTAATACTGAAATCTAAGCATATAAATTGCTAACAGAATGAATGAATTCTAATAAACTAAGGAGAGCCTTACAGAACAGTTGGTAATTTGTAATTTAAATAGCAGGTTTCAAATGAAATTATAAACATTTAAAGCTGGCATCGAATATCTCTGGGAAAACAGACAGATGACTGAATAATTTAAAATTAAATAGTCAAGAAGATTTGATTCCTGTGTTTCTACTGAGAATTTGACATTACAGTTGAAAATAAATTAAAATTTCATTTGATTAGAGAGGTTTGGTTATAGCTCCGATTTACGTGTCTTGGGTCGCAGATTCGAACACAACCGGGCGATCTACTCTGTGTAATTTATGACATCACAATTGCTCTCTACACGGCGTCGTTGGAAAATATCGTGAGGAAACCGACATATCCTACAACCGAAAAATCAAAGTTCATGTTTCAATTGTCATCCACCAAGGCACTGGGCCCGCGTGGTCGATTACTACCATAGGGTACATAACCATAGAGTATATATTATAATGTGGTTATATAGTCTTTGATTATAATTTATAACCCACTCTTCCTAACGGAGATAGAGGCATTTGTTTAAGCCGTGGGAACGATATAGTCTGTTTTATGTTTTTTTTTTTCGTATATATTTAGAGCCTGGTGTCAGAGTTTTTATGCCGCCCATGGACCTCTGCTTTGGCTTTACGAGCCGTCGAGAAATATCTCTGGGACATGCTGGTTTCGTTTCCTCACGATGTTTTCCTCCATTGAAGCAAGTTATAATTATATAATACGCACATTTATGTCAAAGTCAAAATTATTTATTTGCGTTAAATGTGGTACAAATGATTGTAAATATAATATGTATAAGTGCAGTGACACATTTCGCCATAAAAATAGCAAGCAAATATTAATAAACACTCACATTAAATAAGGTAGGTAACCAAATAAATACAGACATTAAATTAGGTACCTGAGTAACCAAATAAATACAAACATAAAATTAGGTATCTGTGTAACCAAATAAAACACATCATATTACGTAGGTAAATAATATTACTGATGATAGTCTCTTAGCTACGAGTAGCTAAGAGGGGTCGTTACTACTGGATCTCTAGTTATTCATCATCATCAGCATTGACTTTCGTCAAAGGAAACATTGGCCGTGGCTGCTACTGAGAAATTCCTGATGGAAAAATCAAAAAGCACTTTGCCCGACCCTGGAGTCGTACCTAGGGCCTTATGATCAGCAGTCGTGCTTGCTACTACTAGACTAACGAGGTAGTCCAACAACCAATAAACTCCTAATAATATCGTATTTCATTTTGTTATCGTTTCTAAATTATTGGTAACAAGCCAACTTGTCCAACATAATCCTGTATTTAATAACTTTTGGGCGTAATCGTGTAGCTGTTATTATTTATTGGCTATAATAATACGGTAATACGGTAGGCCGAACGATTTGGCGAAAATTATAGATTTCAGGTAGCTATGCTGTACTTACTACCTGTGTAGCTAAGTTTCGGTTTTCTAAATGATATGGTGTAGTGTACTAAGTGCAGTAAAAATGCTTATCAAGACGGGGTCAGACACCACCCTAATTATGTCGTTATATGCTATAAGACCGCCGTTGTGCCCATATAATTAGCAATATTGTCTCTTAGATGTGTATCAATTATGGTGTACAATAAAGTATATTCTATCTATCTACTTATGTAACCAACATTTGTATCGTCATTTCTCGTTGAAGAAATTGTTTAACGCATTGCTTCGCTTCCTGCCCTTGTCCCATCCTACTTGGGGTGTCGGCGCTACACGTTTTCTTCTTCCATTCTCCCCTGTCAGACGTCACGGCATCATTTACTCCTTTCTCTTTCATCTTTCAAAATCTCCTCATCGATAAAACGAAATGTATATGGTTGCATTGGGCGTGAGAGTGTTTTACAAAATAACCGCTTTTTTATCGTGAGAATTCTTAATACTGAAAGGGTATAGTTTCGTCCATATTATACTTTCCGCGGTGAAAATAGTGCTGGAATGTAATGGTCTGGCCCTGCCGTAAGATTAGGAAAAATACTACCTATATTTGTTGCACTTCTGCATTGCTTTAATGACTCAATCGCCCAAAAGCACCTAAGTGTAGGCACTTAGTTGCTTTTACAGCCCAAACTGCTTTGAAAGATAGGCTATCGTCCAAGATTTTTGTAAAAACATTATGATTTAAAAGAGTGTCCATGGAGTTTCTTGCCCATTCTTCTCCATAGAGATCTACGCTTTGGAATGGGCAACTACAGCACTTTCACAGTTATTATGTCTTGCGACTGGGACTGTAGCTTCATTTTTTATTGCTGTCTTTGTTTCGACAATTCAAAAGTGCCTGTAATTGGCCTACTTGAAATAAATGCTTTGATTTTGATTTGATTACGTGAAATAAGTAGACTAGTAATTTTAAAACAACTTTTCTTTCAGCTGTACGGATAGCAAACGGACTGTTAAACTACATCCTGTAGAACACACAAGTATATTATTTTTTTATCCGGTTACCAAAGGAAAGTTTTATCTAAGATGCAAGTGAAACAGCGGGCAACAGCTAGTTATCATTTACACAACAGCACGCCTGTTATCTCCGAAGGATCAGGCAGAGGTGTTACTAATAATACACCCACATTTCGCTAGTTATGTTTAAGTCCCATGTAAAAGGGGGCGAGCTTATTGCCATCAACTGGGCAGGAATCCAGACTCCGTGGCTGCTACTAAGAAATTACTGATGGAAAAACCCAATAACACTTTGCCCGACCCGGGAATTAAACGCAGGACCTCATTCTCAGCAGTCTCGGTTGCGACCACTAAGCCAAAGTGGCAGCCGTCATTTCATCCACCTGTTCCGAAATATGTAAGAGCTTTCATACTTACTGGATGCAGCTAAATACCAGTAATTTACATGAAGGGACTGCCTGCCTACCCAGTATTTGGGCAACACGAGACTGTTGCAAAACCGGTTATCAGATGCAGGAAGCTGTCATTAATAAAATCTTTTTTGCAAAAAAAAAAAAAAATCGACTTCCAAAAATAAAACACTAAAAACCGGGAAATGACTTTACTTTCGAAAGTCGGTAACTTGGTTGTTTCATGGTATTTTTTGCCAACGACTATTTTATTTTATTATTTATATTTGAAGCATTCCACACAAATTCATGTCATGTGTTCATTTTACATTGTAACTAGAAGATATTAGGAGATCGTCAACATAGACGAAGACGTATTATAGAAGCTAACTCATAAACTGCCCAAGCAAAGTTAATAAAATTAATATGGTACCACCGCGAAAGTTTCTTCTACCAAACAAAAAAGAAACACGTAAATCTGTCGATAATTCCCGGAAATATCGATGAACAAATATAAAAAATATCAACTTCCAAAAAAAAAAAACACAAAAAAAGTGGAAAATAAGTTTATTTTAAGAAGTCGGTCACTATTGTTTGTTTCATTGAATTTTTTTCAACCGAATTCCGAAAGTAAAGTTTCCAGCTATTTTGATTTAAAAACCAAACTACTAAATCAATGTTGATGAAATTTCTATTGGACCAATAGGAAAGTATATCCTATCGGTTCATAAATGACGAAGATATGCGGTAACAAAAATCCACAAAAAAAAATCAACCGAATTGAGAACCTCCTCCTTTTTTTGAAGTCGGTTAAAAAAATACAGCAGAACACCGAACCTCCTCCGTTTTTGAAATGGATTAAAAAATAAATCATTATAATTACCAAGCTGCACGTGCCGTATCAGAAAAAACCTTTACCGTTTTCTTATTAAAAAAGCAAAACGAAAAAATATCGTGCAGTGGCCTTTCTCAACTAACTGAAACTCGATATTTTTCTTTTATCTTCAGTGTAGATTTCGAAAGTTCATTAAAAGTTCACTACATTAGTTCGCTAACATAAGTTTGTTGGCACTTGCTAGTGTCTACGGGGGTCCGTGTAACTTAGCAGTACCGTGACAGAATGTTGGAAGTTGTAGGTGATAGGTATTTTAATAATGTTTCACTTCGTGTGAAATATGTCTGGGATGATAACTACGTGTAGTATCTTAAGCCAAGTTTTATTCTGTCTTTTGCAGACGTGGTGATCAATGCTTATGCCTATGGTCAAGTTTTATTTGTTTAAGAATAGTCTCGTGGTGGTACCTTCTTTTTTATGTAAAAAAACGTTGCCCCACACTAGGAATTTCTCCTGTATCGTGGGTGTGTTTACAAATATTTAAACTCCGCGAACCCGCGACACGCAGCGCAGCAGTCAATCGCTCAGCCACTGCGCCAACCGTGCCGTCAAGCTTCATAATATAAGCCTTTTGCTCAGCTGGACTCGCTCTTATAAATAACTCTTTATAAAGTTTCACTGTCACTTAAGGGATCTTCCGTGACTAGAGTTTTATTTTGAGCTCCCGATATTTAGACGCTGTTGCAAGCGCCGTGATCACTAGATGACTGGAGAAAGCGGGTGGATGGTAAAAACTTGTTAGGTGCAGTCAAATCTGTCTACCCTCTTTCTTTATCCTTTGCTACGCGCACTACTGGAACTCGGTACAAAGTCACAGCACACACATCTCTATAAAGGTTTCAGGACAGAACGTTCACACTATGGGTTTGCCCTAACTTGCTAGAATGATGGCTAGAGAGCTCTTTTGAGAAGAAGTAAGACAATAATATTCTGGTATAATAATACCAATTTAATAAAATTCGACATGGATAAAGTGTTCTCATACGTGTACTGGAGAAACGAGCACTGAGCATTGATCAACACGCTTGCTTACTGTTCATTGCCGATGTCAGACGGTTTAATCCAGGTCTCTCTTCGATGTTTCTCTTTACCAGATTTTCTGCTAACTTGTCGTTGACATTGACAATGACTCGGCTTTACAGAACTAATCAAATGATCATGGTGCTTGCAACAGCGCCGAAATATCTGGAACACAAAACAAGTAGTAAACAGTGCTTTCGTTACGTTTCGTTATGAATGCCACATTATTATATTAGAAATAAAATGAAATCACCCTACAATTCCTTTGCCCATACAAAAAAGGCATCGAATTATTGACTAAAAAAACAAACAACAAATAATCAAATAAGCTTTCAAGAAGACCTGAAATGTTTTGCATGCCCCCAGTCTAAATATATTTGATGGAAATTCCTTTATATTACGTTTCTTTGTATTGAAAATAACATTAACAATGACTTTTTCGTTTGATCGGGTAGGTATTATTAGATTATACTTAGCTTTCGCTCTGGCTTTGTCCGTGTTCAATTTGTTTGTTGTAAATACGAATGGTATTGGTTCATTTTATGTTATTGATCTTTTAGGGGTTGGAAAAATTGGATTGAATTTATTATAATAGGGGTTAAAGTATGAAATTGGCGTTTTATAGTAATAGATACTTTGAAGTGACATTAAACCTTCATGGTGTGAGATGTTTGAGTGAAACTTTTTTTTACATTATATCTATGAGATTTTTCTTTTTAAAAATGTGCAACATTCGATTTTCGAATTTCAATTGTTTTTTTTTTATTCAGCTTTGACGGAAAAGATGGATACTTCGAAAATCCGAGTAATTTTTGAATACGAGTTCTGACGCGGAACTAACGCGGCAGAAACGGCTCGCAATATCAAGGCTGCGTTTGTACAGGAGACTGCTAATGAACGCACCTTGCGTTTTTGGTTTAAACGCTTTCGTAATGGAAACTTTGACTTGAAGAACGAACCACGTGGAAGACCGCCCACACAGGAGAATAACGCTGAATTGAAGGAGTCAAACTACCCAGGAATTAGCAGCATGGTTTAGCGTTACCTTACCTACAATATTGATTCAATAAGATAAAAAAATATGAAATGTGTGTGCCTCATTATCTGAAACGCGTGTTGAAACTTGCGCTGCCTTGTTGAATCGGTACAGAAATGAATGAATATTGGATCGAATTGTAACATATGACAAAAACTGGATTCTTTACGATAACCTTAAGCGCAAAATGCAATGGTTGAACCCAAGTCAAACACCGCAACAGTGCCCTAAAGCAAAGCTTGTCAATAAAAAGGTAATGGAAACTGTTTGGTGGTCTCTTCATGGTGTTATTCACTATAGCTTTCTCAGGTCTGGTCAAGCAATATCAGCAGATGTTTACTGTGCCGAACTTCGAACAATGATGGTGAAACTGGTAGTGAAACAGCCACGACTCGTGAATCGAGCTTAACCATTATTGCTCCATGATAACGCAAGACCTCACACTTCACGGGGCATCGTTGTAACTGTACAGAAGCTGCAGTTAGAAACCATACGTCATCCTCCGTACTCGCCAGACCTTGCTCTAACTGACTACCATTTTTTACGTGATGTGGATAATTTTCTACGTGGTAAAAAAAGTATCTTCCCAGGAGGCAGTACAAAATGTTTTCACACAGTTTGACGAATCTAGATCCCCAGAGTTCTATCGCAAAGGCATAAATGAACTTCCGATTAGATGACAGCAATGTATAGATGATGAGGGTAAATATTTTAATTAAATAAATATGTTACATCTTGGAAAAAACGAGTTTTAATTTTGCAGTATAAATCGGCAATTTCATACTTTAACCCCAAATATTTGCAAGGTCAAAGTGTAATTGGATTTTTTCAACAGAACTCAGCAGCAGTCCGGAGCTTGAATTGCCCTATTGATGGCATTAGGCTCGCCCCCTAATACATATGTATATGGGACTTAAAAATAACTTGTAATCTCACACATTGATTTTATACTTTTTGCTGTGCCCTACAGGGTCCATAATTGTACCTTAGCTTTGGCCCATTGTAAGATCTTCACACATTATGGAATGCAAATAA
Organism: Standfussiana lucernea; assembly: GCA_964057025.1. Taxonomy (NCBI): domain Eukaryota; kingdom Metazoa; phylum Arthropoda; class Insecta; order Lepidoptera; family Noctuidae; genus Standfussiana; species Standfussiana lucernea. The sequence goes on along the minus strand of OZ059798.1, from coordinate 13,943,730 downwards.
ATATATTATGAATATGTAGAAAATATAAAAATAGCTATAAGTTGTTCAGCGAAACTAAACTGTAACAACACCACGTAAAACTGTTCCTAGCCTATCATTTACCAATCATCAAACTAACATTATATTTTCACACAAATCAGCCTTTACCCACCCCTTCTGAGGGGGTAGGTAAATTATAATGGCTTCTTTGATCCATGGGTACCGTGTGCCATGGCAAACTATTCGGTAATTGCGCGATCATGACTGTCCAAAATGAAGGCTTTGTCAGTCTCCTTTATAACCACTGACGCACTTTCTGGCATTAGCCTTTTTTTGGGAATATCGGAGCGGCGTTAAAAAGTTTTATTGATTGGTTTTGGGGTTGATTTCTTTTGCAGAACTTTTGTATAAAGGCTCTAAATATTGTTTGTAGAAGTTTTAAACTAGTTATCTATGTTATTTCGACTAAAGCCAGAAAAAAAAACCGTTCTCGAAATAAATTATAAATTAAAAAGAAATGACTAAAACATTATTATAACAAAACTAAATAATACATTTAAATTCACATAACATTACTCCTGCAATCTCAGAAGGATTAGGCAGAGGTATACCTAATAGCACACCCACATTTCGCCAGTTACCCATGTTTTGTCAGTAGACAAATGGGGCAGTTTTAGGTATTAGCCTTTTTATAAGTACTGTATAGTGTGAAACGCTGGTGAAAATTTTGTTTGATATTTTAGCTTGATTTCTTATGTACGTACTGAACTGAAGTTTGTAGAATTATTTAATAGGTTTTAAAGACTGTCTCTAAACTTTTAAAGTTTGAATTAACAAAAAATATTCATACATTTTTTGCATGTGATTATAGGATTTCGTAACCTTTTTCGCTTATTATTTTATTTATTTATTGGAAATTAAATAAACATAATTATACATGCTCCTGTGACGCTTCTAAATTCTGTTTCTGTTAAGCGAATCAATTCAATCTAACGCCAAATCTCATGTCAATTTGTGTTAGATAGAATCTTAGTACTCCGTGTTGGTCAGGCAATCATAGCAGTTAATTTGATAGTTGAGAGCATCTGAATTGATTAGGTTTCCAGTACCCTGAGGATAGTCAAATGGTAGCAAAACCAGTATAATCTGGTCTCTTGTTCTATCGAAATTGTACACTACGCTAGGCCAACTCAAGGTCTAACGAAGTGTCAAAAATATTTATATATTATTTAATATAATTAATTATAAATACAAAGTGTATCAGAAAGGTATGGTCATATTTAAGGGTGTTCCTCAGACCATAAAACAGAACAACTTACTACACGGGACCATCGTCGTACATGCGAAAAAATATTCAGATACAACACTCTCCTACAAATTTGTAACACCTACTTGACCCAAATATATGGGATAGCTGATTCTGATACATGCTGTATACTTTGTTGGGTACCCAAGTCAAGGAATAGAATTGTTTAGCAACTTAAATTGACCGTATATTAAAAATAAATTGTCATTCTTCAAGATGGCAAATGTACGAGTATGTCAACGTGAAAAAAAAAATGTTTTTATTCAAACAAACATATCTTGATACGTACATTTTACAGTGTGCATAATATCATTAAAAGCTATGTAGGTCAGATACTCTATCTTAGTGTGTTAGTGAGCAACAGTGAAATAAAAGACGTTTTATTTTCCTACGTCGACACAAGCTTCACTAGAACAGCGTAGTACTTGATGTAAGGATAAGCCAGTCGGTTAAGTACCTTACCGTACGTACCTTTAATTATTTATTTACCTTGGCTTGCTTATTATGAGAGTGAGGAACAGAGAGTGAAATGTGGAAAATAACATAACGTAACATCACGTCTTCATTTCCCGAAGGGGTAGGCAGAGGTGTAACTAGTATTACACCCACATTAAGCCAGTTCCAGTTATATTTAGGACTCATCAACCGAGCACAAATTCAGGCACCGTGGCTGCTTTTGAAAAATTTCTAATGGTATAAAAACCCAATAACACTTTGCCCGACCAGGCAATCGAACCCAGGGCCTCATGTTCAGAAGTCTCGCTTGCGACCACTAAATCAACGAACTGCTTTATTGTCATGTATTAAATCAGAATTCTGACAGAAATGTGTCGGACTCGACAAGAGCCATGCTTATGAACTGGACACGAACCTACGGCACACTTGGAAACATTACAAAATGAACTTGACTATATTTTCGGACAAAATACATGAGGTGGAGACAAACTTGGACGGTTTGACAAAATCTGTTCCAATAGGTAATGTGTATATTAGTTGGTTCCCTAAATAACGATTCAAATGTTAGTGGCCAAGCGCAGGCGAACCAGGCGAACACTTGACTAACGCAGCACTAGTGCCCGCTAAAATTGGCTACAATGACCGGAATCCAGTCGCGAGGAATCTGACTGATTACTAAATTGTAGCAAGGATCTCTGTCCTTATAACTTCAATATTTTTTTTTTTTTTTTTTTAAATAACGTTGCCCCACACTAGGAATTTCTCCTGTATCGTGGGTGCGTTTACAAACATTTAAAGTCACATACACAAACAACCAGACCCGGTTAATTCGCTAGTGAATTTATCAGAGGTATTCCCAAATGGAGTTTTATTATTTGACAGTGTTGTTCTTTCGATATTTTGACAATGGCGTTCTTGAGTAATAAAAAAATCTGTAAAGAAGTTAAATTATAAATAAATAAATAAAAAGTGTTTATTTCTCACCACAAGCCAAAAAATATACAAACAATATTTACACACAAGCAGTAGCCAACGATTTTTGGTTGTGGATCGCTGGTGCCTGTGGTAGGTAGTAACACCTGTAATACAGGTCACCAGGTCCCCTACAGTTTAAAGTTACACATATTTTTAACCGACTTCAAAAAAAGGAGGAGGTTCTCAATTCGCTTGTATGTTTTTTTTTTTTTTTTTTTTTTTTTTTTTTTGTGTTTGTTACCTCATATCTCCGTCATTTATGAACCGATTTGAAAAATTCTTCTTTTATCTGAATGGATCTACTTCCCGATTGGTCCCATAGAAATTTGATCAAAATTGGTTCAGCAGTTTGGTTTTGAAATCAAAATAGCTGGAAAAAATGTCATCCAAGTAAAAGAAATTGTGAAATTGATACTTGACAAGGATTTGTGTGTGATACGATAACTAAAAAGGGTGAAATAAAAACTTTTTTGCAAAAAAAAACCGACTTCCAAAAAAAACACTAAAAAAAACTTTTTTGCAAAAAAAAAACCGACTTCCAAAAAAAACACTAAAAAAGTGGGAAATAACTTTACTTTCGGAAGTCGGTGACTATTGTTTGTTTCATTGACGTTTTTGCCACCGACTTCCGAAAGTAAAGTTATTTCCCACTTTTTTAGTGTTTTTTTTGGAAGTCGGTTTTTTTTTTGCAAAAAAGTTTTTATTTTACTGTTTTTAGTTATCGCATCACACACAAATCCTTGTCAAGTATCAATTTCGCAATTTCTTTTACTTGGATGACATATTGTTTCCAGCTATTTTGATTTCAAAACCAAACTACTGAACCGATTTCGATGAAATTTCTATGGGACCAATCGGGAAGTAGATCCATTCAGGTAAAAGAAGAATTTTTCAAATCGGTTCATAAATGACGAAGATATGAGGTAACAAACACAAAAAATTCCAGCTATTTTGATTTCAAAACCAAACTGCTGAACCGATTTTGATGAAATTTCTATGGGACCAATCGGGAAGTAGATCCATTCAGATAAAAGAAGAATTTTTCAAATCGGTTCATAAATGACGGAGATATGAGGTAACAAACACAAAAAAAAAAAAAAAAAAAAAAACATACAACCGAATTGAGAACCTCCTCCTTTTTTAGAAGTCGGTTAAAAAAGTGGAAAATAACTTTACTTTCGGAAGTCGGTGGCAAAAAAGTCAATGAAACAAACAATAGTCACCGGCTTCCGAAAGTAAAGTTATTTTCCACTTTTTTAGTGTTTTTTTTGGAAGTCGGTTTTTTTTTTATAGCTTACATCTGGTATCTCAGCAGATAACAAAATTTAAAACAACTAGTGAGCTTAAATATAAAAAGACACAAGAGAGTATTGTAGTAATATAAATACCACAGATATAATAAATACAGGAGATATGATTTGTAAACAAATGTATTCGTGTTCAGATGTCGCCGTGTTCTCCCCACTTAATTCACTAACACAAAAGCAAAAACTATAAGAACGGCACACGAGCTCATATTTCTCCCGCACACAAAGACACTTACAGCAACACTAATAAACTCACTAATAGAACACAGGCATACATAGGGCGGGGCTTCTACCTGTAGCTACGGACTCAGAATAAACACACATCGCAACCAGTGATGTGAAGAGGTAATCGTAGAAAAAATAGTATCGATGAAATTCAGTTATATCGTGTTATTTTTTGTGGGAAACCAGTTTGGACCTTTTCCTGTCGCATTTATCCACTTTTCTTTTATTTTTGGATACTTCGGATAGCTAAAATGTTAAAATAAAAACAAGGTGTGAATTGTGATCATGATATCAATGATACATGTGTAAGAGTACCGCAATAAATTAAAAACCCATACTTGATTCAATAAAAGATAAGTCGAGTAATCAAGAAATTGTAATGAATTGTATTTTTCATTAGTAAACAACAGCTATAAAGTTCCATGTAACAAAAATAGTCTAAATTTTTACCCTTGTGTAATCATTCGTACTAAGGGATCGTATAAAATATCGACAACCACAAAAGTGACATCACCTCTCTAATTATCTACCTAAAACACACCCGCTTCACGAAACTATCGTGTGAGTGAGAGTAAAAGTAAAACACTTATCCATTGCACTATTAGACCAGCCGATTCATTGATCGATGTGTATTAAGCAAACAATGGTTGTTGTTCCTAATGAAAATAATTGCTTTTGGTACTTTATCGTGTTTCTAGTATCACGAAGTAATGTTTTAGTGAATTTAATGAGAAAAACAGTCATATTTCAGTACTTACGTGTGAAATGAGATGCCATCTTTCGTATAATTCACAATAGAGGTGTTTTGTTATTTTTGCAAACAACCACTGTACAACGCAGCATTTTGTAAAAAATCACAAGCAGTGAAGACGTCGCAAGTTGACATTCGACTAATGGCCGAAACTGGCAACAAGCCTCTTTGCGGCTAGATGCGTTCGCATGCGCCACGCCTCCTTGCCATATCTCCTGTATTTATTATATCTGTGATAAATACGGTTAAAAAATTAAAATATGTTGAGAGGTTTTTATGAATGTAGGTCTGTGTGTGTGCGTGTGTGTGTGTGTGCGTGCGTGCGTGCGTGTGTGTGTGTATGTGTGTATTGTGTGTGTGTGTGTGTGTGTGTGTGCGCGCGTGTGTGTTGGAGAGAGTGTTAGTGGATGAATCTGATTAGACTAATACGTTAAAAAGAGCTTCTGTGGCAGTATACGTTTGGTTTTTTAGCCAGGCATGTAAAGCGATTTTAAAATTATGTTTGTTCAATGGGTGTAGCGAAAGAATTTGGTTTAATTTATTGTAAAGATAGGGTCCAAGGAAAACAAAAAATCTTCGACTATAAGAAGTTTTAAGAGGAGAAGCTAAGGCCACTATACGGTTACGGCGATTTGTTTGCTGTGAATAGTTGGAAATAGAGTGTTGCTTAGTAGCAGTGGTCAGTACAAACAACTGCCTAACCGTAAGGACTTGACAGTATTCATAGAGCTTGACGGTGGGATAAAGTCTTGGCTTGAAACAGCACACCTTAAGAACCGCTCTGTCCGCACGTTCAATCTGAATAAAGTGTGATTTGACTGCCCCACCCCAGGAAGAGATACAATAGGCCAAAATTGATTGACACAGTGCCGGATATAGTACCTACTAATACTAAACGAGTTATGGAGAATATTTTTTTTTTTTTTATTAATCTCGCAGGGTTGGCTTCTGCTTAACCGGACAATCCTAGTGGGTGCCTTGAAATAAATTAAGGCCTCCAGCCAGGGCAAAACTTATATACTAAGCGACAACTCACTAAGGGCACCCCCTGTGGGGTACGGACCTCGATTTAGGGCATCGCTGGGGGAAGGCAGCAAGGGGACAAGCTGGATCTGAGTGTATGGAGAAGTGTAGGGGTCGCGACTTAAGTGGTACCTGATGGTATTCGCTACGCCACTAGATTAAACACTCAATCAACTTAAAAGAGTTTATTGTTGAGAATGATGGAAATTAATGCACCCGGTAGCTGTCCGTTATGCACTGAGCTCGCGGCGCACTTAGTGCGGCCGTATTGCATCGCTAGGTCAGCAAAACGTTGTTGCAATTATTGCATTGAACATGGAAGAAGAAGACATGCTGCGCCGACCCCAAATAAATTGGGACAAGGGCAGGAGACTAATGATGGTGATGTTATCACCTACTGCTGGTTACCCAGCAACTGGGTTGTGGATTTCAAATAGGCAGTCGTACCATGTAAAACACTGAATACTGGTATTTAGATGCATATGGTTAAACTGTAAGCCAGACCCAAAAAAGTTGGGAAAAATGTAGGTAGACTATGATTACCAGAAATCGGATTAAGTACAGTATAGTTGCCTAAACTTCAAGGGAGTAAGTAACGTGTGGATAATACCACCCTCAAATTTAACAGCTTTATTTCGAAACTTAAAAATCATTCCGGGATTTTATACGGTGGTATTATCCACTTGTTACTTACTTCCTTGAAGTTTAGGCAAATATGCTCTACCTATTCCGATCTCTGATGATAACCTACCTAAAATCCGGACATTATTAACCTACAACAAAACAAACAATGCATTTATCCGCTGAACAAACATACACGTTAATACATACATTACGCGGTCCCCAAATAGAACATATTTGTCAGGCCCGCAGAGCGTGTAATGTAATGTGCGTGAAGTTAATAATGTGTATCACGGCGTATATCAAATATATGGCGAATTATCTAGGTGTTGGCTGTAGTGACAATTTAAGAGTTGTTCTTTTTAGAGGATTTTTTTCATACTAGGTGAGTTTTTGAATATACTAAACAGTATTCTAACTAACCACATATAAAGCGAAGTCAGAGGCCCATGGGCGGCATAAAAACTCTGACACCAGGTTAGTCACCAACCACACGATAAAGAAGAAGAACTACATATTATAATTATTAGATGATCCAAGGGAGGAGGGAGGGGCCTGCGTGTGGGTCTACTACCGGTCAAACAGCGGTCTGTGAACGAGTAACACCTAAATCTAAACCGATAGCGCACATAATCTTACCTCAAAAAGATTGAGTGTTATTTTAACGTAATTATTTAATGAATGCATACTGAAATAAATAAAAATAAATAAATAAATATCGCTCGACACACACACACAGCGCCATCTAGTGCCACACTAAGCAACGAGGCTTGTGTCGTGGACACAAGATAGTTGATATACTACATAGATACTTTTTGTTTGTAAATACATACTTATTATACATATAAATATCCATGACTCGGAAACAAATGTCCATGCTCTGCACAGAAACACTTGCTCCTACCGGGATTCGAACCCGGAACCCTATGAACGTAAGGCAGCCTCACTACCGCTGCGCCATAAAAATTAAAAATAAAATTGTTAGATTTTTTTTTTAGGTATTTTTATTCGAATAATCCCGCCATTCTTTGAATGCTAGTCGTGTCAATGACCCTGGTTCTTTTCTTGATCATTTCTTTACAAAAAAATTCTTTTGGCAACTTTTAGCGTAAACTGCCACAAAGACTTCTGAAACTGTACAAATCTGACACTTTCCACCCTTCCTTAGGCCATTAACGTCATTACAGTACTTGAGTTTGAGTAATTATCGCTATAGCACCTTATTGTTTTCATAAAGAGAGTTGATGGTGGGTTTTATAAACAATAGAAGAATTTTGAACGACCTAAAATTCTTGGCGGAAAAATTTCCTCTTTTCGGGATCGAATTCTTTTGAAAAATTTCCTGTGATTTTACGAGTAACGCCCTGTTCGCGAGCTCAGGTGTTACGACTTTTAACGGGGCTTGTGAGGTCACAAGCCCCGTCAGGACGCCAGTCAGGTGACTGGCGTCAAGACACGCGCGTGTGTTTCGCTTGTTTCCCTCGCGTGAATCCCTACCGCGCAATGCAAGGCGCGTCGTGGTGAATCGTGGCATGTTCTAAAGCCGGCCATAGACGATAGGTTATACATGTGCAGTTTTGACTGTACAGTCAAACGTGTGGGAGAAAACTGTACAGTTATCATTTTCCTATCCTTGCCTCATTCTACTTGGCGTCGGCGCAACACGTTTTCTTCTTCCATTTTCCCTTCGTCCGATGTCACGGCATCATTTACTCCTTTCTCTTTCATATCATTCCTTGAAAAATCCATCCCCCTTTTCTTTGGGCTCCCTCTCCCTCTCCATCCATCAACATGCAACCTAGAGAATATCGAAATGCCTATTTCTTCCGCTTGGTCATGTCTGCGCGGTACGACTGCGCAGGCGTGACCGAGTAACGAGTGGTTTATCCAAGCGTGTGTGGCAGGTCGCATGTACAGCTGTGTGTAGAAAGAGAGCTCTCAGTTCTCAGTTGTTTTCTATCTATATATGTACACTAGCTGTTGCCTGCGACTTATAGATGTGTAAGTATGAGGAAAAGAAGTATCCTTTGTGCTATTCCAGACTACAATCTATCTCTGTGCCAAATTTCATCCAGCTCCGTTCAGCCGTTCTGGCGTGATTGAGTAACAAACATCCATCCATCCAAACTTTCGCATCTATAATGTTAGTATAGATTAAAATTGTAACAGGCCGATGTCTGTAGATTGAAGATATAAAAAAAAAATATGGGGGTCTTTATTAGAGCAACAGAAGCCAAAACAACAGTTTTCAGAATGTTTGCCTGTCTATCTGTCTGTATTTTTGTACGCGCATCATGCAAAAACTACTGGATAGATTTGAACGCAGTTTTCACCGTTCTACTGCTAGATGCCTAACTTAAAATATAGGCCAGATTTTACCACAGGATTTTTTTTTATTTATTCTAAGTACCACGCATACGAAGTCGCGGGCAAGAGCTAGTTTTTTATATAAAGGTAATAAACCCACCAAAGGAACCATGCCATCATGTGTTGCCAGCAAATGAACCTCTTATAGCAAATGAACCTCTATGGTTTTACAAGCACATTTAAAACTGTCATGCATAACCTAATGTCTATGGCTGGCTTAAGGAATTTCTCCATAGTCGCTGTTGTAAAAGCTTGTCACTAGAGCGCGTGTTTCGTGGCCACGCGGTAAAATTCCCTGTGATTTTATCGTAAAGGGGTGAATTTATGTAGAACCCTTTTTTATTGATTGTTCTTTGAATTTGTTCTTGATTGGAACGTTTGACCTGGGTGTTTAACAATTGGAGTTTGGTACCGCCATCGGCTTTCAATATTAGACCGAATTGCGTTTTTAGCGTTGGTTTGGATTTGAGCAATTATGTTAGCTTTACAATTATGTATTTTATTATTACCTAAAATAAATGTACTTTTGCTTTTACTCGGGGATTTGGGATACTCCAAAGTCGCATAGCCTAGTCGGGCAAAGTGTTATTGAGTTTTTCCATCAGGAATTTCTTAGTAGCAGACATGGAGCCTGGATGTGTGTCCGGTTGATGGCAATAGGCTCACCCCTATGACATGGGATTTCAACTTCACGTACACCTCTGCCCCTATTACAGGCATGATAATGTAATGTGGTTCAATGGCCGCCCTTACACGACACTACCAAGTATTATCTAGTTTGTAATTAGTTGCGTCATGTACTGACATAGTAATCGTAGTTTAGAACATTTTTAACATAAATAATCGAATTATTTTCGTCTAAACTATTTCCCAAATAAATTCACAGTGATCATCAAAAATTCAAATGCAACCAGTATCATAGTTAACTCGTTACGAAGTAGAAACATTTAAAACTTTGCCGAAGTTTGGCTCCATTTTAAAGAGTAGCTCAATTCTAGTTGGCAGAGTGACTCGGCAGAAGGCATCTGTTCCACCGTCGACGATTAAGCGATTCGCTATCGACTTTTCTCGCGCAAGGAACGTATAATAGATCAGGTCCCGGGTGAGTAAGAGAGATACATATATTCATTTATTTATTGCATTAAGTACAGCACATTAAGCCATTAATACAAAATTAAGTTAAGTATTCCTTTAACTCGGTCTTCTCACAGAACCACAAACATTCTAATATTATCGTCTACCATTCATCATCAAACAAGTCCAATCCAGGGTTGGTCTCCACCAGCTCGTTGATCAACGTAAGCGTACGCGGTATATGAAAATGTGACATTAAACAATTTATGCTTTCTAGAGTATCTAATTTAGTCTTTTTTCTAATTATTGTCGTCATTATTGCAGTCCAGGATCACCTGATACCCTTTCACTATACTGCTATTGGGTATAGGCGTCCCCTATCTTCCATACTTCTCGATTCTTTGCGTCCCTCGTCCAATTGTTTCCGGCGACTTTGGTCCTACCTGTAGGTACTCGCTTGATGGCCGATTGGTTCACACTGTGGGCAAGAACTCTGTGTCCACTAGTTCTGACGGCACGGTTGGTGCCGTGGCTGGGCGTGTCGCGAGTTCGATCCCTGCACGGAGTAAATATTTGTATGAGGTAGTTGTTCTGGGTCTGGCTGTTTGTGTATGTGAGTTAAAATGTTTGTAAACGCACCTACAATACAGGTGACATTCCTAGTGTGGGGCAACGTATTTTTAAAAGTTAAAAGTTTGTTTCAGCAACAAGAGCGAGAGAATAAAAGGAAATCTCGCTCAACGACGTTCACTTAAACACTCCTTACTCGTCAACTCATTTTTAGTTCCTTAGCTATACTCGCTTAACGCTTATCGTCAGCGGTGGGACATGTTCCTTAAGGAACAGCTTAATTTCGGCCGGCTGGAGTGACTTGCCGAATAAGAGACGCCTCTATTAAGAGATGAGCCATTTAACGTGCAGGCTACTTGAAAATATCGCTGTCATTGTGTGAGTTTTGAAAGTTATTTGGCATGGAATCTTGATGTCTTATTGGATGAGTTGTTTTGTGTGAGATAAATATATTAGGTAATAGACATAGTTAATTCCAAACAATTATTGGAAACATGAAGTGCATGATAGTGTGTTGTGAGAAGGTGTGTGTGCATTTGCGTGCGCGCGTGCGTGTGCGTGCGTGTGCGTGTGTTTGTGTGCGCGTGTGTATGAATATAAATAAAGATGAATAAAGATAATCGTTTATGAGTCTGGGTAAATTTGGTATTCAACTACATCCGGTAAGACTGGAAGCCGACTCCAACCTTTTTAATACGGGTGGTGTACACTTATCGATTTCCGATGTTAAGAAAAAAATATGAAAAATTACCTACCCATTTTATTATTGAATTGAGTCGAGAATCATTAGCATAGTTACCTCCTTGAATTTGACGAGGATGCAAAGCAACACTTTGTATCGTACCGGTAACTTAGTAAATAAATATGCCTTATGCAAGCCTCAAATTCATTTGTTTGCATGCTCTACATCAGTGGTTCCTAACCTTTTCGGTCTTGTCACCCCTATGACTTAACTAGAGAATCTGATTTACCCCTCCCGCTCTCCCTCATGTTACCAATGAACACAGAAAAAACTTGCAATAAAAAAATGTTAGGGCATCAAATGCATAGGCGAGCTAGATTTAGTCTCGTCGTCATCTTTGTTATAGTATATTATCACTTATTACCCCCCCAGAATATCAGTTTTACCCTCGCAGGGGTAATTACCCCCAGGTTAGGAACCGTGGCTCTACATAATACGTGATGATAACAACCTAAGTCCAAGAGACATAAAACGATTGTATCATTTGAATTCCAAATAGTCGCTTCGTTAAGTTGTCACGGCGATCCTTGATTTACTGAAACTCGGTATGTAATGGATCGTCACCCATCCACGGACTGACTTTGGCTTAACCTTGAAGATCGACCCGTGCGGCTGTTATTAGTTAGCCACGAGCTCCTCCTTTATGTTTAAAGAATCTATGTCAACATACTAAATCCTTTATCTGCAAAACGAGCTTACAACAGAACTACCAATTCTTCAAACAAAACGACCCTAGGACTAAAAGAATTACTACACCTACATAAAACTTAACACTCAAGTCCTGACCCGACGCCCCAAGATGAAAGTACGGTGATAAATCTCTCTCTCAACGGAAATTAAAATGATGCTATACTGCCAACAGATTAGGGTGTAATTTAGATTGAAGACAGTATTTCGTTGATGCTTTTTAGCGATAGAGGGCATTAGTGTTTGGGTTTATGAGATTAAATGTTGTGAGTATTATGTTGGTACTTAGGAGATAAGGTCGGGATGTTCAAGAAGTTTAGGGAAGGACCTACATTTATAGCAGGTTGTTATCTTTAATTCTGGCACCACAAATACCTTTTTTTTGTCGGAAAATACACATGGGTACCCTCCGTCTGAGGCCAACGGAGGGTTATGTCGGTCTCTAACCGACTAAAAACCCACTACTACCACGTGCCGGGGGCCCGAAGTACATTCGCGCGCACCCCCGACTGGTATCAGCCCGCGATTCCAGGCCCCATCACCAAGTGCGGCCTATTTATCCACCGCACGTTCTCCATTAAAGCGCGCATGTCACTGCGCGCCAACTCTTTGGGCCTGGCTGGTCGGGCGACTACTCAGCACTCAGTTCGCCGCCCGCAGGCCCCTCCTTATGGTGGCCGGAGGTCGTTGAGCGCTCTTCGACGCCCAGCTGCTCTTCTGGTGCGGGTAGAGTGAGAGGCATGCTCTCTTTCCTTCTCCGCTGTCTCCTTTGCCTGCATCACCTCCTCGCAAAAAAAGGAGACAGCATTCCACGCGTTTTCGCTACCCACCATGTATTGAACCACACCTAGTTTTTATGACTTTTTCTATTAAAGTGGTAGCGCCAGCCTAGCCCGAAATACGACTATTTCTTTAAAAAGTCATTCAATGGGATTAAATGAAGTTAGAGCTTTCAATGATGCCTTGTAGCGTTTGGTGATTCAGGGTAGATAGTAGGCCAATAGAGACCGGTGGAAAACTATTGCAAAGGCAGTGACCACAGTTCTGGGTGACCCCCGTGACCACGACCACGAAGCTTTTCATATCTAGTCCTTCTGGACCGTTTAAAATAGCCAAAACGCAGTAATCAAGTGTTGCAAATGCTCTCTAAAATATAATTCCAAAATCTTTTTTGGAATTCTTCTATAAGGAAAAGTTCTCAAACAGATTTGAACATTACGTCCCCTTTTTAGAATCGAAATCTCATTAACTTATTCCTTTGACCTCCTTGCTCAAATATTACGTAACCCCTTCGTTTCATCGGCAAAAAACAAGTGAATTTCGTAGGTACCATTCGAATGGTACATAAATGAAAGGAAAACCAGTATAGCCACGAGTGGATTTTAAAGGTCATTGTAAATAAATAATGAAGGGTTCCAGTCTCTATCCTGTGTGCCAGATATCCTGTATTCATGGGTTGTCGTTAAAAACCTTATTTTTGGTTGTTTAAAACGACGTTAGGATAATTTGCCTATAACGTACCTACTGCTGGGTCATTGACCTCTGTGAGAGCGAGTGGGCTGTAATTCAACACAAATGGTCGGTCTAAGACATACCGAATTTGTCAAAAGGTTTTACTCCACCTTTTTAACCGACTGCAAAAAAAGGAAGAGGTTCTCAATTAAGTTGTTTTTTTAATGTTTGTTACTTCATACATATGTTCGTCATTTATGAACTGATTTGAAAAATTCTTTTTTTATCCGAAAGGATATATTACCCGATTGGTCTCATAAAAATGCTATCAGAATCGGTTTAGTAGTTTGGTTTTTAAATCAAAATATCTGGTAAAAAAATGTTATCCAAGTAAAAGAAATTGCGAAATTGATAGTTGGCAAGGCTTTGTGGGTGATACAAAAACTAAAAAGGGTAAAATAAAAATGTTATTTTCAATTTTTTTGGTGTTTTTTGGAAGTCGGTTGTTTTTTTGCAAAAAAGTTTTTATTGAGAGTGATGATGAAATCCATACTGATATTATGTAGAGGTAAAATTTGTTTGTAAGTTTGTATGTAGGGGGTAATCTTCGGAACTACTGATCCGATTCCGAAAATCTTTTCACTAACGAGACGCTACATTATCCCCGAGTGTCATAGGCTACATTTAAAACGTTCCCGTGGGTTAGTTTCCGTGCATAACGGGAGCGAAGCCGCGAGCAAAAGCTGTAATTTATACACCGACAACCTACAACTCGCAACTCTTAAGTCTCGGCTGTTTCCATTTGGCCACTAGGTTATAGGTGCTCATCAGAATAAGAATATTTTTTTTTAACATAGGCTTCAACATTAAGGGTCTTATAAGTAGCAAAGGTTCTTGTTCCCAAAAGTATACAAATTATCAGCAGGACAATGCTGATATTCGACATGTGCGTCTTCATTTCTTCGACATGGCCAATGTTTGAACCTGCAGCATTCTAGTTTAAGAAAACCGTCTCCTTTGCCACGTTTGAATGACACATAATGTATAGGTACTGGTGTCCACAGATTTACTCCGATTTTATATTACGAAGATATATACTGCAGCGTATTTTTCTTTTATTAATTTCGTTTGGAGCCGTAACACTATAGTATCATCGCGCCACGCGCCCCAATATATTTTATAGCATAGATCTTACTTACTAAAGACATACACATTATATACACCTCACTAGGTATGTTTTGTCATTACTGACATACAAATTAAAATACAAAAAGCCAATTAAAATTACAAAAATATAAAATGTCACTTGAACTAAAAAATTACAAATATTTAAAAAAATATCATTTAAAATAAAGAAATGTCAATTAAAATAAAGAAATGTCAATTAAAATAAAAAAAATGTCGATAAAATAAAAATTATAAAATGTGAATTTAGAATCGTACAAAATCGCAAATCAGAAAAAAACTTAAAAAACAATTTCATTTAAATGTCAATCCACACTGTCACACATTTGTCGATTCGTATCCTGGGGACGGGGGGGTGTTACCATGATCTGTTAGTGCAGGGATCTTTTTGGACTTACCACCAGGAGAGGCTTTTTAAATCTATTTAAAGGCATACACTTACACCCGTATCTATAATCAAGTCAAAGTGTTTACTTGAGTAAATGTAATTTTTTAAGATACGATTTTTATTATGTAGTTTAGTAATTGCTTAAAGTCAGAACTGTAAAAAGTTTGAATTCTTAGCTTTTCTGTCTTTGACGGTTCTTGTTTCGTTTAAATTCTACACTATTGCATAAAAAATACGCAGAGTTAATTGCTTAAGCTGAAGTAATTACTTTAACTTGACTATAGATACGGGTTTTAATTCTATCAGGTATATTATAAATTTAAAAATCAACATGAAACTTTTTGCACATTATAATCAGTCTAACTTGTAAAATAATAAGGAAAACCGTTTTTTTTCTTTATTTCTTCCCAGTAATATCCGTCAACAACACGACCAGAAGTTTCCGTACAAAAGCATTACTTCTAACTAATCGATCACCCTGTGACCTACAAAAATAAAGGCGGTCCAAAGGGAAGGTTTGATGCATCGCTATCCCTGATTGAGGGTGAAAAAGGAGGGATAATGTCGAGCCAAATCATGCTTAAATTATTTATGTCGTGTTTATTGTGTTGGCCGTACTGGAGATTAGGTTTTGAATGTTCGTAACGCTGTTTTGCATAAAGGTTTGAAGAGAAAGCATAAGAGAGTGGTTTTGGTTGGATTAATTTGTTATGTTACGCTACATACATAAAAAGTAACTATTTTTCGCAATGGTGGCTTCTAGTGGTGTGGCCGTCGGACTACCAAACAATAGGTCTCAAGTTCGAACCCAAGACCAACATCTGATTTTTCGGACTCATGTGCGTATTGTATATTAATTATCACTTGCTTCGGTGAAGGAAAACATCGTGAGGAAACCAGCATGCCCGAGTGATATTTCTTGATGGCATGTAAAGCCAAGTCAGAGGCCCATTGGCATTATTAAAACTCCAAAAATCCTCATTATTAAACCAGGTTAGGCACTAACCACACGACAAAGAAAGAAAGAATGCGTCTGCCTTAACTTGTCAGGAGTAACGTTTGCTTTGCATGTGTATGTGAACCGATTTCGACAATTTGTTCGTAATTGAAATACTGAATGTTAGTATGTGTACTGTGTCTTGTTATAAAAGCTCGTACGGAAGTATTATGGTGTACCGCCAATAAAATTTTCATTTATTTTTCGGTTTTTCGGCATATTGCCCACGAGGAATAGCTCCTGTATCGTGGGTGCGTTTTACAAATATTTAAACTCTCATACACAAACAGCTAGACCCGTCACTACCTGTTGGTCATACAAATATTTGTTCCGTGAGGGGATCGAACCCGCGACACGCAGCGCAGCAGTCAATCGCTCAGCCACTGCGCTAACCGTGCCGTCTCAAAAATTGTCTTATGTAGGACTCGTCATAGTCATGATTTCCAGACGTTATCTCTTACACTTTACGCCAGGTGTGACAACAGCTTCTCGCTAAGAAAAAATACGTATCAAATTTCCTTCCCGTTTTTTCCTCAATCTTCGTTGCGGACCCCCAAACTCGATTGATATTCAAGACGTTAAAAGAGCTATCACTCATCATTGCGGTTTTCGCGTTTCCCGGGTTCCGTATTAAAGGTTTAGGCTCACTAATCATTTTCACCTCGCCGTCTAGAGTAGGCGGGTAGGTAGGTATGTACCCATGTCAGGGAAAAGTGCTAAATCGCATGATTTGGACAGAATTATTTATAGATGGCTGTCTAAATTGCTTTTATTTGAGATCTGAAATGTTTTTCCGAAATGTGGCTGGCACCAGATAGTTTTGAGGGGCTTAAATTATATATGAGATTACTGGTAGGTGCTTATGACGCGGTCAGCCCATGATAGGTGACCATTCTTCAAATCGAAGACAAGTTATTTATTTATCACTTCAAGCACAAAGTACAGAGGTGGACTTAATGTCACGGATAGGCATTTTCTACCAGTCAACCTTTGCGTGATGCTGAGACACAGAGCGGTAGGTGTGTTATCTGAAAATAACTTTAATCAAATACTAAACTAAACTACACGAATATAAAAAATACTATAAATATATATTTAAAGTTATGTTTGGCTTTTTCATAAATGGCAGTCTTGACGGATATACAGATACTCTAAAAAGCATGAAAGTCAACCAATTGGCTGAACTTGGCATGACAGAAGAAACCTTCGGGTAAAGGGGAAGTCTTAAATTACAAAGGTTTCCAAGTCTTGCTCTTATCATATTTACCTATTTGAGTACCGTCCCTCTCTTCATAAATATGGTTATTAGTGTTTAAGAGCGTGTAGCGGCATTTTATAAAAATTATCAAGTCCTTATTTTTCGCAACGACTTAACCGATTTTAATGAAACTTCACACACGTAAGCAAAATACATAGGTCTAAAAAGTTAGTAGAAAATATTTTCGAAATGTCTTATTCAAAAAAAGAAAATTGGAATTTTCTGTTTCTATAGAGAATTTAAAATCGGTCAAATTTAACTAACACAATTTTGCGAAAATGTTTTCTACTAACTTTTTAGACATACGTATCCTGCTTATGGGTATGAAGTTTCATTAAAATCTGTTCAGTCATATCGAAAAATAACGACTTGAAAATTTGTATGAAATACCGTACGGCGTTCAAGCTCTTCAATCACAACTTTTTCCCATGAATGACGAAGGTAGCGAAACGACCACAACGCCATCTGCTACGATCCTTACATACCTTTTGCTTCATCAACGTTCATACATCTGGTCATACACGCACGTTGGAAATCAAATTCTAAGGCTAAAATAGATATTTTTGTTTATCTAGACTTCAATTAACACATAATTTTTCGTTTTTTATTATGAGCGCGAGCATAATAAAATAGTAAAAAAAACCTATCAAACGTCAAAAAAATATACCATTGTGTTTACGCGAATTGAATAACGACCGAAAGCTACAAATAAAACCTTCACGTTATGTTTAAACCCATTAACTCACAGCAGAATAATTAAATATATAATCATTACAAAAAGCAATAAAAAGCGCATAAAATAATTACTATTAAGTATTATTAAACTTGCCATAAGTGCTATAAATGTTGGAGAACGGAAATTGACTGCGGTTTTCCTAGTTATTTTTGTTATAGAATTATTAAGAGGTTTTAAATACTTAAGTAGTCAGTTAAAAAGTAATTAATGAAAATGAAAAGGACTTTTAAAAGTTGGGCAAATGAAAATGTTGACAGTGCTTTGTCGTCTTTACAAAAAAGAACATAGTTTCTTTCTTATGTTCCTTTGTTTCTGCATCGTTTATCTAGTGGGCTGCTAACGCTATTACTGAGTTCCTTGATTCGATGCTCAGCCAGTAAGGACCCTGTTAAGCAAGAAAAGATCCAAACAACATTTTTTGTAAAATCGAGTTATCTACGTATCCCTTCGAGTTATCAACGTATCCCTGATCACATTAATATGTTATGGCCTATTACACTACTAACTCTCAAATAGGTACAGTTTCATACGATTTTTTTATTCTCTGCCTAACGTTAAACTGCATTTACTCAAAAGTAATAAAACGTTGGTTGGATCTTTTCTGCTTAACAGGGTCCCTGTTGAAAATAGGGGGATCTAAGAATAAATGGAAAAATCTGGGTATACCATGGTACATTCATTCCTAAGCCGGTGATTACAGGCATGGTGCTTGTGATATCATACTACTTTTATAAATGCGAAAGTTTTTGAGGATGGATGAATGGATCAATGGATGATTGTTTCTTTTTCACGCAAAAAACTACCGAAGAAATTTCAATGAAATTTGGCACACGGATAGTTTACAACCTTGATTTAATCGTAGGATACATTTTACTTTTATCCTAGCAGTACGATCCCGAGGGAAAATTTCCGATTTCCACGCGGTCTTAAGCCAGTGTTTAAATACATCAAACAGTTTTAATCAAACTCAAAACCACACTCAAATAAAGATTGAAGCACAAATAAAACAAGTGAAGATCACGCGTCGCTTGACGCAAGTTGCGTTGCCAATCGTAACACTTGAGGTTGTGAACAAGCCGTAATGCTTGGCCCACTAACATTTTTAAAGTTAAAAGACCTGGGTCTAGCGGGAAATGAGCGCGACACTCGCTAGCGGCTGTAAACCGCCGATGACCATAAAATTACTGGGACGCTCGCACTGGGTTGGAAAAACGCGACGGTGATTCGGTGGGGGCGGTTATTTCATTTTTTTTTAAATAAAAACCTATGTTATTCACGTGAAGGAAAGGTATAATTTAGCTTCATAATGTCAAGTACGAAGTATTCAGCACCTCATTTGGGTAACACGCTTTTAATCAGGATCCGTGCTTCGCATGGGTTCTCCAACTGGGTGAAGCACGGGGACTTAGGGTCCCGTGCTCTACCTGACAATTTATGCAATATTATGAAAAAAAAAAAAAAATTGAATATCCTTGAAATTTTGCAATATTTTGAAAAAAAAATAATGTGAAGATCGGGAATTCACAAAATATTTTGAAAAAAAAAAAATACACTGTTTTAAGCTTTCACGGTTTATAACTGAACTTACACGATCACTTACGGGATATCTTCCGTGATTAATGTTTATATTGAGCTCCCGATATATCGACGCTGTTGCAAGCGCCATGACCACGAAATGACAGTCATCTCGTGACCATGGCGCTTGCAACAGCGTATTTGTATCTGCCTTTGCCAGCGACTTAGTACGTGTGGTACTTAAAATAAAGAATATATTTTAAGCTAGGCATCTAGCAGTAGAGCGGTGAATGCTGCGTTCAAATACATGCATTAGTTTTTGCGTGGTGCGCGTACAAACATACAGACAGAAAGACAGACATACAGACAAAAATTCTAAAAACTGTTGTTTTGGCTTCTATTGCTTTAAAAAAGACCCCCATATATTATTTTTTTCAATATCTTCAATGTACAGACATCGTTCTGTTACAATTTTATTATATGTATATGAGCACCGCATTATTTTTTATTATTTCAAAACACATTTCTCTAAGTAATAATTCCAAAAAATTAATTCCACTGCCTTTTTTATTACTCTGTTATCCATTCATAACATCTTAATTTGACTTTTTTTATTGACTAGGGAATGCCAAACGTATTCTATTATTCTTAACTAAAAGCATAATATTTCAACAGAAAAGAAACCGACTCCTATTTTATTAGTCTTTTGTTTAAACCAGCTCAATGTGAGTCGGACTTGCACACATAGGGTTCCGTACAAAACGTCGAAAAAAAAAATACATTATATTGTATGGTCAATTAAAATAAAGTTAAATTATTGTTTATTATTTGCATTATTATGACTGCTGAGCATGAGGTCGGGTTCGATTCCCGGGAATTTCTCAGCCACTGAGTCTGGATTTGTGCCCGGTTGATGGCAATAGGCTCGCCCCCTATAACATGGGAGTTAAACATAAGTGGCGAAATGTGGGTGTATTGTTAGGTACATCTCTGCCTAACCCTTCGGGGATTACAGGCGTGATGTTATGTTTGCATTATTTTTTGTTATAGCGGCCTTAGTTATACACACTCAGTGAATTGTATAAATCTCTACTTATTACGGATCAAAAGATACAGCCCTGTGAAAGACGGACAAACATCGTTGCTTCGCAATACGGTTCCGTTGGCACCCTTTGCTACGGAACTCTAAAAAAACTTGCTGAAAATCTCAATTAGACTTTATGATTGGCTAGGGAATGAAATCAAAAGTCCTTGACCCAACTGCAGCATTTCACAAAAGAGATGACTTGTCGAGTCTAATCCCAGAGGCAATATGAGCGTTATTGCCACAAAAAAGATAAATGTAGAAGTTCAGTTTCATACAACGATCGATACTTCCTACTGGAATTTGTTTGAAAACGGCGACCTGAAGCGATGCGTCTTGCGTCTACTTCATGCCATGCTACGACCCGTCAATGGAGACGGAGGCTTGCCTTGCCGGTCGCACCCGCTCTGAAAGCGTGGCCGCCGCGCTGTCAACTAGTCTATTTCTTTCACTCACGCGCTTAGTAGCTCATCTCCTCTTTCCGTCCCACGAGTTATACACACCGAACCATCGCTCCGCAGGTCACGTCACTGTAACTTATGGCACGTTTCAAACAGCTACTTTCTTTTGTTTCTCTTCAGTAGCCGCCGGAACACACGCGTTGCTCGTGAGATCGTGGTGACTCGCGACTGTCATTTGTTTGAGATCGCTGTACGTTATTTTCACCCGTTGTATAGAGCTGACCTTCTGCTCGTATTGTTTTGTGTGATTGCAGGCAAAACTGAATTCTTGACGTGTTTACTTTTAATATAGTGTTGCCAGGAAATGTTTGACGGGAAATAAATACAGCCGTAGCTTAGCCATGATTGTTGAGGGGTCCAGCTAGGGTGGGCTGAGATTATTTATTATTTTTTGGTTTGGGTAATCATTTTTGTTCTTGGTGTTGGAAATTGAGTGGGTAGCGATTGATTACTTTGTGCTTCCGTGTTGTTTTAAGTTGAGAAAAGATTGCAATATATTCAGACTGGGTATAAGGCCCATACTGAACTCGGGGTTTATAATTTCAACTAAAAGTATATAACATAAAGAAAATTAAAGCTACCTATAGAATAATTATAACTAAGTATTTACAAAAAAAAGGGGCTGCACATAGAATTACTCGGGGTTAGATGTTAACCGCTGATCATTGATTTATTGACATCAACATGTATGTATTATCTAGTAGAAATCTATTGCCGCGTCCTAACCAAAGTGATAGTCGCGCGAATACACTCCTGACACGTTCAGTATGTTCGGCGAACATAAGTGTGTGGTCGCACCTTCTCGTTTTACAAACAAATGAGTCATACACGAACTCAAAGACCGCGTATACACGCTTTGGTTAGGACGTGGGGTATGGACTAATTATCGGGTCTATTCATAAAATTGCCATCATCATAAAAATCTGTGTCAATTAGTAGGGTCAATTAGTAGGGGAATTTAAAACTTAAAGAACAATTTTCATACCAGCAGTCTTTGCCTCTCTGAAAAGAAGAAATAAAAAAAAAACTCGTAAGCTTCTTATGTTCTGCAGCAAATTGTGCCGTCAACAGAAGTTTTTTTTTTATAGTGAGGTTCCTCTAATGCGATTAAGTAAAAATAATTGTGTCGAATAAATAAATATTGAGACAATGGCTTAATCCACTGGTTTGTACATAAATGATGGTATGACTGTATTCAAAAAGCTTGCATATTAATGAGCATTGCAGCGGTGGTGTAGTGCTTGTAAGTATGTCTGCTGAGCGGTGGTGTCTTGGGATCGATGCCTCAGTCGAGCAAAGTTATTTGGTGTTTCCTTTAAAAATGGTAAACAAATGCTGACCATTCACGGAGCAAACCAAAATTCGTGAGGGTTGGTGGCCCAGGTGGTTCTAAAGTGTTCCAGATCATGGTGGTCATGGATAATTATTATTATATCAATACCACTGCTCTCAAAATGGTGAACAAAAACCGGCATATCTTAGTGCCAAGCATTCGAAGTGATCTGAAATCTACTGGCCTTCACTGGACCAGCGTGGTAGATTATGGCCCACTACTTCTTACAGATAGGAATTTGACAGACAGTAGTGGGACGTTATAGAGTGATTCTAAGTCAAACTTCATGACAAAGAATTCGAAAATAATCCGGCAATATGACCCTAAATTTGACTCATCATCTGCCTAGCCTTTTCCCAACCATGTTGGGGTCGGCTTCCAGTCTAACCGGATGCAACTGAATACCAGAATTTTACATGGAGCGACTGCCTATCTGACCTCCACAACACAGTTAGTACTGGGTGATACGATATCCCTTGGTAAGACTGGCTGTCAGATTTACGGGTCATTGACTACCTGTCAAAGATCTACAAATGACAACTGGGACCAACGGCTTAACGTGCTTTCTGAGGCACGGCACCCTAAACTTGACTAAGTAATAATAATAACCAATCAGAACGATTTATAAAAACTATGAAGAAACCGAAAATCCGTAACATAGCTAAACCAATGTGGCGAAACTAAATAATCATCAAAATGTACGTATATTTCCCAAAAACACCCTTCATGTGTTCAAATCTAACTCGAATACAAACCAAATTATATTTAATATTCACACCCAGTTCTATTCAGCAGCTTTCTACAATATTAGTCGTAGAATATCAAATCAAATCACATTGTATGGTATATTAACATAATCAATTCATTCACAATCAAATCTAAATATAATTTTGCCTTGAATATATTTTAGTTAGGGCTAAATTAAATACAGCTAAAGGCTAAATCGATCTAATTTGTTTTGTTATTCGGTCTTTGTGAATGAATATTTCATTCATTTTTCCATTCAAGTAAATAGCTATATGCTAGCTAATCTCCGAAACGGCTGGACCGATTTCGATGGGGCTTTTACTGGCAGATAGCTGATTTTATAAGGAGTGCGAGAATACTTTTCTTTCTTTCTTTATTGTGTCACTGCTGGGAAAAAGCCAACCATATAGCCTTCCACTCTTCTCTACGTGCGGTTACCCCTGGCCGATCTCATACAAACGCCTGTAAGTCTACACAGGAGATGTAAATCGGATTAAAACATTAACGGCTTAAAAAGGGCTAAAACATTTTAGTTTTCTCACACAAACACAACAGTGTGACCTAACCCTTCGAAAGGTCTGACAATAATAAAACAGGACCCAATTCCCAAATCGATAGACTTCAATACAACATGGCATGAAGGTAATATTTAATTCAGACAATATATTGAGAGCGTGTTAACCCTTCGATTGTTTTAACCTTACCAATGCCGACTAGTTAATATTTAATGTAAACCTTTCAAGGCGTTTAATCAAACGTGAGTATTGTATTTTCTGTAATAACTGTTTTTGTGTCAATGGTTGGTAACAAGGTCTAATAGGACTCAAATAATAATGTGTTAATATTAAGCTATTTGTATCTATACATATAATAAAATTGTAACAGGCCGATGTCTGTACATTGAAGATATAGAGAAAAAAAACACATACCTCTACACACACATCCATCCTCACCCACACAATAAAAAATAATACGAATATAATTACGTTATCCTGCATTTATAAAACTTATCTAAATGGATAATACTCTACTCACTTTGAATGACATCGACAATTCCGAAATAGCACAAGTGTTTGATTGTGATATTGCAGACTTTACTAAGCATATAACGCCTAACTCTTCCGGCTTTGCCATTGTTTCGCAGAATATTAGATCTGTTTACTCTAATTTTGATGATCTTCAAATAAATTTACTCAATCTCGCTACGGATATTGATCTGATAATCCTAACCGAATGTAGATTGAACTCAAATAAACCAATACCTCAAATAACTAACTTTAACTCGTACCAAACTACAATCCATCTGAATAAGGCTGACGGTGTAGTCGCCTATATTAAAAGCACACACAAAAATAAAACAAGAGAAGTGAAATTAGCACATGCGTCTTGCCTAGAGATTCACGTCACGCCTGACATTATAGTTATTGCAATATATCGATCCCCTTCAAATGCGAACGCAGCCCAATTTATTCTCTCTTTAAACAATCACCTAGCTACCCTCACACCAACAAAAACCATAATAATCACGGGAGACATAAACATTAATCTAATATACAATGAAAATGAGCAGTCACACGAACGTACAAACAGACTTAACTATCTCAATATGCTAGCAATGCATGGTCTACTCCCTGGGCACTCGCTTCCCACGAGAGCCAAAACCTGTCTTGACCACTTTATAATAAAGCTCAAACCTGGCAACCAAACTGCAACCATTGCAGTTATTCACACGACCATTACAGACCATTTCATGATTTTCTTAAAAATCTCAAACAATATTAACTTAATAAGTCACTCAAAAACAAAAACAGTTTTTAAGTCGGAGAAGGCGCTTGAGCTACTCAAAGAAAGTAACCTAACGGACCTATTAAAACTAGATAACCCTAACACCATTACTAATAACCTAATTCAAATACTACAAAATTGTGTCACACTCAGTACAATTACAATGAATATCCCTTTGAAAAACAGAATCCTAAAACCATGGATGACAGTTGGCTTGTTGCGTTGTATTTTAAATAGAAATCAAATGCAAAAGAAACTTAGACTTGACCCATACAACGAGGTGTTAAAAATCACATACAAAAGGTATCGCAATTACTGTTGTACCATTATCCGAAAACAAAAACGTAAATATGACAGAGTTCAGCTTACTAAAGCGTACAGAAATCCTAAAAAAACATGGGCTATCATTAACGACATCACACAACGCAAACCTAAAAAAACAAATAATTCGGAACTACTAGATACACCCACTACCTCACAAAACTCTGTTGACAAGGTTAATGACTATTTTTGTAACATAGGCAAACTTCTTGCTGAAAATATCACAACTTCTCAGTCTTCAGCAGGAAATAACATCAACCCTGACTCATTCTCGGCAGACAGTCCTTTGGCCACATCTTTTGTTCTTCTCGACACAGACCCCGACGAAGTTAGAGCCACTCTAATGAGCTTAAAATCGGATTGCGCCCCCGGGTGGGACAAAATACAAGTCAACTTTCTAAAATCGGCACACGAGCAAATTGTACCAATCATAACCCACATAATTAATTTATGTTTCAAGCAGGGACTTTTCCCGGACGCTTTGAAAATAGCCCTTATTACGCCTGTGTACAAGTCTGGGGACAAGTCTGACCCGTCCAACTATAGACCAATCTCGGTCTTACCGCCCATTTCAAAAATCCTTGAGAAACTTATTAACTCACGCCTAATTAAATTCCTATCTAAATATAAAATTTTGTCGCCTTCTCAGTTTGGCTTTAGACAGGGAAAGTCTACTGAGGATGCAGTTCTGTCACTAACCTCTGCTCTGGTAGACGGTATAGATGGTGGAGCCAAGTGTATAGCTGTTTTTCTTGACCTCAAAAAGGCCTTTGATACAGTGTCTGTCCCCTTGCTTCTGCAGAGGCTTGAACGCATCGGCATAAGGGGACCCGCTCTAGATCTTTTTAATTCCTACCTCAACAATCGCAAACAAATGGTTAAAATTGCGATGTACACCAGTTCCGAGTCAACCATCAATTTCGGAGTCCCCCAGGGCAGTGTTCTTGGGCCGACCTTATTCCTCATCTACATTAACAGTCTCTGCAACATGAAAATTGATGGCGGGCTCATTTTCTCATACGCCGACGATACTGCCATTGTCTTCACTGCAAAGACTTGGGATGATGTTCGTAGGTTGGCCGAGCGTGGCCTGGCAAAGATAGCAGCCTGGCTAAACCATAGTCTCCTCACACTAAATGCCTCCAAATCCAACTACATCTGCTTTACTAAGTATAATAACTCGCAACCGGCTCAAGATCTCCAAATAAAAATTCATAACTGTCCCAACCCCATAACCCCCGGCTGCTCTTGCTTAAAAATTGACAGGTTACAGCATACCAAATATCTAGGTGTTATGATTGACCAGCGCCTGTCCTGGCACATGCACACCGAACTGATTATGAAAAGAGTTAGGAAACTGATTTGGACATTTAAAACACTGCGGCATGCGGCTTCAAAGCAACTTCTAAAGCAGGTATACATTTCACTGGCTCAATCTATCCTCATGTACTGTCTGTCTTGCTGGGGAGGGACTACAAAAATAAAATTTTTGGAACTTGAGAGAGCTCAGAGAACCTTACTTAAGGTCATGTTCTTTAAACCCTATAGGTACCCCACCCACAGCCTCTACCTATTATCTGACCTTTTGTCTGTAAGAAAGCTTTATTTGCTCCAACTCACACTAAAAAAACACACATCCCTCCCTTATGACCCCTCTAAGCCAAAAAGTAGAAGGAGCTACTTAGTCGCTCCAACGGTCAAGGTTAGATCTGTTTTCGCTAAAAGGCAATATCCGAGGCGAGCATCTTATATATACAACTTGTTGAATAAAGAATTAAGAATATATTCCATGAAGCTCCGGGACTGTAAAAAAGCTGTAACCGATTGGCTTAAAACTAAAACTTACGACGATGTGGAGTCTATTATATCTACTTTTCAATAACCAAATTGTTACGCTTGGGTTGTTGTGCCTAAGGTTAGTGAATGAAGACTTGTACAGTCTCTTTCGATCCCAAGACATTGTCGCAGGGCTAACCGACAAACGAAAACGTCCATTTTGTACATACGCTTCGTCTAAGCATGAAAGCGTGACAATCAAACAGACAGGATACAATTTGGGAAATAGTGAACTAAGCACTGCTTATTATCTCACACACCACACAACCTCACTTTCACACACATACCCATACTCACTCACACACCCACTCATGAAACACATACCACACGTACACGCGCGATCTGGAACTGTTTGTATAATTTTTAAGCTACCCTTTTATTTTTTACTTTTATTTTATTTTTTTGTTTACATTGTCTACATTTCAATTGCATAAAAATGACAAGTGGAAGTGCGGAATCTCCTAATACAAGCAATTCCTTGCTTAAAAGGTGATCTCCAATCACATGTATCTAAATGCCTATTGTAATTGAAATAAACGTTTTTATTTATTTATTATTTATAGAGAAAAAGATATGGGGGTCTTTATTAGAACAACAGAATCCAAAACAACAGATTTATAATTTTTTGTCTGTCTGTCTGTATGTTTGAACGCGCATCACGCAAAAACTACTGCATGGATTTGATGGCTACATTTTACCACATGAAATCGCGGGCAAAATCTAGTTTACTATACGTATGTTAGTATCTAGACAATAAGCAATAGGTTCACCCTCTATTTTTTTAACATAACTGGCAAATTGTGGGTGTACTACCTACAGGTAGACCTTTGCCTAACTTTTGGGGGATTGCAGGTGTTGATGTGTTATCTAGACAAGACATAATAACAATTAAAGAAACTAAAATAACTACACTATCAAAAACTTTCTTGCAAAAAAAACCGACTTCCAAAAAAAACACTAAAAAAGTGGAAAATAACTTTACTTTCGGAAGTCGGTGACCATTGTTTGTTTCATTGACTTTTTTGCCAAAAAAGTTTTTATTTTACCCTTTTCAGTTATCGCATCACACACAAATCCTTGTCAAGTATCAATTTCGCAATTTCTTTTACTTGGATGACATATTTTTCCAGCTATTTTGATTTCAAAACCAAACTGCTGATCCGATTTCGATGAAATTTTTATGGGACCAATCGGGAAGTAGATCCATTCAGATAAAAGAAGAATTTTCCAAATCGGTTCATAAATGGCGAAGATATGAGGTAACAAACACAAAAAAAAAACATACAACCGAATTGAGAACCTCCTCCTTTTTTGAAGTCGGTTAACAACTATAAAAGGGCATCAAAAACTCCTCCTCAACTCTGTCAGCTGGTAATGTGCCCAAGAGACTGGCGGCGTTGCAATGTTGTATACCAACACTTAGCTTCTGGTCAAGGTAAAAGCCAGCCCTTGGGTCACGGGAAGCGTCTACTTAACGTTTAGAAAATTCACTAAAATAGCTGAGTGACGAGTAAGTTAGCACTGGGACCCCATGGTCCCAGAGTTTCAACCCCAAATGACTCTAAAATATGGTTGCCACAAAGGTTACATTTACGCCGTTTGAGGTTCTCCGCGCCAGCACAGCACGATGAGCTTGGAAGATGTGATGGCGCAAGGGATTATTTAAATGTTTTTAATTTTCATAATGTGAATAGTTAGTATATTAAATAAAGAGCTTTCGATCTTCTTTATCGTGTGGTTAGTGCCTAACCTAGTGTCAGTTTTTATGCCGTCCAAAGGCCTCTGACTTGGCTTTTACATGCCGTGCCGTCGAGAAATATCTCTCAGGCATGCTGGTTTCCTCACGATGTTTTCCATCACCGAAGCAAGTTATAATTATAGGTACAATACACACATAATTCTGAAAAACCAGAGGTGCGTGTCCTGGGTTCGAACTCGAGACCTATGACTCGGCAGTCCAACGGTCACACCACTAGACTATCACTGCTCACAAGCTTTCGATGATAAGATATATAATAAACTTAAACTGAAATTCAAAGTATTTCAAACAGTACACTTTTCAATAGCCAAAAGCAAGATGACACAGTCCAGTCACAGGCATAATAAATTTAAATGGACGGTAGTTGCCCATTCCAAAGCGTAGATCTCATTGAGAAGATTGGGCAACTCAATGGACAATCTATTCAAATCAAGTCAGAAATTAAATCAGGAGTATCTACGGATACGCCTTTAATTTACATAGAAAAAGGTTTGATTTTCTAGTGGCATTTGAAAATATTTATGTATATATATATCTTAATATAATATTAAAAAAAAATTGTTCAATTCAAGTAACAAGACTCATAAACAAACAGACACAGGGTAACAAGGACAGACAAAAACGAACACTCAGAAGGTAACAATATGTTTGCTGCAGCATTGTCGGATATAAGAGCAATCCAGTCTGTTGGCGATCATAGCTTTCCTGTTAATGACGCGCATTAAAACCGCTGCAAAACCGCAGCGTCACCTGAACCCAGTCCATCAATAAACTATGTAAATGTTGGTGTAAATTCTGCAGCGACCAACAACACCGGTTTACCGTGCAACATAATTTAGCAAGTTTATAATAGAGGGCGTCGTAAATGACACGAAATTCGAGTACCCGACC
The DNA here is from genome assembly GCA_964057025.1 of Standfussiana lucernea. NCBI lineage: Eukaryota > Metazoa > Arthropoda > Insecta > Lepidoptera > Noctuidae > Standfussiana > Standfussiana lucernea. The sequence continues at coordinate 13,913,899 of OZ059798.1, read as the reverse complement.
CGAATAGCGAACTATAAATATTGGGGACTTGGTCTCTGTTTAATAACTAATGATTAAGTTGCTACTTTATTTAGTGGTTTGCCGAAATTTCGAAATAAAACATAGCCTACAATTTTTCTTTTTGGGAAGAAATGTCAGAGAAGAAAACAATAAAAGTACCGTGGCCAAATAATTACAGCCGCGCGGGTCAACCTTCAAGGTTAAAGAGCGCTTGCCTCTTGTTCGGTCCGTATATAACCGTCCATTATATACCGAGTTTCCTCCGTGCCTCGGAAATCACGTTACGCCGTTGATCCCGGCTGTCGTTAGTAGATCTTTGACAGTCGTTACAAGTAGTCAGTGACCCCAAAGTCTGACAATTAGTCTTACCAAGATATGCAGTCAGATAGGCATTTGCTCTAGTAAAAATACTGGTATTTAGCTGCATCCGGTTAGACTGGAAGCCGACCCCTTGGGAAAAGGCTGGGCAGATGATGACGTACTTCGTGCTAATTTGGAAACATGAAAGTTACCGAAGTGCATGCCATTGTCTGATTTAAATTAAACTGATTTACGTCAACTACCATAAGCCTACATTACATACAGGCTGCTCAACTTCAAGTTTAAGTTTACGACATACACCGCATTTTTGCCGTCTCACAACGATGATAACAAAAAACTTTTTTGCAAAAAAAATAACCGACTTCCAAAAAAAAAAAAACTCTATAAAGCGGAAAATAACTTTATTTCTGGAAGTCGGTGACTTTTATTTCTTTCATTGACTTTTTTACCACCGACTTTTTAGTGTTTGTTTTTGGAAGTCGTTTTTATTTTGCCCTTTGTAGTTGCGGTATCTCACACAAATCCTTGTCAAGTATCAATTTTACAGTGTGGCCAGAAAATATTAATACATCATCCACAAAGATGAAGAAAAATACATCTAAGAGGATAACTCATAGAGTATCAAATCAAAGTTAAACGTTCAAAGTTAACATTTCTATGAGACCACCGCACGAGCTTTCTATAACAAATGAAAGAAGATTAACAATCACGGAGATATCGGTGTACATATATGAAAAAACTTTTTTGCAGAAAAATAACCGACTTCCAAACAAAAAACAAAAAAAAAAAATGGAAAATAACTTTACTTCCGGAAGTCGGTGACTATTGTTTGTTTCATTGCCTTTTTTTCCAACAAACACAAAAAAAAATTATTGTAACAAACACAAAGAAAAGGGAAACCTTCTCCTTGAGAACCTTCTCCTTTTTTTGAAGTCGGTTAAAAAGAAAAGATGCTGGTTGAACACATAACCACCTCCTTTTTTAGAAGTCCGCTAAAAATAATGTTATCCAATCGGTTAAAATTGGTTAAATAGGTTTATTTGAGCTAAAACTTCAGTGTCTTCGTTTGAGTCTGCTACCAAATTAGTGTTGTGCGACAGTCGGCCATAATTGGGTTACCATTGAAAACCACCTTGAATACAACACACATGTCAAGCTAATGAAAGATTATAGCAATCTATAATTAAAATCATATTCGGCCATTCCGCCATTTTATTACAATTATAGGCCCGCATTCATTTAAATGAAATTAATTTCACAAAATAAGTGTGGGAGGAAAATTTATTTGCGAATTATCGTAAATTGTTTAATGATAATGACTTAATTATGATTGTAATTTATGAGTGATATGGTGATATGGTGAAAAATGATGAATGATTTTCAATTAGACTATTCTTTTGCCAAGGGTGTTTAGAAAACAAAAAACAATATTGTACTTTCTATGGCATTTCAGTGTTGTCTAATTATTCTTTACATTATTCCTGTGTGAGGAGCTCGTGGCTAAATAATAACAGCAGCACGGATACATCTTCAAGGCTAAGCAATGCTTGCCGAGGGTGGCCCGTGGATACTGACCATCGTTACATACCGAATTTCTTCCGTGCCACAGAAAGCACGTTAAGCCGTTGGTCCCGGCTGTCATTTGTAGATCATTGACAGCCGTTACGAGTGGTCAGAAGCCCGAAAGTCTGACAACCAGTCTTACCAAGGAGTATCGTTTTACCCTGTTGTGGAGGTCAGATAGGCAGTCGCTCCATGTAAAATATTGATATTCAATTGCATCCGGTTAGACTGGAAGCCGACCCCAACATAATTTGCGAAAGACTTGACTCTATATGTGACAGCCGGGACCAACGGCTTAACGTGCTTTCCGCGGCACGGAGGAAGCTCGGTATGTAATGGGTGGTCACACATCCACGGACCAGCCCAGGCAAGCGTGGATTAACCTTAAGATCGACCCGAGCGGCTGTTATTATTTAGCCACGAGCTCCTCAACTATACAGCAAATTCTTATGCCATCAATAATTAAATCTCAACTCCGAAACATAACTTACTTGGTCCCTAACTAAGCCATTAAATTAAGTAGGCCCTCTGCGTAATAATATTATTTTTACTCCCCGGATTATATGCGGTCCAGGGCTTACACAGGACAGTAATGAAATGATAGAGGACGCTAATCCTTTTTGAAAGGTGTTTCTCGAGGGGATACCGAGCTTATTTAGAGGATATTTTGATAAAGACATTTTTGACATGGGGCTTAAGTGATGAGTTGGCGGCGTTTGAGTGTCTGTGGAATTGTGGGGTCGAGTTTTGGGGTTCAGAGGTGTCGGAATGTGAGTTGAATATATTTTTGACTGATATTGTGGTTGCGAATATTTAATATTGTCTCATCATGTCTTTGGCATTGTCCCAATTTATTTGAGGGCGGAGCAGCATTTCTTCTTCTTTCATACTTCTCTATTACTCGTCATCTCAGCAGTCACCTCTTTTCTAGCCATATCATCCTTCACACAGTCCATCCTCCGTTTCTTTGGTCTTCCTCTACTCTTATAGCCATCTACATATGTACATTCAATCAATATTCATCATTTATCAATATCTCTCTTATGTAAAAAATTGAGAAAGTTAGAAATTACTTGGTCAAGACATCTAAGAGTAAAAAAAAAAAAAATATCCACAACAATTAACCAACCTTCAACATTCTCTTCAAGCTTAAGCAAAAAAAAAAACAATCCAATCCCTACTTTTTTGAGACGCACCATGATAAAAGCCACGCTTAGACCTAATCCATCTTCGTACCCTCAAGAGACCAAAAGTTCTCAGCATTTTTCATCCCCGGATCACCATAAACCAGCATCAGGTATAAACTTCTTAATTAACAAGGGAATGTCGGCAGCTCTCAGGTTTTAATATAGAAATATGTTAAAAATGCAAATTTTACCCTGTTTTAGTACTAAAGCTGCGGTCGCTTATTATGCTGGACGGTGTAATTAAAAAATAGAAGTTTGTCAACTGTTTAGTTTTGCAGGAAATGAGGAGTAGTTAGGATTACGTTTGTGTGACGAGGTTGGAAGTATTTTTTTTTTTTTTTTAAAAAAAACGCCCCACACTAGGAATTTCTCCTGTATCATGGGTGCGTTTACAAACATTTAAACTCACATACACAAACAACCAGACCCGGAACAACTATCTGTAGGCTATACAAATATTTGTTCCGTGCGGGGATCGAACCCGCGACACGCAGCGCAGCAGTCAATCGCTCAGCCACTGCGCCAACCGTGCCATCAAAATATATTTTAGCAGCTAAGTTACATGCTCTCGTTGAAGAAGTCTTGGCTAAATAATAAAAAGCCGCACGGAACGATCTTCAAAGTTCAGTGTCGCGTGCTAAGGTCGGACCGTGGACGAACGTAAAGCCGTTGGTCCCGGCTGTCATTTGTATTTACAAATGACAGCCGGGACCAACGGCTTAACGTCTTTGACCGTCGTTACAGGTAGTCAGTAGCCCTAAAGTCTGGCAACCTGTCTTACTGATGTGTATGATAATACCTTGGTCTAACTGGGTTGTGGAGGTCAGAGAGCCAGTACCTCCATGTAAAAAAATGCCATTCAGACCCCAAAACAGGGAATTGGGAAAAGGTGGCAAATGATGATATATAAATCCAGACTCTGTGCTGAGAAATTCTTGATGAAAAAACCAGATAACACTTTGCGTAACCATTGGATCCAAACCAGGGCCTCATGCTCAGCAGTAATGTTTGTGACCACTGCTTGGTGTAGTACGATACAGGATTTTAAATTATACACTTTGAAAATCTATTGCGCACTGTTTAGCCCGTATCTTAACCAAACCGATGATCGGAGAATCCTTAATTTTCAATAGAGAATGAGAAACTTTCCACCCGGATTGTCAAACCTATTGTTATGTATCCCCTTTGCCTACATTCTAATATAGGACCCTTTGATAAGTGATGCACTTGTGAATTTCCGCGAACTATCGCTTCTCGGGAATGTTATAAACGCCCGCTTCAGCAAATGAAAGGGTATCGAGGGAAATCTAACGTTGGTAAACTAGCAATTTCTCACAGCTCCGTTTCATTTCTCGCATATGAGCCCTTTAGTGTTCGAGATGCAAATTCCACGGAGATCAACTCTGTTAAAGCAGTTTAGTTCTTATAAAGTACTCTGGCTAGAACATTATACGTCAATTTTTCATGGTCTAGCGCCATCTATCTCTCTCGAAATAAAACTAAAACGTTCCTGCATTAAGGCGTCATTGTAGGGCCACAGATTATAAAAGATTTAATAATGATGACAAATGGTTTTAGGAAAGTTTTGAGCATGAATGTCCATGGCTATAAGAGGTGAAGATCATAGAGCGATGGATGGACTGTGTGCAAAATGATATGGCAAGAAAGGTGGGACTCGTGAGATGACGAGTAATAGAAGAAGTATGGAAGAAGAAGACTCCAAGTCAAGAGTGTAAAGGCCCAAGTTTTATTGAGTTGTTACACCAGTTTCTCAGTAGGAACACAGTTGATGGCAAAAGGCTCGCCACCTATTACATAGGACTTAGAAATAACTGGTGAAATATGAGTGTACCGTAGGTACAACTCTACCGAACAAGCGGGGAAAACAAACATGATGTTGTATGTATGGTTTCAAAAATAATTATGGCCTTATATAATTTTTGGGTTATTTTTGTATCATTAAATGTACAATGTCCCGTTTGACCGAGTTTCCTGCTATAGCTATTTTAATATCTGATCCGAATAAAGAGGTCGTCCATTTCAGAAGATATACACTCAAAAAAAAAAAACATGATCATAAAGGAAACGCGTGGAAATAACACCGTTTCTCCAGGGAAGCAGTGTTCAGAAACACGTAATAGTAGGATAAGTATAATTATGTTGAGTTGAATAAAAGATTTGGTTTTTGTAAAACACGTAAAATATATTGGCTTGGTTACCAACGCTTGTTGACAAAATGACATGACATAAAAGTGAAATACAAAGAGAATATGTGTATAAAAAGAATTTATGACCTCGAAGTAAATTCTCATCTATAACAGAATAGATTGCCATCAATACGCTAAAAACAAAGAGAAAAAGAAAATAAGGTTTTAACACTTTTCAATATTTTGGTTAGTCAATCCAGATCTACTAGACCTGGATCTGACGATAGCTCCATAATTAGTTGGTTCTGTCAAAGCTCATGTGTCCACAGAAATCACTAGAATCCTCTTTTATAAGCACTTACCCAAATACCAGAACACGCCCACTTAAACTTTCAATAAATTATGTAACCCAACTTTGAGTTCTGTGTAGGCGGAGGTCACCACAATTTCCACCACAGTTCAATAGATTGAGCTTGACCCCCGACCTTTGATGGATAGTCAATACATAGTGCTTGGCCACGATTTCCACGTTCAAGCGGTACGCGTCTTGCGTCAGCGACTACGGAGAAATCAAATGAAAGAAGTTGTTTCGAGACAATGACATGCCGAAAAATACAAGTGAACCTCGCTTAAGGGGAAAGTGCCGGGGTGGACGGCGAAATTCAAAAGAAATCACTCTGCCTCCATACATTTTCGGCTATTTTCAAACATAAATTTTATTTACTTAAAACTTGGGTATAGAACTTTGGTGGGATAGTAAAAAATGTTTACATCCATAAGCTCTATTTAATTATTGCGTTTTATTTTTGTTGGCCGGCAAAAAAAAATTACCCAATTCGGGTGATCTCAGATATTTTGTGGTTGAATAACTTCTCAATGAATTGACTTACGAGTTAGGTGTAATGTTAAATATGTTATGCTCTATCCAAATAATAAGTTTATTTTTGTTGGCCTTTTAAAAAGGGATATTTTTAAATGCACATCTGTATAATTTTTCAGCAAACTAGGAAACTCCACTATTTAACTGAATGCATACCAGAAAAATGAATGCTGTGCAAAAAAACCAATTGATTAACTAAACATGTACTGCAAAAAAAAACTAAAAAATAACACAAAACGAGATGACCTTTTTTATCGAATTCACACCAAAAATGTGGTTCGTACATCGGATATATGATTTATAAAACAAAAAAACTAATTGTTTATCAAAAATACTAACTTGCACTCTAAATTGTACTTTCTTACTACGGAATTTCTAAAACTGATATCTAAAGGTGCACCACATTAAAGTAAGTTTCCATTATCAAAAAAGCTCTACAAATCGACTAGTCGTGCAACTAAAATACATTATACCTAGCTTTATTTGCTTTTTGTTTCTCTGTTTGACTGAAAAACATGTTGGCGCCTGCACATCTAGCGCCGCGCTCGCTCCTTCGCGCTCGCTCTTTAGCGTCTAATGCGAGTGCGAGGTAGACCGAGCGATACGAAGTAAGCAAACGGTGCGGTGGCGGGCGGGGGCCGGCAGCGCATGCATTTGTTATTGTTTATCTATGACGTCGGATTCGCTCGGAGTGATCTCGCTAGTGTTTAATTGCAAATTAGGTAATTCAATTAATTTAGTGAAACTTGAACGGGTTGGATCTAGAATCGTTTGGCAGGAGTTGGGGGGTAAAAGAGGTTAAAGCTGATAGGGCTTGGGTCCCCGATTATAATGCTACTACTCTTATTACAAGGTAATGCATATTTTTCGAGAAATTAATGAAAAATGTTTCTAACCTCAAATCGGATAAAAAGCGAAAACGGAACGTTAAAATGGGCGATTGACAACCAAATTTGTTCCAAATATTGTCTATGGTGCATATTGACGTGAAAAATTGGCAAAACGGAACGTAAAAAAAGTATGTTATGTCACTGTCATTAGTTTGTTCTGTTAAAAATCCCCAATGTAGCCCCACTGCTTGTATGTGTGTACAAGCAATGTTACTACTGCCTCCAGGAGAATTTGGATACAAGAGCGAGCGAAGCGAGCTCTGGACCTGGGGCACCCCGACTCGGACAGGTTAGGTTAGAAGGGGATGGCGGGGTCGAGTGAGCGAGCGAAGCGAGCGAATAGACCCCGCCATCCCCTTCGTGGTTATTTTTTTATAAACCACCCAGAAGTAGGAGCCCCGCGAAGCGGGGCTCCGTCGACTACGCTTTTTAGGCGAATATAAAGTGTTTTGAGGTTTGGATACAATAATTGGTTTTTCTCAAGAATGGTTACCACTCAGTGTGCCAGTGTTTGGTGCATGTTAAGTTAGCACTTGATAATTTTTTTGTGTACCTAATTATATAAAGATGACTGATTAAATTGGGTTTTATTTAGAATAAACGATGTTCCTAAAAGTAAATTAGGTGATGGTTTTTCTTAAAAAAGTTTTAATATGTTTGTTGAACTAAAGAATTGTTAGATATACTATATTGATAATAGTTATTCGTTCAGTAAAACAGTTATGCAAAAACCATTAAACAGTATATCGAATTTGATTTATTTAGTGTGCATAATTTGAGTGCAAGTCAGTATTTTTGGTTTAACTTTGAAATATTTTGATCGAAAAAAAGGGAATATACAGATATCGATTTAAATACATGCCTTTTAAAAATAGCCCAATATGGGTGATCTCCTTTTCTTACCATCTTTGCAATTTGTCGGTCAGTGTCTGGTCGTATCTTAAACCAAATATAATTTGCGATCGTAACACATACTTAAGTGTTTACAGAATTATACTCATTAAAATCGTCATTACAAGCTTCTAAGTTCCTATAATCCCATTCATAATCATGCAACATGACACATTTTTTTTTAAATTTGAATTTCGCCTGCTACTTTGACGCTTCCACGTTAAAGCCGGCCACAGAAGACAAGTTATTATGCATGAGCAGTTTTGCCCGTGCAGTCAAATTGAGCAGGCATGCATGAACGTGTGCAGTAGAAAACTGCACAGTAATCCTGGCCTTTACATACAACTTAGAAATTAATCATAATCTTTATTGGAACAAAAACACATTTTACAAATTGATTTCGTAGGTACGTAAATAGCTAAATTAGTTACAAAACTGTGTGGCAGCTATTAACGTCCACCTCCAAGAGGAAGACGACAGCGTTCCAGATTCCAAAGATGAATAAACAGTAGAGGTTAAAAAAGGACAATAACAAATAAAAAAAACAATTAACATAGTAAAGAAACTAAAAAGAATTTCTAAATACAGGCATAACCGAGCGCGTGTGGCAGGTTGCATGCTCTCAATTCTCAGTTGTTTTCTATTTTTTATAACCAGTAATAATAAACCCACTAAGCGTCGTGTGTTGTCGGTGATGGCACGCTTGCAAATGAGCCAACCGTCATGCTTGCAGTTACAGGTGTGTCCTCTTTGGAACTCGGTTTTGCATGCACATTTAAAACTGTCATGCAAAACCTATCGTCTATGGCCCGCTTTACACCACTCACATTGCCTGAGGTCGTGGGCGTATATTGCTTCGAAACGTGCATTTATTGACATCGTTCTGGGAACTGTCTATGGGTATTATAGGTCATAATGCAATGCAGTTGGAATTTTCTAGTGAAATGAGGGTGTATATCCCTCCTTTTACCTTTTCAGGGAAAACGGGCATGTTTTTATTGTTGGTTGTGTGGGCAGTATATAAATAGCCTCAATCTATACTGCCTTACTAAGCACAAAAGCGGTATTAAAAAAAAAAACGTAAAGTACATTTTGATGGCATCGGATAGCTTAAATAAATACGAATCTAATTAAATTAGTTAAAAAGCAGAATCAGTTTTATAACAAAAAGGAAACCTAAGAAGCAAAAAAATTAATCTGTAAAGTTTTAACCAAAATATGTCTACATAACTTAATTTTTCTCGAAACTGGCTTTCTTTGAGATACGGGTTTTGCGTTTAGCACGGCAGTATATTGGTGCTTAAATGTTTTCTGTTTGCATTCTAGTCAGGCACCGTCTAACATCTTCATCATCACCTCTCGGTGATCACAGGCTTGATGGTAGGTTATTATGTGCCACATGCAACATGAAATGGAGGAGGTCGTGGCTAAATAATAACAGCCGCTCGGGTCGATCGTCAGGTAAAACCGTGCTTGCCTGGGTTGGTCCGTGGATGGGTGACCGGGCATACCGAGTTTCCTCCGTGCCTCGGAAAGCACGTTAAGCCGTCGGTCCCGGCTGTCAATTGTAGATCTTTGACAGTCGTTACAGATAGTCAGTGACCTGAAAGTCTGACAATCAGTCTTACCAAGGGGTATAGTATTACGCAGCACTAACTGGGTTGTGGAGGTCAGATAGGCAGTCGCTCCATGTAAAATACTGGTATTCAGCTGCATCCGGTTAGACTGGAAACCGACCCCAACATCGTTGGGAAAAGGCTGGGCAGATGATGATGCAACATGAAATGAAATGTATGAGAGAATAAAAAGATAAATGAAATTAAATATATTAAATGTATTAAATATATTAAATTATTAATTAAATTAAATATTACAAATCATTAATTAAATTATTTTATTAGTTAGGCAGTTCTACCAACAGATATAGTTTGTATAGTCAGGTAGTAATTGACTGCCTCGTTAGTCGAGTTACAAGCGCGACTACTGAGCATGAGTCCTGGGTTCAATTCCCGGGTCGGGCAAAGTGTTATTGGGTTTTTCCATCAGGAATTCACGATAGCCACGTGTCTATGCCCTCTGATCTTCTAATACGTTATCCACAAATAACTTAAAAAAGCTTAACAAACTCGTATTCCCTTCACCCCTAATGAAAAACAACAAAAGAATCGTCCCATTCACTTCGAAATATTCGACTGCATCTAACCCTCCCGTGCCGATCTATACCGAAATTACGCCAGTAGACCGGACCGGGTCTAATTGGAACTAGCCTTAAATACCACGTTATAGTGTTAAAAGGTCGACACATAGTTATAAGCACTGCACGGAATCACTATCGATACTAATGCAAGCATCCTATCGTACTTATTAATCCCCCTAAAATACTAGGGTATTTTGTCATCCTTTTGAATTGACTGTTCATGCAATGACTATGAGATAATATACATTCAATTTATTACATCCCTTCGTATGCAACCTTGCATTTATCGTATTGGTTTGTTTCGATCCAAAATATCGGAGTATCGCAGTCTATTGTATCGATACTGTTAAGTATCGGAATTGATCGTACATCACTAATATTGAGCTTTTCGGATTTTTTTTCTATGAAACTCCATTTTGCAAAGCACACATAATTATGAGCATAGTAGCGGCATCGATTTGGACTAGCTAGAAAAAATTAACCGAGGTAATGCTGATTTCGTACTTATAAGTGAGCGTTGACCTTAAAACCGACCAGTTTTGATAGAATATAATTAATAATACGAGGAGGTCAGAAAGGCAGTCGCTCCATGTGAAATGCTGGTCATGTGAAAAGCTGCATCCGGTAAGACTGGAAGCCGACCCCAATACATTTGGGAAAAGGCTAGGCAGATGATCTTTCAAAAAATAATAACTCGTGTTTCGTTGATACTCTTATAGACAAGATCATACGTACAAATATAGTTCGCCCCAGATAAATTTCATAGGCCTCACAAATAATGCGGAAATCAAAATCCTCAACCGGTAGCTCAGCAAAACAATTGTTGCTTCGTTCCTTCGCTATTAATACCTGCCATTGTTTGTGTGTGTCTCCAGGTTCCATCTTTAGAATATTGAAGACTACGAAATGTTTCTGATTTTAATGTTTGTTTTTTGTTTCTTTAACAGGTACGATAAAGACAGAACTAACGGAGTAGCAGAGTGCTATGGTTTTTCGGTTTAGCAGCAACTTCAAAAGGTTTGCCAACTAATTGTTTTGTCCAAACCATTGTGAGCATAAAACATTTATTTTTTCGCACGAACAGGCTAATAAAAAAAGCGGGAGAAAGAATTATCTTGAACTACGTTTTACCCGCGATTAAGAGCGTGTACGCCGTACGGCATTTCATAGAAATTATCAAGTCCTTATTTTTCGAAACGACTGAACCGATTTGAATGAAACCTCACACACATAAGCAAGATAAAAAAAAAAAAAAAAAAACTAGGTCTAAAAACTTAGTAGAAAACATTTTCGAAATGTGTTATTTAAAAAAAGATAATTGGAAACTTCTGTTTCTATGGAAAATTTAAAATCGGCCTAATTTAACTGTAACACAATTTTGCGAATCAAAAATTTTAGACCTATGTATTTTGCTTATGTGTGCGAAGTTTCATTAAAATCGGTGGAGTCATATCGAAAAATAAGGACTTGAAAATTTGTATGAAAAGCCGTACGGCGTACACGCTCTTAAGCTCAAGGGAAACTACTAACATCATAACATCACGCCTCATCACTCTTCGGGGCTACCCTAGAAGGGTTAGGCAGAGGTACCTAATAGTACATCCACAGTTCACCAGCTATGTTTAAGCCCCACCTATAACAGGTGGCAACCCTATTGCCATCAACCGGGCACAAACCCAGACTGAAAAATTCCTGATGGAAAAACCCAATAACACTTTGCCCGATCCTGGAATCGAACTCCGGAACTCATCAGCAGTCGCGCTTGTGACTGCTCGACCAATGAGGCAGTATGCATTCACTTTTCCAAATTCCAAAGTCAGCCGTCTCGTTTATTCTGCTGTAAGGCGTAACAAAATAATATTACATAAATTATTTCATTTAATGTAATCCAACTCATAATTACTCACCCAAAACAGTATTTAAAGTCCCGGAAGAAACATTTGATATTTCTATAAGTGGCTCCGCGGTAATTTGAATACCTTGCCAGTCGTTGATGTTTTCCGGCATGACGCGATCAATCATTTACAATGTTGGCAACACTGTTCGTCGAGTGACCCGTTTTTGTGCGGTTGGTGATACGGCAAAATATTTGGGTGTCATGGTGTTGGTGTAAATGCTCAGTGGGGGTAAGTAGTTGGTGGGATCGGAATTGAGTATCGATTTTTTTGGCCCTTCAGAGACCCAGCATGAACACGCGACGTAAATTCGATTGCTTTCGCCGCAGACCGCAATATCTTTCTGTCTGTCGGTCGAATATAGCCCGAGCATAGCCCGAGAACTACTTTGGTATTAATTAAAGTGCATCCAAACTGAATTTCCTTTTTTTAGAGCAATATTTTACAAGCCTGCAAAAGCCGTGGCTTTTGTTATAACTTTTTGTTATTCGTTATTGTCCGCTAACGCTAGCAAACGTTCCTCCACAAAATGTTACAGCGGTCTTGATCCACCTTTAAGTTTTTTTTTTATTTCAGGTACAAAAAAAAAGAAATAGAAGGTAACAGAAACTGCAACAGAAAAACAAAACACCAAGAATTCTTCAAAATTGTTGTCTACCCACGTAAATATAGAACTATCCACAACAAACAACTTTTGAATATTCAAGCGTAATAAAAAACAAAACATTACGGCCCATAGCTTCTTTAATACACATTATCCACAATGCAACGTTGGCTGGCATGGTTCCAAAACTCGTAAATGATGGCCATCTCATAACATTTGATAAACATATCATTGCGGATTATTTCACTTTTGGCGTATCATAGCCCTGTTAATCTGTGGAATGGACAATTTTCCTGTCATAATTAAAGAAATGTTGCGGCGTAATTTTCTGGTCGTGGTCGAATTGACCGCGGTTGGTATTTTAGGGTTGAATTAAATTTGGAGAGTAGATGAGGGTTATATTTTGGTCGATTAGGTAGTTAATAAATATGAAATTCCAAATTGGAGATGACGGAATTTCTTTTATTTTGTGAAAATTGTCTATTTTCGGCGATTCTTACACGACACTTCTCAAAAGGAAATTTATTGGCAGTGCGCTGCGCGGAGAGGCGGTGAGCACCTCTCATCCGCGCGGTCGGTCGGTGTACGTGTGTTAGTCATCAACAAATCTCATACAAGCCAATGCGACGTAAGATCCGCTACACCGCCCGACCGCGCGGACGAGCGGTGTCGTGTGAGAATCGGCTTAATTATGTCTAATAAATTACTGACTATAAATTATTGACTGCCTCATTGGTGTATTGGGCTCATTGACGACTGCTGAGCATGAAGTCCTGGGTTCAATTCCCGGGTCGGACAAAGTTTTATTGGGTTTTTCCATCAAGAACTTCTCAGTAGCAGCCACGGAGTCTGGATTTGTGCCCGGTTGATGGCAATAGGTTCGCCTCCTATTACATGGGACTTACAACATAACTGGCGAAATGTGGGTGTACTGTTTAGGTACACCTCTGCCTAACCCTTCGGGGATTACTGGCGTGATATTATGTTATGTTAATAAATGTAAATTAAACTTGCTCTGCGTTTCTGAAAGCAGTGGAATGTTTTAAGCCAAGATGATGTTGCATTTTTTAACCGACTTCAAAAAAAGGAGGAGGTTCTCAATTCGGTTGTATGTTTTTTTTGTGTTTGTTACCTCATATCTTCGTCATTTATGAACCGATTTAAAAAATTCTTCTTTCATCTAAATGGATCTACTTCCCGATTAGTCCCATAGAAATTTCATCGAAATCGGTTCAGCAGTTTGGTTTTGAAATCGAAATAGCTGGAAAAAAATATGTCATCCAATTAAAAGAAATTGCGAAATTGATACTTGACAAGGATTTGTGTGTGATGCGATAACTAAAAAGGGTAAAATAAAAACGTTTTTGCAAAAAAAAAAAACCGACTTCCAAAAATAACACAAAAAAAGTGGAAAATAACTTTACTTTCGGAAGTCGATGGCAAAAAAGTCAATGAAACAAACAATAGTCACCGACTTCCGAAAGTAAAGTTATTTTCCACTTTTTTAGTGTTATTTTTTGAAGTCGTTTATTTTTTGCAAAAACGTTTTTATCTATTTCGTTGTTTTAGTGGTCGAAAGCACAAATGGTGAGCAGGTCCTCAGATCGATTTCCAGGTCGACAGGACATTAATTTCTTACGCATTTATCAAGGTGTCACCTTGCGAGAGTTACCAGAAGAGACGTAGGCAACTGATTGCCTTGTTTGAACTCACATCAATCATCCATGGCTTATGCTCCACATAAGCCGATACATATCCTCACATCAAAGTAATGTCTTCGGGGCATTCTTTCAATTGTCTTGTGGTAAAAAGATTGCTTGTGTTTTGTCATATTATTACGTCATTTCCGAAATCTTGTCTTGGTCTATACTGTTTATAAAATATGTGTAGGGTTAAGAGGTCTTTGCGGTTGCTTCTGTTTTTAGCATTGGATTTCATCATGCCTGTTTACCCCGAAGGCTTAATTAGAGAGGTGCTTTTAGTGCACCTACATTTATCAAGTAATCTATACTAATATTATAAATGCGAAAGTTTGGATGGATGGACGGATGTTTGTTACTCAATCACGTCAGAACGGCTGAACGGATCTGGATGAAATTTGGCACAGAGTTAGATTATAGTTTGGAATAGCACATAGGCTACTTTTAATCCCGGTAGGACAATTCCATGGGTCAATTATCGAACTCCCCGCAGGCGAAGCCGCTGGCATAAGCTAGTCTTAAATAAGTGTGTTATAGTCTTGTCATAGTCGGCGAGCCCATTGCCATCAAACGTTCCCGAATGCAGAATCCAGACTGCTACTGAGGATTTCCTGATGGGATAAAATAATAATAGCTCTCCTGACCGTTTTCGGTCGCGGTGGCCAATCTCAGCGGAGATTAGCCATCGGCGCGGGAGATTTTATAGTGCACAAGTGTGTGCGCAGGCGCAGGTGCACTCTCTGTTCCTCTACTCTCATAGTCTAATGGGACGGCAATCCGACATGACCGGAGAGAGATCAGGCTTCCGCAGAGACATCAGGCATAAAAACAACGGCTTAGCGTGCACAGGGGTATCATACCACCAACTTCCAAACTCCGGGCTGATACTGAGAATTTTTCAAAGGAAAACCCAATAGCATATATATATATACATATTTTATAAATATTTTCTAGTATTTTCTTTTTTGTTATTGCACCTACTGTGTATTGTCTCTGCATCACCCTAAGGTAGACTGGTAGAAAATGCCCAAGGCATTAAGTCCGCCTTTGTACAGTTTTTTACTTGTGCATAAAGTTTTTAACCGACTTCAAAAAAAGGAGGAGGTTCTCAATTCGGTTGTATGTTTTTTTTTTTTTTGTGTTTGTTACTTCATATCTCCGTCATTTATGAACCGATTTGAAAAATTCTTCTTTCATCTGAATGGATTTACTTTCCGATTGGTCCCATAGAAATTTCATCAAAATCGGTTCAGCAGTTTGGTTTTGAAATCAAAATAACTGGAAAAAATGTCATCCAAGTAAAAGAAATTGCGAAATTGATACTTGACAAGGATTTGTGTGTGATACGATAACTAAAAAGGGTAAAATAAAAACTTCTTTGCAAAAAAAAACCGACTTCCAAAGAAAACACTAAAAAAATGGAAAATAACTTTACTTTCGGAAGTCGGTGACTATTGTTTGTTTCATTGACTTTTTTGCCAGAAGTCGGTTTTTTTTTGTAAAAAAGTTTTTTTTAATAAATAAATAGCACTTTTGACCGACCCCGGGGGTCGAGTAAAAAATGCTATTGTCGCTGTGTTAATCTAACCCAGGACCCCACGTTCAGCTGTCGCGCTTGCGACCACGAGACTAAAGCGGCAGATAATCCAATATCACTCTGCCCTACCACATAATCGAACCTAGTACTTACCTTGAATGGCTAAAGAAGGCCGGAACCCCTCTCATTATATCCTTTCGTCTCAACAGGGTTGAAAAATAAAACGAACTCGGCTAATCGGGCTAATGCGAGCGTGACGAAATAATTAACTGTCATGAGCCAAGCTTACCTCAATGGCGGACGAATTAAAGTTCATTTACTATTTAATAGAATCTCAGTACTTGTGACGGGTGGAATTAAGTATGTGTCGAAATGTTGAATACTAATTACTGAGTTTAATAACTAATTACTATGGACTTTATGTTAAGTTAAGTTATTATGCCCTGTGACAGGGACTGTAGCTTAGTTTATTTTTCGTGTTTTGACATTCAAAAGTGCCTGTAATGGTCTAATTGAAATAAATGCTTTGAGTTTGACTTTGAGTTTCTTGCCCATTCATCTCCATAGGATCTACGCTTTCGAATGGGCAACTACAGTACTTTCACAAGTTATTATGCCCTGTGACTGGGACTGTAGCTTAGTTTTTTTTTTTGTGTTTTGACATTCAAAAGTGCCTGTAATGGTCTAATTGAAATAAATGCTTTGAGTTCGAGTTTGATTACGGGGTCTAGAAAACGAATATAGAAAGTAAAAGATTTAATTAAATGACGGGAATAGCCGTTCAGGTATTTGCACGGCTCTTTTTCAGGTACCTATTTGGACTCGCCTCATTTAAAATACTTAGTATTAGCACGTGGATAAAGTATGGTAAAAATTACCGAGACAGCGATAGTTTTTGACACTCACTTGTAGACTGGTTCTATTCATCATCTACTTAGTCTTTTCCCAAGTATATTGGGGTCAAATTCCAGTCTGGAGTCCAGAATGCAGCCGAATACCAGTATTTTACATGGAGCGACTTCCTATCTGACCTCCACAAGCCAGTTAGTACTGAGTAATACGATACCCCTTGGTAAGATTGGCAAAAAAAACAAAACAACATGGTTCACAAAAAACATCATTAAAAACCGGACAAAGACTCGACGATCCTATGTTCCTTAATTGGTAACGAAATCTGCAATACGATTTAAAATTAAATGTTCCTCCCTACCTCCCTACCTTTTTTTAAATTAATAAATGCAGAGAAAAAGCACAAAAACTGTAGCGGAAAAGTTTTTAGTTGGGAGCTTCAAATATAACGCTTTACAAAGTGGGACATTCGAATCTTGGTGGAAGTTTCACGAGACGATATTGTGCGAAAGGTGGGCTGTGGATTAATTTATAAGATGAAGCGATTTATTGCTAGTAGCTAGTAGGACAGCTTCGTTGGTCGAGTGGCCGCAAGCGCGACTGCTGAGAATGAGGTCCTGGGTTCAATTCCCGGGTCGGGGAAAATTGTTTGGTTTTTCCATCAGGAATCTCCCAGTAGCAGCCACGGAGTCTGGATTTGTGGCCGGTTGATAGCAATAGGCTCGCGCCCTGTTACATGGGACTTAAAACATAACTGGCAAAATGTGGGTGTACTAGGAGTAATAGGTACACTCCTGCCAAACCCTTCAGGGATTACAGGCGTGATGTTATGATATGTTGCTAGTAGGCAATTTTTTTGTGCTGTGAAATATTTTAGACTGCATTAGTAACATTGCATTTTATGTTACGTTAGCCTTTGGAAATATAGAAATGCAAATAAAGATACGAATGTGAAGTTTGTGTTAGTCTTGCTTAAATTCTAATGTCAGAAATATATAGTCAAGAATTAAAAAAAAGTCTTTGCTCTTCATTAAACCATCAAGACATTAGTAACATAGAGTGTAGTTACATTAGTGAGAGAGAAAAGTGGCAATTACAGAGTTCATAAGAGTAAATCAATTAAAGTGACATAAGAATGAATACTTCACTGAAATCTTAAATTCCGTAAACATTCCAACATAATAATAATTATCTTTTACTCAAACGAGATCCAATAGAAATTCTAGAAGCAAGCAAGCGAGTTAATCATAGAGCAAACCCGTGGACATTAACAGCTCCCTATAGCTTAATATATTTATGGATAAAGTTGTCATTCACAAAGGGATAAAGAATTTATTCGTCCTAAACTAAATAAAACCTATCGCTTATCATTTGTACCACGCACCAAGGAACTATAAGACAAAGCGGTGTTCGTCCTGCGCGCGTGAGTCGCGTCCCTGATTGTCGGAACAAAACGGGCACTGATCATTTTAGTGTCACGCGCGCAGACGGGGGGTTGACAAGATTGTCTTTTTGTTTTTAGACTACAAAAAATAGGTGTGAGATTGGCTTTGTTTTTGAGTGTCAAAGTTAAACGAAATATTATTCAAAATCTTTTAGTTAGTCTATAGGAGGAGCTTGTGGCTTAATCATAACAGCCGCTCGGGTCGATCGTCAGGTTAAGCCGCGCTTGCCTTGGTTGGTCCGTGGATGGGTGACCACCCATACATACCGAGTTTTCCCCGTGCCTCGGAAAGCACGTTAAGCCGTTGGTCCCGGCTGTCAATTGTAGATCTTTGACGGTCGTTACAGGTAGTCAGTGACCCGAAAGTCTGACAACCAGTCTTACCTCGGGGTATCGTATTACCCGGTACTAACTGGGTTGTGGAGGTCAGATAGGCAGTCGCTCCATGTAAAATACTGGTATTCAGCTGCATCCGGTTAGACTGGAAGCCGACCCCAACATAGTTGGGAAAAGGCTAGGCAGATGATTGAGCTAGTCTATAGGTCGCAAATGCGCATGCACTGTGTTCATTGCTCGTGACTGTACGCACTGATAGAGGGACAGCTGTTACATAACACCATGCCTGTTATCTCCGAAGGGTTAGGCAGACGTGTACATTAGTACACCCACATTTCGCCAGTTATGATTAAGTCCCATGTGATAGGGGGCGAGCCTGTTGCCATCAACCGGGCACCAATAGAATAGAATAGAATAGAATTTTATTTTGCAAATATGGGTAATACATAATAGTTCTTAAGATTCATTTAGCTCAGCCACATTTTACCAATCGGCATGCAAACATTTGAAATTATTAATATCATTATTATTAATACACTTATTTTGATCCATTTTAAAATTTACTATTATAATATTTTTAAATCATCAACTTAATTAAAAACATATGTTAGTATTAAAAGGAAAATATAAATTAGTATAATTAAATTACTCATGTCATTACTATTACAAATATCCAGACTTTGTGGCTGCTACTGAGAAATTCGTGGTGGAAAACCTCAATATCTCTTTGCTCAACCCGGGAATTGAACCCAGGACTTCATGCTTGGCAGTCGCGACAAATAAACAATGGGAATAGGTGTAACGCCATGTAAATGGCCGAAGTTATTTTTATGACCAGTCAGGCTATAGATTGATTGGAAGATACTCGTAGATTCAAGATTTCAGATAAAAGTTTACTACCACATTGTTTGACAAATCCCTACTAATATAATAAACGCGAAAGTTTGTATGTATGGATGTATGGACGTTTGTTACTCTTTCACGCAAAAACTACTGAACGGATTTTGATGAAATTTAGCACACAGATAGTTTATAACCTGGATTAACACATGTGATATATTTTATCCCGGTAGTATGATCCCGTGGGATAATTTTATCACCGAACTCCACGCGGACGAAGCCGCGGGCATAAGCTACAGTAAAATAAATCTATATGATTTTCCGATATTCACGTAGTAAAAAGTAGTGATTTATCTTATGGTTCATCACCATCAACATCTACAGTCTGACTTCACCAACTGCTGGGTATAGGCCTCTCTTTGTTGGTGCCAAGCTCCACGTTCTTGTGCCAGTCTTATCCAGGATATTCCAGCGATGGCATCAATGTCGTCTGCCAATCACGCTGGCGGACGACCAACACATCTCTTTCCAGTCCTTGGACACCACGGTCACTTATAGTTACTACTAATTAATTAATTGCTAACCAATCGACATGGGATCAGAAGAGTCCCATCTTCTTTTCATTATAAATAAATTACCAAGTCACAAAATGCAAAGTTAATGAACATAGGATTGGCGCGAGGGGTGGAATATAAACGAGTTGAATGCGTCCCAGAGGCGTGCGTTGACGAATTGAATGCGTCCCGCAGACGTGCGTTGTATTACTGATTAGGTGGAAACCGGTGCTGCATTAGAGTTTAGAACTAACAACTTTGTGAATTGTGTAGTTGATTTTGTATGTGTTTCAATTGTACCAGGTAGATGTTATATTTTATTTGAATTCAGTATGTACACTATTTACAAACTACAAGTAGATCTAAAATGTTAACAAAATATGCACAAGTATAAATGGAAAAAAAATACAGGTCGTCAAAAAATTCATCCACATCGCTGTCAATATGCGCAGAAAAATGCCTATAAGGCTATCAGCATTGCCACGTTGAATGGCAATACTGATTCTTTGGCAAAAAAACAGAAAATGGTTACTGTAGCTGTTCTATTTTGGTATCCGTTTCGGTATATTACCTTCCTAAAATTGATTGGTTCCAGCTTCCCTAATGATCTGTTAGTGCAGGAATGTTTTAGTACTATTCAGAGAGTGGGTAAGAGATGGCGCTATACAGCTGTCTAGCGCTGTCACTTTCCACTCTCGGAATAGTCCTAAAACGTTCTTGTAATAACAGATCATGGTAACCCCCCAGGCCTCTTAAGTATGTGGCTTTTGGTCACTCCGAATCTTTGTGCAACAAGTCTGTAACATATTATAATAAGATACTTACACCCGTATCTATAGTCAAGTTAAAGTAATTACTTTAGCTGAAGCAATGACTTCTGCAAAAAAATGTATGCAATAGACAAGAATTTAAAAGAAGTAAGAACCGTCAAAGAAAGCAAAGCTAAGAAAGAATTCTTAACTTTTTACAGTTCCAACTTCAACCAATAAAATTACTAAACTACATAGTAAAAATCGTATCTCAAACAATGACATTTACTCAATTAAACACTTTGACTTGTTTATACATAGATAGATACGGGGGTTAGTGTTCGAGTGATAAACGCAGATTGAATCCACTGCAGATTGCATGCAAGTGATGATGTCGATGTTTTGGCATAAAACAGCTTAATTTTAATCCTTTACCTTAAGAATCTTCGTTCTATCCACCTTAGACATTTAGATTAGATACTAAGGCTAAACTCCGCAGGTGTGTGTGTGTAAACAGGCTTAAACATTTTTTTAATATCAGTTTTTTTTTAATAGAAGATTGGCTTTTATTTGCTATCATTTATGACACACACAATCCTAACAAAAAAAAATGTGTGTGTCGGTACTTCAACTAAATATTTTGTATGTAATTATGTATCAATATCCGTCACGTTTGCAGTTGCGTTATCTAAATCAATTTGACCTTGAAAGTCAATACCTTAGTTCCAAGAGCATAACCCTAAACAAACCATAAGCGTGACCTTAATTCCTAAACACAGAACCCAGCTGCTGTGTCAAAGGTCCAAAACTAATTACAACTCAAAACGAAGTGAAAAAAGGTACGTCTGTCGGACGTGTGAGGAGCATCCCTAATTGTTGGGCCAATGTTCACGTGACTCGTCGAAGGTCAAACAGGACCCGTCTGGAGATGTAGGGTTGGGTCGAAATTTAGGGTAGAGGGTTTTTCTTAAGTTTAGGCATTGTACATAGTGTACTGTGTAAAGTTATGTCCGAAATGTGGATTATTTATTTATTGTGGATTAGTTGTTTTTTATGTGGCGCTGGTTTCATTAAAGTGAGTTTGAGTTTTTGTATGGTGAAACGTGAAAATCGTAGGAGGAATTAACGACCTAAAAATTACCCTATTAGGGTGAGATTGCTTAGTTTGCCATTGCAGCAAAAATTTCCTTCTGTATAGAAATATCGAAAAACAAAGGAAAGATTCATGGAACACTTTTCCCACTTTTAAAATAATGAAATGTAAATAATTGTTCACGTAAATATTGTTATCTGTTACCAACCTAAAAAATAGTTAAACACCCAAGAAAAAAATTAAACGATACCTAACAATACTGCGAACACCGACCGATTAGCAAATTACGCAGACGCGCCGCCATTTTGAATTTTAATTTTTATTTTGCGATTGCCGTGAAAGGTTTCACGGTTCCTTATGCATGATATAATGTGGTACGATTGCTCTGCACGCTTTTTTTAAAAGCTCCGCTTGTTGGTCTATGATTTATTTTAGGATCATAATGTGCCGAATGGTTTATGGGAGATTACCCATACTTTTAATAAAACATGTTAGGGACAAAGCCGTTATCAGTTTTGAGAGTAAAATGTATTTGTTCAGTATTTTTATGTAAAAGTAGTGACTTGGCCTACACAGTGACATTCGCAGAATCAGTCATAATGATGACAGAAAATTCTTACGTACAGGCTAAGCTACCGCAAAGCTTGATAATCTTGGTTGAAGTTATTGTAGAATAAAATTTATACGGGACCACCGCGCGGACTGCCTCTGCAAAATGGAAAAAGAATCACTTAAATCGAAGGAGTAATCGGTGTAGGTAATACATGAATAATAAAAGATGCCGGTAGAATTAATAACCCCCTCCGATTTTAGAAGTTGGTTGAATATGAAAAGCTTTAAAAACTATTAACGCTTGTCAAGGCCCCCAAATGCTCAAAGGAAGGTTTCGTATATGTACCGGGCTGATAGCAGTGGACTGTGGGTATTGTTGCTAGGCTGATGGTAGGGCAGGAGGGCTTCAGTATTTGGTGAAGTAAAACTCTGGAGATACACGTCCATTTATTGCACAGCTCGTGGTGGAAGAGAGCGAAACACAGTGGTTTCCACAGATAATAACAAACGTCAAATTTACATTAAAAATGTTGATGTTGGTGTTGCCAACAGTATATTAAAACTAATCCCTTTTATTTTTCCTTAACTGCAAATACTTAGGTATAACCGAGAAAACAATTAATTAAACCGCACCGCAGATTACCAACATAGAAATAGTTTCACGGAATGCGAAATAAGCGGGACGAGCTAATCCGCAGTCATTTTATCTTTTGCGAATTAATTCAGCTGCTACAGAGTGGCTGGCTTGCAGACTTTCAAAAATTATCTAGGATTTTATGCATTTTAAATGTGGCTCCAGTGGTTAATAATTAGCCACTTTATTCATGTTTTTGAACACGCTTTTATCAGCCTCTAGACGATTCGTTTTTTTTTTTGACGTATCGTCTTTTTTCACGATCCTTATTTTTTTTAATGGCGGCAATGCTTTTAAATGCCCGTGTTCAATTGCATCACGAATCGTGAAAAATTACGGTCACGTCTTAAATCACGTATCGTCTTTTAAAAATCAGGTACGTCAAAAAACACGTATCGTAATTTTTTTTACGGATACGCTGATACGCCCGCTCCCGAAAAATGACGGAACTAATGTGAACACCAATTAGTTTTTTTGCCGGATCGTGATAAAACACGATTCCGTATGCAATGTGAACGTCCATCCGTCATGACGTATCGTGTGTTATGACGGATCGTCAATGCCGGAAGCCGTGTGAATTAGCTATAACTATGTAAAAAAATCTTAGAAGTTTTTGACCGATTTCACGGTTTCCGATTGAGGTGAAAGTTTTGAATACATGTTTAATTTGGATAACAATGCATGGTTAACTAAGTGCTGTCATTCCAAATCCAATATGGTGGACTCCCAAAGATGGCGGATTAGTTATAATTAGGTATCAAATGAAAGGGTTCGCTAAGAAGACTACGAAAAAGCGTGTCTTTGAGTTTGTTTTGTTAAAGCTGTTTATATTAAACTAACGTACTGTTTTCTGCCTCCTTGATCCAGTCCAGTCCAGTTCGATTCGGGCCAAGTGTTATTTAGCTTTTCATTCAGAAATATGTCAGTGGCAGAGGAGTCCGGAGTATATATTTGTGCCCGGTTGATGGCAATAATCACGCACCCCATTACATGAGACTCAAGCATAACTGGCGAAAAGTAGCTGTCTTTATTTGTAAGTTTGGATGTAGGGGGTAATCTTCGAAACTGGTGATCCAATTTCGAAAATTCTTTCATCGCAACCTAACGATACTAAAGGTATTGCCGTTGAACTCTTTGGGGATCACAAGCGTATGTTATGTTATACTGCTTACACTTTGGCCAAAGGATAAACAATCCCATTTTAATAACATGTAAAAGCTCTTCTTACGGAAATGAAATATATCATTTCACTTCGTTCAACATGTCCATGCTGTCAGACGCACGCTCTCTATCGACAACGAAGAAGAAAACTTTAATACTTTCTTTTACTTATAGTATTATATTTACAAATAAATAAAATTGAAGTGTCTGTTATCTTTCTAATTTCAAAACAGCTTTTTACTGAATATAAAATATGAAAGTGTACACGGTAGTTATGACAAAATCACAATTTTTTTAATTTTTGTCCGTCTGTCTGTCTGTTTGTTTGTTCCGGCTAATCTCCAAAACAACTGGACTGATTTTGACGGAACTTTTAGCGGCAAATAGTAAATTTCTTAAGAAGTAATTTAGGCTATTTTTATTTTAGAAAAAAAGATTAGGATTCCATTCAAAAAAATATACCACTTTAAAATGTTAACAGAATTCGATCCAAATAGGGAAGAAATATTTTAAAACAATTTCACGTGGACGAAGATCGCGTGCAACAGCTAGTTTCAAAAATATAAAAATCCACTTCTCCCTGTATTCTTGGTTAACATTAAAATAAGTTCTTACGTACTCGGATACTCAAGAACTTATGATACTATGTTACGACGACAAGTCGATTCAAGAAAAGTTCGTCTTTCCGTTCATCTCTTTGACAGTCTCTTTCTTAAGTTCGATTCTAATTAACTAATTTGTTACTATTTAAACACCTTAATTGCTTAATAAACTTTCAATCACACTGAAGAATTTTGAAGGTCAGCTGAGTACCAGTATTTTATATAGAGCGACTGCCTATCTGACATCCACAACCCAGTTAGTACTGGATAATACTCCTCTCCCCTGGTAATACTGGTTGTCAGACTTTTGGGCCACCTTTAACGACTGTCAAAGATCTACAAATGACAGCCGGGACCAACGGCTTAACGTGCTTTCGTGTACTCGAGCGTCCGTTACTATTGCTGCGAGCTCCTCGTTCTGCCAGATCAAAACAACAATCATATATCACCTGGAGATCTAACCTAAAGATAAACTCCTGGGAACATCACCATAAATCCTCCAACGATGAAAGATGGAACAGCAGCGGTCCAGCCATTAATTACGTTAGCACTTGTGATTCAGCCTGACTTTATGTGACAAGCCTAATTTATGAGAATTAATTACGAGTTCAAAGCGGTCTCATTTAGATTTGTTCAGCTTTATACTTAGAAAAGGTGAATGGGCGAAACTTTAAGCTTGATAACCGAGAAGTTGTGAGGAAATCGGTTGTCATGGTACGGGCTTTGATGCGGAGGAATTAGGAAAATGTCGTGAGGAAATGTATAAATATATATGTGGCTGGTGTTCTTCTTTCGTTATCGTGTGGTAAGTGCCTAACCTGGTGTCAGAGTTTTTTATGCCGCCTCTGACTTGGCTTAGATGAAATATCTCTGAAGCATGCTGGTTTTCTCACGGTGTTTTCCTTCACCGAAGCAAGTGATAATTATAAAATACTAGCTGTACCCTGCATGCGTTGCAATGCATTTTTCCCTACCTGCTACCGACCTACCACCTACCTACCACCTGCCTACCACCTGCCTACCACCTACCTTTCTTAATTTTTTCTTGACAATAAAAAACCCAACAAAAAAATAATTCGTGAAATCGGTCCAGCCGTTCACGCGTGATGCCGTGACCAAGGAAAATAGGGATTAATTTTTACATAATATAGACGAACATGATTCCGAGGTGTCATGGGTTAGAACTCGAGATCTATGACTTGGTAATCCGTCGGTCACACCACTAGGCTGTCACTGCTTATAATGTGGATGGTTGAGTACAGGAGGCAAGCGCAACGTAGGACACCTCCCAGTTAGATGACGATCTTTAGAGCTGGTTGGGACAGACTGTACTGAAAGCAAAGGAAGCAAGGTGTGCAGCTCAGGGTATAAGCGTCTCCCAAAGAGGCCCAAGTCCAGCAGTAGACGTCGGTAGGCTGAATTAAGTAGAGGAAGGGAGGAAGATCAAAGAACTTCCACATGGATCGAGTGGTCGCAAGCACGACTGCGGAGCATGAGGTCCTGGGTTCAATTCCCGGGTCGGGCAAAGTGTTATTTGAGTTTTTCCATCAGGAATTTCTCAATAGTAGCCATGGAGCTTGGATTGCTTGCATTTTGTGCCCGGTTGATGGCAATAGGCCCGCCTCCTATTCATGGGACTTTAACATAACTGGCGAAATGTGGGTGTACTATTAGGTACACATCTGCTAAACCCTTCGGGGATTACAGGCGTGATGTTGTGCGTATGTGTGATATGCTACTAAAGATGATAATTACAATTCGTAGTTCAAATAAATCTCTTTAAAATTAGTTTCCGGTATATTTAGAAGGTAAATGGAACAAAAACTACAAGCCAAATTGGATTGTATTTCACTACAAATAAAATTAGAAATCAAGAGCTTTAATAATAACTGCTTGACCTAAAAGGCGAGTTGTATTGAATCTCTGGTTTAATAAAAATGAACAATACTTTCACAGAAACCTGACCTAGGTAAGAATTTATCGGTACTCGTAAACCTCTACTCGAGTTTTAATGAAACGCTTTTTATAATAAACAAAAAGAAAACGAATCTTGCTGAAGAAATGGCTTTGGTTGCTAGAACTTCCTTGAGAACTTAATTGTATTTAAGTTCTCATCGTCATTTCGCAGGCTGATATGCACAGCAAAGAAGGCTTGAAGCAGTATAGGGGTTGCAGTAAAAGCGAATACACAGCTTACGGAAATGATACGTATATTTTTTGAAGGCGAAATGAAGAGCACAGAAAGAAAGCGATAGGCACAGTAGAACGACGTAGCACGTCTAGGTATAAATAAGTCTTTAGAAACACTGGCTAAAGTTCATATAATATATACACGAGGTATTGCCGAATGTTTACCGGATACGAGCGGGAGCGACATGCGCATCGACCAGTGATGTTTCTCGACTGATGCCTACGAGCGGCGCGTGTTTGAAAGAGATAGCTAGACAAGGCGCGTGCGCTCGCTCAGGTAACCGGTCCGCATTCCTCGTAACTACATAAAAAAATATCTAATAAGTAACAAAATTATCTATTTGTAATGGCGTCTTAATTTTTATTTTATCTATGATTGTATTGTATTGTATTGTATTGTATAGCGGGCCGGTGTCCGCAACTCCACGACCAACGCGCGTATTTTGCGTACGGGTGGGAACTTTATTCGATCCACCCCAGTTCCCCGAGAAAGGCCAACAAAGCCTTGATGTTGCTGGCTATCTCGCGGAGAGTACCTGGGTTACCGAAGTACTTTGCCCTGTATGAGGCAACCCCTGGGCAGTGCAGAAGCACGTGGGCTGCTGTTTCGTCTTCCCCCATGCAGGCTCGACACAGTGGACTATCTGTGGCTCCTATGACAAAGAGGTGTTTATTAAAAGAGCCGTGTCCAGTGACAGCGGCTGTAACCGTGCGCAGCTGTAGTTTTGACAGCCGAAGCGCCTGTTTGGTGAAGCGGCCGTCAATGGTAGGAAGGGCTTCCTTGGCCTGCCTGCACTCACCATGGTCCAGCCACAGTTTGTGGTGCTGTTCACTAGTGCGTTTCCTTACCAGTGTGCGTAGAAACCCGAAAGGGAGAGGCACGATGGGTTCAGGTCCCACTACTGCCATGCTCGATCCCCTTCTAGCAAGTTCATCCGCGGCGTCATTGCCTCGGGAGTCGCTGTGTCCTTTGATCCATTGGATGGTTATGTTGTTGAGATTACCAACCTGGTTCAGGCGCTGGTGACACTCGTGTATTAACCCAGAGTTAACTGTGTGGTTGTTTAGTGCAAGCAGCACAGCCATGCTGTCTGAGAGTATACGAATTGAGTGGTCCTTGACATCCCTGGCTAGGATGGCTGATGCGGCCAGGGAAATGCCCATGCATTCTGCCTGGAATACAGTGTTGTGGACCCCCAGTGGTGTGGCTATGTGGATATTGAGGTCCTCTGAGAAGACTCCAGCTCCAGTACCACTACCTGTTTTGGATCCATCCGTGAAGATCCGTAGTTCTGCGGGGGTTAGCCCCTCGCAGCGGTGATCCTCATGGAGCTGGATTTTGTATTTCTTGTCGAATACGAACTGTTTGGGTACCCGATCATTAATGGCTTTCGCCAGGGGGAACTCGTTGTAGAATCCCTCCAGTAACGCAGTATGTTGTGTTTCTTTCTTACCCCAGAGTTGAAGTGTTTTAAGGCGTACTGCCGTCACCGTCGCCTCCTGTTGTATGAACAAATGGAGCGGTGGAAGTCCCAACATGGCTTCTAGGGCAGCGGTCGGAGTTTATCTATGATTTAACTTATATATTATTAGGTTAGAATTAAGTTTTTGCTGTACTTGTACATATATTAAGTTACGCCTACACGCTACAGGCTTGGCTTAGAAAATGTGAAATTCGATCAGCGCTAACAACGACGGAAAAGCCAAGTGTGATGTGTGAGAGCAAACGAAAAGCTCATGTCACATGTACAATATTATGGCGCTAACAGCTACAGTTATACTCTACAATGTACAATGTCTTCAATGGTGTTCTGACCTGTCCGCTCGGAGTTTTTTCGGCCAAATTTGGATATGCTAGCCACTTGAAAGTACATGAAAAGCAGCACTGCAAAGCTCTCGACAACCACTCTAGGAAGCCATCGAATGCAGTCGCTGTGGCGGAAATCTTCTAGATGGCATCATCATCGTCGTCATTATGAGACTTACAGGCCCCAGAACATCCAGGCTCTACCCATAATCGGTGTGGTGAAATCTCTAACTATTCTGAAACAGCCTACACGTGGCATGGTTCCGTCTCCATACAAAAACAAGCCTTGAAGCCTTGACAATAACATAACATAATTAAGTAATCAAAACTACAACATTCCAGACTATTTAGCTTATCAAACTATTGCAGTAACATAATAATGTTTTAGCTAGAAAATTACGTTCTCTATTATAATGACCGGAGCAAAATTCTGCTTATATTCATAGAACGCCAGCTAAACAGTGCAGCCACTGAATAGTAAGGCACGGAAGCCCCACACAAAAAACGAAAACGTCTTTGCGCCTGGCATTTGTTTGAGATCGGTAGGAGCATGATGAGCTCGTGACTAAATAATAACAGCTACTCGAGTCGCTCTTCAAGTTAAGCCGCGCTTGCCTAGGTTGGTCCGTGGATGGGTGACCACCCGTTACTTACCGAGTTTCCTCGCTGCCTCGGAAAGCACGTTAAGCTGTTGGTCCTGGCTGTCAATTGTAGATCTTGGACAGTCGTTAGGTAGTCAGTGGCCCGAAAGTCTGACAACCAGTTTTGATAAGTGGTATCGTAATACCTAGTGCTAACTGGCTTGTGGAGGTCAGATAGGCAGTCGCCCCATGAAAAATACTGATATTCAGCTGCATCCGGTTAGACTAGAAACCGACTCCAACATAGTTGGATAAAGGCTAGGCAGATGACGGTGTAGTTCAGTGGCATCAGCAGTGTATCGATGGTAACTGATATCTCTGGTTTCGAAACCATACAGATAACATCATGACTGCAGTAGGCTGGTTAAACTTATACAGCCATTTGCAGTGTTATCATCATCATCATTTTCCAGCCCTTGCCCCATTCTACTTGGGGCCGGCGCAACACGTTCTCTTCTTCCATTCTCTCCTGTCAGACGTCATGGCATCGTTTACTCCTTTCTCTTTCATATCATTCCCCACACAATCTATCCAACATTTTTAGTAGCATTATCCACACACACACACACACACACACACACAAAACGCCACACACATAAAACACACACACACACTCTCAAACACACACACACACACTCAAACACACACACTAGTCGCGTGTAGTACGCGCACTACGCGTGGACACTCACTTTAGTTGTTGTTTGTCTTTAGTTTTTGTGTTGTTCTTTTTAGTTTTCTCACTTTACTGTACTTCGTTGTGTGTGTCTTACACATAACACAGGATATTTACCATGTTTACTATTCATTTTGAGTTCCCGATATTTACCGTTTTATGAGTTGATGATTATGTTAGTGACTATGTTAGTTTAAAAACTCATTTGTAGCCTACTTCAGAGCAGTATTCTGTAGGCTCTCTGACTATACGAGTATGTGCGTCCATCTGTTTCGCTGTTTGTGAAAATGCTACCTTCTAGATTTTTCTGTGATGTTAAATTAACTGTCCAGTAACGACTCCATTAACTGGGACAGTGGGTTTAGCGTTTATTATTATGCTGTTTTTTAACAGCAAAATGTGGATTTCGTTTCGGTTTTTTTGAGATAATTTTGGTTCACAGAAAAGGCCTGGCCAAGTTAAACTTGTGCTATTGTACATAGCAGACGTTAACCCTGTGTTACGTATACTTCACCGACGCTTACCCCATACGGAACAAACAGGCGTGATGTTATGTAATCAAAACATTTTGAATGGTTACGCGAGCGAGAATCAGAATAATATCCATTCGTTAAAAGGGTTAATGCAAGCGTATATTTTCTGAATATGCAGTCCTGCTTTAATAACGCGATGGGGAGAAAATTTCATATTTTGCACTAGTATTTTGAATTTGTACAGCTTTTGTGCAATATAAGTGGTATTGCTTTATTTTCATGTATGGAAAAGAGCATGTAAATGAGAATAATGTCAAATGGAACACTCACAATACACACACACACTCAAACACACACATACACACACACTACACGCACGAGAGTAGCGTGTGTCTACGCGCACTACGCGAGAACACTCACTTTAGTTTTGATGTAAATCTGACGGTCACAGGCACAAATATAGATGTACCTAGATAACACCAAGAGCATCACTTCGCGTGCCCGGCTTAAGAATTTTATGCTTAACGTGGCTACTGTTGCACCAAGCTAATCTGTTTAAAACAACAACATCACAAGCACAACTCAAGAACTTAATTCTAGATATTTAAAGAATAAAAACGTAGTCTATTTTATATAGTAATTTGTTTGTATATTAACTAAATAGTATAATGTATCAAGTTTAGACATTTCGATGCATTTTTCTTGTTGACAAGCAGCGCCACGTTGCACTGCACACTTAATGTGGTCATACTGTAGATTTTGGTTATGTTATGTTTTTCTTAATAAATTGCAGCTCATTGTTTCGAAATAGGTAGGAATAAGATCTCACATTATGTCCCACGTCTTGGCTCTTTTTATTTCCTTGTTAAATATCAACATCAGAAGTCAGATAATGAAATAAACAATGTATTGACACAGCTTGTTTGTTGGCCGAACATGGGAAATATAAATTAATGAACTATTCATTGTATCTAGTTAATTTCAAAAGAAAGAGGAGGAAAATTCGGAAAAAAGTTTTGTAGAACGTAATAAAACTTTCAACTAAAGATGGTTTGAACAAGGCAAACCTTGTTCAATCCATCTTTCGTTGAAAGTTTAGTTAAGTCCAAAATATTCTCTAGGACTTTTTCATCAAATTGCAGCACATAACTTCGTTATTACTTGTACTATGAAAAACAAATTTTGTTTTGCTTATGAGTGTATGTACATATCATTGCTGAGAAGTGTACATTTACATATAAGGAATGAGCATTAGAAATATTTTTCTTATACTGTTTGGTGCTACGCATGGGCATCGCCGGGGGGGGGGGGCAGGAATTACCCAAACGAGAAGCTCCGGACTAAAAAAGTTTAAACTTTTACTGCCTGATGCCATAGTTTTAATAAATTGTAGCGTACAGTAGAATCAATGTCACACTAAAATATTTTTGTTAAAAATGAGCATCTGAGGCTCCTTTCTTCTGCCTCTGGATTGGCACTTCTATTGGATTTTCGCTTGATTATCCGGTATAATAAATAGAGGCTGAAATTAATTAGGAGCCCCTTGCAATTATGGCAAACACAAGGTTGTTAAAAATGAAGAGTGTGGACATTTTGATCTCAAATCACGTATCTGAACTAATTCGAGGCAATTTGTAAAAAATTTCGAGCTCACTTCGCTCACTCTGCAGCCTACTTTCATTCAAATCGTGACTTTGTCGCCCAAGTAACTCCGGTAGATCGAAACTCAAAACAATTCTTAGCTGTCCACAGTACGTAGGGTGTTAAAGTTTTTGAGCTTGCTTCGCTCGCTCTGAAGACGACTGAGTGTCTCCTTTATGAAGGATAGAAATAATTCTAACCTGTCCAAGGCAAGGTGTCAAAAAGTTTTAGAGCTCGCTTCGCTCGCTCTTCAGATGACCATGTCTCTCCTTTATGAAGGATTCTTGAAGATGGCAAGATGTCAAAATTTTCTGGCTCGCTTCGCTCGCTGCTGCAGCCTGATTTCATTTAAATCTTAACTTTGTCTATAAGTCACTCAAGTTACTCCGGTACGTCGAATCATTTCTAACCTGTCCAAGGTAGGGTGTTCAAATTTTCAAGCAAAAATGTTAACAGTTCACTTAACCCTTACAAATCTGTTTTTACTCGCACCCTTCTGCCCCCCTTAGCTCAAAAGCTGGCGGCGCCTTTTCCTAACAAACAGTTACTCCAATTCAGTTATACTGTTAGACATAAACTTTGATTAAATAAGCTCCTTAACTCCGTACACACCTACACCACCTGCTCTCTAGAAATAGGTACATTAATAAACATAATTATTGCCGTTTGAACCAACATCAAAGCTGCATTATAACGATTTCTCGGAAACCTTATAGAAATCGATTGAAGGAAAATATTAGTTGTCGTGCTTGCTAATATTACCTAATGCGACATACTAAACCGTCACTGTCTGTTTGTATTTGTTATATTTGTTCCGTTCTCACGTTAGACTTTATTTTTCTTTTGACTTGGTTGGCGCAGTGGCTGAGTGATTGACTGCTGCGCTGCGTGTCGCGGATTCGATCCCCGCACGGAACAAATATTTGTATGGCCTGCAGATGGTTGTTTCAGGTCTGGCTGTTTTTAAGTTTAAATGTTTGTAAACGCAACCACGATACAGGAGAAGGTCCTATGAAGCATGGTTTAAAAAAATAAAATCTTTCATCGTCATCTTTCTCATGCCTTATTTCGATGTTATTAAGGGTCGGAGCAGCATGTCTTCTTCTTCCATACTTCTTTATTACTATCACGAAATGATTGTACTTAATACAATTTTATTCAGCAACAATTTGAATATTGAGGAAGGGCATTCATCATCGTCTAGCTATTTCCCAACTATGTTTGGGTCGGCATGCAGTATAACCGAATGCAGCTGAAAATCAGTACTTTACAATGAGCGACAGCCTAACTGACTCCACAGCCCAGTAACTGGGTAATTTGGTACTCCTTGGTAAGACTGGCTGTCAGACTTTCAGGCTTCTAACTACTCGTAAAAACTGAGGAAGAATGATCAATCTTCATCTGACTAGCCTATTCCCAAAAAAGTTGAGGTCCAGTCTGGCCGGATGCATTTGAAACTGGTTGTCAGATTTTGCTGGCCACTGACTACCTGTAATGACTGTCAAAGATCTATAAATGTCAGCCGGGACCAAGGGCTTGACGAACTCTCCAAAACACGAAATAATTTCGGTATGCAATGGATGGTTTCCCATCCACAGAGCGACCTTGGCAAGCGCTGCTTAACCTTGAAGATTTACCCATGTGGCTATTATCATTTAGCCACGAAGACGAAGGATCAATCCCTGAAAAATGTGATGGTGAGCTATTTAAATAAGAATGAAAAAATCCGGGTGAAGTCGGTGGCAAAAGCTTTAGTCGTTTATAAATAAAAAAGGCACTGGTCTTGAAGGGTAGCACCTATTATTATTGATTCAATAATAAATAATAGGTGGCCATTAACTAATGTATGTGAAGTCTAGATAGTGGAGGCATTTGTGGAAATCGTTCAAGGCTATTTATATGAAGGTTGTTTGAAAAAGAAATTGTTGGATTTGTAGTTTAATTATTATGTATGAACGTAGGCACGTGGTTTATAGTTTATTGATTAACCTGGGTCAAATACATTTATTTTATTTCTTTCTAATTATGAATTTGTCATTTTGGTTGAAATTTCAGCTCAGAATTGTCATAATTTGCCGGATTCTAAATATAAAATAAATCATCATGAAATATTCCTGGGGTTTAGCAAAATCGGGAAGTGGTGGGTACTTCTCTTCCCACAGCTTGCTTCTCACCGTTTTTGTGCCGACCGCAAATAACATAGGACAAAGACAGAAAGATGACGTCTTTGCCAAGAAGTGCGACGGATACAAAACAAAATGATTACCGCATAAATTATCAGTTAACTCCTCACGATAAAATTAGACAGAAATGTGTCGCCAGCTCTAAGGCTGTAAGTACTACTTAGCAAACAACGTAAAATTAACTTATATATTAGGTCAAATCTGGAACATTGACCTTTGATGGTGATAGGTCGAAGTAATGTAAAGAATAACTTACGATGTATTGATTCTGGGGTTAAGTATGTTTTTAGGTATTGGATATCATAGGTTTTTTTATGACTAAAGGTAATAAAAGGTGTAGTTATGCATCCTCGTCCAAATTCAGGAGGTTGTCATAAAAGACGTAAATAATCAATATAAATTACGGTGCCTAGTCAATAATAATAAACGTTCTTCTTCTTATCGTGTGGTTAGTGCCTAACCTGGTGTCAGAGTTTTTATGCTGCCCAAGGGCCTCTGACTTGGCTTTGACATACCGTTGAGAAATATCTCTCAGGTATGCTGGTTTCCTCACGATGTTTTCCTTCATCGAAGCAAGTGATAATTATTGGTACAATACGCACATAATTCCGAAAAATCAGTGGTGCGTGTCTTGGGTTCGAACTCGAGACCTATGACTTGGTAGTCCAACGGTCACACCACTAGGCTATCACTGCTTTTTTTTTGTTGTTTTAATTTGACACTATTTCAGAATGAAGCCCTTCTCAAAAGAGGAAAATCACTCGTTTGCACGTCACGTCTGCGTTTGTTTGTGTGTGTGAAAGCCCGGTTATAGGGCTAGTATTAGACGGAACGCGTTTTAATACGGGTGGTGTACACTAACCGATTTCCCATATTAAGAAAAAATATATAAAAAATTACCACTACTCATTTACTCATTTTATTATTGATTCGGGTCGAGAATCATTAGCATAGTTACTTCCTTGAATTTGACGAGGTTGCAAAACTACACCTTTTATTGATCGTGTTTGTTATAAAAAGTCAACGACAGCAGGCTTTTGTTCTGCAGGCATTTGGCGGAAGTGTCATACTTACCTACAATTTGACCAGCTATTGTAAGTTCCGTGCATGACAAACCTATCAGCCGTGTGTGGAACAATGGTCCAGTTTTCGGGAGCCTATTCAATCTCGTGTCAAGTGATTGGATTGGTTGTTGTCATCTCGGTCAACCAATCAGAGTAGCTAATAGATATTGCATAATCTATAGGAGCTAGAGAAGTGACAATGGGTTTCAATGTATTCCGCTTGTCTCCTTCCAACTTTTCGTCATAACGACATTGAAAAGGACATACGCTTTGCGGTATCTTTAAAAAAAAACCGGTCAAGTGCGAGTTGGACTCGCGCACCGAGGGTTCCGTACAAACCTGTGGGTATATAACTTTTTTTTATATGACGAAACTAAAAATTTACGGTTTTCGTAATTTTTCCTATATCTGTACTATAAGACGTGACTTCGTACAAAATTTCAAGATTCTAAGTTCACGGGAAGTACCCTGTAGGTTTTGATTCCCGTGCGAGTTTCGAAAATTTGCGGAAATTTGCGGCCTAAGTGGCTGTATCTTTTGATTGCGTTGACTTAGAAGGTTGATTTTTCTACAGCTTCCAGGGACAGTAGAACTAAGTATCATATAGAAATTTCAGTTTGATACCTCCACGCGTTCCTGAGAAAAACGGTCTTGACAGACGGACGGACGGACGGACGGACAACAAAGTGATCTTATAAGGGTTCCGTTTTTTCCTTTTGAGGTACGGAACCCTAAAAATCAAGGGAGTCGCAGCAAAATGCAAGCCTATTTATACCACTATAATGTGCCGTGTGTAAACGAACCCTTCACAAAGCTATCAACCAAGCATTCAGTACATTAAACTAAGTAACCCTACGCAAAAATTATTGCTGGGAAACGACTCTTTGTTTTGGGCTGAAAATTCACGTTTTACGGTAAAACTGTATGTGACGCACTCAAAACATTGTGCTGATGGATGACGTGTATAGTAAATGGGTCATGGAGGTATTTAAAGTGACGTTATATAACCTTACAAACTAGAATTTAAGAAAAAACCTTTTGAAAATGTTGACACTTTGAGCTCTAATTTCTCCGTAACTAGAAGGTTCCCAGGTGTGGTCAGAAATAAAAAAAAGGTCGGACTGGCGCACCGAGGGTCCCTTACAAATGCAAAGCAATTATTAAAAATATTTTTATTATATCATGTAACTAAAAATTTACGGTTTTCGCACGAGTGCTATAAGATGTTGCTCCGTACCAAATTTCAAGATTCTGAGTTCACGGGAAGTACCCTATAAGTTTTGATTCCCTTGCGAGTGTCGAAAATTTGCGGAAATTTGCGGCATAAACGGCTGTATCTTTTGATTGCGTTGTCTTAGAAGTTTGATTTTTTCACAGCTTCAAGGGACAGTAGATTTGAGTATTTGATATAAATTCTAGCTTGATACCTCCAAGCGTTCCTGAGAAAAAGGGTCTTGACAGACAGACAGACGGACGGACAACAAAGTGATCCTATAAGGGTTCCGTTTTTTTCTTTTGAGATACGGAACCCTAATGATCGCAATGTCGGGAAGAATAAGTGTCTTTCAGCTTCTTTAAGGGTCTATTTACACCCTTTATAATAAGAATTTAAAAAAGTGACTGAATCTATGAAAACATTTGATCAACATAATTATGGCACAATTAGTCTTCACTAAAAAGGTTTCTATCTACATTTGGTATATTATCTACCAGTAACAGGTCATACTCCAACATATCGCCAGCATTCCATAAAGGAGAGAGCAGAGGTGTAGCATATACCCACATTTCGCCAGATGTGTTATAATTCTATGTGAAGGGGTAAACACACACACAAATCTAGTTACCAGGTTTCTCAGAAAACCCATTAACAATTTGTCCAACTCAAGTTTCAAACCTAGGACCCCACAACACACAAGCAATTCTACGTAATAACGTAAGAAGTTCAGAACCTAACAAGCTAACTCTGAGGTAGGAACATAATATCACAGTTTATTGGCTTCCAAGTTTCAACCTCAACTAACTAGAGTTTCTTAAAGCTAATATTAGACGTTTCACATGAGTGAACGGTTCACTCGAGGCTGTTCATGTTTATTTCAATCTAGGCCCTGACAAAACTGCTGCACAAAATGGCACATTTGACGGCGACAAAACTTCCTAAGAATGAAGATTCATCGGCGGTTTTTAATATTTATTGGTCGATAATTCGGTAGGCGATTGAAGGTACCGAGTGTCGAAATCCCAAATTTTTCTTATCTACTTTTTTGTTCAGTAGTGTAAGTGTAAGCAAGAAAACTAAAAAAGAAAGAAAAAGAAACTATAAAAAGTCACCTGCTACCATCCTAACATTCCTTTTGTTTCACATAACATAACATAACATAACGCTTGTAATCCCCAAAAGGTTTGGCAGAGGTGTGCCTTATAGTACACCCACATTTTGCCATTTATGTTTAAGTCTCAAGTAATCAGGGGCGAGCCTATTGCCATCAACCGGGCACAAATCCAGACTACATGGCTGCTACTGAGAGATTCCTGATAGAAAAACCCAATACCTCTTTGCCCGACCCGGGAATTGAACCCAGGACCTCATGCTCAGCAGTTGCGCTTGCGACGACTAGGCCAACGAGGTAGTAATTTTGTTTCGTCCACAATAAAACTTTTTAGCAAAAAAAAACCGACTTCCAAAAAAAACACTAAAAACGTGGAAAATAACTTTACTTTCGGAAGTCGGTGACTATTGTTTGTTTCATTGACTTTTTTGCCACCGACTTCCGAAAGTAAAGTTATTTTCCACGTTTTTAGTGTTTTTTTTTGTTGGAAGTCGGTTTTTTTTTTGCTAAAAAGTTTTTATTTTACCCTTTTTAGTTATCGTATCACACACAAATCAAGTATCAATTGTCAAGTATCAATTTCGCAATTTCTTTTACTTGGATGACATTTTTTCCAGTTATTTTGATTTCAAAACCAAAGAAATTTCTATGGGACCAATCGGGAAGTAAATCCATTCAGATAAAAGAAGAATTTTTCAAATCGGTTCATAAATGACGGAGATATGAGGTAACAAACACAAAAAAAAAACATACAACCGAATTGAGAACCTCCTCCTTTTTTTGAAGTCGGTTAAAAAGGCAAAAATGATCAAAAAGTGAATGAAGCGACTGATATCCGCTTAACAAATACAATACAATACCTAGTTTCCATTCGTCCTAAAAACCAACCTGTTTACGTATTCTCCCCACAGCCGAAAACGTCTCAACAAAAGCAATATTTTAGACAAAGTGGGTAAACACTAGTTAAAAAGTTGCTAACAGTTGGCCAATTTAACTTGGCTAACTGGCCCACTTTGCCCGGCTGTTTCGAGTGGCTACCAAGGAGTTTGTCACACCGTTCCGTAACACATGTCGGTGAATAAGTTCGTGAGTTATTTGCTGTTGCGGTGTGAGTGGGGTTTTAAGTAGGATGTAGGATGAATGTTTGGACTTTGGGGAAATATTATGTGAGACTTAAGTATGAGTTTGTGGGGAACTGGAAAAAAAGTGTCTATGGAGTTTCTTAAGCCCTATAATTTAATATTTCCACTGGTATTCCTAGGGAAAAAATGGTTAATTGAATATTTTACCTTGAAAACATTCTCCATTTTTGATGGGATTCTTGACTTCAAGTATCAAAATATTCATATAAAGGTTTTTGTTGAAAATTATTGACTGGTGATTTGACTGTCTTTTCGTAGATATTATGGCTTTCCACATATATGTTTTGTTGCCACAAAATATTGGGTTAGTTCGAAGCTTAATTCATCAACTACTTAAGTGGATTTTTCGAAGTTATAATCTTTTTATTTTTTGTTGAAAAGTATTGTGAGGCCTAATTGAAACCACTCTGTGATTTTCAATGCTTGTTCATACCCTACAAGGCAGTTTCGCCCCGTAATGTACCAAATATCAGTCTACATAACATAAAATTGCATGATACCATCTAACATTGTTTCATAATATAAAAATCTCGAGGTACACTCAGTCATAAAAGTCGTTCGCTGAAGTTTGCTCGGTTGATTGACATTTTTACGCGACCGTCCGACTTCAGTACATAAGATCGTAAAAATGTTTATAAAATATTATTTTATAATGATACTGCTTTGACCCCGCTCTGTTGTTTGAGCAAGAAATGGGTTTATTTTATGTTTCTTACCTTGGAGGAGCTCGTGATTAAATAATACTAAAAGTGTCTTTCTTGCCATTTGTAGGTTTTTGACAATCGTAGTGGGTAGTCAGAACCCTGGAAATCTGACAGCCAGTCTTACCAGGGGTAACGTATTACCCGGTGACTGGGTTTTGGAAGTCAGATAGGCAGTCGCTCTACGGCTCTATTTATTAGTTGTATTTATTTAGATTGAAAGCCGGCTTTGGGGAGGTTTTCAATTCGACTGTATTTATTTTTTATTTTTTGTTTGTTACCTCATATCTTCGTCATTTATGAACCGATTTGAAAAAATCTTCTTTTGTCTGAAAGGATATACTTTCTGTTTGTCCCATAGAAATTTTATCAAAATCGGTTTAGTAGTTTAGTTTTAAATCAAAATATCTGGGAAAAATATGTTATCCAAGTAAAAGAAATTGCGAAATTGATAGTTGACAAGGCTTTATGTGTGATACGATAACTAAAAAGGGTAAAGTACTCGTATAAACTTTTTCCAAAAAAAAAACACGAAAAAATAGAAAATAAATTTACTTTCGGAAGTCGGTGGCAAAAAAGTCAATGAACCAAACAATAGTCACCGACTTCCGAAAGTAAAGTTATTTTCCATTTTTTTTTTTTGGAAGTCGGTTATTTTTTTTGTCAATACATTTTTTTTCTGCCAAGCACTATTGTTGCTCTGATGTACGCAATATAGTTTGCAAAGCTACTGCAATGGCGTTATAGATCCGATGTAGAGTCGACCTCGTAGTCATAGAATCGATTCGTATTCTTTATTATTGTATACGCAATAAAATTAAAATAAAACACATACCTACATCAAAATCGCAAAAAAAAAACAAATAAGAGCTTGAAATCTGGATAAGTGTCCGATTAAAGGCAAGGGATTGGCCCCAATTACTTAGAACGTATACTGTGTATTGTTTAACAATGATTTCCCTCTTTTCGGGGAATATTGGTTGAGATTATGTAGAAAACAATTAGTAACAGCCCGTTCACACAACAACGTATGGTTTTTTTTGACGCATCGTCTTTTTTCACGAACCGGCAATTTTTTTGACGGCGGCAATGCTTTTTAAATGCCAGTGTTCACACGCATCACGAATCGTGAAAAATTACGGACACGTCTTAAATCACGTAACGTCTTTTAAAAATCAGGTACGTTAAAAGACACGGATCGTGATTTTTTTTTTGTGACGGTTTCAACGATGCGTTCGCTCCCGAAACATAACGGAACTAATCTGAACACCAATTCGTTTTTTTTGCCGGATCGTGATAAAACACGATTCCGTATGACATGTGAATGTCCGTCGTGTTTTATGACGGAACGTCAATGATGGAAGCCGTGTGAACGGGCTGTTACCAGTACATACCGTACAGGCGCGTGCATTGCAGGTAGGAAGTGCCTATTTGCTTGCGACACCACACAACCTACCCTACCTACTGAAATTACAGTGAGCTTATTCGCAACTTCTCTACAAACCAACGATTTCTATGAATTTCAGATTAGGGTCACCTGTTTAACACTAATGGACGTTTTCATTGCAACCTAAATGAAAACCCAAAAATATAATTACACTGTTGAAATTTTAGCTTTCAGCCTTAACCCGAGCGTTGGAAACCTAACAGTACTAACTTTTATTTGAGCATTGTGTAGGTTAAGTGTTGCCTAGTGTTCGTGAAAATAGGGATCAGTAACGCTTAAATTATAAAGGATTGTGTTCCGTTTAATATCCACGCTTTTGGGATTGCTAGGCTTAAAAAAACATTAAAATTGGCTTAGTATAATATGCAGATACAGTAGAAGTATTAATTTGGAGTGTTACCGCCGCACTCGCAGATATTAATCCATTAATAACTCGAATTGACCAGCATAACTTTAAATATAGCAACAACATGATCTGTGGTTGTCATTATTTTATTATTGACAGCATTCCAGGATAACATTTTCATCATCTACCCAGCCATTTCCCAACTAATGTTGGGTCGGCTTCCAGACTAACACAGCTGAATCCCAGTATATCACATGGAATAACTTCACAGGAGAGGGAGAGGAAGGCCAAAGAAAAGATGGATGGATTGTGTGAGGAATGATATGAAAGAGAAAGGAGTAAATGATGCCGTGACGTCTGACAGGAGAGAGTGGAAGAAGAAAACGTGTTGTGCCGACCCCAAGTAGAATGGGACAAGGGCAGGAAGTTGATGATGACATGGAACAACTTCATAATGACCCAACCAACCCAGTTTGTACTATAACCGATACCCCTAACCAATTTTTACTTGTAATAAATTAACAATGATTGATCAAAGCATTCGACCCATTTCGACCCGTGCGTGTCATGGACTGTGTATAAAGAATTATGTATACTTAAACCCGTTTAGATCAGGAGTTATGAGATTATGATGACATGTATTTTTGGGTACGATAAGCTCTTCTTGTTCACACATTCATTGTCTGTTGACAACAAAAGTGAGTGATTGTTCTGCGAGTATTATAAAGGGTGTAAATATACCTCCATGAACTACCTCCGTGACCAGTCCAGTTTACTATTTAATGCATCCATCAGCGTAAATTTTGGAGTGAGTTACATTGAGGTTTACCGTAAAACGTGATTTTTCTCCCCATAAAAAAAAGTCGTTTCCCAGCAATTAT
Organism: Standfussiana lucernea; assembly: GCA_964057025.1. Classification (NCBI taxonomy): domain Eukaryota; kingdom Metazoa; phylum Arthropoda; class Insecta; order Lepidoptera; family Noctuidae; genus Standfussiana; species Standfussiana lucernea. The sequence continues at coordinate 13,871,757 of OZ059798.1, read as the reverse complement.
GTTTTGCGTTGGATAACTTAGTATGATGTACAGAATGCTTGGGTGACGGCTTCGTGAAGGGTCTGTTTACACCTTGTATATGAATGAAAATTAATTCATATTGTACGGTCGGCCAAGAAAGTGGTGTACCAGTTTTGATTTAGTTTCCCGGTCATCGAAAATTACAACAAGGTTCGTTATAAAAAGATATTACTGAAAGAGACAACATTATCATGACGTAAACCTATGTATTTAGTATTCATACGTCATATGTCACATATAAGTACATGACATTTTAACCTTTAGTATAAATGAAAAGGACATTAGTTTCTACAAAGCAATTGAAATGTTTCCAAACAAAAGTAATAAAAACTATTTAGACAACCGAATTCCATTTGAAAAAGAAAACTGACAATTGATATTTTGTCAAATATATGCAAAAAATCGATATATTTTCCGTGTTATTTTTCAATCAACTGCATATAAAATCATCTCAATGCCTGCCAACTTGACCATTGCCGAAAGAGCACAAATAATTGCCCAATTTAATGAGGGAAGCAGTATTGACAGTGCGATATCCCGGAATTTGAATATATCGAGGTGTTCTGTCCGCTTTTGGATTCGTCGTGAAGGAGAGGAGGGAAGTTTGTTGGATCACAGAAGAAGTGGTCGCCGGCCTGCACTCTCCAATAACGATAGAGAATTCATGAGACGGGAATATGAAATCAATGGTTTTAAGCCCACAAAACATTTTGCGGAGATGTTCGATGTGAGTGCCCAAACAATAAGGAATCATCTACATTACATGGGGTTGCACCACAGGCATTACGCCAAGAAAATATATTTGACGGATGCTCACAGACTTGCTCGTCTGAACTTCGCCAGAGAGCACTTAGAGTTTGATTGGTCTAATACAGTGTTTTGTGATGAAAAAACGTTTAAATCCAGTCAGCATGGACGTCTTCACCTTTGGCGATATAATTCAACACGGTATAAAGATGATCATGTAATCCCAAATAGAGAATCAGGTCGAATTTCCGTAAATATTTGGGGCTGGATGAGTACGGATGGTGTAGGAGAATTGTGTTCTCTACCTCCTCGAGCGACGGCTGTAAATTATATCGACGTGCTTCAGAATGCAATGCTACCGACAGTCCGTAATGTTTACCCGGAGAACGAAGTGCCACAATTTGATTTTGTTCAAGATAATTGTTCAATTCATAATGCGAGGATCGTAAGAGCCTGGTTTCGTTCACACACTGACGTAAGGGTAATTCAGTGGCCCTCAAGATCGCCGGACCTCAACCCGATAGAAAATCTTTGGGGCCTTATGGTCCAACGATGGTCGCATCAAAATGAAAGAACCAAACAAGCTCTTATTAGTCACTGTAATTATATCTGGGAGGAAATGCGGGGAACCGATATTTGCTCACGGCTTGTTGGTTCAATGAGGTCTCGTCTTTTAGAGGTTATAGAGGCCAACGGCGGTTACACCCGTTTCTAATTTTTAAAAATTTTCAATATCTTCTAAATATTACTATATATGCTATGTTTTTGTTTGTTATAAGTATTTTAAAATTGATTGTAGAAATTTAATAAAAGGATAAATCTATTTTTAGCTTGTTTTTTATTGATATTGTAATTACAAGTTTACAGAAATTGTAGGTTTGTGGACTCGCCTTGTGCCTTTACAATTTTATGTAACTTGTTGATTACAATTCTGAATTTGTAGATACAATTTTGTCATCAAAATCTACAGCCCCCCGCCGTTGATTTTACGACGTCATTGGTTCCATCAAGTTCAAACTAAGAACAGCTGTCACGTTACAAACAGTAATAGTCGTTATCAATAATCAGATAAAGACAGCAATAGAAGTTGTCAGATCGATCTGCAAGCGAAACTAATCTTTATCACCTATGAATCTGCAAGCGATATTCAACCTTAGGGTGGTACACCACTTTCTTGGCCGACTGTACAAGCTTTAGCCAGTGGCGACCATGCAAAGAATTGGGTTGTTAGTATATTGTAATATGAAAATTAATCGAATGAATTTCCCTGTTACCGTTTCCATAATTTCGATAAATATGTAAATTACTGACCACATCATAATTGTCAAAATAATTGGATATATTTTACAGCGTATTTGTGTAAATTCGAAAATAATTCAAGCCTTTTAAAGGTTTGATCTCTTTTCTCATATCTCCGTCATTTATAAACCGATTTGAAAAATTCTTATTTTATCGGAATGGATCTACTTCCCGATTGGTCCCATAGAAATTTCATCAAAATCGGTTCAGCAGTTTGGTTTTGAAATCAAAATAACTGGAAAAATGTCATCCAAGTAAAAGAAATTGCGAAATTGATACTTGACAAGGATTTGTGTGTGATACCATAACTAAAAAGGGTAAAATAAAAACTTTTTTGCAAAAAAAAAACCGACTTCCAAAGAAAACACTAAAAAGGTGGAAAATAACTTTACTGTCGGAAGTCGGTGGCAAAAAAGTCAATGAAACAAACAATAGTCACCGACTTCCGAAAGTAAAGTTATTTTCCACTTTTTTAGTGTTTTCTTTGGAAGTCGGTTTTTTTTTTTGCAAAAAAGTTTTTGTCGCGGTGTAATTAATGTTAGAAAAAGTTTGTTATGGTGTTATGGTACTTTTGTTTTTAGCTTGTTAGTGTTGTTAGTTCATATTTAACAATACTTTGCTTTTGCCCCTTTTCACTCAAACTACATAACATCATGCGTGTAATCCCTGAAGGGTTATGCAGAGGTGTACCTAATACGTGTAGTATATCCATATTTCGCAGTTATGTTTAAGTCCCATGTAATAGGGGGATTTGTTGCCGGTTCATCAAACGGGAACAAATCCAGACTCCGTGGCTGCTACTGAGAAATTCCTGATGGAAGAACCCAATAAAAATTTGCTCGACCCAGGAATCATCGAACTCAGGACCTCTTGCTCATTAGCGGCCTCTCGATTTGACCTCGAGTCAATCACTCAAATAATCTGTGTTGTTGGATTTTCAACTCAGACAACAGTCTCCAGACACCCTGTCCGACACCCCGGTCGGAGAAAATTTCCCCAGGTGGACACTGATGATTCCAGCCAGGAATGCAAATGTGGTGCTGTTTCACAAACAATGGAACACAAGATATTAATTTCAGCGCGTCCTGATATCTGCAACGAAGAATCGAGAATTTGCAAAAATCACAGCGCTGCAAGCTGGAATGCAGACGTTGCTAGTGAAAACGTCAGACTCGAAGTATAGTTCTGGGCCGACACAATATAAATTACCATCGACAGGCTGAGAAAAACAATTGAGGCTAAAGAGCGCGTTAAAAGTCCAACATTGTCATTTTAAAGGTGTCAAGTGTTAATAATCGTCTAGGTTAAGCCGCGCTTGGCAAGGTCGGTTCGTGGATCTATTACACACCGAGTTTCCTCCGTGCCTCGGAAAGCACGTTAAGCCAATGATCCCGGCTGTCATTTTTAGTTCTTTGACAGTATTTACTGGCTAGTCAGTGGCCCAAAACCCTGACAACCAGTCCTACTTAGGGGTATCATATTATCCAGTACTAACTGGGTTGTGGAGGTCAGATAGGCAGTCGCTCCATGTAAAATACTGGTATTCAGCTGCTTTCGGTAAGACTGGAAGCCGACCCCAACATAGTTGGGAAAAGGCTAGGCAGATGATGATAAAAACGGGCATGAATTTAGTCTTCGGCAGATCTTTGCCATACACTGATCAGGACCTATTTATTACTTTTTGTTATAGGTACAAGTACATTTACTCGAATCGAAATCTCCTCGACATAGGCTTACATCGAGCTGAACAAATCGGGTCCAATAACATTCTTGTCGAATATATGCGACTATTTCGTTCGGACGTGTTACTACGGGCGAACGGAGGGTCCGATTGGAACAATTGCTGGACCCTACTCTTGCTCTCATTTTATTTATTTTTGCTGACTACGTTATGGAGAGGCTTTTCAATTTAATTAATGGTGTTATTTAAATTGGTCAGTCGTTACAGGTAGTCAGTGGCCCGAAAGTCTGACAACCAGTCTTAACAAGGGGTACCGTATCACCCAGTACTAACTGGGTTGTCGAGGTCAGATAGGCAGTCGCAGCATGTAAAATACTGCTTTTCAGCTGCATCTGGTAAAACAGGAAACCGACCACAATAAATTTGGGAATAGGCTAGGATAGATGATGTGTAATTTTAATTGGTTTATTTTTATTTTTTCGTCTAGCCTTGTAGGCTCTTTGTTGTATGAAATGGTAAGAGATAAGTTGTATACGACACCCTTACATTAGGTAGAATGATCCTATGGATTATATTTTTTTTTTATTAAAACCACACGATGTTCTAGTTGAAGAACATCGTGTGGTTTTAATTGACTGAGGTGCTAGAAATTTTGCTCAGTTTATCACGCTCCCAGGTCAGAGATTGGAACGCATGACTGTCTTGCGAACTCAGGGTATGCTGTATGTATCCTTATTTTTTTTAAATAGTTGACCCCTCACTAGAAATTTCTCCTTTGTCGTGAGTGCGTTTTCAAACATTTAAACTCACATACACAAACAGCCAGGCCCGAAAAAACTACCTGTAGGCCATGCAATTGTTCCGTGCGGGGATCAAACCCGCGAAACGCTGTGCAGCAGCCAGTCGCTCAGCCACTACGCCAACCGTGCCGTCAAGATAATACTTTGTTGAATATCATTCCTGTTTCCCATTTCCACATATTTTTTTTAAGTAGTACTTATATCAAGAAAAGAAGATTTTCTTTTCTTGAGTACAATCCGCGTTCTCAGAAAAATCTCAGAAGCTAGTAGAAAAGTCTGGATTCTGCCAACTAAATGTTTGCAAGTTCGCTTCCTCACACATAATTTAATGAAGTCATTGGCAAAACGTGTTTGTTCAGTACAACTCTATTTACTCCTTCCGGAATACCAACCTAAAGAAAGTAAAATAATATACGGGGTGGAAGGGACACCGACGCGGAAACGGAAACCATGGACCCAGTACATCATACTGAACCCCCCACATAGAAATTGGTCATCGGTAATTTAAAAAAAAAAACAGCTGTTCCATACATTTTGACCGTGTAGGTATTGCACTTTTGTAGGAAACAGCATATATATTTTTTTCGTTTTCATTTTCGCGTTGATTTTTCCTTTCGACCCCGTATTTTAATGTGTCTAAAGGATTTTGAACCCACGAACCTCGCTTAAACTCGGGGTAACCAAGATTTTCTTTCGCCACAAAATATGATTTTCTTAATTAGACTTTGGTCCGTATCATTGCGAATCGTAAGAAAACAAGTTATCCAACGTAATGAGATCTTACGGAATTAGCAAGATATTGCGTTGTTCGCGAAAAATTACGAATTTTCTTTTTGTATTATTTATTTTGTGCCCGTGATGAGATTTTAAATGGTTCAAAGGTAAGTAGGTATTATTTTTCTTTGCTGTTTGATGTTCAGGTAATAACACTAGCTTAGGTTTTTCTGTTTTAATTTTTTATTATTAAAAGTTGGGGAGGTTTGTGAATCTGTTTCCCTACTTAGTATTAGTTTTAAAACCAGAAATGTATTGTTAATTTGTTGTTGGTCTATCTAGTGGTTGCAAGCGCCACTGTTGAGAGCACGAGGTCTTGACTTCGATTCCCAGGTCAGGCATAGTGTTATTGGGTTACTCCATCGGGAATTCCTCACTAACAGCCACGGGGTCTGGATTTGTGCCCCGTTGATGGCAATAGGCTCACCCCTTATTACATGGGACTTAAAAATAACTGGAGAAATGTGGGTGTGCTATTAGGTACACCCCTGCCTAACTCTTCGGGGCTTACAGGCGAGATGCCAGATTATGTGTTTTTCGTTTCGTTTAGTTCTCATTCCATTTAAGCGCAATAAGCTCATCTTTCTTTATTTCTTTTTAGTACATTCTTTTCTTTATTTGTGTCGAGCCAGCGATACGATTGCCCATGTTGTCGTACTGATGAACTAGTTAGTAGTCAGCTAAAATGGTAACAAGGCCGTCTGCTTAGTATCTGCCAGCCATATTAAAGTACTTATACCCGCTTCAATAATAGGTAATAATGGTAATAGGTATTATAGTAAGCGCCAGATAAACGTGGAATAAAGTTCATTGCCCTTTCCTTAATTTCTCTGCGTAGGTACGCGGACAAGAAATTATGAATCGTTTTTCATTACTAAAAAAAAGGAAAGGATCACGATAGAAGTCGATACAGGACAGCTTTATGCCATTATTATTGTTTTCGGAATTATTAAATATGTCAATAAATGTATGTGGGTCAATGACCGTTATTTCACGTTTATCTGGCGCTTACTACAGTCACCATAAGAGGTTACTTAGATAAAAACAAAACAAAGAAGACATTCTTTTACTAAAAAAAATAAACTTTTTTGTTTTTTACTCCGTCAAAAGAACGGTAAGAAAATAAATAAATACTTGATATAGTGATGTCTATATACTGATATAGTGGCGATATTTCGGTATCGGTCCCATTGATACAGAGTTTACGATCTCTGTAGGGAAAATTATGTGGGTCTCTTGAAATTTTATTGTGTGGCAACTCTATACGTCTAAGTTGCTTTTGAAGAATGGATTGGCAGGAGTTTAAAGATGCGAGGTACCTATAAGTTTTTATTGTGGTTCTTAGGAGAAAGAGACCTTTGATGTGATAATAAAATAATTTATTGCTATCTTGTTTTTGAAGTATTTTCTTTGAATAGCTCACTTTATTTGAATCTACGTCGACTCCCTTTACGTCGACTCGTGATTTTTATTGGTTTTGATTTGATGCATCATCTTTTGTTTTACCTCGACATGGCTGTCACTGAGTACAGTCCCATTGAAAACCAAATACGGCTGTGCTTATTAAAATTTCGCTCATACGGTGATATCATATTTAATTATATAATATTAATAATACATTGATAACCCAACAAAAAGTACTAGGCTAGCATAAATTCAAGGTGTTGTGTATTATTCATATTCTGGGTACCTGTGTTAGGGTAACCGTACAGAACTTAAGCACAATGTGTCGTAAACAGAAAACCAGGAAGTATCTTAAATATACATATAAAAGCCTAGTACCTACATCTTTCTTTTTTGTTGGATTTTCACAAGATATAACATATATCTTGAAAATTAGAATGAGCAAATTAGAGGCGCACTTGCAATCAATATCAGTCCCGTGGAGGCCGTTTCAGAGTAAGATTAGCTTCGGGATCAAGCGACATCTAACTTTTCACTCGCTATCAGCCTCTCCTCAAATACGCCTCAGCTTCTGCTGTGAATCAACACCCGTCAGGGGTCAATTACGCAGCGAGGTTGAGACAATATAGCAACAATATATAGTCGTCTCTGAAATGTAACGTTGGCGGCTGGTTCTTGGTCTCCGAATAAAGGCACCAGTCTCTTGATAGCTTGTGTATACCCTTGATAATAAAGCTTCAGTGAAGCTGTCAGCGACTATTTGCTGACTGAGTCCTTGTTGCAACTTCAGTAGATTCTGCATGAGAAGTATCTATAGTTTCGTTAATACTATGAATGCAATTTCTTCGGTACACGTTTTAGGCAAGATCTGTGCAGTAAGCAGACAAGAAGTACTAAGCTTGTATGAATTGAAGATGGTATTTCAATAATTTGTTTAACCTATTATGCAAAATCCTATTATTAAAATGAATAAAATAAAATAAAAATAAAATAAAATAAACGCTTTCGACGTGGAGTTGCGGACACCAGCCCGTTATACAAAACAATACATAACCTATATTTAAATTATTTAGTATATGCCTATTTATGGCGCCCACCCGAAATCGTTTGAATTTATGCTAGCCTAGTTTTAGTCAATATTTTAGAGAATGAAATAGTTGTTAGAATAAGTTACAATTTGTTTAAAAAAAATAAGAATTTATTTGATACTAAAATTGTTTCACTTGTTTTTTTAAAGGTACTTGACCAACGTTGAGGTCAAGCGTAATCTTTTTAAAACAGATGTCATTTGTTTCGCGAATCGACATAGCGGGAATCGACGCAGAGGGAATGATTCCTTTATTTCACCTTCACCTGTGTTGTTATGTTTTGTAAGCTTCGATAACATGATGGTAGAACTTAGAGGCTTTTTTGCAAGCATGTTGAACATAAAACTTGATAGCTGAGTAGGCAGAGCCTAATGAGAGAACGCTATTGTAGAAGGGGCAATATATGGGCTCAGTGCTATAGCACTTTCTAACCTATCTTAAAGTGAAGGTCTAACTAATAAAGCGAATGTTTCAAACAGAAGACTTTCGGGCGGGGCCCACGTTCAATTTTCGAAAAGAGCCAAAAACATGATGATAAAACCAAAAAAAAAAAAAAACGCAAATCATAAATAGAGACTTCGAATCGAAAATCACTTTTTCTTTAATTTTTTTCGTGTGTTTGTTATCTCATTTCTTCGTCATTTATGAATCGATTTGAAAAATTCTTCTTTTATCTGAAAGGATATACTTCCCGATTGGTCCCCTAGAAATTTCATCAAAATCGGTTTTTAAATCAAAATAGCAAGAAAAAATAATTATGTCATCCAAAAAAGAAATTGCGAAATTGATACTTGACAAGAATTTGTGTGTGATGACTAAAAAGGGTAAAATAAAAACTGTTTTGCAAAAAAAAAAATTGTAATAATCAGAATCATTTTAGGGTACAAATTACAATAAAAATAATAAATCTACATTGGTCGACGTCAATGTCCATCAAAGTTGTCGATGCTTAGAGTACTTAAATTAACAGAAAAAAAGAACTTTTAACATAATGGCACCACAAAAGTTTGTCCTGGCGACAAATAATTTATTTTATAAGTCAACAAACAGTAAATGTTGCCACTCTAACCGCGTACTACAAATTTTTCACGCTCCCACAACTGTCGAAAACTTTTTAAGTATTTTACTCTGGTAACATTGTTATAACTCCGCCTAGAAGTGTACAGTCGAGAACAGAAAAAATGGGCAAGTAAAATTTTATTTGATTTTCGTTGTTTTTTTTTACAACAATTAGGTACAGTATGCCAAGGTATAGATTACATTGGTCAATTTTTTCATACTCTTTATTGCTTTTATAGAAATATCTTACTAGTCACTTCATAAATATGATTAATAGTATGTCAGTTGTTGCCCACGACTTTGGCTTAATGTATTTTGCGTTTCATCGTACAAATATCCAGGACGAAAAGTAGCCTTAGACCTTGTCTAGGTCTCAGGCTAGCTATCTGTCAATTCCATAAAGATTGGTACAGTGCGTTCAGTATAAACTGACGTAAAAAGATTTCAGATAGATATTCAGATATAATTTTTTCGAGTATTAAATATAAGTAACAAACAACAACTTAATCATAAAATGAATACTACATTAGTCCATAAAAATAATTCCACAGTCAGTTGTCACTATACTCTAGGAAGGCAAAGACAAAGTAACTCTGTCATTGAGATAACAGCCAGCGTCTCAGTCGGCATGTCAGATCATGACAGTGGCGGCTGACTAACCGCGTCTGGACCGCGGCATGAATTTCAACACGAGTCAATCAATCAACTCAGTCATGGGAGAAAACTCTGTTGTAAATGTTTGAAGGTTTTATTAAGGAAATAAGTTGACATTAACAGCCGTACGGGGTCGATCTTCAAAGCTAAGCAACGCTAGCTGAGGTCTGTCCTTGGATGGGTGACCATCCGTTATTATATACAAGGTGTAACATGATAAACGCAAGACCCCCCCGTGTGGTCTTTCAGACCATGAAACTGAACAACTTTTGTTCTACGAGTTTTTGAAATTTTCAAAAAAAAGTTGGACTCTCTACAGGAACTGACGTGATCAACATTTTTATGGTAAAACTAAAAAAAAAAAACATGAATTTGTTTGCGTTTATTATGTTACACCCTGTATATACCGAGTTCCCTCTATGCCTCGGAAAGCACATAAAGCCGTTGGTCCCGGCTGTCATTTGTAGATATTTGACAGTCGTTACGAGTAGTTCTGACTACCTATCCCGAAATTCTGACAACCAATCTTACCAAGGGGTATCATGTACCTAGTTGATGGGTCGTGGATGTCAAATAGCTAGCCGCTACATGTAAAATACTGGTAATTAGTAAGACTAGAAGCCAACCCGAACATGTTGGGAAAAGGCTTGGCTGTTAAGAGTTTATCGCCAGTCCTTCTTTTTTGGAATTTTTCATAAATAATTAACTTTTTCTTCTTAATTAATGTTATTCTCGTCGGTAATCTATGAGAATTAATAGCAAAAACATCTACTGCAATTTTTAGATACTCTTATGAAAGAAAAGTCTTTTAAAAAAATCTAAAATATCGCGACTGGTGAGCATGGAGCCTTGAGTTCGATTCCTGGGTCGGGCAAATTGTTTTCCATCAGGAATTTCTTAGTAGCAGCCACGGAGTCTGGATTTTTACATGGGATTTAAACATAACTGGCGAAATGTGAGTGCACTATTAGGTAAAGTTCTGTCTAACCCTTCAGGGATTACAGGTGTGATGTTATGACCTTTTAAAAGGAAATTTAAAAAGTGATCTTCGTTGTCACGTCTAGTACTTTCTCCCATAAATCCTTTTCGTTATATCTTTCCTATAAATCAGCCATTTCAGTTTTACAATGAGAATAAAATCCTCATTATCTTTCGTTCTTATTCAGATAATAATTATTTTACTACAAAATATTAAAATATTGAATCACAGTGTAATCGTTTTGCTAAATTGTCAATTTGGATGAAATTACGATTTGAGACGTGTTTTTGAACTTCTGTAATCATTTTGTGAATTTGATATATTTTACAATTTTACGTCTCTTATTTTTGGCTTAGTTAACTGCCATTTCAATAATCTTCTATGCTTTTACTTTTAAGTCAATTTCCCCAAGTCTATACTTACAAATAAATACAATTGAAGTGTCTGGTTTTTATTTAAAAATAAGAGTTTTCTTACTGAAAGCATATGAAAATGTATACGATACTTACAACAAAAACACCTTTTTGAATTTTGTCTTCCCGTCTGTCTGTTTGTTCTGGATAATCTCCGAAACGGGTGGAACAATTCTGACGGCACGCTTACTGGCACATAGCTGTTATAAGGAGTAACTTGGGCTAGAAAGAGAACTAGGGTTCCGTGCAAAAAAAAAATTAAAACCCTTTCAAATCCGATTAAAATAAGGAAGTAATGTTTTTTTTAATAACTGCTACTGAACATCTGGTAATAACAATGTCTTTAAGTTAATTTGCTTTTAAATTATTAAATTTATGCAAGCTTTTATCCACAAGCAATCATGAGACATATTCGAAAACAGATTACATTTCAGAAACTGATGGATTGAGCATTTGTCTCAATTGTTTGGTTGGGATAAAAGCGAATAAAGATGTCATGTCTGACCTCCAAAACCTTTTATAAGAGAATTACACGTATTCTTTACATAATGGAAAAGTTTTTTTTTTTAAAAAAAAACAACATTAATCTTGAATCTGACTTCTGTAGGTGGCGCGGTAGTCGCATTGTTTCTGTCTTAACAAAACACCGAGATTATTTTATCATACTTGAGGTATATGAGATGAAAGACGGACGGCGCCGCCGAGGCAGTCCCAGAAAGAGGTGGCGAGGCCATCTGGGAAAAAGAGCACATGGAAGGAATTGGGGGAGGCCTTTGCTCCACAGTGAAAATAACAGTCAATCTTCCCAAAAAAAAAATCTAAATGATGGTTAAAAATCGCATCAAAGTCCGTCTCATTTATTTAGAAGAATAGTGCGGTCGCAAAAATAGACTCGAGAAGTGGTTATATTTATAAAAATTATGTATGTGTAGATTACACTTAATTTTATACATAGGTTTTTCCAATAACAAGGAATCCTTACAGCCCGTTCACACGACGACGATTCGTTTTTATTGACGTATCGTCTTTTTTCGATCCGTCAATGTGACGGTGGCAATGCTTCGTGTTCACACGCATCACGAATCGTGAAAAATTATGGACAAGTCTTAAATCACGAATCGTCTTTTAAAAATCAGGTATGTCAAAAAACACGGATCGTGATTTTTTTGGGATGGATTCGCTGATGCGCTTGCTCTCAAAAATCACGGATCTAATGTGACCACCAATTCGGTTTTTTTTTTGCCGGATCGTGATAAAACACGATTCTGTATGCAATGTGAACGTCCACCCGTCATGACGTATAGTGTTTTATGACGGATCGTCATTGACGGAAGCCGTGTGAACGGGCTCAAACTCAAACTCAAACTCAAAGCATTTATTTCAATTAAACCATTACAGGCACTTTTGAATGTCAAAACACAAAAAATAAACTAAGCTACAGTCCCAGTCACAGGGCATAATAACTTGTGAAAGTACTGTAGTTGCCCATTCGAAAGCGTAGATCTCTATGGAGAAGAATGGGCAAGAAACTCCATGGACACTCTTTTAAATCATTATGTTGTTACACAGTCTCGGTTACATCATTCATGTCGAGATAAAACATATATGTGAGAACGATGTAGAAAGACGTGCGAGTAAGAGCGTCCAGAATAAAAAGATAAAATTAACAATTCAAAAATACAATAATCCATGGCAGCTGCGAGATGACCAGTCACAACTGACAGCGCCCGTTCACGAACATGACGCATGGATCAGCCATCATTCAACTCAACCATTTTGGAGGGAACTAAACGACCCGACACACGCGCCACCATCAGCGAGACATTTGAGTGAGCATGACATTCTCTCAACCGCCAGGGCAAATTCGAGTCAGTAAAAGATGTAAATGGTAGCTTTATCGTACATAGAACTCACACATGTGCTATGCAATTATATAATACTAAGAGACTGAATCTATACAATGCAAAGATATGTTTACAATCTTCTGCAGCTTCCACAATAACTTCACAAAGTAATCAATTAGTTTGCCCCTATGGTTGTGGAGCAGGACCAGCATTGAGCCAAGCATTTTTATCATCAATGTAATCTCCCAACTTATAGTATGCTTGCCTACATAGTGTGCGTTTTATACAAGATTTAAACTTCGTCTCATTCAGTTGTAGAATGCGGGGAGGTATTTTATTGTAACATTTTAAGCAGTACCCCATGAAAGATGAGTCTACTTTAGCTAGCCTGAAACCTGGCTGAACTAGTTGGTCCCTGGTTCTAGTATTATAGTGGTGTCTGTCGCCTCTTTTACTAAATAAATGCAGATTTTTTCTAACGTACATTATGTTTTCATAGATGTATTGGCAAGGTACTGTCATAATGTTAATTTCCTTAAACAGTTCTCTTAGAGAATCGCGCCTAAATAGATTATATATGGCCCTGATGGCTCTTTTCTGCAGAATAAATATAGACTCGATGTCTGCAGCCCGTCCCCATAATAAAATACCGTAAGACATAATACTATGAAAATAACTAAAATAGACTAGCCTCGCGGTATCTACATCAGTAAATTGACGGATTTTCCTAACAGCATATGCTGCTGAACTCAGCCGTCCTGCAAGAGATGTTAAATGAGGACCCCATTGTAGCCTTGAGTCGAGCGTGATCCCTAAGAAAACAGTTTCATCGACGAATTCTAGTTTCTCTTGATCCAATACTATGTCACAATCACTACTTTTGACATTTGGTAGAGTAAATTTTATGCACTTGGTTTTTTTCCCATTTAATACTAAATTATTCGCGGTAAACCAATTATGGACCTGCAGTAGGGCGCTATTTACGTCGTCAAGATTTGAGGCACGTCTGTTGATCTTAAATATTAAAGAAGTATCGTCAGCAAACAACACCATTTGTGGTTGGTTTTTAAATAAATGGGGTAGATCATTAATATAGACTAAAAAGAGGAAAGGACCTAATATCGAGCCTTGTGGTACACCCATCCTTACTTTTAAACCCATTGAATTGACACCATTTATTTGTACTTGCTGATGTCTATCGTTTAAATACGACTTCACTAAACTGAGCGCAAGTTTTCCCAAACCGTAATGCTCAAGTTTAAGGAGTAGGGTTTCGTGGCTCACGCAATCAAATGCTTTCGAGAGATCACAGAAGATTCCTATGGCATCTTGTGCCTCCTCCCACGCAGTGAATATGTGTTTTAATAAGGTGACACCGGCGTCAGTCGTACAACGTCCTTTGGTGAAACCATATTGTTTCTCATGTAAGATCTTATTGTTGTTAAAGTGGTTAAGCATCTGATTAAGCATTACCTTCTCAAACACCTTGCTAAAAACTGGCAATACGGATACGGGTCTATAGTTATTGGTGTCTTTACTGTCCCCGGATTTGAAAAGTGGTATTACCTTGCTGTATTTCATAAGGTCCGGGAAGACGCCTTGGTCCACACACAAATTAAATATTAAAGCCAAGTACGGTGCTATAGTCTCAATAATAGCTTGGCAAACTTTAATAGACATTCCCCATAGATCTTCTGTTAATTTGATTTTGATTTCCTTAAAGGCTTTAATGACAGCTATGGGGTTTATATGTTTAAATTGAAACTCAACCGGACAGGCTGAAACATTTGCCCTTAATAAATCAATAGAAAGCAAGGGTGAGGAATTTAAGGTTTCGGTAGTTTTAAGTGGGATACTGGTAAAGAAATCTACAAATTCTTGAGCAACTTCATTTTTAGAGCTTAGAACACCACGTGAGGTTTCTAATGTGATATCACCATTGGATTTTTTATTTCTATTAGTTTCACTATTGATAATTTTCCAAACCGTCTTTATTTTATTATCTGCGGATTTAATCTTGTTGCTAATGAATAAGGCTTTAGCAACCTTGCAAGTGTTTTTAAAAATTTTTGAGTATGTTGCAACATATTTATTAAAAGTTTCTGAATTAATGTAAGGCTTGAGGCCGTACAGCTCAAACAATCGCTCCCTACTTCTCCTAATACCCTTAGTTGCCCAGTCACTGAACAAAAACTTTGGGTAAATAGATTTAGTTTTCATTTTTATTGTATTATTAAACTCCGTGTAAACTACCGAAAAGAATTCCTCATAAAATTTATTTACATTTTCAATAATATATCCCGGAATGCCTAAATTACTAATTAAGTTATTATTAAAATTATTCAAATTACTGGGTGTTATTTGTCTAGACTTTATCTGGATTTTTTGTAATGGTGTGTAGGACTCGAAAACAACGGTTTGACCACTGTGATCAGAAGGAAGGTAATTTACAATGGATTTATCTAAGTAGTCGCAACAACAAAAAACATTATCAATACATGTAGCAGTATTTTTAGTAATTCGGGTTGGTTCCGAGAACACGTTTAACAAATTGAATGATTTAAAAAGATGTAATAATCTACTGCTATTTGAATTTTTCTCTAAAATATTAACATTAAAGTCACCACAGATAACAAGTGATTTATTACTAGTAGCAAGTTTTGCTAAAGCATCCTCCATTACTGACTCAAATAAAGAGTAGTTCTGATAATTTGGGGGTCTGTAAACGCACACTATTACATGCTTATCTAGCTCAACACAAGACAGTTCAATATTATGCTCAACCGATAGATCAACAATATCATTACGAGACTTAAATTTAATACAATTTTTAACTAAGATTAATGAACCCCCACGCATCTTAGATTTCCGGTTAAAGCAACTGCCCACACTGTAATTTTCGTAATTAATGAGCATTTCAAAGTCTTTTAACCAATGTTCAGTGAAACAAACTATTTCAAACTTTGTTTTTTCTAAAAACAATTCAATTTCTAATTGCTTTGAAGCGAAGCCTTGAATATTCTGGTGAAATAATTGCATGGAATTCTGCTTAGCCCCTTTTTTACATCTAACTTTTTGGGAGCAAGAAGGTACCTTTGTGTTGTTGGTTAAAGTAACATTACTGTTACTGGTATCTTCTGTTGTCTTACTAACTAGTTTAAATGAGCATCCGGAGTGAGCCCCAAGACTCCTATGCCATTACAAGACAATGAAACCTTAGTACTAGTGGACCCTACTTGAGAATCTTCTGTAGTTACACATGGATCCTCATTCGTAAAATAATTGTAAAAATGAATATTAGTATTCTTACTAATAGTCGGGCTGTTAGTCTATCTACATGTTGTATTCTCGTTGTCCCCATTGTCATGTTCCCAATAGAGTGGACAACGGGAAAATTCAAAACTGGTGTCTCGTTGTCCCCACTAACCCGCCCTACTGGTGAGGACAACGGGAAGTCTGTAGTTTTGTACCCGCTGTCTCCACTGCTCCGCCCCACTAATGGAAACTACTACATCAATATTATAAATAGGTAAAGTTTGGATGGAGGAGGTTATCTTCGGAACTACCTACTGACCCGATTCCAAAAATTCTTCACTAATAGGAAGCTACATTGAAACCGTTTTCGTGGGATAGGTTACGACCACAGCGCGAGCAAAGCCACGGGCAACAACTAGTGGTTAATAAAACTACAAAATCCGATTCAATAATTTTAGCTTAACCAATACCTATAAAACAAACTCAAAAACCACTTACCACAAAAATCACTTGCATTATATAAAATCATGTGTTTAGCACTAAACATCACATAAAACTGACAGCACACACTTCCGACTCTAATGGTTCAGTCTTAAACTGAGGTTTAACTCCGATAGAAACCGTTCAGACTTTTAATACCAGTAACTCTTCTGCTGCCTTGGAAACCATTAATGTGGCTGTAAAATTGAACGAACGACTTTGTTGAAGTTTTTTTTTTTTAAATTAAGTCCGTTTAATTGTTACCAATAAAATTTAAGTAGGTATGGGAAAATAAAGAACTACACTTGTAATCCCCGAAGGGTTAGGCAGAGGTGTACCTAATAGTACACCCACATATCGCCAGTTATGTTTAAGACCCATGCAATAGGGGGCGAGCCTATTACGATCAACCCGGTACAAATCCAGACTTCGTGGCTGCTACTGAAAAATTCCTGATGGCAAAACCAAATAACACTTTTTTATAAAGAACTTTTTTTCAATATATTTTTTGAGATTTTGTACAACTGAAAGTGGAAACAGTAATTACAATTATGGTGTCAAAGGAAATGTTCGTATTCAAATATGGAAAAAACTGTGAAGGCTCCTTAATCCAAAATTAAAATGGAAGTAAATAGGTTTTAATGAAAATCCTCGATTTCCTCAGAGTGGAAAAGTCGAAGATAAGAAAAACAGCTGTTTCATACAAAAGCGCAGCGCCTACGCGGACAAAATGTATAGGACAGCCAATGTTTCTTAATTATCAGATGAAAATTTTTAATGTTGGTAGATTATGAACTGATTTCGTGTAACCTAAAAGTTTATTTTTACACCGTTTATTGACAAAGCCAATTAAAAGCCACGCGATCCTTACTAAAACTTCAATTAAATTACATTTTTAATTTCTCCTACCTATAAAATCAATCCTTCCTAAGAAACCAAGTGGATTAAAGTCACAATCTACACTTACAGTAAGAAACACGAAGCCTCCTCTATTGCACAACCGTTGTTCTTTCGAAAGGTCACGTTCTACGTAACTTTAAAGTTTACCTGTAGGTGCTTTTTTCTGACCGCCAGTGTACCAAATGAAATAGAGAATGCCAACAGAATTTTTAGTGGACTGTGGTAGACTTAGAGCCGTGTCAGATGACTTTAAAAATATTGTTGGGTGTTCTAAAATGCCATCTATGTAATGGATGTTTTGAATAGAACGTAGAACAACTGAATTTTGAAAGAGTATCTTGTGACAAATGTTAGAGTAAGTACTCAAGATCACTGTATACCGTTTGATGTTATTCGAAGACAGGAAGATATATTTGCTAAAGCGTTTGTAACGTCACGAAACGTACGTAGAAAGCAGATTTACCAAGGGGTATCGTGTTACCCAGTAACTGGGTTATGCAGGAATAATACTGGTAGCTACATTCGGTAAGACTGAAAGCCGACCCCATAGAGGTGGGGAAAGGCTAGGTGATAATATTATATGCTTGGTGTTAAATTACATACACAGTTATTGAAATAGCTGTAAAAGTACTGTCGCTTCGTCTTTTTACCCGACTTAGGGGGGTAATGTGTTTATCAGCCTATTATGTGTTTGTTCCTTTGTCAATCAATTTGTTTTACACTTGCGAGTGTCACTAAAGACATGAGAGTAATCGAAATTAAATATGGCTATTGTGAAAAAGAAAAATTAAGTCGGCGAACTATGTTCAGTGGGGTAACAATGAAAAAAACAAATGCATTTGGAAGCAAGAGGACCCATTCCGAGAATTTTATATTCTAATGGGTCCCGCCTGCTTCCAAATGCGCTTGTTTTTTTCTTTTCAGTCGGGTTTTTTAGTTTTAATAATTACTTTTCTATTTGTATTTGTTTTAAATTCAAAAGTGATAAAATAAATTGGGGATGTACATACATAATTGTGGATGTACTCGTATATAGCAAACACATTTTCCATTTAAGAATAATAATTAGGATAAATAGGTATTCATCGCAGCGACTACATTAATTGTAAAAAATATAAAAAATATGATTACCAAATCTTGTTGAAAAATGCCTAAATAAATAAATACCTAAATAATGCAAATAAATAAAAAATGCCGAATGATTATGATGTGATTATGATGTTCTATTCTATTTTAATAAAAAATATTTTTTTAACAAGTGCAAAAAATCCCAAAAACCAACAGCCCATCTAGATTTTAACCTAACCAGCTAAAATATCTTTTGCACAAAATTCAAGGCATCAGTCTGCCTCGTTATGACGAATAATTTCCGCTTTCTGAGTAAAAATGGCTCCCTCCCGCACTGAGGTACCTCTGAGGCCATTATTTAGATAGCTCGATGTATCTCGAAGTTTCCAGAACCTTCTATAGCCCATAGATAAGCTGGAATGTTCCAGAATGAGGTGTTTTGGTTGGAATTTTAAATTTTGCTAAACGAAAATTTTGTGGGATGACGTATCGAGCTTGTAAAAGATGTGAAGTTAGGTTTTTGTGATCTGGGAAAGAAAGTATAAAGATTTCGTAAAATTTAGTATCTTCATCAACTGCCTAGCCTTTTCCCAACTATGTTGGGGTCGGCTTCCAGTCTTACCGAATGCAGCTGAATAATACTGTCACTGACTACATGTAACGACTGTCAAAGATCTACAAATGACAACCGGGACCAACGTCTTAACGTGCTTTACGAGGCAGGATGGAAACTCGGTATGTAATGGATGGTAATCCATCCACGGACCAGCCTAGGCAAGCGCAGCTTCACCTGAACATCGACCCAAGTGGCTGTTATTGTTATTTAGCCACGAGCTCCATTTCGTAAACTTTAGTATCATAAAATATCTAGGTGTCACGTTGGACAGGGCCTTAAACGTCACACTGCCATAGAACGAAACAGAAGGTGAGGACCCGAAATAATCTGTTACGTCGTCTAGTTTAAACTAGCCGGGGAGCAGCACCCGATGTTCTTCGAACAACCGGCATGCCCCTATGTTTTTCTGCTGGCGAATTTGCGTGCCCAGTGTGGCAACGACCCGCTCTCGCGAAACAAGTAGATACTCCTAAACGAGACGTGTCGGATAATATCGAGCTGCTTTAAACCAACTCCACACAATAAGCTCTACCCGCTAGCAGGTATCGCACCACCTGCGCTGAAAAAAAAGAACCAGGTATCCGATTCCCAACATCCCCTCTACGACCACCCAACCACCCCGGGTAGACTTAAAAGCCGCAAAAGCTTCCTAAGCTTCACTCAGGCAATACAAGACAGGCCACCTAAAGAACGTAGCAAGTTATGGCAAAAGAGGAGTCTACCACCTCGCGACTTCGTAAAGCCCCTTGAACACCTGGCTCTCGGTAGTGAACTGCAGTGGCCTATTTGAAAAGCTCTGAATCGACTGCGTACCCTAGTGGGCCGCTGCAAACATAACCTGGCAAAATGGGGTATTATTGATTCCTCCAACACCGACTGCGAGTGCGGCGCTCCGGATCAAATTATGCCCCACCTGCTGGAGTGTCCCAGGTGTCCGTTTACCTGCACTCTGGACGACCTGAATAACGCCTCTGACCCTCCGCCATCATGCGGGTTGCCAGTGCCAGCCAGTGTGGGTTGGTGTGCATGATCTGCTTGTAATGTTCCAACTTCTGCTAGTATACCACTCTAGGCTTTGTAAATGTCACATGTCTTCGATTTTTGGTGTTAGAACATGCCAGTGACCTCACGATGTTACTTTGTACTATTTAAGAAACAGTTGTTATGAAAAAAAAATCCATAAAGATGAGTGTATGATTTCATACAATAATAGACATGATACTTAAAAACGGAAAAAGACGTATCAAGAGTATTTTATAATAGAAAGGACCTTCATGTTCCGTATTTAGTACAAATAGTTCTTTTAATCTATGAATAAACTTGGCTAAAATGGTATTGGGCGGGTCACGTGAGCCGCATGCATAAAGAACTCTGGGCAAAGGTCTCAACGCGATGGGTGCCTGAAGATGGACGGCACCACCAAGGCCGGTCTAGAAAGAGATTGCGAGATGATCTGGACGCGCATCACGAAGTGTAGTAAGGCTACAAAAGAAAAATATTAGTTCATAAGTAAATTTTTTTTAAAGCATGTTGGCTTACATCAAGAAGGTGGTTCAAGGAAATATTTTACATACAGTGTTTGGTATGAGTAAATTAATATTTTTAGAGGAATACGAGCTCAACAATTTTTATGACGTTTCCCACACGGTAGAAAAGAATGTGTATATTAGCATTTTTAAGAACGTCTTTTATCAGAAACTAGGAACCCTGCTTTGCGAGGTTTTTGCAACTTGACAGTACATCACGATTTTGTTTTTTATAATCTAAGTAGGTTATTAATATTTATTTGTTATGCACTTAATCTTTCTGGAATATTTTTTCTGAATTATAGTAACCACATTCAAATCAGACTTTGTTTTATCTATACTAATATTATAAATGTGAAAGTTTGGATGGGATGGATGTTTGTTACTCAATCACGCTAGAACGGCTGAACGGATCTGGATGAAATTTGGCGCAGAGATAGATTATAGTTTGGAATAGCACGCAGGCTACTTTTCATACAAAAACAAAATTTTGATGCCAATCGCTCCTCTTTCTAATACTGATTAAAAACTTGTATGGGATCAACCCAGGTAAAAGTACTAATAAAGTATCACAGTACAGTATCACGAAAAATTATGGATAGTCTCCTAAGGCCATTTTCGTGTGGCTACATCGGTTAAGATAGCTCACCTTACTGCCCCGCTGAACCACCCTGTATAAAGTTTAAAGCTAGTATAAAATGTGCTGATCGGCGGAAAAAACAAAAACTAAATTCTCAATGTGCTATAGGTAAGGAATACTTCTGCCTAACCCATCGAGACAAAAGGCATGATATTATGTTGTTCATTTAGGAAATTTCCAAACGCCTAGTTGACGCTTCCCGTGACCCAAGAGCTGGCTTTTACCTTGGCCAGAGGCTAAGTGTTGCCATACAACGTGGCAACGCCGCCAGTCTCTTGGGCACATTACCGGCTGAAAGCGTCGAGGAGTTTTTTGATATCCTTTTATAGTTTGTATTTAGTACATTGTATGGAACAAGTCAACTAGTCATATTTATGTTTAAACTTAAAATAAAGCCAGTGTTTCCAAAACTATGCACACATTGCATATTAAATGACCCAGCATAATATACATACATACATATAAAGCTCCCCAGTCCTGTTGTCCACTTCACTTATTCATAAGTCGTATCTCTATAGCGACACAACTCTACTACATACATATTAAAGCACCCGGGTACGGCCATCCTGTGTAGTAAATCTGACCTTTCGTTGGCTTCCGTGTAGTTTTATTATACTGGCCCCTTTTTTGGGTGGCGAAGTGTACGGTATTTTAGGTTGGTGGGTTGTAAATATTTAGCTGTCGTTGCTAAATGAAAGTGCTGTAAATTAAGGCTGTTAGGCATTTTATATTGACAAACGATAACATAGCATAACGCCTGTAATCCCCGAAGGGTTAGGCAGAGGTTCACCTAATAGTACACCCACATTTCGCCAGTTATTTTAAAGTCCCATGTAATAGGGGGCGACCAGTCAGTTGCAATCAATCGGGCACAAATCCAGACTCGGCGGCTGCTACTGAAAAATTCCTGATGAAAAACGCAATAACACTTTGCCCGTATCACTCACCATAACTTAAAATTAATCATTTTTTTCAAAAAACATACTGCAGACGTAAATTAAACACTCAAACAATTAAGAACAAACCTGCTCAAAACAATAAAATATAAACCCCTCACCCAACACTCATTGTTCTAAAATGACTCGCCGTTGCGGCTCGCAGTTACGTAGCTAATATCACGCAAACAGACAAACAGTCTAATTATATCTTGGCCTGAAATTGCCTGAAATGTTAATGTAAATGTTAAATGTAATAGTGTGGCTCGTGGCTCGAGCTTTGATGGTTAGGCTTTGTTGCAACATGGTATGATGCAGCAAATGTTTTTTTTATAAATAACATTTTATTACGCTAGGTAACCTCGAGAATTAGGCACAGGTGTACCTTTAGTACCCATAATTCCAGTATGTCCAGTGTGTCCCATGTTATAGGCGCGAGCCTATTGCCTACTA
Source organism: Standfussiana lucernea (assembly GCA_964057025.1). NCBI lineage: Eukaryota > Metazoa > Arthropoda > Insecta > Lepidoptera > Noctuidae > Standfussiana > Standfussiana lucernea. The sequence continues at coordinate 13,849,121 of OZ059798.1, read as the reverse complement.
TTAGGCACTAATCCAGATCCAGATCCTTGGGTCATGGAAAGTGTCAAATAAGCGTTTAGTTAGTTTACATTGGAAGCGCCAGGGTAGAATTCAAAAGTCAAATTATCTTAATTTTTTGCAATTTGCCGGTGAGTGTCTGGCTGTATGTTAAACAAAATATGATATGCGGCCGTAATACGCATGTATTTACAGAATTATAATAATTAAAATCATCGATACAACTCTCTAAGTTCATATTTTAATCCAATTGAATGACTTTTCCCCTCAACGTAACTTAGATTAGAAGATTTGATACTTTTTATTCCGAAGTACGATCTTCTGAGATAATTTCTAACGCCAAGCAGCTGGCCAAAGCTAGAACTTAAATCACAGCCCATCTTATTTTCATAGATTATAAAAATCTTGTTTTAAACCACGATTTATGCTCAAATATCGTTTTAGAATACTAAAATAATGCTATCACATTTACAAGGTACTTGAACTAAATTAAACAACCAGGATTAGACCCTTACGGCTTGGCCACGGACTACACGCACAATCGCCACGCGTGTCGCGACAGTGATTACGGAGAAAGCAAATGAAAGAAGTTGCTAAAGCCGGCCATAGACGATATGGTATTTATGACAGTTTTGCCTGTATTGTCAAAATGTACAGGCATGCATGGACGTGAGTAGCATTAAACTGCACAGTTATTCTTGTAGATCATTTCTCCGCACTGCGCTGGCATAACCAAGCGTGTAAGTAATTAAACCCACTAAAGCAAGTTACGAGTCACAGCGACGCGATGCAACGGTACTCGCTCGAAGGAAACAAATGAAAAACGCGCGCAACGTTTGACGCGAGTCGCCATCGCCGCGTCGTAAGTGGCATCGCCTGATATTGTGTTCGGGGCTTTATGAAGTACTTAAGTAAATAGTTACGGTTTAGACCCTTAATATTAAAATATATCACTGTTTATCCTATTCTAGTTATAAACGGACAGATAAACACACTGTCGGACAGTTTAATTAAATCGCGCCGTAAAATATTTGAATTGTGCCCGCTTAGGTTAGTTTTTAGTATGGTTTAGTTTTATGATTGCGCCATTTTCATATTTATATTATTTACTATTTTATTCTATTATTTACGGTTGGTAGAGTGTTTATTTTAGATTAGATTGTGTGTTGAATTAAGTTTGTTGACTACACTGGAAAAATGTTATTTAGGTAAAAGTGTTTTTTCTTTGTCTTTAATTCTTTAAAAATCTCGAAAGTATACGTATAAACCACATGCTCTGGAATTAGACTTACATTAAAATTGCTTACATCATTGTAAGAGTTATCCACTCTATAATTAATAACAGATATTTCTTCTTTTTGTAGGTACGTTGGTTCTATTGGATTTTGCTAGACCACCAGTGCCAACAATAAAGGTAAGACTATGAACATGAAAAAAAATCGTACCTTGTGTTCGATCGCGAGCTTCCCCGCGTAGCTCGATAGATTGCGTTGTACAATTTGTGTGACGCGCTGAATTGCGGTGTGTTAAGTTTCTCAGCGAATATGATATAAGGTTGTCATAAATGAATTTATTGGGTTACTTGCTTTGAACAAATTGTTTCATTGAAACATATTCAACGGGCAGTTGGCGAGTGCCGAACACTTTGAATAGATCTAAATTATAAAGATCAGGGCACCGAGAAGCCGGCAGTGACTGGCCGTTCGCACAATAAATGTGGAAGCATAGCGCTTTGTTCGGGTCTGTGGAACTTCAACCATAAAACGTTGACGCTTCGCCCGCGCCGTATTTCAGCTCGTCTGATGATCGAATGAGGATGGGGGCATTAGTTTGTGTAATTCCAAAGCACACTCCCCAAAATTAAACCGATAAAAAACTGATAGGCTGTCAAATTAACCTTTACTTTTTAACTTTGGCGACGTAAATAAATATTCTCACAAAACGTTCTTATTCCTCGAAGACCTATTAAAGCCCCAACAATTTTAAATTACTTCTCAACAAACATATTATTCCAGAACATAGATTCCTACCATCACATTTGATTACAACATCCCTTTATCATCTTAATGAGGTACCAAATAATTCTCTAACTGTAGTTCTCCGTAATCGGCCGCCATCTTGGTTAAACATTCGTTAAGGATGAAGCGTTTTGAGGTCGGCTCCACCATGTGCAGTTAAAATTTAGTGAGTTTTGTAAGAATAATGGTGCCTAAGGTTTTTATGATTATGATGTAGGGTTGTTAGATTTTAATCTGAAGAGTTTTTTTTTTTAATATTAAGCCAGGTCGGTGACTGAATATGGGAGAAAGTTTGGTTCTTATTACAGTTGCCAATAGCCACTTTTTTTAATTTGTAATGAGTCTGGTTAGTGACAAAAAACAGAAAAAGTTTTGGTTTTAATATAGTCGTGAGTAGAACTTTTATGGGATCAATGAGAAAAGTTAGGTACTCAGGTGAAAAGTTGCTAAATTAGTTTATAGATATTGTTATAGTTATAATGATTTGTGCAAAGATAAGACCAAAAGCGGCTTATTAGCAGTTGAGAAACTCCATTTTTTCACTCTCGAAATCGGGTTGCCCCTAAATAAAAAATATTTTTCTTAACTTTTCCCAAGTGTTTCCCAAGTTTCAGCTCAATTTCACACTTCCTTTATTTCAATATCATAAACAATAAACTAACTTTGCAATTCTGAGCGCATCGCAAAATCGAGCTCCGGTGGGCGCTACAATATTTTTAAACTGAGTTTTGGCAACCCGGTAACCCTAGCGGTAGTTTAAACAGAAAATTACTTTTTTCGCGAGATTACGAAGCAAATTGAGTCGTAACAATTTACCACACCGAACATGATTACTAGAACAAGAGCATGACCGAATTGTGGGAATATAAAATAATATTTTCGGCGAAATAGGTGGGGATAAAATTCGAATGTTAGGTTTACGGTTTTTCCGGGGTTAAGGGGATGCGCTAAGGTGCCCTTTACAATATCAGTTTTTTTTCTGGTTTTTGCAGGTCTCTATCAGGTTGTTGACGACTTGTTAATTTACAACAGCAATAAAACTTGTAATAACAGAATTATATCAATTAGAATATCTCGCCTACTGGTCGACACTTCGCGTGACCAGGCAGGCTCTGTCTTTGGCCAAAGAATTAGCATTGCCATTCAACCTGGCAATGCTGCCAGTCTTCTGGGCTCGTTCCTGGATGACAACGTGTGGAGGAATACTTTGACGCCTAAGTGTCCCACTGTCGTCGTCGTATACGTAATGTACTTACTTTTGGTCTTAATTTGTATTATTATTTTGGTTACATTTGCAGTTTGTATGCAATATACATAAACTTTAGTTTTATTAGTAAAGTTATATTAGAATCGTCGAAACGATTCTTTAAGTAAGTGATAGCCTCATGACATTTGAGGCCATCACTTCATGAAATAGTCATTCTTTAAGTTGATAAAAACTTTGTGAGTTTTCTTGATAATTTTTAGCATGTAAAATTTGATAAATACTTTTTTTTAAGGTCGCAAATCAATTAATCGACAACAAGTAACTTGATGCTGACCTGTATACAAGAGAAACTAGAAAATTTGTATTTTGCGGTACACCCTGACGCTCTACCCTTAACGATATAAATTGCTTTCGTTATGGAGGGTTGGCAAGTTGATATTTTTCGGGAAAACTACGCAATTTGTTTCATGATATTTTTTTGTGAGGGAAATTGTTTATCGTAAATTAATTTTGAAGTTAACTTGATTGATCGGTTATTAAAGTCAACATCAGATATTTAAAAGCTTTTTCAACTACAGTTTTTTTGACATCCAATAGCGTTTATCTGGTTTCAACAAGTTTTCGGTTTAAAGTTGTAGAGTGTATTTTAACTTGCAATTTAAGGAAGCATGTACTGTAAATCAAACAGCGAATCTTAATAGGAAGTAATCAACCAGAGACAACCAACCACGCATTTCAAAACTTCAGCATTAATTACCGCGTAGGAGGCGTCTCAAAATAAACCCTTATTTATCAATTGTGGGTGTACATGCACGTAATTAATCAGGATCTAAAGATGGTAAAGAAAATAACCTCTATAAATAAAAGTTAAAGATGGCATTCCCTGAGAATTAAACATCATTTTGTTTATCAAAATGTTTAGACTGAAAAAAGGTGATGCCCAAAACCGTTCAAATATTTTTATTTATTTTTTCTTAAAAAAATCCTTGCCCCACAATAGGAATTTCTCCGGTATCTTGGGTGCGTTACGAACATTTAAACTCACATGTACACAAACAGCCAAAGCAGAACAACTCTCCGTGTGGAAATCGAAGCCGCGACACGCAGCGAAGCAGCCAATCGCTCAGCCACTGCGCGATTGGAAACGGGACTTATACGCAAATTCGTAATCTGTGAACGATAACCAACTGATTAGTATTGGTAAAATTGTATAGTATCAAACTAGGCAGTTATGTAATTTTGCTACAGTATAAAAATAAATAAATATAATAAAATAGACTTTTATTTCTTGCAAAAAATAAATATTTACAAAATTAATAATATCGATTTCTGCATGCAATCGCAACTTAATATCTAATAAATTTAATATTAATAAGTACATAATATCAGCGACAGTATAGCCTCTCATAAATAGGTAAGCTGAACTGGCAATGGGCCGGCCATATTAGCCGTAGAACCGATGACCGTTGAGGTAGACGTGTTCTTGAGTGGAGACCACGAATCGGCAAGCGTAAGGTAGGGCGCCCTCAGGCGCGGTGGAGCGACGATCTTCGCAGGGTGGTTGGTAGAAGCTGGATGAGACTTGCCAAAAATCGTGTTGAGTGGCGTGCCATTGAGAAGGCCTATGTCCAGCAGTGGACTGCTGTGGGCTGATGATGCTGATGATGATCATAGTCTCTATGAGATATGGGATCACAGTTTTTCTATGCCATTTCGTCAGTTAGCCTCCATTATTCTAAGCTTCTTTCTTTATCGTCTGGTTAGTGCCTAACCTGGTGTCAGAGTTTTTATGCCGCCCATGGGCCTCTGACTTGGCTTTACATGCCGTCGAGAAATATCTCTAAGGTATGCTGGCTTCCTCACGATGTTTTCCTTCACCGAAGCAAGTGATAATTTTATGATACGCATATTTTTTTTTTTATATATATTTTTTTTTGTAATTCTAAGCTAGTAAGCGGAGTACGAGTAATTGTTTGCATCATCATCATAAAATAGCCTCTAAGCCTTTTAGCCATCTAGCCTTTTCCCAACTATGTTGCGGTCGGCTTCCAGTCTAACCGGATGCAGCTAATACCAGTTTCTACATCGAGCGGCTGCCTATCTGACCTTCACAACCTAGTTAGTACTGGGTAATACTATACCCCTTGGTAAAACTAGCTACCAGACTTTCGGGCCACTGAAAGATCTACAAATTACAACCGAGACCAACGGCTTAGCGTGCTTTCCGAGACACAGAGGAAACTCGGCATGTAATGGGTGGTCACCCATTAACAGACAAACCTAGGCAAGCAATGCTTTATCTGAAGATCAACCCGGGTGGCTGTTATTATTTAGCCACAAGCTCCACGAATTATTGTTTGCGTATAGTTAAAAAAAAAATTACTCCGAAGCGCGTACCCAAATATTTTTATAGTTTTTACACCAATTGACATCAGGATCTACATCAAAAACTTGAAGGTATCTCTCATCCCAAAACCACTCTTGTTCCAATTGTCTGCCATATTCAACCTATAACCCAATTTATAAAATAAATAAATATCGAAACAGGAACAGAGACTAAAGAGGGGAATATTTTCCAAACCGCGGGTACGGCGGATACGGCCCATAGTGAAACTTGGCGTAAATCCGGGATTACGTTTGTAAGCTAGTTTTGTGTACTCTAAAATGTAATTTGAACGTTAATTAATTAGCTCTCGCACTGCATACTGGCTAGTATGAAGTGAGAAGGGTTAAGGGTCAATATAAAAGCTATATTTTTGACGCTTTACGCCACTTCCGTTACTAACCGCCAAGCTAACAGTTTATTTTGAGAAAGGTATGACCACAAGATTAGTACCATAATTAATAGAATATGAAGTATGTTTGGTGTAACTTTGAACGATAAATTGAGGAATGAGGTTACATGAGAACACACGATAGTTTATAACCTGTATTGGGTTAGTCACCAACTCGACACGAAAGAATGGACACACGTGGGTCCAGTTCGTGAAACTCAAAATTAGTCATCCGGACACGCCAAGATTTTTACGCGTGTCCAGATAGTGAAACTTAAATTAAATCACTTCTATGTTTCGCCAACTGGACACACTCAGTTTTTTTGCAAACAACGGTACAGTCAGGTTAATAAATAGGTAAATAAGATAATAACACATAGGATATACTTTTTATTTCGGAAGTACGATCTCGTGGGACAACCGAACCCTACGGGGGCGAAGCCGCAGGCACACAAGGTGAAGGGGACACCGACGCTAAAACGATAACCACGTATTTAGTGCATCATTCTAAAAAAAAATGTACCGTGTAGGTATTGCTGTTGTGTAAGAAACAGCTGTTTTTTTAACCGACTTCAAAAAAAGGAGGAGGTTCTCAATTCGGTTGTTTTTTTTTGTGTTTGTTACCTCATATCTTCGTCATTTATGAACCGATTTGAAAAATTCTTCTCTTATCTGAATGGATCTGCTTCCCGATTGGTCCCATAGAAATTTCATCAAAATCGGTTCAGCAGTTTGGTTTTTAAATCAAAATAGCTGGAAAAAATATGTCATCCAAGTAAAAGAAATTGCGAAATTGATACATGACAAGGATTTGTGTGTGATGCGATAACTAAAAAGGGTAAAATAAAAACGTTTTTGCAAAAAAAAATAACCGACTTCCAAAAAAAACACTAAAAATTGTGGAAAATAACATTACTTTCGGAAGTCGGTGCCAAAAAAGTCAATGAAACAAACCATAGTCACCGACTTCCGAAAGTAATGTTATTGTCCACTATTTTTAGTGTTTTTTTTGAAAGTCGGTTATTTTTTTTGCAAAAACGTTTTATTTAATAACCGACGAAAAATGTCTATGTGGGGGCGGGTTCGTCGGTCGTCGTAGCGTCGGTGTCCCTTCCACCCCGTGTACTCATACAGTGATTCCATCTGCACTGAATTGTCATCCAGGGCCAATTAATTCTTCCGTGGCTGTCGAATTCGTAACAACGCTGTTTCGAACTCTCGAGATGAACTTTTGACAAAATTGTCCCCTACGTTTGGTAAAACCCAGTTGTTTTAAGAACTAATTGAATCGTTCGTTTTTGGACGGTATCTATTTCCTTAATTGCCTTAAGTGTCTGTATTCACGAGCTATTCAATTCTGCACGTTAATTGGAAGACTATAGCAGTTCAATGATAGCCTAGTGGTGTGACCGTTGGACTGCCAAGTCATACAGGTCTCGAGTTCGAACGCAAGACACGCACCTCTGATTTTTCAGATTCATGTGCGTATTGTATAATTATCGCTTGCTTCGGTGATGGAAAACATCGTGAGGAAACCAGCATGCCTGAGAGATATTTCTCGACGGCATGTAAAACCAAGTCAGAGGCATGGGCCTCTGACACCAGGTTAGGCACTAACCACACGAAAAAGAAGACAGGAAGAATACATTATAAGAGCCAGTACACTACAACACCAGACTATGCTAAACTCTTCACAAAAATCAACCAACTGATGCCCACAGCTTTTTATCTCACTCCATTCAAACCCTACCTCAAAATAAAACACATTTTGGCAGCTCCTCATTCTTTCCTAACCTTACATCACTCAAGGGCCAACAAGATATCTTTCAGACTCCTCCACAAAATACCCTAGTTTGTCGTTCAAGCGTAAAAAAGGTATTGTGTCGGTCGGAACATTTAAAAGGCAATTTCGGTATCATTACGTCGCTTTGGTTATAATAGTGTGTGGCCAATGCTTCGGTACAATGGTGCCTTGTGGCCGTATCCAAGTATCCGACAGCGCGGATAATGTGGCCGATGTGTCGGATATTTTTGATGATAAGCACAACACTTGTGTTTGGAAAAGGGTGTGATTTTTGGATTTTTGCCTTATCTTTTTTTTTACGTTTTTATTTTGTGTTTTGGGTTAAAATATTAAGTGGATAAGCTTTAGTGTTTAGTTATATCGTTGTCGTTTTATTGTTGGGACCGATAAAGCAGTGACCGTGAAGTTTTGGGCTTTACTTTATGGTCACGGTCACGCAAATATATATTAAAATGTATAGCTACATGTTTTAATATTGAAAGTGCTTCAATACACACAACATTCTTCTTAACAATTACAGTAATAAAATTATCAAACGATTTATGTCATGTTAATGTTTTATAATATCTAGACTAAAGAGATAAGTAAAACTCTTGCATCTTCAAAATGAGATAGTTCAAAATGTTAATGATTGGTAAGAAAGACTAAATGCGCATAGTCTCATACTTTTCATTTTTATATGTCGTTTGTCATATCGTGATCGTGCTATTAGTCCCTGTTATGTTTCTTTCAGTCACAGCTATGTTCATTCTACGACAAATTAAGCAAGCACTTCTGATTTTATGGACACCTTTATCCTCGGACTAATATTAGGCATTTCCTTTCTATGGACCGGTATTAAGCAAAACCCATTCTCTATGGAGATTAACTCGTTACTTTTTACAACACCGTGTCGTTCATATAATGACCGGCCTTATCAAAGGGAAAATGAGGAGTTTTCTACTTAAACAAAGAATGAAACAGACTAGAAATTAAATTGTGGTTGACAGTTAATTTTTGGGGTTTAAGTAACAGAAAATATTTTTATATATTTTTAAGGGTTCGGTCTCTTTGAAAGAAACAAAGAAAAGTATTTATTTGTCTCGCACAGGGCAAACACAATAATTAAAATTAAGAGCGTGTAACGTGCCGTACGGCGTTACACGCTCTTAATTTTAATTATTGTCTATTACATTTATTTCCTGTCTATTATTATTGTCTATATATTGATATTAATCCTTTTTTTCGATAAAACTGAACCGATTTTAATTATACTTCATACCCATAAGCAGGATACATAGGTCTAAAAAGTTAGTAGAAAACATTTTCGCAAAATTGTGTTACAGTTAAATTAGACCGATTTTAAACATTCCATAGAAACAGAAATTTCCAATTATCTTTTTTTTAAATAAGACATTTAGAAAATGTTTTTTAATAACTTTTTAGACCTATGTATCTTGTTTATGTACAATACAATATCTTTATTTTCTCTCCTCACAAAGGTTTACATATGTAGTTCTAATAAATATAAATCTAAGAATAACATTTTAATAAAATGCATTATATGTTCCTTTGTGAGAGACTGGCGTCCATACTAGGATACCCTGTGTGAGGAAGCCCCAGAATATGTGTATTAAAATCGGTTGAGGTGTTTCGAAAAATGTGACTTGATAATTTGTATGAAATGCCGTACGGCTACAATAAAACAAAACTATTTGTTTAAAAGTGATCATAAGAAAAACTTAAAAATAAGACACGCATTATACTAAATTATACTTTGGGACAAGTCATTTAATTTTTGGCCGTGCCCTAACCAATGCGTTTGTTCATTCGCGTTCATTTCTCCGGCTGCCTCTGTCTGGCTTCCATAGCCCAGACACCGGGGTGTTACCAGGTGAAATATCACTTGGTATGGTTTTCCTGGCGCTGATGTAATAAGGGATTAACTTGGGCTACTTATACGACATAACTGGTCATCTCGCAGCTGCCATGGATTTTTGTATTTTTGAATTGTTGATTTTATCTTTTTACTCTGGACGCTCTTACTCGCACGTCTTTCTACATCGTTCTCACATGTATGTATAATCTCGACATGAATGATGTAACCAAGATTTTGTAAAAACATGTTGATTGAAAAGAGTGTCCATGGAGTTTCTTGCCCATTCTTCTCCATAGGATCTACGCTTTCGAATGGGCAACTACAGTACTTTCACAAGTTATTATGCCCTGTGACAGGGACTGTAGCTTAGTTTATTTTTTTGTGTTTTGACATTCAAAAGTGCCTGTAATGGTCTAATTGAAATAAATGCTTTGAGTTTGAGTTTGAGAGTAACGTTAAGCTGTGTAAGTAGGCTTATAGCAGGCAGGACTCAATTTGAGGTAAGGGTTGAACCTCATCTTTTACTTCCAGATAGCTCAAGTTATATAGGACTTTACTGTACTTTGTTACTAGGACTCCAGATAACTTGGGCTACTATTATTTTAGATAACAACGTTTTTGCAAAAAAAAATAGCCGACTTCCAAAAAAAAAAACATAAAAAAGACTATTGTTTGTGTCGTTGACTTTTTTGGCACCGACTTCCGAAAGTAAAGTGAGGTAACAAACACAAAAAAAAATACAACCGAATTGAGAACCTCCTCCTTTTTTTGAAGTCGGTTAAAAAGGATTAGGATTCCGTGCAAAAAACTAAAACCATTGGAATTGTTAAAAAAAATCAATTCAAATAGAGAAGAAATATTCTAATAATAATTTGACGCGGACTAAGTTCGCGGGCAACAGTTACCAGTATAATAATCATCATAATTTAGTCTTGTTATATTAAATAACTAGCTTATGCCCGCGGTTTCGCCCGCGTGAAGTTCGGTTATTGTCCCACGGGATCATAGTACCGGGATAAAAAGTACTCTATGTGTTAATCCAAGTTATGAACTATCTGTATGTCAAGTTTCATCCAAATCCGTTCAGTAGTATTTGCGTGAAACAGTAACAAACATCCATACATACAAACTTTCGCGTTTATAATATTAAACGCAGACGTATCGTTTCCCCAATTATTGCGGCGAATGAACGAGGGATTTATTCATATCGTGTATTAAATGGAGCGGCGAAATTTAATTTACTGCCTTCTTATTTTGTCTGATATATACGCCATTTTATTGACTTTCGTTTAAACTTTGATGTTTGAAAGGAATACAGTCAAGATTTTCTATATTTGCCATTTTGGCCAATTATCTAACTGCCTTTGATGTTAAAAATGTCCTGGATGTTTGAGAAAACTCTGGCTGATTCCCTTTGTAAACTATCTTGAAGATTATCGAATTATTATTTCAGATTAACGTCAACTTTGCCTAGCACGTTTAGTTAACTTCAGAGGTTCTACAATTCAGATGCCAAAAAAAGTCGTTTCCCAGCAATATTTTTGCGTTAATTGTGTAACTTAGTTTGATGTGTGCTTGGTTGACGGCTTCGTGAAGAGTCCTTTACGCCCCGTTTGCGTCTGACATTACCTATGAAGATGTTCTTCCGACAGTTAATAAGATTTTTATGCATTAAGCTGTGCCTAACAAGTTGCGTATTTGTCTGGTTGAACGTTCCACGGATCCAAACAAAGCGCTATGCTTCCAGATTTTATTGTGCGAACCGCCAGGCTGTGGAATTCACTGGCAGCTTCTCTGTTCCCTGATCAATATAATCTGGAGCTATTCAAAGTTCGAGTGAATCGGTTTCTTCTGGGCAAGCGTCCACCCTAGGCCGCGTCATCGCTTAACATCAGGCGAGTTGCGGCAAAACTATATAAAATCTAATAACATGGGTTTTCCTACGAACGATCAAAGGAACAATTACAAAAACGACCACCTTCACCAAAATCAAACGCAGAACAAACAATTAACTGACTTCACAATGCAAATCGCAGCCAATTCAACTAAACCGATTCCTTAGAAATTCGGTATTCCTACCGAATTAACACGTTCGATGCAAATCGATTCGGGTCCGGTACCGGAATACAAATTACCTATACCGTATACCGTGTTCGAGAGACGTACCGGGTACGTTCTGCCCGGCTGATTTATAACCGGACCAATCCGGGCATATTTTATTGTTATTACCGGTACGATATTGTAAGAAATTTGCAAGTGTGAATAGAATATTTTCGAGGAGGCTCTTTGTATGATGATTTCTCTTGTGGAGTGGGGTAAAGGATATAGCTGTTCATAAGCAAGCGATCTTGGTTTTTTGTTTGTTTACATTGCCTGGTTGGTCGAGTGGCCGCAAGCGCGATTGCTGAGCACGAGGTCCTGGGATCGATTTCCGGGTCGGGCAAAATGTTATTGGTTTTTATTTTTTCCATCAGGATTTGCCCAGTCATGGAGTCTAGATTTCTGCCCGGCTGATGGCAATAGGCTCGCCCCCTGGGACTTAAAAAAAGGTACATCTCTGCCAAACCCTTCGGGTATTACAGGCATGGCATTCAGCAGCATCCGGTTTGACTGGAAGTCGGCCCAACACAGTTGAGAAAAGGCTAGGTAATGTTGCCTTCGCCTGAGAAAATACTTTTATATGCTTTCTTCGGATGGCTAAGGTCTGTATTATCACCAAGATTTGCTATGGATATAAGACTGTAGAGTCACCTGCACCAATAGTATAAATTTCTATTAACGGTTCCAAAATACTGCGTTCACAACAACTTCAAATTATAACGTATACTAGGAGATAATCACTTTTTAACCGACTTCAAAAAGGAAGAGGTTCTGAAAGGATATACTTTCCGATTGGTCCCATAGAAATTTCATCAAAATCGGTTCGGTAGTTTGGTTTTTAAATCAAAATAGCTCGAAAAATATGTCATCCAAGTAAAAGAAATTGCGAAATTGATACTTGACAAAGATTTGTGTGTGATACGATAACTAAAAAGGGTAAAATAAATGTTGCTAAGTGCATGTATATTGGCGCTTGTGACACTGTCACACACGACAAAGAAGGTTCCGTTCTTTCATTAACTTCCACACATATTTATTCAAGAAATCATTCTCATTTAAAAAATGTTTCATTAGTAAATATTTGCTGTTTTAGATAAACTTATTGATTTTTTCGTCTCTTCAAACTTTGGCCACTCAATCTCTTCCAAATCTCTCCACTTTTGGCGGTTTTGTGTCATGGCTATCCAGTTTTTTCCAGCCACTCTAATGAGATCGTCTGTCCACCTAGTCCGTTGTTTTCACACATTCCTCCGTCCTGTCCGATTTTGACTTAGGTACTCTGTACCAAAAAAATCCTAACTTTCATTTACCTAACAGCAACACGATAACCCCGTACCAAGAACTTCGAAAACTCCCTTAAATTAATAAACACATCTAACATTGTTGCACTTAATCTACTCAGCATTTCATAAGCATCTCAACTTCGAGTATAAATAAGGAAACGGCCGTACCTACGCATATTTGCCAAACTCCCAACTTTGCCCAAAGTTAAACATTTAATACAAAGTTTCAAAGGTATTAACTTTGGTATTTGAGCACAAAAACTGGAAAGATATTAATTTTCGTGCGTTTGTTAAAAGGGCGGGATCGATTCGGGACTCGTGTATTTGCATTGTTATTACAGAAACAGGCATAAGCGACAAGAAATTCTAATTCACTTTATTTATGTGATTTTTTTAAAGTTTTCCTTGTTGGTTTTAAAGTGATTGTTACAGGTAGTCAGTGACCCGAAAGTCTGACAACTAGTCTTACCAAGGGATATCGTATTACCCATACTAACTGGGTTGCGGAGGTCAGATAGGCAGTCGCTCCATGTAAAATACTGGTATTCAGCTGCATCCGGTTAGTCTGGAAGCCAACCCCAACATAGTTGGGAAAAGGCTAGGCAGATGATGATGTTAAGCATTGGGTTTCGGGTTTGATCACTAGGTCGGGCAGTGTAGTTTTTATTTAGGTTTTTTTTATCGCGCGCTGTCAGTATTTATTAAAATTTGATGGCATTTTAAGGAGACTTCAAAACAACTGGCAAAATGTAAGCGTACTAAGGCGGTGTTATCAATCCCTGATTACCTATTCGGGGGATACAGACCATGTTATGCATGTTATGTGCGTTTTGAACTATTTCATCTGGGCTAACAATTTGAGTATTTATAATACGAGTATCCAGTCTGTGTATTCAATGCCCGTGATTTGTCTGGCGTTAAGTATCAGTTGTAGAATATTGTATTTTCCGAATTCTTTAAGAACGCAAAGATTTTTCTCGCCTCACCTTATGCCTTGTACCAAACTGGACGAGAAGCGATGTAATGAGTGCGCGAGTGTGAATACGAAGTGAAGACGGCAACGTTTTGATTGTCACGTCAGAGCTCTGTGGCTATTGTGTTGTTAGAGAATGTATGTCGTGTTGTCTTTTATGTGATTGACTAATGAGAGATCAGAGGGTGGATGTTATTGAAGGTATGTTTTAATTGTTCGATTTTGATTGGTGTTTGAATAAGCACTGGTAGAGTTTGTTGTGTATTTGTTAAGTTAGGATTGTACTACAACAGGTATTTTTCTCTTAGTCCTGTGTTTAACCTTATTTTGACAAAGTTCATCCAAATTAATATTATAAAGAAACTGACTTCCGAAAAGCACTAAAAAGCACGTTGTTTGTTTCATTGACTTTATTGCCACCGACTTACCTAAAGTAAAGTTATTTTCACTTTTTTTGTGTCTTTTTAAAAGTCGGTTAAAAACGAACGTAGCTTGGTAGCAGATATGATTCCAGAATTTCGAAGAAAGGCACATAGGTAGACCCATCATAAGATACTTTTTATCCAGGTAGTACGTTCGAGTGGAAACAATAATTTCCAACATACCCGCGGGTGAAGTCGGGCAAACGCTAGTTATATAATAAGTAGATGCACAGTACAGTGCAGTACATTATCAAATGGCAGTTGTGACAAATAATGATTGCGTCCCGCCGACAAACTGTTTCGCAGTTTGGTGTGTTTGCAAAATGTCAAACATTTTTGGTCCAAAATAAATGTTTTTTATTATATAAAGATATCAAATCAATATTTTAATCTTTACATTAACTATATACAATAATAAAAAATTAATCTTTTTTTTAATCTTTTTCTATTAAAACACCGTACTTCGCTAAGCTAGCTCAAGCTCAAAGTTTTACCAGCAACATGCGGTGTACTGTACCTTCGTGTAGCTATCTCCACTAACGGACGCCATGTTTATTTACCCGACTGCACCATAAAGAGGGTAATGTTTCTAATATAATTGCTACTTATCTGTTAAATTGACTTATTAACAGTTGAATTACTATCGATTATTTTCCGTACAACGTCAGCATTTTAAATCTTCCAGATCACTTCACGCTTCATCTGTAATCAAATTAAATTATGTTCGCAACGGCCTTTCCTTATATTTTAGGGTTCCGTAGTGAATCACAGAAAACGTAAAATTTATGTTTTCAACAACCAAGGGAATAGACGGTGTAGGTACCACATGTCTTAACTGGTTTGTAAGTTAAAAATAAATAAGAGTGTACAGAATATTAATTGTGGTCTTTCTTAGTAGTTCTCCCGGGTCCTAACTGTACTTGCCGGACAAAAAGTTTACCAAACGGGAATGAATACACGCACACTCAAAAGTTTACGAAACGAGACCCAATGTATGACGATCGAAATAGTTACGAAACGGCAATTTTGTGATAGTATTTTGTTAAGTTGTCCAGACGGAAAGTTGCGAAACAGGATGTAACCCCAAAAACGAGTAGCTGAAAATTACACTATTACGAATGAAAATAGTACATTTTGATATAAGTGGGGAAAGTTTGTTATTGCGGCCGAGGCGAAATTCACACACGAGCCGCAGGCGAGGGTATTATGGAGCCGAGAACTGCAGTAACAAATGCCCACGTGCATCAAACGACGTTTTTCAACACACTTTTAGTTTTTTGGTTTTATTTTTTTGTCCAAATTTGTTCAAAGTCCAAATTGATTCAATGGAATAGAATAAAAAATAAAAATGCGTGTAGGGGCGAGCCGCCTCACCACGTGTGGAATTTTTATTTCCGCACTATAGAGATCGAATATAAGAAGAAAACCACGAGAGTGAAATCCATTGCATGTTGAACCTAATCGTAGTGCGATAAGAGCCAGTTTTCGAGGAAGTGTTTTGAAAAATAAAGATTAAAACGATCTAATGGAAAAAGAAAAATTTGGACTGGCTAACAATAATGTTTCCACTGCTGATGCTGCGTGGTCTCCAGCAGAGGTAAGGGAGGGGGAGGGGGTCCACTCTATGAGACGGCCAGGACCGTAATCTA
Source organism: Standfussiana lucernea (assembly GCA_964057025.1). Taxonomy (NCBI): domain Eukaryota; kingdom Metazoa; phylum Arthropoda; class Insecta; order Lepidoptera; family Noctuidae; genus Standfussiana; species Standfussiana lucernea. The sequence goes on along the minus strand of OZ059798.1, from coordinate 13,833,036 downwards.
AAACACGAGGCCAGTATTAATTGTAAAGGGCCCTACAGACTCACGCAGAGAACCCCTGAGAACACCAGAGAACACCCGAGAATCGTGATTGCGATTGGTTTCTCGTCATCTCGTTGTCACTGAGAACAAGTCTCGAGACTTCTCGCGAGAGTCTGTAAGGCGTATAAGAGGCCTTAGTAAATTGTTGGTTCTACGGCTCGCCGTTTATTGTTTTAAAAGAGGATACAATAAAGTACACAAAACAATGTAAGTTATAGAATCAGGCCTTAGTTTAGTAAGCAAAATATCCAGTATTAATTCTGCGAAAATATGTTCCAGGCCCGGATGCAGGATGCAGCACCACTCTCCCACCTACATTATTTGGGAAGTCGGCTATTTGTTTTTGCAATAAGGTATTGTATAAGCGCTTGGAGCCGCGTACTAGAGTTGCCTCGCATATAAGCGGCAGCCGCAAGATCCGCCTCCCCGCGCAAGCGATTTATGCAAACAACTGACTACAGAACCCTGCATGCCTTTAAAAGGAAAAAGAATCGTCTGCCATTCATCCGTAGGTACTCATAAATTCGACCCTCAGATATTGAGTTCACAGCTAATATTGATATTCTGAAAGCCAATTGATTAGGTTAGGGGGGTAACAGGTTTCAGCCTTATTTATATACCTATTCAGCCGGCATTCACCCTCGGAAGGAAGACGTGTTCCTTTCGAAGGTTTTAAAAAAAATATTATTTGGTTCATCAGAAATTTCTCAGTAGCAGCCACTTAGTCCCTCATTACATTACTTAGCCCTCTATTAACATAACATCACGCTTGTTATTCCCGAAGGACAGAGGTGTACCTGATAGTACACCCATAATTTCGCCAGTTATGTTTAAGTCCCTTGTAACAGAGGGCGAGCCTATTGCCATCAACCGGGCACAAATCCAGACTCCGTAGTTGCTGCTGCGAAAATCCTGATGAAAAAAACCAATAAAAATTTGCCTGACCCGGGAATCGAACCCAGGACTTCATTGTCAGCAGTCGTGATTGCGACTGCTAGATCGACGAAGCAGTCATTCGAGGCACTCAGGATTTGTGGCCGGTTCCAATAAGCTCGTCTATCTTATATAATAAAAGAGACTAACAAAACAGCTACTAATGTGGGTGTACCCCTCATTTTCGATCCCGGGGTCTACCGTCTAAATTATCTTACTTTTCGAGGAATACCGGAATACCTGTATGTTCTCAGCAAGCTTTTTCTATCTACTTTATATATATATATCTATATATATAGTGTAAGAAACTGACTGGCTGTCTGATTCACTAACTGGTCGATCAACGCACAGCTGAAACTGCTGGGTCTAGAAGCACGAAATTTTGCACAAACGTTTCTTAAATAACGTACGTGTGCACTAAGAAGGGATTTGTTGGTAATTCATCCACTAAGGGTTTAAAATGGGGTCTGAAAATTTATATAAAACTTCGTCCACGAGAACGAAGTCGCAGGCAAAAGCTAGTCAATTTATATTTTTGTTCATGATGTTTGTTCGACGAAGAGTATGTTCCTCCAACGCAGGCCTAATGATCTACCAAATAACTTTCCTAATGGTCAGATTGAACAACTATTACTTCAAACATTAAAATCGTGAACTATCTCTTATTTTGACCGAGAATCGATGAGAAGCCTTCGGGCATTTTCAATCATTTGTTAGCCGTACATCCCACCATTTATTTTTGTACCGAACGTTTTTTTTTTCACTGTTTTAAATACAAGGTAGAGGAGAAACCGCCGCTAAAACATTTACCACGTTTTCAGTACGTCATACTGAATCCCCCACATAGAAATTTTACATCAGTAATTTAAAAAAAAAACCCGCCACCCTGTATACGTTTGAAAATATTTGTAGGTTATGCATTAAATAAAAAGGATTTATTTATGTCATGGTTAAGGAATGTCAAATCAAGCTCTTTAGATCCTGGCATTACATTGCAGAGAGATGAAAGAGTCTGGTAAAAATACAACAATCAAGAGGGACCAAGGCATGCGAGGAATTTGAAAAATAGATATTTGAAGAAAATAATGCCACCGCGCTGCCATTGCCTGCCCTCGGAGAGTGCGATAAAGCAGCTACAGCTCAGACCGTAATATATCACAAAAAAAAATTGACGAGATCGACGTTTCGTATTATATTATATCACAAAAAAATTGCCGTGATCGACGTATCGTAGTTCCCTTTTTATTCTCGAAAATTGCAAACTGCCCAATTAAATTATTTTAGACATTAAAATTTTAAAAATAGAGAGCATGTCTAGATTCCTGTCGATTTAAAGACTATTCGGATTTCAATGGTAATCCTCTAATCACAGCGGTAAAATTGGCGCATTTTATGTAATTTTTGGTGGATCATAATTATATTCTTTACTTTTTAGTTGCTGAAAAAAGGAAATGGCAGAGACGTTTCTACAACAGACCTTGATTTAATAAAAAAAAAAATATTGCTCTAGAGCAATCATCTATTATTCTCTCATCTCTCTCACTCTCTCTTACTCTCTCTCTCTCTTATTCTCTCACTCTCTCTTTCTCTCTCTCTTATTCTTTCACCTCTTATTTATCTTTCTTGTTTTCTCTTAATTCAGGAAAAAAAAAGAGGAATGTATTTGTATGAAGAATCGCAGACCCTGTTCCCTCTTAAAAGTTAAATTAATTGTTGTTATCCTATCGCCTCTATTTTATTTTATTTTTTTAACTTTGCCCCACACTAGGAATTTCTCATGTATCGTGCGTGCGTTTACAAACATTTGAGTTACACACACAAACAGCCACACCCGGAACAAATATTTGTTATTACATTATAGTGCAGAAGCTGTTACATTAGTTTTCTTAAACATCTAGCTTAGTAGCTGCAACATGCATCCTCACCCATCCCTTCAGGCAATGCAGGAGCAATGTTATACGTAATGTAAAAGTACTTGTATCAAAAAATATCAATACAGTTTATCTATCACATAACGACAGTTAATCAACAAAAATAAACAAGAAAACAAACCTCCGAACAACATCAAAGTGTCACCCAAAGGTAATGTAATAGACACCGACAAGCATTACTGACAATATTTACTGATACCTCCATCGATCAAGCCGAACTGATGACGTCAGTTCCTATCAAATTCTCGCCGCTCAACCTATCTGTCATTTAAGGTCGAGTTTGGGACAACTTTTATATTTACAGAGAGTAAATGTACTCTGAGGAGCTTTTAGGAAAGGAATTTGAATGTATTTGCATGTATTAGGTGACAGGACCTTGAATTTGGGGACGGAGCACTTAAAAATACGACTTAATGGTGACTCTGTGTCTGGGCGCATCATCGCTTCACATCAGTCGGGTTGGAGCCAAACGTGAGCCTAAAAATATATAATTTAGTTATAAGATCTCACTGAGGCCTGGGATCACAGTTTCTCTGTGATATTTCTTCTGAAAGGGACCGACCCTTTCAGAAGAAATATCTCTGTAATATCTTGTTTATTAACAAAAAAAATTGCTGGGAAAAGAACTTTTTTTGGGTGAAAAATCACGTTTTGCGGAAGGACTGAATGTAAAGCACTCACAACATTGTGCTGAATAGTGGTGCATTGAATAGTACGGGGTCGAGGGGTCTAAAAAGTAAAGTCGCAACAAAAAAAAACTTACTTTGACCCCCAATATCTCCGTAACTAGAAGGTTCTCAGGAATAGTCTAGAAAAAAAAACGCAATGCCTTTCGATTTCGTTAACGGTGCTTTTACACTTATCGTGTTGGTACATTTAGTGATGTTTAAAATTTCAAGAAATCTGATTTCGAGTTATCGAAAAATATTCATTTTTTTTCATTTCATAGCTGACGGTGCCATTTCGTCATTTTGATAAGCCTTTAGCATTTAACTCACGGACATAGGAGTATTCTTACAGACACGGATCTTAATCCTTGGTCCTCATTACTGGCCACCTTGCGATGGTTATTGTTTCTCAGCTCGAGGGCTTCCTACATTGCGTTTGCTGATTTGCGGTCTACATTCAGAGACATGTCTGGCCTAAAGGCTATTCGGTTCAATAGCTAATTATGGCCGGCACATTGCAACGTCGGCTTGTCTATCTCGTGCCTTATGCTTATTTATTCGGATCGGTGCAGCATGCTTTCTTTTTCCATTACAAATGGCCGTCATATCAGCAGTTATCTATTTTCTAGTTATATCATCTTTCACACAATCCATCTCAAGCCTAGCAGTTATCTAATACCATTTTTCATCGATCAAATTGTATTGTCTCATTGCTCATTAACATGATAATTACGTTCTATAAAACTTGATCTACATTAAAAAGAAAACTTTCCTCATCAATCTCCTATAAAGGCAAAACGCGAGCAAACCCAGGGGGCGTGCAAATGTATCGATATGGTACATGTTGATTCACTTCGCCGTGCGCGATCTTTGATTACAATGTTACGTTGGGGGAAATAGAACTTACTAGTGGTTCTCGATTTGAACTCACTCTGTATTTATTTTTAGAAGCACGAACGGCTTTAAAACATAAATACCACGTCTGCACTTCCCGAAGGGTTAGGTAGAGGAGTTACCTAATAGTACGCCCACATTTCGCCAGTTATGTTTTAAGTCCCATGTAATTATATAGGGGGCCAGTATGTTGCGATCAACCGGGCACAAATTCAGACTCCGTGGCTGCTAATGAGGAATTCCTGATGAAAAAACCCAACAACAATTAGTCCGACCCGGGAATCGAAACCAGAACTTCATGCTCAGCAGTCTCTCTTGCAACCACTAAATCAACGAGCTGCTTTATTGCTATGTACATATTTATTCAGAGTTCTAACAGAAAAATGTCGGACTCGAAGAGCCATGCTTATGAACTGGACACGAACCTACGGCACACCTGAAAACGTTACAAAATGAACTTGACTATATTTTCAGACAAAATACATGAGGCGGAGACAAACTTGGACGGTTTGACAAAATCTGTTCCAATAGGAAATAGATTAGTTGGTTACCTAAACAACGATTCAAATGTTAGTGCCCCAGCGGCATCGATATATATCGGTACCGATACGAGTTGCAGTTGCGGATTCAAAATCAAACAGAATTAGTGTTATTTATTTCACCTGATGAAATTCACTACGTAAGTGCTAAAAAGAATGAAAGTAAACATCTTAAGGAAACATGCACGTCCCAAAAACGAAAAATTCGAAGACGTTGTGACATACAAAAACCGCACTGGGATCGCGTGGTGGACCACACCACGCCACACACCCTCTCACAAAGAGCCTAGCAGTTAGAACGATATATGCTGAATCATCATCATCACCCTCACCCTCAGCCTGAATCACCCACTGCTGGGTATTGACCCCTCTTCTTGTGCCAATTTCCCCGGTCCTGTGCCAGTCTCATCAAGGTTTTTCGCCCGATGGCAACTATGTAGTCTGCCCATCCCGTCGCTGGCGATTTCCAATTTCGAAAATCTTTGTACGGGTTTGGATTTCGACTTTAGGATCGATCTACCAGCTTTAAGCCGAGGATAGGCGATCCAAATCGGTAGCAATCAAAAAGTTTCATAACTTAGGCACTTAATTCGGTCATCGGCACATTAGTAAGGGCCCCAACGACGGCCCACAACAAAAGAGTTCTTCTCTGTCAGATTAGACAGAACCGTATAATATAGACACGTCAGGGATCGGGGAATTTCCCCGTATACCCCCCTCTTCACCCCCTCCCTCGCTCCCCCCGATATATTTGTTTAGAAAAAAGATAAGTTCTTTCTTCGCGATGATGTTAAAGCGAATGGAACGAGATTAGGCGGATATATTTTTGTAGCTTTTCAACGAAATCTTGATTTTGGCTTTCTGAACATGAGTATTTTTTTTTGTTGTAACTGGGTTGTGGAAGACAGGCAGACGCTCTATGTAAAATACTGGTATTCAGATGGGTCTAGTTAGGCTTAAAGCGAACCCCGACATCTATACAAATCAATAAAATTTAAGTTTCCATTTGCAATTTCAAAATAACAGATTTTTACTGAATGCATAATTATGAAAGTATATACGGTACTTTTTAAATTTTTGTCTGTTTGTATGTTCCGGCTAATCTCCGAAACGGCTGGACCGATTTGAAGGGACTTTTACTGGCAGATAGCTGATGTTAAAAGGCGTACATTAGGCCTTTTTAGAAAAAAAATAAAATCCATGAAATTGTTAACAAAATCCGATTCAAATCAGGAAGTAATATTTTTATAATACTCTCATGCAGAAGAAGATCGCGGGCCACAGCTTGTAGTTGATAAAAGGTTAGGCAGATGATGTTTATGTTTTTTTTTTTTGTAAGTTTATTTGTTACGCGTAATAATACCCTACCTGGTGGTAAACGTTGATGCGGTTGACAATGTTACTCCAAACTTGAAAATAACCAGAGGGCCCAGATATATGGTAATCGTTTTCACAGCGTTTCATTTCATGATTTATCTACAATGACTTACCATGAGATTGGCGTATAGGTAAGCTTTTCGCTAGTTTATAAGAGGCCGTACATAAATCACGTCTCATGAATTTCATGGTTTTTTACCCCCCCCCCCCGTCCTCGTCACACCTGGTCACATTTGTGAGCCTCACCCATCCTTAGTGTGTGTTTTGCAAGTTTACATTTTCATACGAGTTGAAAGAAAGAAAGGAAAAGTATTTATTAGTCTCGCACTGGACAAAACAAAATGGTAACTTGACAATAAAACAAGATTTAAAAAAAGTAAACTTAAGAACAAATATAGTTGAGTTGGAAACATTTTCAAGTTTTTCGTTGTTAGTTCAAATTTCGTGTTGATACTAAGATGAATTCGATTTTGAAATGTGACGTCACGCAATTTAGGACCCCTCTCACCCACGAAGTGGGATATTGTGTGACAAGCACACAGTATCCCACTTCGTCGACCCCCCCCCCATTTAACATGTTGCGTAATTTATGGATGACCCCTAATGCACTAGACTTTGACTTCGCCACACGAATACCATTGATGTCACTCCGTCTAGTCCTCAAGTAATTCCATCGGGAAACCCAGACTCAGCAGTAGCATTACAATTCTACCGTATTACTAGAAGGAGCTAGTTCTTGGCAAATTTGCGTTTCCAATTATCCCCAATTCAGCAGCCACAATTCGGTTGGAAACAATTGACAGCTGCGGTGTGTGACCACGGGAACAATTCGATATTGATGAGTAGACACGTGGTGAGTGGTGCGCTTTGATTTAATAATAGTGTGGTGAATTCATTATTTATTGGAAGTTTGTCACAAATTAGCGTGTCTTCATTTTCCTGCCCTTAGCTTAGTTTATTTGCGGCCGGCGCAGCATGTCTTCTTCTTCCATACTTCTCTATGACTCGTCATCTTCTAGTCAGGCTTCACGAAGTCCATTCATCAGATATTGATGGGTAGACACGGGATTACTGGTGCGCTTTGATTTAATAATAGTTTAGTGAATTCATTATTTATTGGGAGTTTGCCACAAATTAGCGTGTCATCATTTTCCTGTCCTTCGCTTGGTTTATTTGGGGTCGGCTCAGCATGTCTTCTTTTTCCATACTTCTCTATGACTCGTCATCTTCTAGTCATGCTTCATGAAGTCCATTCATCAGATATTGATGGGTAGACACGGGGTTACTGATGCGCTTTGATTTAATAATAGTGTGGTGAATTCATTATTTATTGGGAGTTTGCCACAAATTAGCGTATCATTATTTTCCTGCCCTTATCTTATATCTTAGTTTATTGGCAGTCGGCTCAGCGTGTCTTCTTCTTCCATACTTCTTTATTTCTCGTCATCTCAGCAGTCACCTTTTATAGTCATATCATCCTTCACAAAGTTCCATTGTTTCTTTGGTCTTCCTCTACTCTTATGGCCATCGACGTTTGGCGTGATGTTTATTATTTGACTATAGAAGAAGTGTTGGCAGACCAACAGATAGAAAGGTGGATGATAGACATGATTTGATCCTGCAGCCAGTATCGAGAGCACGAAAAGACTCCTCAACGGTTAATAGTACGGACACGAAACTTTATATATGCTGAGTTGTTTAAGAATTTGTTTGTTTGGTTGAAGGCGCTAATCTTACGAACTACTGGTTCAAATTGAAAAATTCTTTTAGTTTTGGATATGCCATTTACTGAGGAAGGCTAGGATAGGCTATATAACATCACGCTGCGACCAACAGGAGCGGAGCATTAATAAAAAATATTACGCAGACGAAGTTGCGCGGGTCGGCTAGTGTTGATATAAACCTAATTTACTTCTTTTTATTTTAATCAAAGCTTGTTTTTTTTTAAGTTACATTTTTAATTATTTTTATATCTATATATATTATTCTCGAGGGCAAGAAATACATACTTATCATCAATTGCCTAGTATTTTCACAACGAACTACATATGTTGAGGTCGATTTCAAGACTCACCGAAACCAACTGAATTGAATACACGTATTTTACATGGAGTGACTGGCAATCTGACATTCACAGCCCTAAACTGAACAATACAATTCGTAACGACTGTCAAAACACTACGAATGATGGCCTGGACCAACAGCTTAACGTGCTTTCCTAGACAACGAGGAAACTCGGTACGTTATTGACGATCACCCATCCACGATCCGACCTCGACAAGCGTTGCTTAACTTGCAAAATCGATCTGTTCTATTACTTGTATCGTTTAGCTACAAGCCTCTTCTAAAAAGTACTGTGATAAAAATATTTCACACATTCACCCAGAACAGTAGTAACACCCCGGATTGAGCTCGTATCATGATATCGTTTCGCTCTAATGCCCGAAGCCATTGCCGAGAGAACACGAAGCTTCGGATAGCTGTACCAGCGTCTGTAACGACCATTGGAAAACGCTTAAGATTGGAAATTATTCTATTGTCATTCGATGTATGGAATGGTATAATAGAAGTTACAGGTCTAGATCTTTTGGAACTGGAGTGCCATTGACAAGGAGGCGTATTACGCCTGTAATCTCTGAAGGATTTGGCAGAGGTGTACCTATTAGTACACCCACATTTCGCCCGCAATGTTTAAGTCTTATGTAATGGAGGCGAACCTATTGCCATCAACCGGGCAGTATTCCAGACTCCGTGGCTGGTATTGGGAAATTCCTGATGGAAAACCCAATAACACTTTGCCAGACCTGAGAATCGAACCCAGGACTTCATGCTCAGCAGTCACGCTTACGACCACTCGACCAACGTGGTGGTCAAGGCCAAGAGGGGCGTTGTAGGTAAACATACGTGAAATTGTTTGGAAAAAAAGATGGCGTCGTTCATTTCGATTTTAGAAACGCCCCAAAGATCGTTGTACATCTTTCTTCTATTTTTATTTTACTTCATCTATCTTCTATCTAATGAGTGTAAAATCAAGTACCCAAGTACCCTTAACGAAGCCGACAGTCACTTTTTTTTCCGTCATTGCGATATTTTTTTTTGTTCTACACCTTGCTGGGAACCTTAGTTACGGAGATATTGGGGGTCGAAGTTTAAACTTTTTCAGTTTTTTTTTTAAATATCTTCACAACCCCCTTACTTTTCAATGCATCCTACCGTAAAACTTGTTTTTTGTTTGTTAAGTACAACGTTATAACTTTATTTTAAAAACCTCTACATATTAGGAAAACAAAATTCCCCCTTAAAAATATCTAAATAAAAAAAATAAGTACATGAAATTGCTCCAAAGGGCTTTCAACAAAAATAATACCCTAAAATATAATTTCACAATCAAAATTGACGGCATCATTATTCCGTCGATACAATTACGTCGGACTCCGGAAACGGCAATACGCCTCGGTACGACGTTCCGTATCACCCCATTTGGCGTATTTGGCGTATCGGAGCCGGGTCCGCGTTTCATAATGAAAGTCTATGGCCTGATGAAACGTAATAATTACTTCGGAATTGGACAGTTGAAGAGTTCTATAGAATATTTAAATGATGTTATTTCGGAGTATTTGAGAGACTTCTTGTTCTAGAAGATTAATGAGTACTTCTAAGAAGTTACCCTGTTAGACTGCCTTGTTGGTCTAGATGTTGCAAGCGCTACTGCTGAGCATGAGATCTTAGCTTCAATTCCCGGGTCGAGCAAAGTGTTATTGGGTTTTTCCATCAGGAATTTCTCAGTAGACAGAAACGGAGTCTGGATTTGTGCCCAGTTGATGGCAATAGGCTCGCCCCCTACAACATGGGACTTGAACATAACCGGCGAATGTGGGTCGTACCTATAACTATTACGTTCACCTCTGCTTAACCCTGCGGGAATTATAGGCGTGATGTTATGTTATGCTTTAGGTAGTGAAAGGTTTTGCCAAGGTTTTACAAATTATTATGGTAAGAGAACATCTAAGTATTTTATTTGGTACCTTTGTTTTAAAAAATAGATTTATTAAGAGAAAAAGTAAAAATTAGTAAAGGATCACATTAGACAAAATTAAAAAAAATATTATACAAGATTGCAAACAGAACTAAATACATTGTATAAGATTAAACGATAAAAAAGATAAGAGATATATGAATGTACTTTATTGTACACCAGAATTGTTACACAACTGTTTTATAATATTGCTAACTCTATAGTTACAATAGTGATTTTGTCGCTAATAGCGATGTCTTCCAGACAACCTTTAGATGGACTGTACGAACTTAAAATAAAAATGTGAAAGTAGTTAGTGCAAAAGAGCACCTCTCGTCGTCAAACGTAAAAGTTTGGCGAGTTTAGAATTAAGTAATACCTCTGTATGAATTTCATTAAATAAAAAAATAAAAAAGGGATGTTACCCGGTAACTGGGTTGCGGACGTCATACAGACAGAACAGTCGCGACTCTTAAAATACTGGTGTTCAGCTGAATCTGGTTAAACTGGAAGCCGACAGCAACATAAATCTAGTTGAGAAATGGTTCGTTCAACGCAAATTGTATGATGATTTGAGAACTGTATGTTACTGTCACTATGGTAGCGATAGCCTAGTGGTGTGACCGTCGGACTGCCAAGTCATAGGCCTCGAGTTCGAACCCAAGACACGCCCCTCCGAGATTTCGGATTCATGTGCGTATTGTATGATAAATTATCACTTGCTTCGGTAAAGGAAAACATCGTGAGGAAACCCGCATGCCTGAGAGATATTTCTCGACGGCATGTAAAGCCAAGTCAGAGGCCCATGGGCGACATAAAAACTCTAACACCAGGTTAGGCACTAACCACTCGATAAAGAAGACTATGGTGAACGTTGCGTATAACTGTAATAGGCTTACATACATTACAGCACTTTGATATTTTTTTTAATTGTTACCCATCAATGTTCACTACGTCATATAAAACATGAAAACAAAATGTTATATAAACATTAATTTGGGCATCGTTTTCAACTCTGACAGAAGCATCCCCATTCAACAGTCATATCATACAATCAAATCAAACTTTCATCCAAACATCCATTAAAATCAAAAAATCTCCATAAAGAGGAAATGGAAAACGTTAACTTGTTGATAGCGCCGCAATAAATAACGATATCTTCGTACCATCAGCATGATTGGTCCCTGAAATACAAAAACCGGCCAAGTGCGAGTCGGACTCGAACACTAAGGATTCCGTACCGCCGTACAATATTTGAGACTTTTTAATGCGTAATTATTAAGAACGTGCAAAAATCGCCGAAAAATAAACGTTACTTTTGGGACCCTTTAATTCTTAGCTTAATTTTACATAACATAACGCCTGTTATCCTAGAAGGGTTAGGCAGAGGTGTACCGAATAGTACACCCACATTTCGCCAGTTATGTTTAAGTCTCATGTAATAGGGGGAGAAAATATTGTCATCAACCGGGCCGTTCGTGGCTGCTACTGGGAAATTCCTGATGGATGAATCCAGTAACACTTTGCCCGACCTGGGAATCGAACCCAGGACCATAGGAGGATAGACCAACAATATTTCTTATATAGCAGCTATAGACAATGCACACTCTCAAAAAATTTTGAAACAACTGTCTTCCTATTACAGTTCTAAAGATACAGCCCTGTGACAGACGGACGGATGGATAGACAGCGGAGCCTTAGTAATAGGGTCCCGTCCACATCCTTCGTATACGAAACCCTTGAACTAGCCACGATATGGACGAACGCTATTAAAAATTAATCTATACTAATATTATAAAGCTAAAGAGTTTGTTTGGTTGAACGCGCTAATCTCAGGAACTACTAGATCGAATTGAAAAACTATTTTAGTGTTGGATAGCCCATTTATCGAGGAAGGCTGTAGGCTATATAACATCACGCTGCGATCAATAAGAGCGGAGCATCCATCAAAAATGTTACGCAGACGAAGTTGCGCGGTTCATCTAGTTTTCAATATAGAGAGTGTGTGCACCTAACTTTGACATTTAATGGAGAGAGGGCACCTGTGGTCACTCGAAACAGGTTGTAAACGTACTTTGTTACTTCCTGAATGCTTTTAGCGATGGATACAGGTGCGTTTCTCTCCCTTTTGTAATGTGGCAACACTGCATCTAGAATGTGTGGTGGTTTTAGTGGAAGGGACCAAATTGGAGTGCCTAGATAAGAGCTAATTGTGTTTAAAACGTTTCATATTTCTACACCAGCTTGCAGGAGCTCGTGGCTAAATGATAACAGCCGCGCGTCGCTCTACAAGTTTAAGCTGCGCTTGCCAAGGTCGGACTGTTAATGGATGACTATAATTACGTACCGAGTTTCTTCCGTGCTTCTGAAACCAAGTTAAGCCGTTGGTCCCGGCTGTCAATTGTAGATCTTTGACAGTCGTTGGCGCTGGTAGTAAGTGGCCTAAAAGTCTGACAACCGGTCTACCGAGGGGTACCGTATTAATCAACTGAGTTGTGGAGGTCAGATAGGCAGTCGCTCCATGTAAAATATAGGTATTCAGCTGCATCCATTAAGACTGGAAGCCAGCCCCAATAATGTTGGGAAAGTGGTTAGGCAGATGATGATTTCTACACCGGCTTTTCGTCATCGTAATCTCTGACTGGCACATTGTTTAGGCTCTCATAACCATGAGGTAACTCAAAATGGTGCGGGAAAACAGCCTGTCTTTAGCCATAAATCATGTGGTTTTGGATTACGTCCCAGTTCCTCTGACAGAGAGGCATCCTGAGTCCCAGCTGTGGGATAGGCTTACTGTGGAATCTTTCTTTCTATATCGTGTGGTTAGTGCTTAACCTGGTGTCAGAGTATTTATACCGCCCAAGGGCCTCTGACATGGTTTTACATGCCGTCGAGAAATATCTCTCAGGCATGCTGGTTTCCTCACGATAGCTTCCTTCACCGAAGCAAATGATAATTATACAATACGCACATGATTCCCAAAAATCAGAAGTGCGTGTCTTGGGCTCGAACTCGAGACCTATGACTTGGCAGTCCGATAGTCACACCACTAGGCTATCAATGCTTTAGGCTGCTGTTGCTTATATTATGTGATTAGATAACTCATCAGACCTTCGGATGATGGGAGAAGATAGAATGGTTTTTAAAAGTTAATGGTATTTATAGACAGTTTTTTCATTAGGTATTAGTTCGAGAGTTTATTTCCCGGTATTAAAATAGTTCAAGAATATTTAGGACTTCTTGAACACTTACCAGATTTTGCAAAAAAAAAAATGATTGAATAAAAATTAATTTAATTTTTAATTTCGTTATGTTTTGTTTACATTTTAATTTAATTGGTATTTATTTAATTTTATTCTAAATTACTTGATTTTATTTGCTCCTATTGGGCTTTTATGTAATTTTATTTGATTTATTTATTATGTTTTATATTAATTTGTAAGCGGCAATGGGTGTTATTTACCTGAGAATAAATGAATTATATACTATATAAATCTAGCTGATTTATTATCTAGCTCAACTCTTAATACATGGAAATTATAAAAACAGCCTATGCACGTACAATCACAGATATAGATTACACCTCTAAGTAACCTTGCAAAATCTTGTTACGCTAAAAAAAATCCTATATAAAACATAGGAAAAAAAAAACAATAATTCTCTGTGACGACAAATTGCAGAATCTACATTTGACACACTTACGACGGCTCTTTATATATACATAGACAATATACTTCTATTACTCGTACATACAGACATACAAATAATCGTATATAACGCACATAAATACAGTGATAATCATTTACTTCACACTAACATTAAACTAATCACACTAAAACTTTTGTTTCTTAGGGTTGGCAGTATTTTAGGTAATATGCTATTTATTTATTTAACACTTCAAGCACAAAGTACAGAGGCGGACTTAATGCCATAGATAGGCATTTTTTATCAGTCAACCTTTGGGTGATGCAGACAAACTGGTAGGTGTATATCTTAAAACAATTTTGATTTAATACTATGATAAATATATACTACAAGCATATATATAATACTAGTCAGAAAAATTATATTAGGACAAATGAAATGATAAACATTTGGCATCACCAACATGAGTGGCCTGTAAGGTGTACAAATAATAAGTTCAAGAATAATTTGAAATAGTTATGAAATATTTAACAGTCCAAGTTACAATTAGTTCAAATTTTAGATTGTTTTATACTAAGCATAGGAATTAGGAACCGCTTAGGTGCAAAACTACAATTAAAATTTACTAAGAAAACAAACAATAAACAATGAAAACATTACCCTCCTTCTCGGTCAGTCGGGTAAGAACAGATAAAAGGTGTTGTTAAAGAGTGTGCATGAGTGTGTGTGTGTGTTTGTGTTTGAGTGTGCGTGTTTGAGATGATCGTAGCAGGTGTCGTTCAGTCGTTTCCGTCTACCTCCATCGGAACAAAGTGTATGTTTCTGTATGTATGTAAAATATTATGACGTCTGCAAGTTTTAAAGTAAAACATTTTTTGTCAACCCTACCATCTGCCATAAAGCTCCGCATACGAATTCACACTAATTTATTATCTCAAACAAGAGACGACATTAAATTACGAAGTAAATCAAGATTTATTTGAATTTAAATAACGTCTGCGTCTCATTTGGTGTAATGTATTGTGAGCTTTTGTCCGGATTGGATATAATGAAGTTACATAACAAATTAGAGTCACGGATGCGTAGTACGCAAAATTGTGCATATGCATCAAATCATCACGCCTGTAAATCCCGAAGGATTAGGCAGAAATGTATCAAATAGTACACCCACATTTCTCCAGTTATGTTTAAGTCCCATGCACCTATTACATGGGCCTTAAACATAACTAAGGGCGAGCCTATTGCCATCAACCGGGCACAAACTCAGACTGCGTGGCTGCTACTGAGAAATTCGTGGTGGAATAAAAACTTTTTTGCAAAAAAAAACCGACTTCCAAAAAAAAACACTAAAAAGTGGAAAATAACTTTACTTTCGGAAGCCGGTGACTATTGTTTGTTTCATTGACTTTTTTGCCACCGACTTCCGAAAGTAAAGTTATTTTCCACTTTTTAGTGTTTTTTTTGGAAGTCGGTTTTTTTTTTGCAAAAAAGTTTTTATTTTACCCTTTTTAGTTATCGTATCACACACAAATCCTTGTCAAGTATCAATTTCGCAATTTCTTTTACTTGGATGACATTTTTTCCAGTTATTTTGATTTCAAAACCAAACTACTGAACCGATTTTGATGAAATTTCTATGGGACCAATCGGGAAGTAGATCCATTCAGATAAAAGAAGAATTTTTCAAATCGGTTCATAAATGACGGAGATATGAGGTAACAAACACAAAAAAACATACTACTGAATTGAGAACCTCCTCCTTTTTTTGAAGTCGGTTAAAAACACAATAACACTTACCCGACCCGGGAATCGGGCCCAGCACCTCATGCTCAGCAGTCGCGCTTGCGACCACTCGATCAACATGGCAACGAGACATGCAATATGTTGATCATTTATATATATTCTCTCTACTAATCGTTTTGTCCGCCTCATGGGATACAAATACACAGACATCTTGTAAAAACGCATATTACATAATATATTTATTTATTTATCAGGAACAATTTAGATTGTGTTTGAGACATTGCATACATCATTATTAATAATGTTTTCTTCACTATGATATGCACGTATTATACATATAAAACTTCCTCTTGAATCACTATCTATTAAAAAAAAACCGCATCAAAATCCGTTGCGTAGTTTTAAAGATCTAAACATACATAGGGACAGACAGCGGGAAGCGACTTTGTTTTATATTAGGTAGTGATATTAATTAAAATTCTAAAAATGAACATGCAGCAATAATAATAAACAAACATGATTACTAAAAACAATAATAATAAATAGCATTTTACTTCCATTAAAGAGAAAATTATTATAGTTCGTCTATTGAGTAACTACAAGTTCTTATCTAACAGAAGTGCTTTGAGCTTAAAAGAGAGTGAAAAAATTTACGATACACTAGTATCGCAAAATTTTCAAATCCACTAGCAGTCTATTAAATTTTTACACACAGCTTGGTAATGAGGGTTATGCTTGACGATATTCAGATTTGGTACAACTTTATTTTTAAAGTCTTTTTACTGTATCATAATCAAAGAACAAATCAAATTAAGCCGAAATAAAACTATGATTAAATGAATGAACAGACAATTCTTTGTAACAGCAATTTGTGGAACTTTTCCAAGCAATATTGTTACGTTAGTAGGTATATAAATAAACTAGAAATTAAATGCAGCGGCTATTTCTGAAGTTCACGCCGATTGCTTGCGTTTTGGTAACATTCCAATTTCTTGGTGCACCCGAGCCTGAAGAGACCTGTTGTCCTAGGTAAGTAGAGTGACGCGTTAAGGACTTTAAACGAAGCATTCTATTCTTCACATGGACTTACATGGCTGCTTAACCTGAGACGGCTGCTTAAACCGTCAAGCTATGTTTCTAGATTATGTTTATAACTGGCGAAATGTGGGTGTACTATTGGGTACACCTGTGCCTAAACTTTCGGAGATTACAGGCGTAATGTAATGTTAATATAATGTAATGTAGCCGTTTAGCTTATATAATACTAGCGACCCGCCCCGGCTTCGTACGGGTGCAATGTAGATACTAATGTTTTCTCTACTATAATATGCATGTACATATTTATTATACATATGAACCTTCCTCTTGAATAACTCTATCTACTAAAAGAAACTGCATCAAAATCCGTTGCGTAGTTTTAAAGATCTAAGCATACATAGGACACAGCGGGAAGCGACTTTGTTTTGTACTATGAAGTGATTGAGTTTTTACATAATTATACTTTATTAATATTTTTAACCAGTTTTAATTGCAATGCCTTAACAGGCAACTAAGATCTAAGAACCTACCTATTTTAAACATCTTCTAATTTCTGTACGATTAGTTTGCAATAAAGAATTAGAATTTGAGGTAAATAGAAATATAAAAAAAAAACGATATCTATGGGTTAGACTGAAAGCTGACCCCAACATAATAAATTGGGAATGGCGGACAATGAAATGGTTTTCTCTTTTAATTCACGCCAAATGTAAGAACGAATATCACAGTTACCTATAGTCGCATTATATGAGATTATTCTTTTTTTGATAAAAATCGTCTCCGCCTAGAACTTACAGCAACTTATTAGCAGTGGTTTTCTTTTCTTAATTAACATAGTTCTTTTTAATCCTGCACTAGTCGGCAGCGGCACTGCCTCGGGCTTTCAATATTATTTCTGAGAAAGTTTTTTTAATTTTATTAGTAGTTTAAATTTGTCACGATGGTTTCATTGTTTCTTAAATATTAAAGAAAGATATCGATGCTATGTTAACTCAGGTTGTAGGGATTTTCAGCATTTGGCTACAACAACACATATTCATAAAAGATTTTAAGAATTTTGAGTAAGCATAGCATCTGTTGATATTTTGGTTTTAGATATTCTAATAAATGTACCCTCGAATCGGTAATTAATAACAGTTGTTTTCTTTTTTACAGGTAAGAACAAACCTTTTCGGAAACTTGCTCTACAACCAGCGCGAATACTAAAGGTAATATTTAACATTTACTATATATATATATTTTATTTGATATTGATCACTGATCAACATGATTAACATTGAAATGATGGTAATATATAGTTATGCCATTTTTAACATTTTAAGAAACTTTGATGGTCTGTATCTCTGTTAATATTGGGCCTGAAAACCTGGTTCACCAACAAACTTTCAGGAAATTTAACGCTCTTCAACATTGTCGTCTTGTGTGGTACACAACATGTGTTTAGTTTAAGAGATATAAACGAAAACCTGAAAAAAGTCAGCAAAAAAACTTTATTGCAAAAAAATAACCGACTTCCAAAAAAAAAAACACAAAAAAAATGAAAATAACTTTACTTTCGGAAGTCAGTCACTATTGTTTGTTTCATTGACTTTGTTGCGACCGACTTCCGAAAGTAAAGTTATTTTCCATTTTTTGTTTGTTTTTTGGAAGTCGGTTTTTTTTTGCTAAAAAGTTTTTATTCTACCCTTTTTAGTTATCGTATCACAGACAAAGCCTTGTCAAGTATCAATTTCTTTTATTTGGATAACATATTTTTACCAGTTATTTTGATTTAAAAACCAAACTACTGAAACGATTTCGATAAAATTTCTATGGGACCAATCGGATAAACTATATTCTTTCAGATAAAACAAGAATTTTTCAAATCGGTTCATAAATGACGAAGATATGAGGTAGCAACACACAAAATAAAAACTTTTTTGCAAAAAAAAACCGACTTCCAAAAAAACACTAAAAAAAAGTGGAAAATAACTTTACTTTCGGAAGTCGGTGACTATTGTTTGTTTCATTGACTTTTTTGCCACCGACTTCCGAAAGTAAAGTTATTTTCCACTTTTTTTTAGTGTTTTTTTGGAAGTCGGTTTTTTTTTGCAAAAAAGTTTTTATTTTACCCTTTTTAGTTATCGTATCACACACAAATCCTTGTCAAGTATCAATTTCGCAATTTCTTTTACTTGGATGACATTTTTTCCAGCTATTTTGATTTCAAAACCAAACTGCTGAACCGATTTTGATGAAATTTCTATGGGACCAATCGGGAAGTAGATCCATTCAGATAAAAGAAGAATTTTTCAAATCGGTTCATAAATGACGGAGATATGAGGTAACAAACACAAAAAAAAAAAAAAAAAAACAAAAAAAAAAAAAACATACAACCGAATTGAGAACCTCCTCCTTTTTTTGAAGTCGGTTAAAAATACAACCGAATTGAGAACCTCATCCTTTTATTGAGGTCGGTTAAAAATATGGTTTTTGTCTCCTCCCTAAGTTAGCACGGGGTCCTCGAGATTGAAATCTTAGGATAGTCTGCCTAGTGTACCCCCAAACAACCTGTTAAAGTTCCATTAAGTTCGGAATACTTTCCAGCTACCTCACTTTTTTCCAACATATCGACTGGGTTACAACTGACAGATATTGGTTCTGTCACGTAAAAAGAACGCTGACCGCTCAGGTACACATTTTCGTGTTTTTTAAATCCAGCCTATTCCAAAATACTAAGTAGCTAGTAAAAAGTAGGTACCTATTATGATTTTACAATAAAACAATTACTAATATTAGTAAACAATAGCCTAGTACTTTTGTACGCGACTGTATAACATGCGCAGACATGTTCACATGTCTGCGCTGTTGCTCGGCGGAGGGGCCAACTATTTACCTGAAGGGACCTATACTCATTTGTTTTAAAAGTAAATCGCGATACCGTTCGAATTTCGAAGTGATGTACGAAGCAGTAACAGTAACCCTCAAAAAGCTTTCCGAAATTATAATATTAATATATATATTTTTTTTTCAAATAATATTTTGTGATATCTTAGAAATTGGCCAGGCTAGAACTTGTTCGGAATATTTCTTAGACCAAATGCATTGTAATTTACATAAGCAAAGTTTAAATATAACAATGGCATTCCGTGTATAATAGTTGTATAAATTCTAATTGACTTTGACAGAACGCTGGCAGACATTAGATTAATGGCGAATGCGGCAAAATAGCAAGAATTGTTGGTTTGTTTCACGGTTTTAAAGTATTTCAGGCAGAAACAAATGGGTTAGTGAGACGAGGAAATAAAGATGTATGTTTTTTTTTTTAACTTTCGTTTGTACATTTTTTCGAGGAAGACAGAATTTGGTACGGAAATAATCAATCATGAAAGACTTTGTTGGGTTTAGAGGTAAGAATCTGTAGGGTCTTTGACCTGTGGCCCTATCATGACGTCTTAACGCAGAAATACTTTAGTTCTATTTCTCCATTCTGAAAGAGCCATCTCTAGACATCTGTATAGCGCCATCTTCCCACACTGGAATGGATACGGTTGCAATATCCAGAAAAATAAGAAAAATCCATCGTAAAGTGTAACCGTTTGTTTTTTTGTAAAGTATGTTAAAAATGGAAACATTAGTTTGTTAGATCATTCCAGAACAAAAAAAAAAGAATTACATAGTCAATGTTATGTGTGTTTTGGCAACGAATACCGTCTTTTACCCATTTTTACGTGCCCATGAATACATATAGAAGTTTGCATATGGTTAAATGTAATGTTAAACGACTCTCAAGATCACCACATTTTTAAATTGTTATAACTTTTATTTGGCCTATTTTGTTCCATTTTTTTTTTGTTCCATTGCTGAACAAAGGCGTTTCCCATCCCGTTCCTCTTGGTGTTTTACCTTCTCTGGCCAATCAGTCAGAAATGAGCCCAAATCGTCACGCTACCTTTTCATGAGCCTGCCTCAGTGCCGACGACCGTCTTCAATATTTTTTTTATAATTTACAACAAAAAAAAAACATACAAAAAAAAATAACCGACATCCAAAAAAAACACAAAAAAAGTGGAAAATAACATTACTTTTGGAAGTTGGTGACTATGGTTTGTTTCATTGACTTTTTTGGCACCGACCGTTTTTTTTTAGAAGTCGGTTATTTTTTTTTTTGCAAAAACGTTTTTATTTTACCCTTTTTAGTTATCGCATCACACACAAATCCTTGTCATGTATCAATTTCGCAATTTCTTTTACTTGGATGACATATTTTTTCCAGCTATTTTGATTTTAAAACCAAACTGCTGAACCGATTTTGATGAAATTTCTATAGGACCAATCGGAAAGCAGATCCATTCAGATAAACGAAGAATTTTTCAAATCGGTTCATAAATGACGAAGATATGAGGTAACAAACACAAAAAAAAATACATCCCAATTGAGAACCTCCTCCTTTTTTAGAAGTCGGTTACTCCTAAGAACGAGTCTCCAAATAACCGCTCTCACAAGTATCCCCCTGTTATTTTCTCAAAACCAATAACACGTTGCTCACAAACTCGAACTCAAACAGACAAAACTACATCAAACAGCTTCCCCCTCACCCCCCACAATGGCGAGAAATAACTTTTTGCTCAAACACATAACAAATAAATGTTATATTATAACTTTCTTTGCGGCAAACTCAATTGGGTGTAAAATACTACGCCTTTGAACTCTCCGTTGACTGTAAAAACCTTGTACTTATAAGTTTTTTTTTATATCTTTCTGGAGTAAGAGGAAATATCTGTTTTTTATAGAAAGCAGGGAAGGAAATGCAAATGAACAGTTAAACTTGGTGATTTTGTACGAAATTTAGTGGTAGAAGGTCTCAGCTTTCGGCTCGTATGACAGACTGTTTTTGAATCTAAATCGCCCTTCTTGAAGATGCTGAAATGATTATTATTGCATTCGTGTCAGGATAATCTTCGAATATTTATAAACAAGATGTAAAATGACTCTTCAAGAAGTCGTCAACCAAGTATTCTGTACATCAAAGTAAGTAACCTTACACAAAAATTATTGCTGGAGACTAAATCTTTTTTGGAGTGAATAATCACGTTATACGGTAAAGCTTCATGTAACGCACTCAAAACATTGTGCTGATGGATGCATTGAATAGTACGGGGTCATAGAGCTATATAAAGTTAAAACTTAAAAAAAAAAAAAAACTTGTTAAAAAGTTGGAACTTTGACCGCAAGTAGAAGAATCCCAATTATGGTCCAGAACAAAAAAAAAATATCGCAATGACGTGTAAGAAAAAGTGCCTTTCGGCTTTGTTAACCTTTTACACCCATTATATTATATATTGAAAACTTAACATCGCCCTTTTCCCCGTACGGACAGGCAGAAGTGTACCTCATCACGCAAAATAATCTCACAATATTTTCTTTCAGCATCAGTCAATCTTACGCCTAAGATAAACTTCAAACGCAATTAACAAAAAACACATTCCAGGTTCTTGACCCGTCCGACCCGGCTTAAGAAGCAGACCTACCAAGAGTTCCCTCCATGAGTAAACAACATAATTTACAACTACCACACAAATCAGTATCAAAACAGACTAGAAACTCCTTGACACAGATATTCCAACCTATTTCCCGTAAACATTAGTTTATATGGGGTATCTGTAGGGTTACCATTTCAAAATTTTAAAAGTCCTCACGAAAAAGCCGGATTTTGGAAAAAAGTCCGGATATAACTAAACATAACATCACGCCTGTAATTCCCGAAGGTGTAGGCAGAGATTTACCTGATAGTACACCTACATTTCGCCAGTTATGTTTAAGTCCCATGTAATAGGGGGCAAGCCTATTGCCATCAACTGGGTACAAATCCAGACTCCGTGGCTGCTACTGAGAAATTCCTGATGGAAAAGCCCAATAACAATTTGCCCGACCCGAGAATGGAACCCAGGACCTCATGCTCAGCTGTCGTGATTGTGACCAACGAGGCAAGTCCGGATATTTTTACTTTAAATCTTTATTTTTTCGGTAGCCATAATTTTTTTTCTATTAAAAATTCTCATAAGTTCAAAGATCGAGACAAATAAGAACGCCGAAAATATAATAGATGCTCAGACTTTTCTTACAATTATCGTTTGTCCAGAATTTTTTTTAAGTGCCAATAAGCTGACATTCCCGGATAAATCCGTACGGATGGTAGCCCTAGGTACATATATGTGAACACGCGTGCGGTGTGCAATCAGACAGACGTCCGGTTTTGCCACAGGTATACGGGATATCATCGAACCTACATCTGTGAGGGAAAGTTGGCTGGAACATTTGTAGATTAAAATATTAAATAGAAAACAAAACAAGGTGTGGGTGAACATCAATGTGATAGGTATAACTTTAAGGGAGCTCGTGGCTAAATAAAAACAGCCGCTCGGGTCGATTGTCAGGTGAACCCGCGCTTGCCTGGGTTGATCCGTGGATTTGTGACCACATGGTTACCGAGTTTCCTACGTGCCTCGGAAAGCAGGTTAAGCCGTTGGTCTCGGATGTCAATTGTAGATCTTTGACAGTCGTTACAGGTAGTGGCCCGAAAGTCTGACAACCAGTCTTACAAAGGGGTATCGTATTACCCAGTGCTAACTGGGTTGTGGGTTGTGGAGGTCAGATAGGCAGTCGCTCCATGTAAAATACTGGTATTGGGCTGCATCCGGTTAGACTGAAAGCCGACCCCAACATAGTTGGGAAAAGGCTAGGTAGACGA
The DNA here is from genome assembly GCA_964057025.1 of Standfussiana lucernea. Classification (NCBI taxonomy): domain Eukaryota; kingdom Metazoa; phylum Arthropoda; class Insecta; order Lepidoptera; family Noctuidae; genus Standfussiana; species Standfussiana lucernea. The sequence continues at coordinate 13,809,484 of OZ059798.1, read as the reverse complement.
GGTATAACTTTTTAAAGTTAATCTCCCTTGTTTATACAAAGGAGTGGGTTAGTCCCTGAGTACCCCGATCCCTGAGGCACCCGTCCCGGAGAACCCCGAATTTCTGGGGTCATAAAATGCAAATGCTTTTCATTCAGTCATTTGTTTTAAGTTTCCCGTCATAGAAAGCAAGGACTGCGATGAATTCTGGGACAAGCTTATGAGTGTTTGCAGCGTTTACGTGTTTGTGGAGGGTCACAGAAAATTTACTTGGCCACCTTTTCTGACCCCTGTCTTAAGTGATGAAGATATCCTTCTTCATTTAGGCACCCTCTTCTGTTGAGGTTTATCAATTAATCTTGCTTCAACAACGTTTAATATTCTCTTCACGAATCAAGAGTTACAAAGCCTAAATAAAACATTGATTGTATTTGTATAACTGAATGACTTTACCTTAATTATTTTTAATGTTTTGTATAGTATTAGCAGTACATCACTGACTACCCTCCGTTTATATTTTATGTTCGTACAGTCCATCCAAAGGTTGTCTGGAAGATATCGCTATCAGCGCTAAGACTGCCATTGTAACCATAAAATGCAGTTGTTTTTCAATTTTGGTGTACAAAAAAGTATATTCTATTCTACTGAAGAAGGAATGTAAGGAAGTTACACATGAAAATTACAGAAAAAACAAAAGAGAATTACAACCCTTTCAATAAAACCTTAACAAAATCCGTAAAGACAGTATCATTCAAAATTAAATCTACGAAGACCCCAACGCATTATATTATAATGAAATAAAAATGATGGCATTTTGATGAATAGTTTTTTGGGGGTCCTAAAATACTTTGCATAACGAGGAGGATCAAGGTTGGAAACCCTTCAGTGAACATAAGGGGTAAGGGTTACCCGGCATAAAATATTTCAGCAAAAATTGGGATCCCTTCGGGTTTAATTTGGAAATAAAAATAGATTTGGGATGATGGTTCTATAATTATTTTAATGAAATAATTACCTTTTGGAACAAGTTCGGTTAGAAATACTGTTATTTTTTACATGAACGTTGTATGACATACCAGAGACCTGGTTTTGCGTTTTTGCACGATTTTTTCGACGTGATATACGACGAGTTTTCTTTATCAACACGCGGTGACACGAACAGTGGAAGAGCTCGTGCCTCAATAATAACAGCCGCTCCGGTCGATCCTCAGGTGAAGCCGCGCATGCCTTGGTTGTTCCGTGGAAGAGTGATCACCCATTACATACCGAGTTTCCTCCGTGCCTCAAGGAGCACGTAAGCTACGAGCTTCCTAGACTTGAGTTTACTATAGAATATTGATATTTTTTAAAACAAAAATCTCTTTAGTGTTTCTGCTGATTTAAATTTTTATTCGATTATTATTATACAACTAGCGCGCGGTGAAAGCGCGCACACAACTGCGCGTCATCGCGCGATAACTTGCATCTAGAGACTTTTTCTCTGAGCGCGCTGTTTGGCGCTCGCTGACGCACGTTAACGCGCGCGCATGTGATTGGTTGTTATGTAAATATTAGGATGTCTAAACGTGAAATTTGAAAACGCGCGTCAAAATTTTGCCATATGAACATAGCCTCAATTGAGCAACCCTGCTGTAGAACATATATTTTTTTAAACAATCGCGGTAATTAAACTGCAAAATAACATTACGGATACAATTCCACGACGTCCTTTCAAACTGACATCGTTAGTGTTTTGCAATGAAGAAAAAAAAACCAAGCAGCGATCGACAATCCATTAGCAATGTCGAATTGCAACAGCCTGAAACATTAGCGCCTCGGATCCAACTACAAATGGTCTTGTAAAAACTATTACCTTTAGAGCCATTAACTTTTTTCTGCGTTTCGTATTGACTTAAAGATAGCATTAAGGATTCATTTCGTTTCAAATCGGTACAATCCTCCTACCGTCTTGTTTTAATGAGTTTCTTTATTTAAGGAATTTGAACCTTTTCAGGAATTGTTACAGTATAATTTCGCTCGAGTCGTATAAGAACATTAAGGTGATAAGTATGTATTGATTTTATCTTTAGTAATAGAAAGTCGTGAGACGATGTTATCTGTGATTATCCTGATTTCCGTGGGCTGGTTTATATTTTGTTAGCGCGTGATTTGTTGTGACATTTTTGTTCTTTTTTTTGTTGAAAGCAGAGGTGAAAGTTCTATAAATAACATGATAATTATTTCGGCTTCTCTTCCGGAATATACCTGTAGAGATTTCTAGGCATTTCAAGTACAATTAAATCGTAAATAAGTAAGTTATTCGTGGAGTTTGAATATTATTCCCATTTAGGAAAAAAAAAAACAAATAATTATTTCGTGACACATAGTTAAAAGTAAGTTCATGGTGTTATCATTAAAGTGATGTCTCACTATGTGCTGCCTAGCAAGGTGTACAAATAATGTTTTCCATTCGTGATTCCAGAAATCAACAAATATGACATCCATTTTAATAATGACTTGACGTAAAGGCCATTGCTTGTTTTTGACAGAAAAATAAGTAATTAAGTTGTTATACTCGTGCCTAGATTTACAAAGCTCGCATCTTCTTTTCAACAATATAACATCAAGCCTGTCATTTCCGAAGGGTTAGGCAGATGTGCACCTAATAGTACACGCATTTAGCCAGTTATGTTTAAGTGCCATGTAATAGGGGCCGAGCCTATTGACTGCCGTGACTGCTACTGAGAAATTCATGATGGAAAAACCCACATAACATTTTGTCCGACCTGGGTATCAAATCGACGACCTCATGCTCAGCAGTCGTGCTTGCGACCACTGGACCAAGTTGACTGCAGACTGCAGTTTTTTAGAAATTATCACATTTTTACAGAAAAGACAAGATAGACGATGTAACCTTAAATCTTCGTTACATTATTGGTGTCCGCTTAGTTCTATCCTAAGATGTTTCTGGATCATCAACCCATTGTATTATCCTACATTTTCAAATACAATTTTATTTTGGTTTAGGTTCTATCCGGGGCCTGTCATTAGGACAAAATGGCCGGTCATCAAGGACGATAAAATGTGAGTACCGAGGCATCGATTTGTCTGTCAGACATTCACCCTAAAACTATTCGAGCGAGATATGACGTATTGGATAATTCAAACTGTTTGTAGATTGTGACGTGGTTTGAATATTTATTATCTATGAGAGTGGCTACATACATACATTTCGAGGATGGGTCAGGCAAGTTGGGTCAGAATCGTCACATAGTGAGTGCTTGAAGACGGTCGTCGACACCGACGTAGGCCCAAGTAACGCTGGCGTGACGATTTGGACTCGTTCCTGACTGATTGACCAGAGTAGGCAAAGCCCAGGGATAGTTGGAAAGGAATGGGGAGGCCCTTGCCCAACAGTGGGACAGAACACCCTAATAAAAAATGAGATTGGTTTGCCGAAGGGCGATGGAGCGGAGCGTATTTGGTATTAAGCTCAGCGACAGAATTCGCAATACCACAATACGCTCAAAAAACTGGAATCGCGGATGTGGGTAACAAGACTGCTGGGTTGAATTGGAATTCTGGGCCATGATTGTAGAACTGCCATGAATGTATCAAGAGAGGCCAGAGTCGTAACGCAGTGGGTGCCAGAAGGCGGACGTCGTCGCCGAGGGAGGCTGGCGCGTTAGAGGCGTTTGTGAGAGATTGGCTGGAGAAATCCGCATGGAGAGAAGAGTGGGAGGCTATGGGGGGGCTTTGCCCAGCAGTGGGACAGTATAGACTAAGGAAAAAAAATAAGAGCGGTATCCTAGTTGTTACTACTTTAAATATTTAAGGTTAACTATTAAACTTAATTTTAAGTAATAATAATTATGTCACCTTTTGCTGCATAAAACATACCCAATTGCAACCTAAATGGAAGGAGTCGCTGGCCCCTGGAATACGGGTATTCTAACCTAGCTCTGGAGCCAGGGTCTCACATTTTTCTATAACCTGTTTTTATGGCAATAAAGAAATTAATTGACTACTACTTTTCATGAAATAGACATTGAATGGCATTTAATTAACAAAGAGGGGGAAAAGGGGGGGGTGTATTGATGCTTTTAATGATTATAACTACATACGTCGCGAATCATATTTTGTTTAACATACAGCCTGACACAGATCTGAAAATTACAAAAAACCTAAGAAAATCTGCATTTTGCGGGCAACCCTGGCGTTTCCCTTATGGTGGCAATGTTCATGTCAGCTTTCGGTTTTTGAATCTATACATATAATAAATTTGTAACAGGCCGATGTCTGCACATTGAAGATATTGAAACAAAAAATAAATGTAGAGAGTCTTTATTAAAGCAACAGAAGCCAAAACAACAGTTTTTAGAATTTTTTCTGTTTGTCTGTCCGTCTGTCTGTCTTTCTGTCTGTATGTTTGTACGTGCATCACGCAAAAACCACTGCATGGTTTTGAACACAGTTTTCACCGTACTACTGCTAGATGTCTAACTTAAAATATAGGCTACTTTTTATCACAGGAAATGATCTAGATTGCATCACGCACAGTCGCGGGCAAACGCTAGAACTAAATAAAATACATAGTTGACATGACGTAACAAAATCTAAAATATTTTCTTCCTCGGTAACATTATTTTTCAAAAAAACATCACATCAATAAAAACAAACGAAAAGCGCCCCTTTCTTTTACAGAACATTAAAAATTCTGGCGGAACGAATTCAGAAATGTATTTAATACGCAATTTTCTGGGGTGGAAGGGTTGCTTAACATTTTTGTCAGTCTATTTCCTGTTAAGACGCCCCTCGGACTGCCTGATGAAGTTACAAATGAGTTAGGGTCCTGAGAGGTTACAAATTGTTTTTGGCAGCTTTTTGACCACCAGAGGGCGGAGAAAAGAATTTCGAGATAAATGTGTGGAGTGACAAGAATGGATAAAGTAAGGAAAGCGTATATTAGAGGAAGTTTGAAAGTGGCGCCTGTTACAGAAAAATTGAAAGAAAGTCGTTTGTCTTGGTATGGACATGTAATGAGGAGGGATGAAACGCATGTGACTAAAAGAATGATGCTTATGAATGTTGATGGAGAGGAAGAGGAAAGCCAAAGGAAATAGTCATGGACTGTGTGAGGAATTATATGAAAGAGAAAGGAGTAAACTTTCGCGAAGGATCGGTCGGCATATAAATAGTCGTCGTGTTTGCGGGAGGAGTCAGTCTGATTTTGACGAGACAACGAAGCGAAACGAAGTGAACTAGTGCGATATCTAAGTGAATAGTGATCAGTGGTGAATTTATGTTTTGTGTTACATAAAGATGTTTAATTGGTAGTGTTTTAATTTATTCCATACCTAGCTCGTAACAATACTATGTTGATATGTCGACCTTCGATACTCAAATCAGAAATGTAAGGTCATTAAGTTCATCCAACTATTATTGACCAAAGGTTGAGTCGTTGACTGGTGATTGAGAGGTCGTGAGTTCAAACCTGGCGTGATTTCATTGTTCTTAGAATAATTATGTATTGTTTGTGAAAGTCAATTTTGATTTGTTTAGAGAGACATAAAATTGTATGTTTATTATATTAGCTATCTGATTAATTTAAAGATACGACTTTTCTAGAATTAGGTATCTACGAGTTATGTAGAAAATAAGAAAATAATATATTCCTTTTAGACATCTTTTATAAGATTTTATCGTCTTTTGGTAGACTTATCGTATCTCGGACATATACAGTGTTGTTGTTATGTTATACAATCATTCATTTTATATATATTATGCATGACGGTCGGTTTCTACACTAGGTATGTGTCACAGATTCGATTCCAGCTCGAAACAAGTATTTGTATAGATAGCTAAAACACAGCGGAGATCGTGACTAAATAATAACAGCCGCTCGGGTCGATCTTCAGGTTAAGCCGCGCTTGCCTAGGTTGGTCCGTGGATGGGTGACCGCCCATTACATAACGAGTTTCCTCCGTGTTGGTCCCGGCTGTCATTACAAGTATTCACTAGCTTGGTTCTCTGACAACCAGTCTCACCAAGGGTATCGTGTTACACAGTGCTAATTGGGTTGTGGAGGTCAGATAGGCAGTCGCTCCATGTAATATGCCGCTCCATGTATTCAGCTGCATCGGGTTAGACTGGAAGCCGACCCCAACATAATTAGAAAAACGCTAGACAGTTGAGCTAGCTAAAACACACTGAGGAATCGAAAGAATACTAACTTACTTGTTGGACACAAGCTAGCACTTACTATAGCTTGTGTCCAAGATACAGAAACCATCTGGTTTCCAACTTTTATTAAAAAAATATAGAAACAGAGCATGTCATCAGCATCATTCTCCTGCCCTTGTCCCAATTAATTTGGGGTCGGCGCAGCATGTCTTCTTCTTCCATACTTCTCTATTACTCGTCATCTCAGCAGTTACCTCCTTTCTAGCCATATCCTTCACACAGTCCACCCATCGTTTCTTTGGTCTTCCTCTACTCTTATACCCAAATTAATATGGAAAAAGAGCTAGTAATTAAAAAAAAAAAACTTGTCAGAAATCAGAACATGAATTTCATTTAAAACTTCTCACACAGCTGTATAAATTCCAGAACTTTCCTTTAAATTCTGGAATAATCTCTCTATTTTCCAGTTTTCTTAAAGTCGTTACTTCCGTTTCCTTTGATTTTTATTCGAGATTTTTCTTTAAAACGAACTTTGTGGAACAAACACGAGCATTACTCAGGAATGTCGCCTCTCGACACCTAATTAGCAAATGTCGTTACGTTAACTAATTTTAACTATATCTTCTACTAGTTATAGTTAGTTTGGTTTGTTACGAAACTTTTGCGTATGCATGACATAACATCACGCCGTGTAATCTCCGAAGGGTTAAGCAGAGGTGTAACTAATAGCACACCCACATTTCGCCAGTTATGTTTAAGTCCCATGTAATAGGGAGCGAGCCTATTGCCATCTACCGAGCACAAATCCAATCTCCGTGGCTGGTACTCAGAAATCCCTGATGGAAAAAAACCCAATAACGCTTTGCCTGACCTGGGAATCGCACAAAGGCACAACTAGACCAACGGGTATTAATACTGCGAAGGAAAACATGGTGAAGAAACTGACATACCCTAGGACAGGGGTGGCGAACCTTTTTGGCTCAACGTGCTATTTTTTCTAAAGAACTGTTTAATAGGGCCATTATAGATATGCCGTAAAATAATTTTGACTTGGTGATTATTGGGAAATTAACGACTCAAAACTCTTTATAAATAACTAACAAAACATACAATTTGCACTGTATAGTAATACATGTTTAATTATGCGTGTAACTCAAATTAAAGTAACATTAGTGTGACTTCTGTGTTGCAGATTAGATGGCAAATAAATTTAATTAGGTTGGAGTCATCTGCCAAACAGTTTCATTCGGTTATAATGTTAATCATATCTGAAAATAATGACTCTCAGGCCATAGGTAGATTAAAATATAGTTAAAATCGGTGGCGTGCACAAAATATTGTGTCGCGTGCCATCAATGGTTCGCCATCCCTGTCCTAGGATGTGTGTGGGCATCCATCAACCCGACTCTAGCAGAGAGGTTTCCTACGTCCCAATATTGGGACCGTTATGCACCGACTTTACATAAATTATGCTCAATGGGTACTTATACTTGTTTAGCCTTAAATTTGTGTCAATGCATAACGACACCCTGTATTCTCTAATCTTCTTCTTAACATAGTTTATAAGAAAGTCGCTTCCCGTTGTCCGTACGCTTAGATCTTTTAAACTGCGCAACGGATTTTAATGCAGTTTTCACCGATAGATAGAATGATTATTATAATAGTAGAGAAAATCCATGAATTTCAAGATTTGTCTTAAAAACTATATTTTTGCACATTGCAAACACTGGCTAAACATTACGAGATACATCAAAATTGTTTACATTAATACAGAATTGTTTACAAATTTATTTATTCATTTATTTATTTGGGATCTCCAATAAAGGATGTACACAGATCATGGAAAATAAAATTATGGACGACAAAGGTATCACGTAGGTGTACTCCTTCACTTACAGGAGACCACAGCATGCATAATAAAATTACATCTAAGCTAACAAGAATAAAATACTAATAAAAGACATTTAAAAGGTTCACAAGAATTAAAATAAGAACAATATTTGGTAATATTTAGAAATTTAAAATAAAATTAATATTTAAAAAAAATCTACAAAAAATCAGCAATGGTATAATATATCTATCTCCTCTGGATAACCCACTATAACAATTTTTATCTTTTATATATTACAAAAAGCTATTATAAACAATATAGTATTATTTCTTTTCCAATTAAATATGTTAGATACATTGTGCATTTAATGTAGGTCAAAATTAATCTTTCTAGCGTATCATTAAAATTAATATCTTAGCAGATATTATAGATTTAAAATACGGAGACAGTTTCGTTCAATGAATCACTCCACATTAGTATCTACATTGCACCCGTGCGAAGCAGGGGCGGGTCGCCAGTCGATAATACGACAGTAAATTAAACTACGTAGATTTCATGACGTTCTTAGTCAGCGTACAAAAATTAATTTGAATATATCCAGTAGTTCAGTCACTGGACAAAATTTTTCATATTCAGAATTTTCTACACGATGTAGATTTATAGGCTAGCACTGACAGGTTAACGACCTCCGCATCGGCGTAAACACTAATCACATTTTGCCAACTCGCTATTTCAAAAACCATTGCCAAATTCGTTCTTTAAAATATTATTTCCAGACGTGAATTAGTGCAAATTGCACCTATGGTTAGTAAATCAATATTTATAAATGGTTTTGTATTTCGTTAACAGTTTTATGCTATTTAGTTTGTTAGAACTTTTTTATTTTTTTATTTCGATGCTAGAATTTTTTTCTATAGTTTCAAAATATTACTGTGAACTAGTATTACCAGTGTTTTCATTTATTGTCGTATTGTCGGCGCCACCCTGTATAATGTATTTTGCCGATCGACACTTACCAAATAAAAGTGAATATCTGACTTTTTACTACTTTACGTTTGTGAGGATGTATGGATGAATGTTTATCACTCTTTCACGCAAAAACTACTGAACGTCTAACGGATGAAATTTGGCATACAGGTAGTGTATAACCTGGATTAACGTATAGGATACTTTTTATCGCAGTAGTACGATTCCCGCACTCGGTCCACACGGGCCAAGCCGCGGACATAAGCAAGTATGTAATAAAAGTTTCGGATCAGGTTTCCTGTCAATAAAATAACTATCGAATCGAATCTGCCGACCAGTATACCTGGGTAGCCGTCGTAGATAACTAGTTACTAATACACCTCTGCCTATATCCTCTGGGAATACAAGCATGATATCATTTTCCACCTACCACTACCACCTCCGGTCAAAACGCAATCTCAACAGTCACTCACGTGTGCACAGCCGTCATCTTTGATCTCGCTTCACGTATCGCTAGAACGCTTACATTCGACCTCGGAGACGCTTGTTTTTATTTTGTATTTCATTTTATTTTTTGTGCGACGGAAACACGGTCTGAAATAGACTTTAAATGTATGTGTTTAGGTTTGTTGTGTAGTTGGAGATGGTGCCATGCGTATTGAAGCGATTTTACGGTCTTTATTTGCAATATGTCGGTATGTTGCATAGAGTGCGTTGAAGAGTTCGTGGCTAAATAATAACAGCCACTCGGGTCGATCTTCTGGTTAAGTCGGGTATTCCCCGAAGGGCTGGGCAGAGGTGTACCTAATAGTATACCCTCATTTCGCTTGTTACGTTTAAGTACGGGGCGAGCCTATTGGCATTAACCGGGCACAAATCCAAGACTCAGTGGCTGCTACTGATTAAGTAATTCCTGATGGAATGTAACCCAATAAAAATTTGCCCGACCCGGGAATCCAACCTGGGACCTGCTCAGTAGTCGCGACGAGGCAGTGCAAAAAATGAGGCTGCTGCAAAATAATAGCTACAATATAAGCTGTGTTGTATAAGATGAATTTGAATAGTGGTTTCACCTGCATGACTTTGTTTTAATATTTTATAATTTTAATACTAAATTTAGTCCTATTCTTTGTTATTACATTATGCTTAGTTTTTGATATTTTGCTTGTAAATGGTTTTTCGTTGATTTCCTCAATATATATTTGTTTTTGTATTGTTAGCTGTAAGCCCCCTAAACATAATAAAATAAATAAATAAAATAAAAATTAAAGCTTTGAGTTTGAATTCAACAGAATATCGTGTCGTGGTTTTAGTGGGTCACAAGCTTAGACGCACATTTTTTCTATTTAGTTGTAATTAATTAGTGAATGTCACGACAATCATTCCGCGCTGACGGGCGGATGTATTCGCGATTTATGTGTAGTGATATTTAGATAACGTAGGGTTTGGTGCCATTTATCGCGATTACTATGTATTGGAACTTTTGTTGGTGCAAGTTTTTATATAGGTAATTGTAATTTGTATGGTTTAAATAATAAATAGTTCTTTCTGTTTATCTGTCTGTCTGCCAAGCGTGAAGATTTGTTTAGGACCAACCGTTTGGGAAAGTGGTCTATATTTATAAATCGACACCTCCGGATTTGTATTTGAAGCAAGGCTCTAAAACTGAGTTTTATTTATTTAAATGTTTTGGAGTGGCAAATGCTTTATTTTTTGCACGGTCTAGGCATAATTTGTTAATACCATATACCATCGGAGCTAAATTTATTAGCAGCAAATCACTAACAAAGTCGTCTCCCGCTGTCTGTCTGTCCCTATGTATGCTTAGATCTTTAAAACTACGCAACGGATTTTGATGCGGTTTTTTTAATAGATAGAGTGATTCAAGAGGAAGGTTTTCATGTATTATATATTTAGTATCAGTATTGCACCCGTGCGAAGCCGGGGCGGGTCGCTAGTACTAACATAATCGACAATAGGTGTTACTATTTGCAGCAAGAGTCGTTCACACTGCGACACACAACCCGACACGGAGCAAAAAACCTACCTCCGCGCGTGATTTTTCCATCACCGTTCAAAACGAAAAATGATGGGTGGTCATATAGTTAATCCATATTATTATGTTTAGCTGATTAACCCAGAAACATCTTGTTATTCCCTGATTTAATACCATAGATTTTTTTAAAAATGGATCCATTATCATATTATTTATTATGCCATAGACAGCAATCCTTTATTTTGTTAACAAGAAAACTATTATGAAACAGGAAACTAAATGTAGTTGTTGACAAGATGTTTAAAATATTATTTTTGTGTCAGAAGTTGTAATAAAAATTGATATATTTAATGGGTTTTATAGAATTAAATATGTTGTTATAAATGTGTGATTTATGAAGGACAGACATTGATTCACTGATGTTATGTGGCTACACGTATACTAATGATTTGGTTGAAGTTACTTTACTTATCAAAACTAACTTCTTCTTTAATCGTATAAATTATACGGCGAAACATTTGGATAATTTTAAAACACAGATCTTAAAAAAGCACACAAGCCAGCATAGAAAGATTAAAAAAGCCATTAGCTTTGTCATCGAATATAGTACCTAGGTTTTGGACTGAAAACATGACGTTGGTATCAAAACTATTCCAGAAAACCGGTTATTAAAAAAAAACAGCTGTTTCTTACAAAAGTGCAATACCTACACTGTCAAAATGTATGGAACGGCTGATTATTTTTTATAACCGACGGAAAATTTAAGTGGGGGGTTCAGAATGATGTACTGAGTATGTGATTTCCGTTTTCGGGTCGGTGTCCCTTCCACCCCGTATAGTTGCTGTCGTTCTGCTGCTGGACAAAGGGTTCCATTCCCCATGATGGATGGAAATCAAGGTTTTTTCGGTTCAGCCGCTAAGCTGAAGTGAGATTGACCTGACCACATCTGCCGTATGCCCAATGAGCTGTGGGAAAAAAGCAGCAACTATGTGAAGCCATGACACAGACAGACGATGTTGGGACGAAACCAACGACCAGTGGTCCTCATTAGTCCTGCATCAAAGAACTGGAATGAACTAATAATTCTTTAAAATAAAGGGTGTAACAGAAGAAGTGCAATGCCTCTTACGACCACCTACGTTGTCCGGTTTGATGGTCTGCATCACCACTTAAGAGGTAGATATTGCAATTATTCTGTAACAACTTATGGATGACGAGTGTCACCGCTTTAAATTACGAATTTGTGTTCCATGCCTCCTATAATATCAAAGACAACCAATCATCGAAACACTTTTATCCATCCACGGAACATTCACGTCTACACACATAACGGCCATACTTATATCATTGCTGACCCAGTAACTCGCTGCCATTGCCGCCAACCCCACTGGCACAGTGCCAGCGAGAGTTTACGCAACAGACAGCGGGTTCGAGTCCGGCTCGTACATTTGGACAGATAATAAAAACTTTACGGGATTTTCCTGAGAGAGTATTGTGATTTTTACGGTGAGACTGATACTTAACTCGGAAACTAGCTAAATGTTATGGTGTTGCTTGGTATTTTGGTAGATTACAGAGACGCCTTGTCCGAAAAGCCTGACAACCAGTCATACGGAGGAAGTCAGATAGGGAGTCGCTCTACGTAAGATATTCAGCTTATTGGTATTCAGCTGCATCTGGTTAGACTGGAAGCCGACCCCAACATAGCTGGGAAAGGCTAGGCAGCTGATGATGACAGAAACTTCCCGGCGGCCGCTGCTAACGGCGGTATTGTCAACACTTTTTAAGCGACTTCAAAAAAAGAAGGAGGTTCTCAATTCGGTTGTATGTTTTTTTTTTGTGTTTTTTACCTCATATCTCCGTCATTTATGAAACGATTTGAAAAATTCTTCTTTTATCTGAATGGATTTACTTCCCGATTGGTCCCATAGAAATTTCATCAAAATCGGTTCAGCAGTTTGGTTTTGAAATCAAAATAACTGGAAAAAATGTCATCCAAGTAAAAGAAATTGCGAAATTGATACTTGATGACAAGCATTTGTGTGTGATACGATAACTAAAAAGGGTAAAATAAAAACTTTTTTGCAAAAAAAAACCGACTTCCAAAAAAAAAAACACAAAAAAAGTGGAAAATAACTTTACTTTCGGAAGTCGGTGGCAAAAAAGTCAATCAAACAAACAATAGTCACCGACTTCCGAAAGAAAAGTTATTTTCCACTTTTTTTGTGTTTTTTTTTTGGAAGTCGGTTTTTTTTGCAAAAAAGTTTTTTTATACGATACAAGCGTGTCACCGTTTACTCACACTACGACAGAAATGACATCTAGGAACCGAGATGGTGGTCTGTGACAAAATTTGTGCGTTCAACACACTCTCGGCTCATGAATCTTCTTAGCAGCGACTTTGTGATCGATTGTAGCGACAAGACCGCCCATTGTGTCATCTTATTTATAAGTTCTACATTGTAATAATTGTGAGTTATATGGTGTACATAATAAAGACTATAATATTCTATTCTTCTTTTATATTCTTCTATTCTATTCTTCTGTTCTATTCTTTCTTTCTATTTGAGTTATTTTCAAAATCGGTTGATACATTTTCATTTGAATCTACATCAGGCAGAAGGCATTTAAGAATATTACAAGATGCAAATGATTTTAATTTTGTTTTTCTTGTGACAGGTATTTTTTGTGGTAAAGAAAAAACTCTTTAAGCAAGCGAAAATTTCACCAAAGGGTAAGATTATTCCGTGAGTTATAAAAAAATTGCAGCGAATTTATAAATTTCAGTAGATTTGACATTATACTATTCGGACCAAACAACAGACGATACAAATAACAACACTAGTGTATAGATTCATGTAAATCATAGGTATTTGAAAGAAATAAAGAAAGAAGCCGTATTAAATTGATTTGCCTTGCACAGGGCAAAACAAAAATATTAAATTACCAATAAAACAAACTTATATAAAAGTAACCATAATAAAAAAATCAAACAATTATTTGTGTTACGTTCCTTCACAGCATGTATTAACTTCTATTAAAGTTTTTCCTCCCATATTTCACAAATTAATACTGGCTAGTGTCTAGACTCTAATTGAGGAATTTCAAATTACTGTAATCGATGACCTTGAAATGAAATGAAATGAATTTATTTGCTAGAGTTGTAGTACATTATAGATGGTCGGGTTTATATACAGAGGCTCAAACAATTCGCTAGATCTAGCATGCAAAATTATAAAATACAGTAATAAATAATTGAAGCTAAAATAATTAAAATGTTATAACTCAAACTCAAACTCAAAGCATTTATTTCAATTTGACCATTACAGGCACTTTTGAATGTCAAAACACAAAAAAATAAACTAAGCTACAGTCCCAGTCACTGGGCATAATAACTTGTGAAAGTACTGTAGTTGCCCATTCGAAAGCGTAGATCCTATGGAGAAGAATGGGCAAGAAACTCCATGGACACTCTTTTAAATCAATAAATGTTTTTACAAAATCTTGGTTACATCATTCATGTCGAGATTATACATACATGTGAGAACGATGTAGAAATACGTGCGAGTAAGAGCGTCCAGAGTAAAAAGATAAAATCAACAATTCAAAAATACAATAATCCATGGCAGCTGTGAGATGACCAGTCCCTACTGACAGCGCCCGTTCACGAACATGACGCATGGATCAGCCATCATTCAACTCAACCATTTTGAAGGGAACTAAACGACCCGACACACGCGCCACCATCAGCGAGACATTTTAGTGAGCATGACATTCTCTCAGCCACCAGGGAAAATGCGAGTCAATAAAAGATGTAAATGGTAGCTTTATCGTACATAATACTCACACATGTGCTATGCAATTATACAACACTAAGAGATTGAATCTATACAATGCAAAGATATGTTTACAATCTTCTGCAGCTTCCACAATAACTTCCCATGGTAACCAATAAGTCCGCCCCTATTATAATAATAAGATGTCAATCATTTGTCAATTAATAATAGAAAATGTCAACGTGACTCTTTAAGATTAAGATACTCATTCATAGAATAAAATGATTTATCAATAAGCCATCTGAATAATGCCGTTTTAAAACGACTGGGTTGGCCTTGTACTTTCAATTTTTTTATTTATATAACATTACCAGTGGCGACACCTGGCGGTTACCAATCAAAGATAATTTTTCTCCCTTGTACTTTTTATTAATGAAAGTTCTTCCACCAACAGTAATAAAATTAAAGTATTTAGATTTTAAGAATGTGGAACTTATTATTTAAAATTGTGTAGGAAGCTGTTTGATTACCTCTTTTACCCATATGCTGGATAGATAACATTTTTAAATTGTAACATAACATAAAATCACGACTGTTATCCCCGAAGGGCTAGGCAGAGGTGTACCTAATAGTACACTCACATTTCGTCAGTTATGTTTAAGTCCCATGTAATAGGAGGTGAGCCTAATTGCCATCAACCGAGCACAAATCCAGACTCCGTGGCTGCTACTAAGAAATTCCTGACGGAAAAACCCCAATAACACTTTGCCCGACCCGGGCATTGAACCCACGACCTCATGCTCAGTAGTCGCGCTTCCGATCACTAGGCCAACGAAGCAGTCAAAAATAAAAATGGATATATTACATTAATAAAATTAATATAATCAGTATCAGTTTTAGTTATTCAAAATCAAAATCAAAATCAAAGCATTTATTTCAAGTAGGCCAATTCCAGGCACTTTTGAATTGTCGAAACAAAGACGGCAATAAAAAATGAAGCTACAGTCCCAGTCACAAGACATAATAACTGTGGAAGTACTGTAGTTGCCCATTCCAAAGCGTAGATCTCTATGGAGAAGAATGGGCAAGAAACTCCATGGACACTCTTTTAAATCATAATGTTATTACAAAAAATCTTGGATACATCATTCTTGTAGAGATGGTACATTATGTGAGAACGATGTAGCAAGACATGCACGTTAAAAGTGTCCACAGTACAAAAAAAAGGCAATTAAAAAAACAAAATAATTAGTTCAAATAAACCGTGGCAACCAAGAGATGATATTTTTCCATGAACCAGAAAAACAGTTAACAGCAATGACAAAACTACACGTCATAAATATTACGTCAAAAAGTAGGTAATTTCCTGAATGCAGTATTTACATAACCCGCAATCTTTAATTAACGAGTAAATAAAACGTCAGTCGTAAACGTAAGTCAACATTAAAAACCTATATAAAATAAAATAATTATATTTTGGATTATAAAAAGCATCGCCACGAAGCAAGCCTAGCTTAAAGAACATTAATAAATGAATACGGCACTTAAAGTATTTAATGATCGTTATACTAGCGTATACTCATTCTTTACCAAGAATAGTTTAAGGGTGGGATACAATAGCGCGGCTTGTATTGATCTTAAACCAAAGATAAAAACATGAAACAAGGTCTAAAGCTTTTGATTTTTATAAGACCATCATCATGTCTCGAGGCGGTCGTGGCTAAATAATAACAGCCGCTCGGGTCAATCTTTATGATGGGTGACCGCCCATTACATACCGAGTTTCCTCCATGCCTCGGAAAGCACGTAAAGCCGTTGGTCCCGGCTCTCAATTGTAGATCTTTGACAGTCGTTACTGGTAGTCAGTGGCCCGAAAGTCTGACAACCAGTCTTACGAAGGGGTATCGTATTACCCAGTGCTAGCTGGGTTGTGGAGGTCATATAGGCAGTCGCTCCATGTAAAATATTGGTATGCAGGTGCATCCGGTTAGACTGGAAGCTGACCCCTACATAGTTGGGAAAAGGCTAGGTAGATAATGATCACTAACATCTTCAGCCTACACACGCCCGTTTTTTACCAACACATAAGTACACGAAGACACTTATCAGGAACAATAAAAGGGGCACAAAAACGTATTACCCACGGCAAGTCTTTGACTAAAGTGACAAATTCGCTTATGTTTTTGAACGGTTTTTGGAGTTTTTCTCGAAAATTTTGAGGTTATGGTCAATAATGCCTAATGACAAAGTTTTAGATATTTTATTATGTACAACTTTAAATCAAACTTTTTTTGATAGGGTGCATAGTTTAGCCGCAATTCGCAAAAAACAAATATCCACCCCTCAAAACGTAAATACTACCCCCCCCCCCCCGTAAGTTTCACTGAGTCGGGTTAATTTTTCCTTTATTACTTACACCATAAGCTACGTTTTTCGACCACTCCCATACTGCTAAGAATTTTTCGTCAATTACAGATTTAAAACGGTTTGGCCCTGATCTGTAGTTTCATACGCCCGTTTGTCAGGTATGTCAAAATCGTATGTCAAAATCGAATCAAAATGTTCGAGATAAATTTTTTTGTATGACAATATTCCTAATGTCCGCTTTATTATATAAGTCTTTCAAATCTCTTTTTGTTTTGACAACAGCTCTTTGCTTGTTGCCATCAACAGATTACTTATAATTTTGGCAGACATTGAACTAGATTTGAGATCAATTCACGACCACTCTCCTCTATCCAACTAACAATCAAAATGAGAAAGTGACAATGTTGAGCAATGAAACTATTCTTTGAAAACTTCTGCGGCTTTCAGACCAGTAAATGTCGGCGTTTTAAAATGCTGATTTCATCAGATGGCGTTTGAACAGATTATTCTAAAAGGAGTCGTTTTATTATTACCTTTTTTCTACTTTTATTCCAATCTTATTGTCCAAAGGTGTGACCAAACTTTGAAATATTGAAATTCCTTATATTCACTTACTTAACTCGACAAATGTCGTATGAACCGACGATGGTAGTACGTAGGAAAAATGTACTCAAAAAGGCAACAAAAATAATCTTTAAAACCGTGAAGCTCTTACGAGGAGAGGGCTGATTATATAAGCAATCGCTTGACGATTTAAATATCCTAGAAAATCTCCTAAACCACCCTTTTTATGACGTACTATAATATACCAGTCATGAATCTATTCTTCTCACCTTCAAAGGTATAAAATTAAATCATTTCCCTCACGTGTACCTCCCAACTTTCTCGGGTTCGCAAACGAATGACAGTCTATTTATTTTCCGTAAAGGCGACCTCTTTTATAACAGAGTACCTACTAAGATGGTCTTTTGACTCTTTATACCTGGAACCGTGTTCTGAAAGAAAATATGAGCATGAAAATCGGTTTTAGAAGTGGATTTGAGATTATAAACTCATGTTTATCATATTAAAATTGGATATGAATGTATTTTTGTTAAAATATTTATTAGTTTATTTTAATTGTATATGTGTATTAGTATCTATATTTATATATATACATTTTCGAAAGCAATTAGTCATTTTTTTTTTGTACCCTCTCACAATTTTGTCCATTTTAACCCAGAGGTTGACTGGTAGAGAATGCCTTGTGGCATTAAGTTCACCTATGTACCACTATTGTACATGAAGTTTAAATAAAGAAATAAATAAATATGGAAAACCGAGTTCTTAATCATAATATAACATCATGCCTATAATCTCCGAAGGGTTAGGCAGAGGTTTACTCATTAGTGCACACAAATCTAGACTCCGTGGCTGCTACTGAGAAGCTCCTGATGAAAAACTCAGGACTTTATGTTCAGCGGTCGCGCTTGCGGACAATAGACAATAGACCAACATGGAAGTCAAAGTTCTTAATCATATTCATAACTGTCTTCCCTAATGTCCACACGATCTTACAATGGCTTAGAGGCAAGGTACCCTTTTCAGCACCTTAAAAAAGGAATGTAAGATACAGGTCAGGTCTCTCAACCAACGTTTCTGAACGAATGTGGAAACTACGGTCAGAAAATGTTCTATCGATGATTTCTACATTCCAGAAACAGGCACTAGTAATTTTGTAAAATCAGTGTCAATTTTCCTTAATTTTTCACCCACTTTTAAAAAGAAGGAGGTTTATAACACAACCACAAATAAGTTCTCCATAAATCTTCACCATTATTTAATCAGATGCAAAAGAGATGGAGTCAAAGATAGCGTGACGGTTGACAGCGGAGAGTGGAAGAAAAAACCATGTTGCGTCGACACCAAGCAACATAGAACAAAGGCAGGAAGTTGATGATGATTTAATCAGATGCAAAATTAAAAACAGAAGAAAAACCAGTAATATTCCCTTTTCAAACTTCCCTATTAAAACCTACAACTATTTTAAAATTCAACAGTGTACTCCTATCTTAGGAACACAATATTATAGTTGGCTTTCCGCCAAGCAGTCTGTTTCTAGGATTGAAAATAAATTATTGACCACTTAATAATACACGATATACATAGTTATTATGAACAGTGGTGGTGATAGGATGACACTGGTATTCGTAATTGTCGAGAAATATGTTGATATATGAAAGAGTGGCCGCATCTGGTTTGAATGGTTCCATTTACATAGCCCGGAAACGGTTGGCATTCTAGCGGGTTATTCGGAATTTTCCGCTGCGATTTTAATTGGAAACTGAAGTGGATTGTTCTTTCTTTATCGTGTGGTTAGTGCCTAACCTGGTGTCAGAGTTTTTACGCCGCCCATGGGCCTCTGACTTGGTTTTACGTGCCGTCGAGAAATATCTCTCAAGCATGCTGGTTTCCTCACGATGTTTTCCTTCACCGATGCAAGTGATAATTATACAATACGCACATGATTCCGAAAAATCCGAGGTGCGTGTTTAGGGTTCGAACTCGGGACCTATGACTTGGTAGTCCAACGGTCACACCACTAGATTATCACTGCTACAGTGGATAGGAAGTGGATTGTTGATTTTTAGTGACTGTAACTGATAAAATGAGCAGATGAACAAAACACCTAGTGTAATTTTTATGCCGTAAAAAAAATAACATTCATTAACTCCACTGAACTGTTTGATATTGTTGGCATTCCCAACATTTTGTTTTAATATTTTATATTCTTGCAACTGCAAATCTAAAGTCATAAGTCGTCATTAAGAGCGTGTACGCCATACGGCATTTCATACAAATTTTCAAGTCCTTATTTTTCGATATGACTGAACCGATTTTAATGAAACTTCATACCCATAAGCAGGATACATAAGTCTAAAAGGTTAGTGAAAAACATTTTCGAAATGTCTTATTTAAAAAAGATAATTGTAAATTTCTGTTTCTATGGAAAATTTAAAATCGGTCTAATTTAACTGTAACACAATTTTGCGAAAAGTAAGGACTTGAAAATTTGTATGAAATGCCGTACGGCGTACACGCTCTTAAAGACTCTTGAATTTTTTCTCTTAAAGGAAAACATGTGTTTCATTCGCCACGAGCCCTCTCCATCAATTCAGCCCCACAACTGCATACCAACTCAAACAGACATCAGTATACGGTAAACTGAGTTATAGGTTGCGATTTTTTTTAATGTTATAAAGACCATCTCAGACACTCATCTGCATAGTCCTCATGTGAGTTTATCAAGATTATGTCTGGACCTTAAAAGAGACTGTGACCTCTGAGTTTGTTTCGGCTGTTTCTTCTCAGAGTAATCAGATACGAAACACCGGCCTCATCTAGTTTTAAAAAAGAAAACGTGTTAAAGTGTTTGTAAAAACCTATTTGCAAAATAAACATTTATCAGTAGATATTGACTACAACTGCAAGAACTCATAACAAAATCATTTTCTGTTTATAATCATAACCAGGAGGAAGCATAGCATTGTTTTAAAACATACTATTGATTTATACATCACCAAATAGTCACTTTACGTGGTTGTTTGTGTGACCTCGTTGTGTTTACAAACTACGAAACAGATCATCATCTACCTAGCCTTTTCCCAACTGTATTGGGGTCGGCTTCCAGTCTAACCGGATACAGCTGAATACCAGCACTTTACATGGGGCGACTGCCTACTGACCTCCACAACCCAGTTAGTGCTGGGAAATACGATACCCCTTAGTAAGACTGGTTGTCAGACTTTCGGGCCACTGACTACCTGTAACGACTGACAAAGATCTACAAATGACAGCCAGGATCAACGGCTTTACGTGCTCTCGGAGGAAACTCGGTATGTAATGGGTGCTCACACATCCACAGCCTAACCTAGGCAAGCGCGGCTTAACCTGAAGATTGATCCGAGCGGCTGTTATTGTTTAGCCACGAGCTCCTCGTAACAGATCGTATTGCGATTTTCACCTTCAGTTGTTGAATTTGTTCCTAGAGATTTATACATTACACATTCATTGTACATTCATATCAAACTCACAAAATAATAATAAATAAATCCCCATGTTCTGTCATCTATTAACATCCATGCGAACCAGGGGTCTGCCGCTAGTAATAAAAATAAAAACGATAATCTTCTCACACGGAACGTAACTACAATAATGACTGAACCAGCAATTACAGTAACTTTACATAATACCGGATTAAAATCACAGCGTAATGTGTTTACGGGAAATTGCAGGGAGCAAGCAGTAACGTAACTGTTAGTCGATACTGAATCAATGAGTAAAAAAATGTAAAAGCATATAGCATGCAGCATGCATGCATGTGTACGTGTGCATGTAGTATGTGTATGCGAGCATATATTTAGTATAGTAGTCTGAATTCCATTGGGTCTAAACAAATTGACGTTCCACCAATAACGGAAAATCACGCTTGGAATCCCCGAAGGCAGAGGTGTACCTAATAGTCAACAACTATTTGCCAGTTATTTTATGGTCCTAAGTAATTGAGGGCGAGCCTATTGCCATCAACCGGGCACAAATCCAGACTCCGTGACTGCTACTGAGAAATTCCTGATGGAACAACCCAATAACACGTTGCCCGAGCTGAGAATCGAACTCACAATCGAACCTCATGCTTAGCAGTCCTGATATTATCTCGTATTAAAAACATATTTCTGTAACTCCGGATTATCGGATTTTTTTTGCAAATAAACAAGATTTTTCCAAGTATATTGACCGACATTTATAAAAAATAATAATAAACGTGTCGGGTAAACAATACCCCTGCTCGACTGTATTCCAATTATAGACTTCGTGGAATATGGTCCAGGTTTGTTTTTAAAATCGTACGCATGTCTGGACTGATGCGAGTTACCGCCCACATACAGCAAGGTTTTATATTACCGTAGAAATATTTATTACTCCTACACTGGTTTGCTTGCAAAACCAATTAAGAGGAAAACTGAGTATTGAATTAAAGGGCAAATTACGTAATGGTGGATTTGCTTTAATGGTAGTTAATGAAACAGTTGTATATCAGGAGTTATTAAAACACTTGTGTGATATTTTTATATATTTAGAATATAAGTGTTTTAATACGTCATTTTGTGGCCGTTTGACAGACTACTTTAGAATAGAATAGAGAAGAAAATTCTTTATTATGTACACCATAAAAATACCATTTACAGTACTTTATTTATTTTATTATTTAACACCAGCCTGTAACTGTCCCACTGCTGGGCAAAGGCCTCTTCTCATACAGAGAAGGCACGAGCATTGATCACCACGCTTGCTCAAGACGAGTCGGCGATTTCAGACTTATATTAATTACAAGTCCAGGTTTCCTCACGATGTTTTCCTTCACCGATGTCTGTGTCTTTGTGATGTGATGGCGAAGTTAATTAAGACCTCGCCTCTCATGCATGAGGTTGTGGGTTCAAATCCGGGCAAGTACCAATGTGACTTTTTCAATTCCTATGTACTTTTCTAAGTTTATCTTGGATTTTATTATTTATTTATGTTTAATATTTGAGTATATAGAAATTTCTGCAATTATGTCAAACACGTATAAAATAATATCGTGTGCCTTTTACTTTAAATTTGCGCACTAGTGCCGAAAACACCACAGACTATGAATACTAGTCCGCGTAAGATTATTACCTCCCACAGCCGTTTACGTTAAAAGGATATGGATAGATTTTGGCAGACAAATAGACCATGACATTGAGGGTTGAATTAAGAAAAGATTTATCACGTATTTTATTCTGAGACTACTTTGCCGCCCACTAGATTGCCACCCAATCACGAAAATAAATCTACCAGAGTCTTTAATACATTCTGAATCGGTACCTATTGGACTGATTATTTTAAAAACAGTATATTTTTTTTGTTTCCTCACTCGTGTGTCACCCACGCCATCCGCTCATGAATGAACAAAATACTAAAATACGTTGTGACATTACGAAACTGAGAAAAACAATAAAATATAACCGACAAACTTAGATATGCGTCATGGTGACTCCACTTGCAAAGGGAATCTGTCAAAGTTCTTTGAAATTACATACATTTTGATATAGATCGGTTTTTCGCCACACGCATTTAATAGTTTGTTTTTTTTTTATATGTTAATGTTTTCAATGTTTCCATGCCAACTGTTCGCATCATTACGGAAAACTTGAAAACTAAGAAAATAAAATTATGTTTTCAATTGTAACTGTTAGAAATATTGCTGAAAGAAATGTGGCGTGCGCGATATGCAATTGCTGTAAAAATTGTTTCAAAATAAATGTAATATTGTAGTTGCATCGTGTTAGTATGCGGTAATGTGGGATTTCTGGCAGAGATTGGGTGAAAAATTATTTACTATTAGGCGTCATGATGGATGACTATGGATTACGATAAGAACCTTGGCTGCAGCTTCTTTACACAAGCTTATGCCCGCGATTTCGCCTGCGTGTAGTTCGGTTATTGTCCCACGGGATAAAAAGTACCCTGTGTTAATCCAGGTTATCTGTATGCCAAGTTTCATCCAAATCCGATCTGTAGTGAAGAGTAACAAACATCCATACATACAAACTTTTGCGTTTATAATAATAGTAATGATATTCTCTATCTGCTAATACAAGAAAGTTTTGGACATTCACCTGTTTGGACGAAATTTTTTTTTTTTTTTGCCGAGTATCATGAGAAGGCATGCGATTGGATAGACCTGAGTCCAAAGGGCTTAGACAACGGACTTCTTCAACAACTTTAGAAGACTTGACTTAAGTTTTTCGGTAGTCCAAGGCACATGTATGTAAGACCATCATAGTTACCTTTGGTAGAATGTCGCTTAGTCTAGACCCTTCAACATGATAATGACAGTAAATAATTCATCATTATCATCATTTAAAGTTTTTATTTAATAAAATATAGAAACATAAAATAATAATACAAATATTTACGTAGATAAAAAAAGAAAAGCATTAAGCGTCAAAAAATTCGTCCACATCGCTGTCAACAGGAATAATAGTGCCCAGAAGGCTGGCAGCATTGTCACGTTGAATGACAATGATTCTTATTATTCTTTTTATTTTAATTATTCAAAACACATTATTTCTTATCATCATTCGACTATTGCAATTTTTCCCCCAATTTCCGATCACAAATTTTTGAGAAGTCAGCAACAATTTTAGTATCACCACAACAGCACTGAAACAACCTACTTTTCCGCACTAGTATGTTTCCTTTCTAATCCACTTTTAACATTTCGTATACCTTACTAATGCAACAACCAGAGCACTACTCTACTGTAATGGCGAAGTACACGAACATTATACACAGTACACGGTTTTGTGTTCGAATACACAAGAGTACACAGATTGTAAACTAATGTGTTGCGAGCGTAAATATATGTATGTGTGTTTGTCTTACAAATTGTGCTCCAGTAGTGAGTGACTTGAAATAATACAAGTCTTGTTAGTTTCTGAGAGCTGTGTTTGTTTGGTTTCCTATTTTTATAGTAGTATAAGGCGAGTGACTGCCTCGTGGCCTAGTGGTCGCAAGCACGACTGCTGAGCATGAGGTCCTGGCATCAATTCCCAGGTCGGGAAAAGTGTTATTGGGTTTTCCATCAGGAATTTCTCAGTAGCAGCCGCGAAGTCTGGATTTGTGCCCGGTTGATGGCAATAGGCTCGTCCCCTATTACATGAGACTTAAACAGAACTGGCGAACTGTATGTGGGTGTGGTGGGTGGGTGTTAGGCACACGTCTGCTGAACCCTTCGGGGATTACAAAGCGTGATGTTATGTTATGTTAAGGGGTGTTATTATTTTGTTTAGGTCGGTATTATTCGGTAAAGTTGAAAAGGATGCTTGGCTTGGCTCGCATTAAGAAGAGCCGATCATGATTCAGCCTGGATTGATGCCAATAGCCTGTTTATTGAATTGAAAGCCGATTATGTATAGTAATTGCTTCGGGTCAGCTTTTTTAATTAAAAAAAAAAAAAAAAAACGGTTAAATTTTTTTTTGTATCTTTTTGTTTAGTTTTCTTTGTTATATTTCCCTTTATAGGATCGGGCGCCCTAGCACGAGCGACGGTGTAAACTTAACGTAAATACTTTGACTTTTTAATCTAAAAATCGTTCGTGCTATCGTATGGCTAGTGAGTGATGTTACGAAAGCTAAAAAAATAAAGACCCTGTGGACTGTTTTTTTTTTGTTCAAACGCTCTCGCAGCCTTTAAACAAAAAGCTGATTTGAGTAAAAATAAAAAAGAGCTCAAGCTATGAATCAGTATTGATAAATTATTTGAAAAATGTCAGATAACTATCAAAGAAAACAATTATCTTGATAATTTCGAATCCTGCTTTATCAAATCACAATGCAAAATGTATTAGTCGTAACGAAGACTGTTCTAGGTATAAATTGATTATGTCAGATCGTCTAATATAATCCAGCCTGAGTCTGTCGCCACCGGAATACATTAAATACTAACAGGCACATGGAATTATCCCATTAATTCCATTAGACGTAAGGTCTGGGAGAAACTGTGAATTAAAATTAATGTACACCACACTGCGCTCCAGGACTCAAATTGCTGACGAAGCTCATAAAACTGCCAAACTAAAATAGGACTGGGCTGGCCATGTCTGCCGGATGCCGGCAAAGCTGTGGGCCCGCATATGCACAAAACTAGAGCCTAGACGGGGTCGTGGCAGACGGAGAAGAAGATGGCAACATCGAGAAAAGTGGAAAAAAGGCGGGGCAGGCCTTTCCTCAGGAGTGGAAAAAAAAACTGCAGTAGAGGAAGCAATAAAACTGTCCATATCTACCTGCTTTTCTGTATTTTTGAGTAGGACGAGTCAGGAGACAATTTGGTA
The DNA here is from genome assembly GCA_964057025.1 of Standfussiana lucernea. Taxonomy (NCBI): domain Eukaryota; kingdom Metazoa; phylum Arthropoda; class Insecta; order Lepidoptera; family Noctuidae; genus Standfussiana; species Standfussiana lucernea. Next base: position 13,783,510 of record OZ059798.1, on the reverse strand, counting down.
GGAACGCAGTTATTTGACGTAGTTTAGACGGATGCCACGATTATTTGTTATAGCTACGCCACTATAGCCACCAGCCACACTATTATTTAGTTATTATCTAGCTGTTTTGCCCTGGGCTGGTCTGAAAGGATCCCATGTAGTGTCGGGATACAAAGTTTCTTATGTCTTAGCTCAGAAAATGATGAACTACCCGTGTGCAGAACGATTTTTAGTTCGAGATTTAACCCGAAATCTGAAAAAAAACACAGCTGTTTTATCGAGTTATATCTACACTGATATTACAAAAGGGTAATAAAGATAGTAAGTTTAAATGTAGGTTATAATCTCTGAAACTACTAATTCGATTTCAATAATTCTTTCACCGGTGGGTAGTTACACTATCAACGTGTACACTCGGTAATAATGTAGCTTTAACGCTTCGTGATGAAACTAGTCTATGTAAAAAGTAACAAATTTTTCTATCAGCAACCCACTCTACATGAAATGAATATTAAACACTGCAGTTTGGACATTTGCAGGCTAGTGTTAACTGTTTATTTAAAGCTATTCAATAAACACACGTAATTCAAATTCATCACGTGTTTGTAGTCCTGGCTACAAACGCTGGAGTGTTTATATTGCATCTTGATGAACACTTCAGGCCAATTGTAGTGGTACCGGGTGAATATAAACATTTGTATTATTGTTTAAAGTTTATTTGGTAATTTTGTTGTTTGGGCTTTTGAAATTGTTTTCTTAATGAGTGTTAGTTATTAGAAGTGACAAAAAGCTTTTCAAAGAATAGCCGAGGAGTCGGAAAAAACACAAGTGGAAATTATGTTTTTTCCTACGCATCCGCTATTCTTCTAATTAAATTCGTTGAGGGACCCAAGACAGTTAAATCGTTTCTCTGGGACTTCGTCGAGCTTCATTATCTCGGCGCTTTTCTGGTGGTCGCTACTGTTGATTCTGGCTTTCAAGAGTTGCAGTGGTTTAGGAGTAGTGTGGCGGGCTTGTCCCAAAAAATATAAAGTTATTCAGTAACAGACATGGCACCCGAATTGCGTCACACACTTTTTTTATTAGAATCCAGAGGATTTCAAAGGAAATTCCTAATTCACTGCTTCATACAAGGTGTAGTTTTGCAACCTGTCAAAATTCAGGAGGCTGTCATATAAACGTAAATAATCAATATAAATTACGGTACGTAGTCAATTATAATAAACGCTGCTTTTTTTAGTTGTTTTAATTTGACACTATTTCAGAATGAAGCCCTTTTCAAAAGAGGCGAATCATCCGTTTATCGAATAAACGTCTGCGTTTGTTTGTGTGTGTGAAAATGCGGTTATAAAAAATTACCTACCCCTTTTATTTTTGATTTGGGTCGAGAATCAGTAGCACAGTTACCTCCTTGAATTTGACGAGGATGCAAAGCAGCACCTTGTATAAGATTTGAAACATTCATCTGCTCGAAATAAGGCGATGAATGTTGTCGAGTTAACAAATTAAAGGGAAATGCCATTGTAAGTGCGTCACGCAATTACCCCACAGAATAAAACCATAGACTCCTCTACTTCAGTCTTTTGTCAAGCGATTTCCTTGACGGTTGTTATTATTGTCAACAAATTACAAACAGTTTACGTGGCGTTTACACTAGATTTACTGATCAAAGACTTGATTACGGACAGGGGGTTAATATGGCCCGACGTGTACATTAACATAAATGATTATTTATGATGTTAATGTCAAGTTTGTGTTCATGTGCTTTGCCACTATATTGTAAAGTTTTTTGTGTTTTTCTCAATGTGTGGGAAAGAAATACTATTGTTGTTTTTACAACTTCGAGGAATGTTTGATTTATCTGTATATCTAAACAAATAAATAAAATTGAAGTGTGTGTTCGTAATTTCAAAATAACAGTTTTTTACTGAATGCATATTATGAAAGTAGTTACGGTACCTACTTATAAGAAAAATACATTTTTTTTTTAAATTTTTGTCTGTCTGTTTGTTCCCGCTAATCTCCGAAACAGCCGGACCGATTTTGACAGAACTTTTATAACGTTTGTTTTATACGTTGTAACTTCTTTGCCCTGAAAAATCAAAACAATCCAATTAGGTAATACGTAGGTACCTACTAAATAGAACTGTTTAGAAATGTTTTATTTCTGCCGAAGTGCCTAATCATAAAAAAAATCAATTAATGTAGTAGATGAACATAAAATTAAACAAAAAATAAAACTCGCTCTAGTGAACCGTTTGATAATTATCAGTTTCCAATACTAATGTTTTATATCAATCAACAATACCTATGATAAAGCGAATTTCTACGAAATAAATATTTATTATTTGCAATTCAATACGCAGAGTAAACTCACGAAGTAAAGTGCTAGTTAAAACAAATATTTAGTTTAGGCGAAGTTTTAAATTGTAAAGTGGCACAGGAGTTTATATTGAACGTGTAAAAATAATAATGAAAATAAGCGTTGAACATTTTTTTAAAGTATCGTTTGAGTCTTTTGAAACTAGGTTTTGGCTGCGGTTTGGCCCGCGTGGGCTTAGATTTTATTCCTCGGGATTTTACTACCGGGATAAGTATCCTATGTCCTACTCACTCAAGATTTTTTTGAAAATAAATATTAAATAATTCTTGTGAAAATTTGTACGCTTATCACTGTTTTGCAAAAACGTGTACTCTTGTTATTTTTTTTTTACTATTTTACCATCTCTTTATGCAAATAAATATTATTCCTATGCATCTTCTTACTCCTAACTTGCCCAAGGTCATGGTTTATCTGTGTGCCAATTTTCATAAAAACCGCCCCAGCCGTGAAAGCGTAACAAGCAAACATCCCTGTTCACTTTCACACATAATATTCTAAAGGATTTTCGAATACCTGCTACAACGTGGCAGAGGTTAAAAACTTTAAAATACATATATAAATACGTCATGTCGTTTTCCCTAAGGGTTTTAAGAGTTGCTGAATGCCACATGCTACCGCTTTACACGTCGTATTTTTACATTCACACTTCTTTTGGGAAAATGCGTACACATACTCGTAATGAGCATCAAATGCGACCCGAAGTAATTTAGCTTTTTTCTGATTACGGACAAGATGCAGGTAAGTTTTCTGCAATAAGTATTGTGTTATGACACAATTTTATGCCTAAAGCAGAATTTTTTTATCAGCAATCCCAAGTTTCGCTTTCGACAAAATTAACAGCACCCTAAAGCAATAATATCTCAATATAAACACAAAAACTAATTTCTAAATCCACACATAAATACAGATCCTCAAATATACCCTGTGCACTTAATTCAGCAAAATTCACGTTAATTATCCGAATTGCGATCTCCTCCCTTCCCTACCCTCCAGGTCCCGACGGCGCGGCGCCATGAATTCGGTAATGGTTGGTTGTGAGCCTTCAAATTGACGGCATGCATGTCATTAATTTGCGTGCAAATTTAAATTGCGAACCATTTGTGTAGTCGAGTGTACTTTGACAAGTTGTCACTTTATTTTCTCTATGGTTTGTGCGCATGTGTTTACGGTGTAGTTTATTGTTTCATCATCTGCCTAGCCTTTTTCCAAACTATGTTGCCTGGCTTACAGTCTAACCGGATGCAGCTGAGTATTTTACATGAAGCGACTGCCTATCTGATCTCCACAACCCAGTAACTGGGTAATACGATACCACTTGGTAAGACTGGATGTGAGACTTTCGGCTTTTGAATATTTTTAATTACTGTCAAAGATCTTCAAATGACAGCAGGGACCAACGGCTTAATGTGCTTTTCGAGGCACGGAGGAAACTCGATATGTAATGATGGTCACCCATCCACGGACCAACCTCGGCAAGCACGGCTTACCCTTGAAGATCCACCCGTGCGGCTGTTATCATTTAGCCACGAACTTGTTTATTTTACAAAAAAATCAAACTATAATTATTTAGTTGGTTGGAAAAATTAGTGTTTCTAAAATCAATTTCATCTGTTTGTGCTGAGACTTAAATATTTTAGTTTAGGGAACAGTAATTTATTGTTTGATAAACAAAATATATTTAAACTGAAACCGGAAACTAAAATATAATGTTATGTTTAAAATGTTACCTCATTTGAGAATCCAGCAGATCTATTTATAGATTCACATTTGAATACATTACAGGCATTAATGAAATCTGTTTTAATGCGGGCCTACATCAGTAAAAATTAAACTAAAACATATTCAAATAAATGATTATAACCGCGGCCACAACGCCCCACTTAAAAAAAAAAGAAAAAATAAATTACACCATTTATCCCATCATCAAGCCCGTTGATAAATTATTAAACAAATGACAGACAAAACAACAATATTGGCGGGCAAAAAAAAAACAATTTCAATAAAAGAAATATTTATTCAGTGTGGCAATAAATTCGTTTGAACAAAAAGGAGGGCAATAATGACATGTACGTCTCGATCTAAATGGGGACCAAAAGATGATATACTCGTACGTCGGCTAATAAAAGCATTAAGAAAAATAGCACTTCTTTTTTCTAGCCGTCAAATCTGTCGCGGGAAACATGCCAAGCGTAGTTCGGGAGCTAGGATGTTAAAAATGTGTTGGATTTAATAAAGCTTTTGAATATGCAGAGATTGAGTTGCTCTTCGTTTTAGTTTCGCTTATGATGTCGCTTTTTTTGAAGGGATATTTATGTCGTCGTGTAGCGTTGCTTGATTTTGTTTTCAATCAAATTTTTCTTCGTAGTTCTTGTACGTGTTGACTGTTTCGGTATACAATAGTTATCATTATAGCAAAAATAAGTAAAATGCAAATACATAATCATGTCTTATTATAAGTATATTATTGTATTGTTTTGACTTTACATGCATTCATATAAAGTCGGAGAGCCGCAATATTATATGTCTGAATTTCAAAATCGGCAAAAAAAACATTCTTCCTACATTTTGCAATTAAAGCTTTAATGTTTCTAAAATTATATTTAAGTTTTAAAAATAGCTTTGACTTATTTGTTTTTATTCTTCTATGTACAATATTTAATTTTATTTTTTAACTAATGTTAGATCTAAAATAAGAATAAAAATATGTACACGTAGGTATCAAAAAAAAATATTACAGGGCATCAAAAATTCGTCCACATTGCTGCCACTAGGAAAAGTGCCCAGAACACTGGCAGCATTGCCACGTTGATTGGCAATGTTAATTCTTTGACCAAAAAACAGCCAGCCCCAATTAAAAAACATGTAATTATTTTCGTTACCGATCCTCTGTAATCTACATTCAAGGAATATTATTTACGTACACTCAGCGACACTTAAACAAGAACCTGAAAGTTGAATATAATTTATTGTATCCACGTATAAAGGACATTTCAGCTCAGTGCACAGCGTTTGTACCTAATCTATTTCTCCATTGACTCTTGCGTAAGCCTCTTATATTAGCATATAAATGTTTTGTCCTAGATTCAGAGCTAATTTCCCGTCTCATTGATCTTACGGTATGGTCTAGCTGAGACTGAGGTTCTATATTTGATCCTTAATCAATAATAAAAGTAATTTGTTTTTTCTTATTACGTGCGACTTGAAAATACTGGCAAGGTGTGGATCTAACCTAACTCTTCAGGAAAAACGTGCAAAATGTTATGATTGTGTTATATGCGCTGTTATATTTATATCTGTTACAAAGGTAATAAAAAACATCGTGAGGAAAACCAATCCGTACTGGGGTTATAGCTCTGTCTTTGTTTGTGGGAACGTTATAAGCCGATTACGCTATTTGTAGGCACCGTTATAACTGTGAGCAGTGATAGTCTCGAATTCGAACCCAAGACACGCACCTCTGATTTTTCGGAATTATGTGCATATTGTAGCTATAATTATCACTTGCTTCGGTGAAGGAAAACATCGTGAGGAAACCAGCATGCCTGAGAGATATTTCTCAACGGCATATAAAAGCCAAGTCAGAGGCCCTTGGGCGGCATAAAAACTCTGACACCAGGTTAGGCACTAACCACACGATAATGAATGAATGTTATAACTTTATAAGCCGTTTTTCCATGGGGGTAAGGCAGCAACTACAGAACACCTCGTGCAACTATCCTTACAAACTCCTTTTGCGCCGTCCACGTTCATAAATCTGGCCTTATACGCTCGCCCTTTACGAATACTACGCAAATAACTAATTTAAAGAACGTCGCTACTAAGGTCAGCGGCACTCCCGTCGTTTCCACTCACATCTGCCTTGTAAATACCGTTCATTAGCCGCCTTTTATTCATCTTCTCAACAGGACCGAATAATCTGTAGCCTATTATGCCCAGCGGGTTAGGCACAGGAGTACCCATAAGTACACCCACATTTCGCCAGTTATGTTTAAGTCCCATGTAATGAGATGAGAGCCTAGTGCTATCAACCGGGCATAATGCAGACTGGCTGCTAGTGAGAAATTCTTGATGAAAAACCCAATAACTCTTTGTCCGACCTGGGACCCGAACTGACTACGTCATGCTCAGCAGTCGCGTTTGCAACCATTGGACCAACGGAGAACAATAACTAATATGAGTTAGTTATGGCTCGTCGCAAGTTCAGTAGGTCACAACGCGTCAACAATTCATGAATAAGGTAACCGTTCGTGTATGCCCAAAATATGCACATAGGCAAGTGTGAATATTTAGTGCGTCCATGCAAATTCCGACACAAAAGTATGACGACCCAACTGCGATGCCGGATAACCTACAGCCTTTTCACAGTTAGTCTGACAGCAGCAACCCGACAAACAACCTTATCTTAATGAGAATAAAGATCTCTGCTATTTGAGTGGCTTGTCAGTGGCAGCAATCGAATAACAACCTTGTGTGAATGATGATAAAGATGGCTTTCATTTCGACAGTCATGCCCAACTAAGTATGAAGTAACAGTAGAGCTCCCTATCATATTGTGTTGAGTTGGCCAGTCGGAGCACTGGGGTTGTATTAAAAGCTGGTGGAATTCTAGGTAGCTTTTGACAGTTTTCCCCTTACAAATAAGTAGATATAGCCTCTTCATGATGAAGACTATAAGACCCTTGGCTTTTGCCTGCGGCTTCGCTCTCGTGTAGGTCAGAAATAATCCTACAGGACCGTAATAGCGGGATAACATGTCCTAACCCAGGTCAAGTGTCTTTAGGTGTTTGAAATTTCATCCAAACCGCTTCAGCCCTGAAGGCGTGAGAAGGTCTGACAAACATACAGGCTGAGTTGCTTTTACACCCTTCTTCGACTTCGAATCGATGACAATCTGAATTAATTGGCAACTAATACGGGGTGGAAGTATTCAGTACATCATTCTAAACCCCTCCACATAGAATTTTTTCATAAAAAAAAAAACAGCTGTTTCCTACAAAACTGCAATACCTACACGGTCAAAATGTATGGAACAGTTTTTTATAACCGATGAAAAATATCAATGTGGGGGGGGTTAAGAATGATGTGTTGAATACATATGGTTACCGTTTTAGCGTCGGTTTCCCTTCCACCCCGTATACAATTAATTATTTATTGTGTAAATTCGGAAAGATATGACTAACTTCAAAAAAGAAGGGGGTTTCGGCGATTATCTTTTGGCTTACTCACTATCGTGTCTCAGAACCGCTGCCAACTATAAAGCGTAAAACAATACATTTCCTCCCAACACCAGACTACAAGAAACAGCAATATATCTAAAATAACCTCCTGAAATTAGCATAGTAACGTTTCGTCCTAGATCACTGTGTAATATATCTGGCGTAACCAGGGTTGCCACCCAAAAATTTTATAAGCCCTGGCAAATAACGGACATTTGCAAAAAAACTGAGCAATTTATAATTTCATCGTTTGTAATGCCTGTTATCCCCGAAAAGTTAGACAGAGGTGTTCTGTTGGTAGTTCCACATTCCGCCAGTTCTGTTCCGAGTCCCATGTAACAGGGAGCGAGCCTTATTGCCATCAACAGACTCCGTGGCTGCTACTGAGTAATTTTTGATGAAAAAACTCAATAACACTTTACCCGACCTGGTAATCGAAACGAGGACAACATACTCAGCAGTAGCGCTTACGACCACTCATTAAAATTGCCTTTTTTTCTTTAAAAAATCAAACTAAGTCGGATAAAGTCTGGACGAGGCGCCAAAATCCGGACATGTCCGGAAAAATCCGGATGAATCGTATCCCTATGTGCAACACAAAGCGTCGGAAATACTGTTCCTCCTTAAATTTTATGACAATCGCAGAGCTAAGGCAATAAAAGCAACGCAGATGCTACTGGTTGTAAATACACAGAGAATCTAGGATGCCAGTTAAATGTGCCGAAATAGGCCAATCTGGTGCCTAACCTGTGTGTCAGAGTTTTTATGCCGCTCATCAATGGGCCTCTGACTTGGCTTTAAATGCCGTCGAGAAATATCTCTCAGGCATGCTGGTTTCCTCACGATGTTTTCCTTCACGAAAGCAAGTGATAATCATACAATACGGACTTGAATGAATCTGAAAAAACATCGGTGCTATGCTTGGCAGTCCGACGTTCACATGACTAGGCTATCACAGCTCACTGGTTATACATATAATCATAGTTTGTGATTCTGGTGGTAAGCGAGTGATGTAGAGCGCTGATTTGACGGTGAGCTTCTAATTTTACTAATGGAAGAACAATACTAGACCTGTTATTACAGAAAAAGGAAAAATACCGAATTAAGCTACCAATTTTGTACCGATCTTATCGAAGTCCGTTTAGTCTAAATTTTCGAGAAAATACACTAGAACCACATTGAGTTTTGGAAAAGTCCAAAAATTTTGACTTAAACAAAAACAAATTTATTTATTTTTTATTAAAAAAATAGATCGAAAAAAATAGAAGTATAGTGTAGGAGTAGCGAGAAAAAATTAACATGCTTCTCAGTTGCTAAAAATCTTATTCAATTAAAAAAAAAACCGTGCTATATTGACTTTTATAATAAGTTTTGTTACAAAACGACTCCTTCAACCTGAAACATAAATCCAGGAAGTAAAGTTTTTTTTTTAATACCAAATATGCTGGCGTCTGGTCGCAACTCGCCTGATATGAAGCGATGGCGAGGCCTACGCTGGAGCACGATTGCTTAGAAGAAACCGATTCACTCGAACTTTGAACACATCTAGATTATAATAAGTAAAGATCCAATCCTATTTTCAATGCGAAATTTGGTTTGCTTTACCAACTTTCTCAGTAAAGTGTTACCTAATGAAAACAGTTCAAAGGTAAGAAACTAGAAACAATTGTCAACAAACTCTACTAGCAGTTTACCGACCAGACGTCAGCAACTATCATGTTGTAAGTTACATACTTCGTTATAGCTTGCTAAGTTAGCAAGACTTCAAAAGTGTTGACTACTTTTAAAAACTGCGTAGGGAAACTTTAAGTTTCACATAAGAAGTTATTAACTGTAGACGTTTTCATTTGTAATCGTCTCATCATCATCATCTGCTTAGCCTTCCTCAAATATGTTGGGGTCGGCTTCCAGTCTAACCCTAGTTTTACATGTAGCGACTGCCTATCTGACCTCCACAACACAGTTAGTACCGGGTAATACCGTACCACTTTGTAAGACTGGTTGTCAGACTTTCGGGCCACTGACAACCTGTAACGACTGTCAAAGATCTACAAATGACAGCCGGGACCAACGGCTTAACGTGCTTTCTAAGGCACGGAAACTCGGTATGAAATGAGTGGGTGGTCATCTGTAATCGCTTATTCTGATAAAATAAACTATTACATACATGACTGAAAAAAATATTTACATTCGTGTAAACTAATTATAATGATATTTATAAATAGTAACCATATTTCGTTCCTCACTAATAAAATATAAATTAAATCAATAAAATGTTCTGAAGCAACTAACCGAACAAGAAAATAAACTAACTGAGAAATTGTATTAAATGTCTAATAAGTTTACTTTTGCTTTTTTTTTCCTTGAATATATTTTATTTATTCCAGTGAAAATGTTATATTTATGTAGTGTTGCCTGTTCACAAAATTAAATGAGGTTATTTCGAATTCCGTAGTAAATTCCCAACTAGAACTGTATCTAATAAAATGCCCAATTTATTCACATGAGACGTTAAACAGTCACCGTTAAAGTTTACGTGTACTTTATTACATTTCTTATCCCTTCGAGAAACACGGTTTTTAGGGTTCCCTACCAAAAGGGTGCTAACGGAGACCTGGTACTAGGGCTCCGTTGTCTGTCTGCCTTTCACGGGGCTGTATCTATAGAGCCGTAATAGATAATTATGTAGATCAATGAAATTTCACAGAGTTTGTACCATTAAGACCGCTATACCAAAAAATAATAAAATAAAGTAAAAAGGCGGACCCCCTTTATTTTTTATACATACAAGTGACGAAGTTTATTTTTCGACGTTTTACTTGTAATGTGGTACGGAACCCTTTATGTGCGAGTCCGACTCAAACTTGACCGGGTTTTAATGTTACGTCTATTGATTATATACAGATTTATACCTTTTTTTTTCATCAACATCATCTAAATACTTTTACGAGCAATAAAAGTAAAATAAAATGAAAATAAACAAAGACAGTCTGGCTCCCGAGCTATTCGAACATTTGTAAAAATAGTGGCGACTCGGACCAAACTCAACATCAGTTTATTGCAAGCCACAGGCGGAAAGCAACCGAGTTTCCCGCCGTGCCAAATTTGAATAGTCGGATTCGGAATTCGAAATTGTAAAGTATTTTTTTTTTCCTATGAAGTGTCAAGACGTGCTTTTTCGCAGAAGGTTTTAAAGATTGTGTTTTTTGTGCAAGGAGGTTCGATTCAAAACTTTTCTTGTGATCTTGCTAGTGTTTTATTAATGATTTAGTGCTAATGTGTTGATTATTAGGAGTGTAAAAAATTGTGCTATAGTTGTGAGGAGCTTTTAGAAGATACTTAATCATATCGAAAGTCTGCTATATTAGGTAAGTTGCTAATGTCTCTTTAAAACTTTCTCTTAGGTATCTATAAAGATAATAAAATACGTAGTATGTAACAAAAGAATCCTTAAGTATTTCAAATCCCCGCATCCAACAATAAGCTATACTAGTTTCAATAACCAAGACCAACCAAGGTTTATAAGACACGCTTTGATTATCTCGTTCCAAGAAATTGTTTATGCAAGCAGCATAAACGAGAAAATACATAATCGTACTGGTTCTGAGACGCCTTTAGTGTTGCTGTCAGGGCAGGGTTTAGAGCTAATAGTCTGCGTTAACCCAGGGTTATGAATATTTAAACGAGTTTTGTTGTAAAATGTTAAAGTTTTCTGTACGTGTTTTAGGATTTCTGGGATGCAAAATGGTGTAACGTGTAGGCGTTGTTTGTGAAGTATTGACTGACAAAATGTTTGAAGACATCGTGCATTTCTTTAGATATTTATTTATACAGATACTTGCTGCACTTACAGTTTGCACCAACGCGTACAGCAATCCAACGGCGTTACATTAACTCAATAATTTTATGCATAGGCGTAGACATAGACTCAGCACGATCTTTTTTCGGCTACATCCCGCTTCACCACTTTCCTGGTTCACCAACTAAATAAAATACTGTCATAAAAGTGCCGTAAAGCCCGATTTACTTACATTGGTTAAGTGTTTCTAATAATTAGATAAGTACATCGGACCTTAATTGTTTTTATAAATTAAACTGGGTGTATGAAGATCAACATACTTACCAGAGGCCATTTTGTCGGTGAGTTTTGTACATCTCTTGTTTGATGAATCGAAAAAGTGACGAAACGGGACGCAGCCCTTCTTTATGAAAGCAAGCCAATCCACGGAACACCACGTGTGAGGGTCCTTATTTTTATTGATTCGTCTACCTAAGTCGCTAGCTTATAAAATTATTTCTTTCACTGTCAACACACTGTCTAGGTAGCTGGGTGTTATGGATAAGATTTATTAATTTAGCTAAAATTAACTGCAAGGAACAATTAAAAAAAAAGGAATTAAAATGGAGACGCAAGTTCGTATTTGTCTAATCATAGTTTTCGCTGTACACGTATCAGTCATAGAAGTTCTTTAACCTTTTGAACACCATTGTCTCACATACGTGACACAAATATGTGTCAAAAATGCGATGCACTATAACACAAAATAAATAATTAAATCATTAATTTTGTGTGTTTTTATTTGCACACCTTATATAGTTAAGCTCTTGTCTCTTTAATAATATTGTCTATCGATAAAGTTTTGGAATTTCTATTCTTTTTGAAGGTATTTTTTTTTGTATGCGGTAAATCGTGGTTTGGCGTGAAGGGCACGCGCGTGCGTTTGTGCTCTGGCGTTGAAAAGGTTCAATCCAACCTAAGGTTGTGTTGAAAAGATCGCTTTTAAGCGATAAGACCGCTCATTGTATCACCCTGTTTATAAGTTCTGTATTGTAAATACCTATAATTTGTACGGTGCACATAATAAAGAGTATTCAAAGAGTAAAGAGTGTACATGGAGTTTCTTGCCCATTCTTATCCATAGAGATCTACACTTTCGAATGGGCAACTACAGTACTTTCACAAGTTATTATGCCCTGTGACTGGGACTGTAGCTTAGTTTTTTTTTTGTGTTTTGACATTCAAAAGTGCCTGTAATGGTCTAATTTAAATAAATGCTTTGAGTTTGAGTTTATTTTATCTATCTATCTAGAAGAGCTTATTTTCATATTATAAGATTTATCTACCTACAAACCGTATTAAAAATTAGATTAAAAAGTAGGTATACGTTTTCCCTTTCAAATCTCAAACGCCACAGGTGTCTCATAAGACTCACCTCACGTTCCCAGAAAATATTATTATATAATGTCTTGAATGATGTTCTTGACATACAAATTATAATAGAATTTCTTAGAAGTTTCACAGCATCCGGCGTTTGAGAAGTTGTGAAGTTTTAATTCTTCGTATATTATTTTGAAAGAGTTTTGTGTTTGACGGCTTCATAGTCTTATGAATATTTTGAGGTTATTTTGATGAAGTTTGCTTTGAATTGGGTGGGTTTTATTAAATTGTAAGTAATTAGTTAAGACAAGGTTTGTATTAGCAGTGTTTGCGTGTTTGGCGGTCGTTATGATAAATGTTAAAAATATGTTATTGGAAAACATTCACACACTGGTGCGCTTTATTTCTCTTGATTGTTATGTGTTCCTAAATAATTTATTTTGTGACTGTTTAAAATTAATTAAAAATGCTAACGCGGACACGGACACCTCAATGGAAATACACTGAAGTATCTATCAGTGTCCGTTGTCCGCAGCTCGTCCGCAGCTCGTCCGCCACTTGTCCTCGCAGGTTTATCTGATCCTTTAAGAAAGTCCTAAACTGTCTCTGACATTACCATCTGAAACCGTACCTTCTTAGGTAAAAAATATGCACAAAAATTGCCACATAACTTTCACGCCACTTTGCTATATTATCTTCCCATAAAGTGTTGTTCCGGAGCTATAAGTGAATAAATACCATCAGAAAGGGTCTCTCGCAGATTAGGGTACATTTCTTAAGTGAAGATGGGATGCTGCGAATATTTCCTTATTCCGTATGTCTCATTAGATGGAGGGCCGGTTGGAATGAAGAGCGAAGTGTTTGGGTAAGGTCGTGGCGTATTGAATGATAGGCGATGGTTAGCGATACAGAAGCTATCAATGGGTTTCTCTGTAGACTGTGTATTAAGACTAATAGCAATGTGGAAAGTGCCTGTAATTACAGGCACTTTTGAATTGTCGAAACAAAGACAAGAATAAAATGAAGCTACAGTCCCAGTCAGAAGGCATAATAACTGTGAAAGTACTGTAGTTGCCCATTCGAAAGCGTAGATCTCTATGGAGAAGAATGGGCAAAAAACTCCTTGGACACTATTTTAAAAAAGAATGTTTTACAAGACCTTGGTTACGTTATTGTTAATAGATAATATGGACCACTAAAATAAAATAGATGTATAGACCACTTATCAGCCCATATATAACGTTCCCTCTGATACTCAGACCTCCTCTTTCACAAAACCAATTAGAACAGAAAATCGTTTAAAAATACCATATTGTCTTCTCTCCAAGGAACCTCGAGTTTAAGAAGAAAACGTCAGTCACTGGCCACTTGGCGCGTCATATATCTATGTCTTGCATTTCATGCCCGACGTGACACGACAGCGCCACAGTGTACAAATAACCAGTAAACATAGGTACTGTCAACTAAAGCAAGCTTAGAGTTCGAGTAAACATTTTGCATATTGTGTGTGAGCCATATTGGTATGATACCATCTGTTGAATAGATAGGTGAACACCCATTACATACCGAGTTTCCTCCGTGCCTTGGAAAGCACGCTAAGCCGTTGGTCCCGGCTGTCATTCGTAGATCTTTGACAGCCATTACAGGTAGTCAGTGACACGAGAGTCTGACAACCAGTCTTACCAAGTGGTATTGTATTACCCAGTACTAACTGTGTTGTGGAGGTCAGATAGGCAGTCTTTCCATGTAAAATACTAGTATTCAGCTGCATCCGTTTAGACTGGAGCCGACACCAACATAGTTGGGAAAAGGCTAGGCAGATTATGACTATTTGTTCCTAGTTGTAATACTGTATGTAAACACTAATGTGTCGACTGTGGCACTCAGTGTTGCCGCCGTCGACACGACAGTACAAACGGTTGTCTTTTATTATGAATGGGTGCCGGGTGCTTGCAATATGAGACAGTGAAGGCCAACAAATGACAATTATAATTGTACATGATGCTGCTCATCTGTCGTTAGTCTAAAAATGGCGCAGGGGATTTTGGCTTCGATTATGTATGGAGCAATGAATGAACGGCGAAGGGTGGGCGTTTTGGGGGACTGGCTCTTGTAAAGTCGACGTTCGAAAAGTGCTGATTATCAGCCTAATGCGAATAAATGACTTTTGATGTTTGATTTTGAACAGTAATTTCCTAAGAGGTAGCTTGTACTCATGATCATGCCGTTTGTCATAATGGTATTATTTGTGTTCTAGTTTTTTTGTTGTTGTTCGTGTTTTTTTTGCGCAATATACAGAGTGGTACCTTCCCAACCGACGCTAAAACGCTCATCCACTAGGACGTTCGTGGGTTAATTTCCACCATCACGCAAACGAACCAGTGGACAAATGCTAGTAAGTAAATAAATGTATCAACAAACATGTCGCCAAAGAGTGTCTTTCTGCAAGGTGTTGGCATCAGATGTCACTAGGGTCATAAATTTGAGCTATAATATCGATACAGTGTGCCAAGGGATCGTTAAATGTTACTGCTATTGTTCTAGAACACCTCTAATTTGGAATTTAATGTGTTTTTGGTCTCGTTTGATTTTAACGGTGGACCTTGTCAAAGCATTTCGTACGTCCATAACGACTTTGACCAGGATTAACATGAGCTTTTTATGTTATCTCATCGTTGTTATTGCGTAAGCAGTGATAGCCTAGTGGCGTGGCCGTCGGACTGCCACGTCATAGGTTCCGAGTTCGAACCCTAGATACGCACCTCTGATTGTCGGCTTCTTATATGCGTCTTGTATAATTATCACTAGCTTCGGTGAAGGAAAATATCGTGAGGAAACAAAACATGCCTGAGAGATATTTCTTGACGGCATGTAAAGCCAAGTCAGAGGCCTTTGGGCGGCATAAAAACTTTGACACCAGGTTAGGCACTAACCACACGAAAAAGAAGATTGTTATTGCTCTGGTATTATACAAAGGCGGACTCAATGCCACAAGATATTCTCTACCAATCAACCTTTTGGTTGAACAGGGCAGCAATGCGATAAAACAACATGAGATGCATATTTTATTTTTTTGCAAAATCAAAATTACAACCCAGCACGTGCACAGTTCAGTAAGTAACAAATAAGCAGTAGAGGTAGTTACAATTTTGGCTTGTTATGTGTTGGTACATAATATGTTGCATGTTTCTCGTAGTCCTTCTTAACTGAAACGTCTTGTGCTCTAAGTAGGTCTAGCCGTAGTGCAACGATAGTTTACGCTTGTTAGCCATTTCGCTAAAACAATAACCAAATACATAAAGTTATAATTTACAACTACTCCAAACGCCATTACGTAATCCTTGTGACCGTTCCGGCAAACCCAAATAATGTTCACACTGCTAAAGCTCAACGCACAGTTATAAGCGCTCCACAGGTACAGCATCGCCTCAACTATAGCTGTTCGGGATACTTTCTATGAAACTCCATGATGCGAGGCACACTTATATGAACTAGTAACGGCATCGCTTCTGATAAGGATCAGCTAGTGAACAGCTTTCTCCCCGGTAGGTTGACCACCCGCATCCGTCGCCCCCATCGCACTGGATCCGAGAAGGCGACGCGTATTGTTCCACGCGCGCTTCTCTTAGACGTAACGGGGGGAGAGTTTTCACTCCCTCCCGGGACGAGGCCCGCAGGTCAAGTGGACCGGCACTAGTCTGGGGCAGCGGAAGTCGCATCAGATCCCGCTGTCTCTTACGCAAGTGTGCGAGGGAACACCGGTGTGGTTTTAGTCAGTACGAGACTGACAGTCCCCTCCGTTCTCCCCAGGGCGGAGGACATCCATTGAGGATTTCCACATCGAGAAAAAACAAGGTTGACCACCCGCTTACCCGGTTGATCGGCCTGCCGTAAGCAGGGCGTTGCCTAGCCACAAGCACGGCTTCCACCCAGCAAACATCAAGTTTTGATGCCACGGTTGGCGCAGTGGCTGAGCGATTGACTCCTGCGCTGCGTGTCGCGGGTCCGATCCCCGCACGGAACAAATATTTGAGTAGGATATTATTGGGCATTCTACCCCACCTTCCGTTCCATCGGCTCACTCCGTTCGCCTCGTCACTCTCGGTGGAGTAGAATGCCCAATAATATAAATGAAATCCTACATAGCGCAGTAAAATACTGGTTCGGCGTCTATTCCGCCCAGTGGATTAAACAGTGTAATAAAATACTGATGACTTACCTCGATCAAGTACCGCAGATTCTCGAATTGAGCACTAAACCACTACTTTAGTTGACAAGTTTTATAACACCAAGTTTCACACATAACCACTACCTTAGCTGACTGTTTTTATAACAACAAGTTTCACACATATTTCGTTTACTAATGGAACTATACGAACATAGTAAGCTATAATCCAGGACAGATTGTCTCATGTCTCTTCACAGAGCAAGAAATAGCATGCACCTATAGGCACACGCACATTCTATTTCTGTGACCCCAGATTGGGCACCAAGGACATCTGAATTATAGGATACTGTAAACATTAAACTAAAATTTGGGACAGATTGTCTCATGTCTCTTCACAGAGCAAGAAATAGCATGCACCTACAGGCACACACACATTCTATTTCTATGGTCCCAGATTGGACACCAAGGACATCCAAATTTTAATTTAATTAACTCATACAGTTGGCACTAGCTTACATGTTAACAAATAAGGGAGCTCGCTGCTTGAACCATTAGCCTAAAATTCAGGACAGATTGTCTCATGTCTCTTCACAGAACAAGAAATAACATGCACCTACAGGCACAAGCACATTCTATTTCTGTGACCCAGATTGGGCACCAAGGACATCTGAATTATAGGATACTGTAAACATTAAACTAAAATTCAGGACAGATTGTCTCATGTCTCTTCACAGAGCAAGAAATAGCATGCACCTACATGTACACACACATTCTATTTCTATGGTCCCAGATTGGACACCAAGGACATCCAAATTTTAATTTAATTAATTCATACAGCTAACACTACCTTACACGTTAACAAACTACTACTGGTTGCTTTGCTGGTCTGTTAATCTGCGTTGTGCTTTATTAAGATGCTTTCGCACTCGTACAATTGCCTTCGAAACGGTTCGTGTGCCGTCCCGTGGTCATCTATTGTGTCATACTCTTTGTAAAACGCCTGACAACGGCGCCGGAGCGCCGATCGTGTTAAGCTTTCACAGTAGGAGTAAGTGATTCTTAAGAATCTCAAAGTTTGCAAAATTGCGTGTTGTAAATTTGCAGTGTTCGAACTTTGTTACACGAGGTGTATGTATGAGTCATTTCTATGTATTCAACAATTACACTGTAAGATGATCGCTGTGCATGTTGCAGTCATTGATTAAAATTGATCTTTATAGGATTTCCTAATCAATGCAATTAATTTAAATAGAGGATGATCCTAGGAACATCATCATAAAGTTTCGTAACAAATTGTTTGAAAGATGAATCTTAATATCAGTACCTACTGAACCTTTGCATGAAATGTTTATAAAAAAATCGTTTTAGACGTTAGATGATATTACTTATATTGATGTTAAGTTTTACTGCAGCATATTAGTGAACTAACTTTTTGACGCGAGTTCGTTTACATAGATTATTATGCACAAAAAAATTTTTCAGGATATTTTTCTTTCAGCACGTCTTACCTTGCATCTTTGAAAAAAAATCATTTTTTTAATTCACATGTGTGATGTCATGCGGAGTTTTACATCAAGGTTTAAACAAACATACATACTTTATTATAATACGTAATGTATTAATCATAAGTGTCATGTATCGTCGTCACCTTTGTCGGCGAGGGTAAAAAGCTGGTTTTTTATTTCATTTCTCACGATAAAATTGCAATTTGACGGAAACAATTTTCAATCACTACGATTTAATTAGACCTAAGTAACATAAATTAATCATACAACTGTGACAACATGTAGTTAAGGTTTAATTTTGTAATGGGATAAATATTGCTGAAATGGTATTTTTTATGAATAAAATCAATCAATTTTGATCACAATATTACATTCCCTTCAGTATCTTCCAGTGATAAACACCGGTTACCTTCGCTATATAATTAGTTACGTTATACTCGTACAACCTTCAACTTTAAAAAATGTAAGTAAGTACTACTAACTTTACTGAATTTGCTAATGTATTTATTTAATCACTACCCAGCTACGGACCTGGTTTCTGCCTGCCGGCTGTTGTATCGGAAGTCTTCATCAAGTCATAGTTATAAGGTAAAAAATTAATCTTTATTTGCTCCATTTCAGGTCTGACTCCGATTCAGAATTCCAGACACGGTCTGCAGCTGTAGCCGAGGTTGCGAAGGTGCAACCAAAAAAGAAGGTGTCGAAGCGCAAAGCTCTCGAGAGCACCACGCCGTCAGAATCGAAATCAAGGTAATTTTGTGTAACTGCTTTTAACTTTAGGTGTTTGTTGTGTATGTTAAGTCAATTTCGAACTGTAACGCAGAGAGCGCTGAAATCAATTTCCAATTATTATTCCTTGCAGGAATGTTTACAGTTAATTCATGAGGTATTTTTATTGGAATTAATATAACATAACATCATGCTTTCTATCCGCGTAGGGTTCGACAGAGGAGTATATAATACACCCTCAATTCGCCACTTAAAAAATAAATGTAATGTAATGTGTTGTGTAAATTATTATAAATAAGAATTATGTTAAATTGTTTACAGTAAACGACGCACTTCGAGCTCGGACCTTTTTGGCTTGGTGGACTACATTCCGTCATCGACCTCAATTGGAGACTTCGGTTCGAGCCTCTGCAGCCGTGTCGCCAACGGCAAAGTGCGACGAACGGCGAACTTAACCGGGGACTTCTATGTGGAGGTAAAAGTCTACAACAAGACCGAAGTTGCTTCCACCCCTAAAGAGGATAGGTGGAAGAAAGCCTCGGTGGTTCTAAAAGTGCAGCTAAACCGTAACACGCCGCAGTGGGACGGACTCCAAGTTTTTATGAGACGGACTCATGAATTATTTGATGATTCTGAGCCCGTCTTTTATAGTGACAATATAAACATAAAATAAATATTTAAGTTATTGGGCACCAGGTATATTCTATTATATCCAGGTATTTTTTGTTGTACATCATAATCTTAATAATAATATATTGCAACATCTAATAGTAAGTTTAGAACTATTTTAATCTAAAATGCCTTTCTGTACTGTTTGTAACACATCTGTTGAGCGCAGTCACTGGACAGGTCACCTACGTAGTACTAATCATAAAAACAAAACAGTTTCACATTTTTGCGATGGTGTTGAAATAATACATTCTGCATTTCGTAATCGTATAGCTTCTTATAGAATTGTCGATCCGTCTGAGAATTGTTCTCTAGAGCCTTTTCTTAATAATATTTGGAGCAAAATTAAAACGTTAATCGACATGTCTCTTAAAAAACATACTTGTATAAAAGTTAATTTCGAATATTTTGCGTTGTTTTTAATGTTTAAAAATGATTCTCAGGAGATGAAATCATTTGCCACAAAAAACGTTACTATACATCAGAATTATGAATTTGATTCATTATCGTCTCAAGTAAAAAACATTTTAACAAAAAAGATAGAAGAATTTCAGGACCGAGACAGTGGGTGGACGTTCTTGAGCAGTTCTCATTTGGAAGTCAATGTTAACAAATATCAACCCTTACGCGGTTCGGGCTTTATCGAATTGCCTTCTGCAATAAAATCGAAAAAAGCATGTGTTAATATCCACAATAATGACGAGTATTGTTTTTTATGGTCTGTTGTTGCTGCTTTATATCCAGCTAAGAGTCACCCTGAAAGAGTATCTTCTTACCCTGATTTTCGTAACGTGTTAAATGTAAAGGACATGTCATTTCCAGTGAATTTCTCAGATATTGCGCGGTTCGAAGTGAATAACCCCGAAATTTGCATTTACATTTATGGTTTAAAAAATGATACTGTCATAGGACCGCTTTACAAACCAAAAGCCTTGAACGGAAAAGTGATTCATTTACTTTATTTAGAAAGAGATGATTTGTCACATTACTGTCTCATTAAAGACTTGCCGCGACTTGTTAAAAATCAAATAACAAAACACCACAGTAAACTGTACTTTTGTGACGTTTGTTTAATGTTTTTTAATTCATGCGATAATCTTAGTTCGCATAGTTGTGGCGGGGTCGCCACTGAACTACCTCCAAGGGGTTCTTGCATACAGTTTAAAAATTATAATAGAAAGCAAATTGTACCATTTGTTATATACGCAGATTTTGAAACAATGCTAGAACGGTATGAATCTTGTGACCCTGACCCCACTAAGGCGAGTACTGTAACGCGACAGCGACATGTGCCTGTAGCTTTCGCTTATCATATCACGTGTACGCTAGACGAAAGTCACAATCGTTACGTTTCTTATCGCGGCTTGGATTGTGTATCAAATTTTGTGAAGTCTATCTACAAAGATTCAAAAAAAATTTACGATATTTTAAAAAATAACGCTCCTATGATTTACTCAAATGATAATGCTCACGACTTTGAAAACGCGATGACATGTCATATTTGTGAACAGTTCTTGTTCGGCGATAGGGTTCGCGATCATTGTCACTTGACTGGTAAATATCGTGGCGCAGCTCATAGTTATTG
Organism: Standfussiana lucernea; assembly: GCA_964057025.1. Taxonomy (NCBI): domain Eukaryota; kingdom Metazoa; phylum Arthropoda; class Insecta; order Lepidoptera; family Noctuidae; genus Standfussiana; species Standfussiana lucernea. The sequence continues at coordinate 13,762,118 of OZ059798.1, read as the reverse complement.
TAACTTACAATACAAACTACCAACATTTTTGCCAGTATTTTTTCATAATTTGTCCGGATACGATTGTCATCTTTTTATAAAAGAATTAGGTGAAGCTCCTGGATCTATTAAAGTGATACCTAAAACAAAAGAAAACTATATTTCATTCACTAAGTTTATTCCGATTTCTACCGGGGAAAGCATCCAGGTACGGTTTGTAGATTCTTTCAAGTTTTTAGGAACTAGCTTAGAAAAGTTGGTTAGTACAATGAAAAAACAAGACTTTAAACAATTAAAATCTTATTTTCCTAATAAAAAACAATTTAACCTACTGACGCGCAAGGGAGTGTATCCATATGACTATATGTCTCAATGGGAACGTTATGAAGATATGTGTTTACCCTCTAAAAAATATTTTTTTAACTCCATAACTAATGAAACAATAAACGACGAAGACTATGAACACGCTCGATCTGTTTGGTCAGTATTTAATATTCAAAACATGGGTATGTACACAGATTTATATCTCAAAACAGATGTTCTGTTGCTAACAGATGTATTTGAAAATTTTCGAAAAACTTGTAAACTACATTACAATCTCGATCCCGCGTTCTATCTTACAGCACCAAGTCTATCTTTTGATGCAATGCTTTTAAAAACAGGAGTTCGATTAGAATTGATTAGTGATGTTGAAATTTTTAGAATGATACAAAAAGGTATTCGAGGAGGTGTTTGTATGTGTTCCAAAAGACATGTCAAAGCCAATCATAAATATTTAGATACTTACGATCCAACCCTTCCAAATTCATTTATAATTTATTTAGACTGTAACAATTTATACGGTTATAGCATGTGTCAATCCCTACCCTATTCCGATTTTAGATTTATAAATAGACAAGAAATTGATTTTTTACAATTGAACTTAGCAGACATCAGTGATACTGCGGAAAACGGTTACATTCTTGAAGTTGATTTAATATATCCGGAGAAATTGCACATGGAACACAATGACTTTCCCTTTTGTCCAGAAAAATGCTTGCCACCTGGTGGTAAGAATAAAAAGCTAATACCAAATTTGTATGATAAATATCACTATGTTATTCATTACGTACATTTAAAAAAATGTTTACAGCACGGTTTAGTATTGAGAAGGATCCATCGCGCTATTATATTTAAGCAAAGTTGTTTTTTAAAGCAATATATTGATATTAACACCCAGTTACGTCAAAAAGCAGAGTCAACTTTTGAACAAGATTTTTTCAAATTGTTGAACAATAGTATTTTTGGAAAGACCCTGGAAAATAATGAACATCGAATAGACGTTAAGTTAGTAAACAAGTGGTGTGACTCGAACAATAAAACGAAAAAGACTGCTTGTGCTGAAAAACTGATAGCCAGTCCATATTTTCATAGCACCTCTGTATTTTCTGATGATTTAGTGGCAATCCAAATGAAACCTGTACGTATTATACTTGATAAACCAATTTACATAGGGTTTGCAGTATTAGAATTATCTAAGACTCACATGTACGACTTTCACTACTCTATCATAAAACCTTTTTATGGTAACCGAATTGAATTGTGCTATACTGACACAGATAGTCTAGTATATGATGTACAGAGTAATGATGTTTACAAAGACTTTAAGCTCCATTTTCTAAAATATTTGGATACCAGCAATTATGACTGTAACAATGACTATAACTTACCAATTATTAATAAGAAGGTTCCAGGACTGTTTAAGGATGAAATGGGTGGCAACATTATCAAAGAATTCGTAGGATTGCGCTCAAAGCTTTATTGTATTAAAACGTTAAACAAAACAATTAAAAAGGCAAAAGGTACAAAAAAATGTATTACTAAAAATTTAAATATGTTAGATTATAAAAATGTTTTGTACAATTCCAATGTAATTCGCAAAAAAAATGTATTGTTCAGATCAATAAAACATGAAATATACACTCAGGATGTAAATAAAATAGCACTTTCAAACAATGATGATAAACGATTGTTATCGTTTGATAAAGTTTCTACTTTAGCCTGGGGTAACGCAACCATATTTATGTAATGCGTTACCATTATTTTTAAATGTAAGTAATTACAGTAGATACATTTTTTACAATGTATTTTAGATAACGTCCTAAATGTAAAGACGAAATATTATGTAAGTACCTACTAATGACTATTACCTAAAGCAGGCTCCAGATACAAGTAATGTGTAATGTAATTGTAAAACATATATTTTCTTGGTGCCAAATAGATTTAAAAATAGATATTATTATCTTTTTACTTGTAGCAAATAATGTTAGAACTTATTTAGTAGTTAATTAATTTTAAGAATGTTTACGCGACATTTCGTAAAAAATACTAAAATATTTACTAACTTTTTATATCGTATCCTACTTAGACGTATCATGTTTATTAAATCATGTTTATTATTCATTTCCAAAACTTCGGACTTTAAAAATTGTATGAAATGTCGTGCCGCATGAACATGATGTTTTCTTTTATTTGTAATAAATAAATAGTATTTTAAGATCACAATTATATCTGTTTCATTTCCATTCCTGATTGATGACAAAGTCACGGTGCATCAATACAATCATGTTTTGATCCAGGCTGATATTTGCTAATTTTTTCAGAATATTGTAATTATTTATATTAAATTAAATAATGACGAAAAAATAAAACATGAAAACAAAATCCAGACCGGAACAAATACTTATTGTATGTTCCGTGCGGGAATCGAACCCGCGACACTAATTTGGCGCAATTAGTCGCAGCTAGCAACACGCTTATAACCTAATACTTACCATTGTGATGCATCAAGACGAGTTCATAACCAATGCGCCAAACGTGTCGTCGAAAATGTGATAAAATATTGGATTGCTTTGAAGAAGCACGCGCGGTGCAGAATTTGACACCGAACAGGTGCTCGGGCGCAAGCTTGAACATGTTGAAACATGAAATTGAATCACAGCATAATGCTTTATGGAGTCTAATTGCATATTATTGAGTAACATCCATCATTAGACAGTCAGCCGGAGCGGTCATATCACATCGAGTAAAAACGAAACGAAATTGTAAGTATTGTACAAGTACCCATCTACTTATAAGATTATTTCATCATGTTTTTTTATGTAATTTAGTTAATTATTATTTTGTTTGTTTCAGATCGTTGACAATGTGTGATTCTCCAGATATTATCGACTTCTCACAATACGCTCAAGGTTATCCGACTCCGAGTTTAAGTTGGCATATCCCTGAACAACAAAGACCTGTCAACAAGGAGCCTAGAGCAAGACAAGACTACGAACCTGCCAGCAAGAAGCCTAGAACAAGACGGGAGTGTCTAAAACAGAAGCCATATCTGCATACAAGTCAATCATTCCTGATAAACAATGAGAAGAAAAAAGGTTTACGACTGATCCAGGTACAAGTGTTGGATATCAGTGAACAACAAGAACCTGCAAGTGATAATCAGGACATGGTAATGTTAAGTGTGCAGTATGTAGTGACTGAATCAGTGGATCATGTTATGGATGAGACGCAATCGTTAATTAATAAAATATCAAAAAAACTTTGTGGAGATAGATGTTATTATTAACTGGTGTCATTATTTTGTACGTACCTACTTTATAAGTTGTTGTGTAAAATTTGCAGTAATAAGTAATAATAAATTATGTAAGTAATCTACTAGTTATTTGGGTATATTAATATTAGGAATGTATACCATTTGTGTTTTGAATGTATAAAATGTTAAATATGAAATAATTATATATGTTTTACTGCAATTAACTCTTTGTATTTTATCTTGTACTTATTATTTTTGGGTAGGTAGTTATAATTAGATTGTAATAATTGCAAATAATGTAAAAAAGTAAATAAAAATATATTCTTTCATAATTTAATTTACGTTTTTTTATTACTTATTAATACTCGAACTCTAAATTAGCTCTAGTGTGATGTATAATTGTAGGTTATTTGCTTTCAGTATTTTTATAATTAAATTTAAATTTTACATGTTATAATTATATCATGTTACTGCAGCTAATTTAAAGTTTGTTATGTAGGTTACCCTGATTATACTAAATAAAACACTCATAAGTAGATAGACATTTTTTATTAACTGTTCAACACAATAATAATTAAAATAAATTAAATACAGACATGTTATTATCAAAATACCATTTCCTTATACAGATAGCATTATTCAACGCACAATTCATTTTATGATTCACACAATTAAAATCAATTTTATTTTTACAAAACCTTCTTTTTAATTCTGAAAAATTAGGGCATCCCTTCTCACCTATGTCGATAACTTCACAGTTTGCACATAACTCTTTAATCCATTTAATCTTTTCCAAACCCTTTGTGATAATTTTTTTATTTTCTAAGAATGGTAAAATTACACGTTGAAACTCTTTGTAGTCTATGTAACCCTCGCTCCAGTAAATTCCTCGATTTCTTTCTAACCACCTCACCTGCTTTTTTTCTTCTTGTGTTAGGTAATGGAATGAATATGGTGGTTTTACCAAGAACGTCTGTGTATGATCCTGACTCGCAATGGCCAATTCTTTGACAATAAAATTATTTATAGAATCTTTAAATCCTTGGAGTTCCACTATAATGGTATCCGCCTTCATGATATCTTCTTGACAATGCTGCTTAAGGGTTTGTATTCAACAATGCAATCGTTCAGAATGAGACAGTATGCTGAAGTTTTATCTGGTATCTCTGAATCACTCTCAATTTCTACTCTCACATCCACAACCGGACCTGTCTTTAGATTATCCGCTTGTCTAGAACAATCAATGACAAACAGCGGTGCTAAATCTCTAAACTGTTTTTCGCTTAATATGGGCTCCGGACGACGTCCATAATACGACTGTTGGAATCTGGTGTATTGCTCGTATAATAAAGCGATTCTGTTATTAGCAAAACTCACATTTAGGTTTTCATACGGAAAATAAGTTGAATTGAGGTACACTCTAACGTTTCGAACATGACAGTGATCGAATTGAGACATGTCTGAACTTGCATTGCTTTTCCTATTTGACTGTAGCCCGATAATAACGTATCTTGGTTTTTCTATTTGAGATGAAGTTTTGATAGACCAAGTATGTTTTGTAGTTTTAGGCAAAGCTGGATATTCGTACAGATCCCAATTTCTATATATCATTTGAAGTGGGCGATCTTTTTCTAATACTTTTAACAAACCAATTTTTTCTTTGTCTGATACTTTAACATGCGGTACGCGCCATATGATTTTATTAATCTGAACATCATCCACTACTTCGCCAGTATTCAGTTTTACAGCGTTCAAATTAGTATTACTTCGTAACAATATCAGTTCATGTCTACTATTTATCACGACTTTTTTAAAATCTTCAGCAAAACCGAGGAGGTTACAAAGTGGTATTGAAGCAGAAAATCTTCCTCCATCAATATTTTTTATACCATCAATATTCCAGCCCCAAGCATTAGACATTTTTGATTCACTTTCGTTCATTGAAATTAGTGATTTCATGGTTGTTGTTATACCTGCATTTTTTATTTTGTCAATCTCCACTCCATTTAGCTCATACCTAATGTCTTGGAACAAGTAGAGTAGAGCATTGTTCGTGAAATTGACACTAGTAGCTTTGTCCTTCGTATCTTTTTTGGTAACGTTAACAGTTCCTTCCAAATATAGGGTGCTAGCTGATGGTAATATGTACAAGTCCTGTTGGTTGATAGATATGCGGATTTCATCGTTCCTGTTAAAACTCGTTACATAGGGTTTGTAGGAATGAAATTCGATTCCTTCTATAGTAGTATCGCAAGTAGGAGCGGATAAAACGTCTAAGATATTCATTTTAGCAATCCAATTGCTCTAAGGAATGCTTTATTGTCTTTAGTTAATTTTATTTTCTTCTTAGATAGAGGTCTTATTTGATAGGTAGCTCGAGCAGAACTGATATTCTTAACTTGTTGAGACACATTTTTATTGTAATCAATCATTTTTTTCTTCTAAGATGCAGATACACCTGCACTTCTTCACCACGTAAATTGATTAATCGTTTGTTTATATCTAACAACCTGATATGTATGCAGCTTATGTTGTTTTGATTGATTGGAAAGTATATTGCGTTCTTCGGGATTTCTATGATCCTGTATCCAGGTGGCACATTAAGTGCAAATTCGTGAATAATATGACTGGGTTCACCGTTTACATAGGAACCGCTTACAATATCACATTCAATCCTGACTACGGTCGTAGGTAGAATGTTGACTGGAGACTGTGACACATGCCATTTATTTGCTTTCAAGATTTGTTTATTAAATCCTAATAGTCTTCTAAAAGAGTCTTCTTTGATAAAATTAATGTCTTTTGTACAAAATATTGTAGTTTTTAATGTATTATTATTGCACCGTAGTTTGATAGCTGCATCTTTTATTTCGGATTTTAAATAATCGCTGACATCTTGTAATTCATAAGTGCCTTCCGGTATTTCAATAACTTCATTAATGCCATAATAGAACTTATTATTACTTTTATCAATGTTTGGAATAGAATTAAATGTTGAAAAGTGCAATAATGCACACTCATATTCTCCATCTAGTTGCAACGTATTAGGATAGTATGTAGTTAACACTGACGAGTCTCCAGTTATCGACAAAGTGAGTGACATCTTGCAAATGATTGAAATGAAAGAAAAGTATATATTTTATATTACATTTTTATTCCAAAAACTCCACAAATAATTTAAACATAAATGACCACAATTGACTGCGTTAAATTTTTGATATCTTGTGTAGTTATAAAACACATTACAATTTTTGAAATATTGCATCAATTCCATGGGAGGTTTTAAATTTCCATAGCTATCAAAGTATTCACAGTGATTGTATACTTTAGCATAAGCTACCCAATGCGTTCCTTCGTTCTTAGAATTGTCTAAGTTAACGATACCACATTCAATGCGTTTCGGCTTCCGAGGTAGTTGATCCTTCATGTAGATCCCACGAAAATATGGGATGTCTCTTGAATAATTTCGGATGTCTACATTAGTTAGAGGTCGATTGGGTAGCATATTTTTCAGTTTTTTGAAGATGTTATAAACAATCCTTTACCACTTTTATACGGCTTAATGTATAAACCCTTGCCCAACACTAAAGCCTCCATAGCTTTATTATGTCGTTCTGTTTCTTGTAAATTTTGTTTGTTTGCTTTGTAATCATTGACGGTTTTTGCAATGCCAGCTGCACCCCCAGCTAAAGTTCCTAAAGCAGATAAACCAGCAAAAATTGGAATTAAAGGCAAAACTCCCCCAGTCTTTGGTATGGGTATTACTCGGGGTACTCGAATTCGATGATGAATGTTTGGAAATAACTTTTTTGCGGCTAAGTAAGCTGCTTTTATTAAAGTCTTACTATCTTTGCATTTGAGTTTCTTAATTTTCGATTTTATTTTTGAAACTAAGCTTTTAAATGATTTAATGCCGGATCCAGACTTTAATTTCGCTTTCATAACTTTGTTAACTAGCCAAGAGCTTAGTTTTTCACCTTTCCCTGCATCTTTTGATTTAAGTCTTTGTTTAGCCATGTTGAGTAGTTCTAAATCGGCTTTGTGACGATTTGATAAGTCTGTATGGTTTGTATACGCAATATCGTGTTGCATGCAAGCTTCGTCTAGCTTATTTACACCTCGGTCACCTCGCGCTAAGCGTTTGTGAAGTTTGGTTCCTGGTCCGCAATAATTGTATCCTGGCAAATGAACTTCGAATGGTAGATTATTAATTATGCCGTTAACTAGTCCACCCCCTTGCATTATTCAAATTATAATGATCGGATTTCAAATGAAAAATGGTTATATAATATCTTAGTCCATTATTGCAGCTTTTTCAATCCAACTGTTTTCTGCACTGTTCAGACCTAACCATTTAACATACAATTTATTTCCTTTCTTTTTCAAAACCTTTTCTATCAAATATACATCAGGATAAATAGATCTTTGCAGTTCTTGTTCGTAAAAAGCTCCTAATATGTCTTGCTTTCGTCGATCTTCTATGTGATATGTTACTGGTAAGGTTTTATTTACCTTTTTTATAATAAATAATTCAGTCGACCAATTAGGAGTATAACCTTTCTCAAAATTATGTTTGTATTTACTTATACGGACACAATCACCAACTTTGAATTTAGGCTTCCACGGAACTAAATCATGTTTGTTTATTTTTTTAATATTTTCTTTGATTACTTGTTCATTACTTTTATTTACATCTACTGGTTTAAATTGAATAGTGCGATGTTTTGTGTTGTTATATCTCTTCAATGTATCTTCCAATGGTAGATCTAACCATTTATAGTTTCCATTGAGACTAAAATATTTATATAATTTATTTTTTACAGTTCTAATCAGTCTCTCTACAATTGATGCTTTTTTAGTAGAAAACGATGAGTAATGGTTAATGTTATGCTTTTTCATAAGCGTTTGAAAAGTGATGTTATAAAATTCGGTCCCCATGTCAGTTTGCAAGTTAACCGGATTATTACGACTGCTAAGCAGTATATGTTCGAATGCACGAGTAACATCAAATTTATTTTTTGATTTTAACGGTTCAGCCCAGGCATACTTTGAGAAGCAGTCAATCACCACTAAGATGAAATTGTAACCTCTGTTATACTTTTTTAGGTTTTGCATGTCCATCAAGTCTGCTTGCCATAAGTCGTTGATTCCTTTCAAAATAACAGAACGTCGAAGGAAATTTCTCCGTACCCCTTTGTGTATTTCATTCACAATTTGCTGTTTTGTCATTACGAAGTTTTTTGAAGTAATTTATCTACCACTGCTTTAGTATAAAACTTATCTTGCAAATGAGTTGAAACCTCAGGTATCCTTGCTTTTAAAGTAGCTTGAACTGTATCCTTTGCATCTTTTATGATTTGTGAACGTAATGTACCAATCAAATTATTAAGTTCTTTCATCATTTTTGCATTCAATCGATCTATATAATCCTTGTTTACAACTAGATTATTTAATTCTTTTATGGTATTAGCATTCAATAGATCTACATAATCCTTGTTCACAGCATCGTCTGCTTCTACTGGAGATCTAATTCCTCTCAGTCTTGATGTTTTTAAATCAAAATCTCCGTTTTCTGATTTTACCAGTGCATTCTCATTAAACTCAAATAACTCTGATAAACGCATTCTTTTGTGAATGTAGTGTCCAAATTTGTCTACGTTCATGTTTAAGGTGTGTTGTTTTGAGAGGATGATAGTAAAATAAACACATTTTTAAATACTTATTTATTTATAACTTTACTTTCACGTAATTCTTCAATGATAGATATAATTTCATTATCTAATCCTGTGTTGCCAGCATCTCTAGACGCAATCAATAATTTCAACCTTTCCACTAATTCGTTAGGATCATCCCAGTACACTAAGTCTACGTTTTTTCTCCACCTTTTTATCAACGGTAGACCTTTTCCCTGAATTGTCTTCTTCAGTTGAAAAAGAGGTTTAATAACTTGCAAATATTTTTGTCCTTTGTTACTTTTTATTGGTTTACTTGGTTCATAGTCTCGACGATGTGCATTTGTATCAAGTAGCATCGATTTATAATTTTGCATATCACTATCTGTAACCAAACTTAGGTCTACATCTTTCTTAAGCAACAACTGTTTTAAACCAGGTGTATTTCGGTATTTACGTCCAACCACCGTGATGTATTGATCGTTGATCGTTATGCAAGCAGAACCTAACATCAGTTTCCCGTGGTCTGCTCTAACCCCAAATGGAATATCTACCAACGCTTCTGAAGATACTGACCAGGATGACGTATCATAGTCTTGATTCCTTTCAACTACTGATTCATATGAAGAGTTACTGTTGATATCGGATTCATATTTGTCTTCATCACCATTATTATCATTGCTTCCTGCACTACCAGTTTCGTTAGTAAACGGACCATCAGCAAAATCTTCACTAGCACGCAGGGGAGGAGTTTGCTTACTAGCATTAGCAATTAGGTTGAGAGGTTCTGTTACAGGTTTGAAAACAGATTCCAGTGCTTGTTTATTGTTAATCTCAGCATCTCTCATTTTTCGTATTTTTATCTTCACAGCTTCTGCCGCATCAACAATTTGTCGTTTTAATGATTTTTCCATATTAATAAAATAGGTCGTAATTGATTTAGCGTTGTAGGGTGAATAATAATGGCAGGCAGGTAATAACCTTATATATGCATTCGTGTTATTAGTCAAAGACTACAAACGTGTCAAATTGACTTCTATAACATCCTTTGTTTTTGGAACAATCTTTGTTAATTACAAGATAATTGAAAGGTATACTCCATATTTTTGAACACATTTCACGAAATTCAATCCATGGCATGTCAGTGTTGACGTGTTCTTCATAAACATGTCTCATATTTCTTTCATCTTGTTTAAAAAGTACGATTAGGTTTGCATTGTCTCTTACTAATTGCTTAGGGATTTTACTATACGTCTGATTTAGATAAAAACAATCGATGAATTTGTGTCTCCCCATAGCAAAATAATCACGCATACTACTTTGATTTTCACAAGCAACATCATCAAATACAATTACAGAATTCGGTTTTGCGGTCTGAACACTCAGTACTTGCTCATTTTCATGATATTTCTGAAATGAAACACCTGGTACTCGTTGCAAGACTTTTTCTAAAAAAACATACTTAGGTTGTTGCAAGGTTTTCGAATAAACATAAACATTTTGAAATCTTAAACCATTCTCGTGTATAAGAAGGCCAATTAATAAATTAGTTTTTCCACAATTTGACGGCCCGCAAATGATGCATCGTACCGATTTAGGTAATAATTCTCCATGGCGAAAACCAGTCTCCTGAGAATGAACACAAAGTTTGTTTACGTGTAACGATTGTGGTTGTTTAACAAATTTCATGACGACTGCTTGAAACGGTTATATTAATAATGAGTCAATAATTTATTACATTGACATTTATAACTCATTGTAACAAAGTATCAAGGTAAAATAAGGTAATAAGTTATCAAGGTAAAATAAGTTAACAAGGTAATGTTGAGTTTTAGAACTAAAATGGTGGAATAGGTGCCGAACTAGTATTTTACTGCACTTAGGAATTCATACTCCTCCTTCCGCTCCATCGGGTGGAATAAGCATCGAACCAGTATTTTACTACACTGTTTAATCCACCGGGTGGAATAGGCGCCGAACCAGTATTTTACTGCGCTATGTAGGATTTCATTTATATTATTGGGCATTCTACTCCACCGAGAGTGACGAGGCGAACGGAGTGAGCCGATGGAACGGAAGGTGGGGTAGAATGCCCAATAATATCCTACTTATTTGTATGGCCTACAGATAGTTGTTCCGGGTCTGGCTGTTTGTGTATGTGAGTTTAAAATGTTTGTAAAGGCATCCACGATGCAGGAGAAATACCTGGTGTGGAGCAACGTTTTAAAAAAAACAAAAGCTGAGCTGATACTGACGTACTTTCGTTGAGTGGACACCTGTTTGACGCAGAGCCGAAGAAATGAAGCAATGCTGATACCGTGCAGTGCTTATTAGTGTCCTTTGAGCTTTTAAAGTACTTACAACACAACTAAAACATTAGTACAGCGATTTGAATGGACGCAGCTTGTAATACATTTAACCGTATTAAATGTCCGGCCGTCGGTCGTAAACCAAGCGCCTGACATCATACGCACGCGTCGTGCCAAGAACTCAGACTGACATTTCCTTTATTGTATTTATTTGGTTTCTTATTATATTTTGAAGTACTTTGCTCCAGTTGTACGGAGAAGTTAAGATAAAAGTGAAAGCCAACAGGATCAACAGACAATAAGGAATTCGGCATATCAATAATAATATTGTATATCTTTCTAATATGGGTGGACCAATTTTAAATATCTTAAAGACTTGTTTATTAAACATAGAACATGGGTGGTGCAGTACTCTTTGCCAGGAATATTATTTAATACCTATTCTTGTTAGTCATCTTTAAGAATGCATATAGGAAGATAATATGGGTGGTCTATTTTATTTCAACAGCTTCTTACTCATTGTTTCCAACTCGGTAATATTGGTATAATCTGTTATATATTATGTATACAGTACGTGTCCGGTATGTGGACTTGCATATCAAGTATTTAAATTTCGATTTTGACATCATGATGTCTGTCGCTCAAAACTGTACGGCACGCTATTTCTTTTGCTAGATGTCTCATATACAGCGTTTACCAGAAAAGTGTGATGTTATTATTATTTAAGGGTGTGATAAAAACAATAACTTAATTGGTAATTATGTGTTTGAGCCGTTTGGGGTTGAAACGCTAGGGCCACGGGGTCCGAGTGCTCACCTATTATTTCGGGATATCGCCAAGCGGTTGGTCGACTCTTCACGTGACAAGAGGGCTGGCATTTTTTTGGCCAAAGAATCAGCATTGCCATCCAACGTGGCAATGCTGCCAGCCTTCCGGGCACTTTTCCTGTTGACAGCGATGTGGACGAACGTTTTGACGCCGCGTAATTGTACATATTTTTATTCGTATTTTAGATCTAATATTAGTTAGTAAATAAGGTAAATATTTTGATGATTTAATGAAGTAATGTTTTTCTTGTAAAAAGGGTGTGATTATTTTTCTGACTTCTTATTCTTGTCGTATCGATTCTAGTTCCATTTTACACAATTTGGGCCCATTTTTAACCGACTTCAAAAAAAGGAGGAGGTTCTCAATTCGGTTGTATGTTTTTTTTTTTTGTGTTTGTTTCCTCATATCTCCGTCATTTATGAACCGATTTGAAAAATTCTCCTTTTATCTGAATGGATCTACTTCCCGATTGGTCCCATAGAAATTTCATCAAAATCGGTTCAGCAGTTTGGTTTTGAAATCAAAATAGCTGGAAATAATGTCATCCAATTAAAAGAAATTGCGAAATTGATACTTGACAAGGATTTGTGTGTGATACGATAACTAAAAAGGGTAAAAAAAAAACTTTTTGCAAAAAATAACCGACTTCCAAAAAAAACACTAAAAAAAGTGGAAAATAACTTTATTTTCGGAAGTCGGTGGCAAAAAAGTCAATGAAACAAACAATAGTCACCGACTTCCGAAAGTAAAGTTATTTTCCACTTTTTTTAGTGTTTTTTTTTGGAAGTCGGTTATTTTTTGCAAAAAAGTTTTTTTCTGACTGTCTCGACGGTTTAGTGGTCGCAAGCGCAACGGCTCAGCATGAGGTCCTGGGTTTGATTTCTACTCGACCGTTGAGGCGCTCCAATATCCTGCTGCCAAAAATACCCCCGCATACTGTACTTACTGTACTGACTGTACTGTACTGTTATTATGCCCTGTGACAGGGACTGTAGCTTAGTTTATTTTTTGTGTTTTGACATTCAAAAGTGCCTGTAATGGTCTAATTGAAATAAATGCTTTGAGTTTGAGTTTGAGTTTACCACTTTTTTGGACAGAATTCTGCAAAGATACTAAAGCGATAAAAGCCAGCTTCCACAGGAAGTGAAGCCTTACGTATGGTCCCCTCCGACTTACACCTAATTTGATAATTTAATAAAAAAAATATTTTTCCCTAAAAAGTTTTTGTTGCGGCCCTTGGAGAAGTCCTTTGATATTATAATCTATGCTTCAACATTTATTTTTTTTGTGAAAAGGGACAGAATGAGTTCATATTGTTTTCCGGTGTGGTTAAAGAGTTATTTATGAATTTAACGACCCGGTTTTTGTTTCGCATGGTTCGTCTGACTTGAGAAAACATCGAGATTTTGTTTATTTTATATCTGTTAGATATGAGAGGAGCTCGTGGCTAAATAATGACAGCCGCTCGGGGTCGATCTTCAGGTTAAGCCGCGCTTGCCTAGGTCGATCAGTGGATGAGTGACATACCGACCAATCATAGACCGAGTTTCCCCCGTGCCTCGGAAAGCACGTTAAACCGTTGGTCCCGACTGTCATTTGTAGATCTTTGATAGTAGTTACATCAGGTAGTCAGTGGCCCAATAGTACCAAGGGATATCTTATTACCCAGTACTATCGGTTGCGGAGACCGAAAAGACAGTCGTTTTATGTAAAATACTGGTATTCAGCTGCATCCGGTTAGACTGGAAGTTGACCTCAATATAGTTGGGAATAGGCTAGACAGATTATGATATCAGTAAGATAATAGATAGTCGTAATATAAATGTGTTTGTAAACTCATCAAAATCCATTGCGTGGTTTTAAAGAAAAACGCGAGCATACAGACAGACACGTTTTAATCTATACTGATACACACATCAAAAGTATCTAGGGATCAACATATATTTTTGCAATAACTTTTCTCCTGATTGATATTAATTAAAATTTTCTTTAAGGATTCATCAAATAAAGTGTTTTCGTTTGTCACAGTAACGATAAACCAAGTCACCTTTGCATTAATAAAGAAATTTGCCATTTTCCTAATAAAGGGATTTTTGACATTTGAACCACTAACATTAAAGTTCGAAAAAAAGACTGAAATAACAGTTTTCTTTAAAATTTTATTGGGTAACTTAAACAATTAATAATCCGTGTTTCTACCGCGAATACTAACAACACAAGAACATCGGTTTGGCATACTCAAAATGAGTTCATCCAAATCACGCTGTGGAATGGCCGCCCATGTTCGTTGCAACAACAAAAAAAGGTCTTCTTGCGACTGGATACCCTCCATATTCGGCAGAGCTCTTCTCTGTAGCATATCCCATGCATGCTCAATCGGGTTCAAGTCTGGCGACTGAGCAGGCCAGGGCAGGACATTGATGTTAGCTGTGGCGAGAGTCTGTCTTACAACTCTTGCGGTGTGCGGTCGTGCATTATCATGCATTAACTGAAATAAGGGACCGATTTGCACTTGTAGAGGAACGATGACGTCTGATACAATCGTCTCAGCATAAATTTGAGCGTTGAGGTTGCCTCTGATCCAAATCAACTCAGTTCTTCCGCCGATCCAAATACCCGCCCATACCATGATGGTTCCACCACTATAAGGATGGACTTCCTGGCAGGATTTTAATCGCTGTTGGCGTCCAGGGGTTCTCCAGTGTCGTATACGTCTTGTATCCGGTCTCATACCAAAACGAGACTCATCAGAAAAGCACACGAAACGCCATTGTTCTTCTGCCCAATTCTGATTCAAATTATGAAATGCACCAAAAAGGATCCATATAAATTTATAAAATCATAAATTTATTACAAAGCCACATCTCAATCTCAAGAAATCCGCATAAAAATGCTTGATCCCTAGACACTTTTGATGTGTGTATTATGAAGCTGAAGAGTTTGCTTGTTTATTTGTTTGGCTGAACGCGCTAATCTGGTTCGAATTGAAAAATTCTTTTAGTGTTGGATAACCCATTTATCGAGGAAGGCTATAGGCTATAAAAGATCACGCTGCGACTAATAGGAGCGGAGCATTAATCAAAAATGTTACGCAGACGAAGTTGCGACGGTCGGATACTTTGTTATAACTATACAACATAGTATATACATATATATATTGATTGCCTCATCGGTCGTGTGTCATGTGTCTAGTGGTCGCAACCGCGACTGCTGAGAATGAGGCCCTGGGCTCGATTCCCGGGTCGGGCAAAGTGAAATTGGATTTTTCTATCAGGAATTTCTCAGTAACAGCCACGAAGTCTGGATTTGTGCTCAGTTGATGGCAATAGGCTCGCCCCCTATTACAAGAGACTTTAACATAACTGGCGAATTGTGGGTGTACTACTAAGTACAGCTCTGCCTAACCCTTCAGGGATTACAGGCATGATAATATGTATACATAGATGTTGATTCTAGGTGAGGTTCACAAAATTATCGCTACAGTTGAGAAGATCAGTCGGGATGTCATCGTTTATTCTGATTTATTTATGTCATCCAGTAGTCAAAGTGAATAATTGATGGCGAGTAGTGATTTATTGCATCGAATTTGCATGCCAAAAGGTTTGACGAAATTATACCTGAGTACTAGATATTTTGTAGTTGTAACTGTGAATTCTGTTGTACTGTGTGTGTGTTATTCTGTTTGGCCTACCTTCACATTTTGGATATTTCTGTTGTTTTCATTCTGTTTTAATTTGTTCTTATTCTGTTTTTGTTTTTTTTGCGCATAACATAGTGCATGTAGTGCTCTTCTTTAAGTGATGGGGCACTTAGACTTAAGTTTGAAATGTTATCCTTTTTTTTATGTAATAGTGTACTCATTGTTGAAGAGCCAAATTAAATAAATAAATAATGTTCACTTTGTTTTAATTGTGACATTATAGGAAAAAATATAAAAGTTATGGTTTTGCAAAAAAAAAAAAAAACTATTTTATTTTTTAAGATTTAAAGTTATTTATTCAAATAAGGCGGAGGGTCGATACTTTTAACGAGAAAACCCTACAAACCAAAGAATAACAAGGGTAAAAATACTACGTACTTACATTTTAAGTTGAGTAAGTCTGTAATCGCCATTACTCTTTGAGAAAATGTTCATCTATGCCCAATTAGGTATTATGGGCTAATGTGACCCTTCTTTGTGTGAGATGAAGAAGTCCTGTAAGACAATTTTAATAGGCTGGTAGCTTCGCTCGTGTAACTGTGTATTCTATTGATATTCAACATGAAGTCATGTTTTACAGGGCAGTAGGGACGAAAAAAAACAGCTGTTCCATACATTTTGACCGTGTAGGTATTGCAGTTTTGTTATTTTGATTTTCGGTATTGAAATCGCAACTATTGTGATGATAATTAAAACCTGTGTATATATTGTATTCTCTAATTATAATATTCACCTTAACCAAGCAAGACTTACGTAATAAAATTTTATTTAACATTTCATCTGCTGACGGTACTTTTAAGCTAAACTGATTTTTGATTGACTTTCTCAAGATAAAAATAAATCGGGGTCCTCCGGTACGGGTGTCTCGGGGATCGGGGTACTCAGGGACTAACCTCAGTTTTGTAGGATACAGCTGTTTTTTTTTTAAATAACAGACGAAAAATTTCTATGTTGGGGGGGTTCAGAATGATGTACTAAATACTTGGTAACCGTTTTAACATCGGTTTCCCTTACAACCTGTATTCGTAATATCCTTTAATTTTTATCGTTTAAACTAAAACTTTCGTCTCATGTTGAATAACATGTCACCCGTTCTAACCAATCGCCTTCTCTCTTTCCAGGTACAGTGCTGTGAGTGAAGTGATGAGTGACAAGTGAGTGAGTGAGTGAGTGAGTGATGGAGGCGACCCCGCTGCCCCTCGAGGTGGACGAGGAAGGACGTCCTCAGCAGGGCTCCTCCACGGGGAGTGGCTCCTCATCGGGAACTGGATACTATGCGCATAAGAACGGTGAGTGTAGATTTTGAATTTGACTACTTAGATAAATCAGATCTTTAGAATACAAACTCAATGTAACAAGGTCCAAATTCCATTGCCACCGAATCAATTAAAGGACCTTTTTTTACAACCGATCAATTGAATCTATGATTTGCAAACCTTTCTTGGGCTCTTAGACCTATTGTATTTACGTAGACCTTTCGTAGGCGCGTAGGCCGCTCGTAGGCCTTTCGTAGGCGCGTAGGCCTATCGTAGGCGCGTAGACCTATGGTAGGTTTGTAGACTCGTAGGCTCTTCGAAGATGCGATGGTTTGTGTGGCTGTTTTAAACCGCAAGAGCCACAAATGGTACTCTTTTAATGGAATAAATGCATATCGGAAGGTAGAAAAAGCCAAGATCTACGCTAAGCTTTGAGAATGATTCTCAGCATTTTTACACAAAACCAGCCACATTATTATTAAACCTTTAGATTTAGGTAAAGGTAAGTAGCGTAGGTAGGCGTTGTTACGCCAAAGTATGATTATACAAGTCATTACAACAGACTTAAGTATGATTATACCGAAGAATAATTACGAAAATCAGCATTACACTTTCAGACCGAAAACTAACATAATGACAGACCCTGTGGCGACTTCCAACGTAAATAACTCGAAAGTCAACACAAAGTCGCGTTATCAGATTCACTTATATTTTATGAGTTCTGCGACCGAATGTAAACTGTGAAGTTAAGGAGCAGTTCCACTGCTGCGCTCGGTCTAAGTTACGCACACTACAAGGTGGATGGGACACCGACGATAAAATGGTTACCACGTATTCGGTGCAGCATTATGAAGCCCCCCACATATAAATTTTTCATGTTCCATACATTTTTCTCGTGTGGGTACTGCAATCTAGTAGGAAACGGCAGTTTTTACCCCTTCCTCCTTAACCCTTGTAAACGATTGGTCTTTCTTTAAGGTGTGGTTAGAGCCTAACCTGGTGTCAGAGTTCTTACGCCGCCATTGGATTCTGACTTGGCTTTACATGCCGTCGAGAAATATCTCTCAGGCATACTGGTTTCCTCACGATGTTTTCCTTCACCGAAGCAAGTGATAATTATACACACAAAAATCTGAAAAATCAGAAGTGCGGGTCTTTTGTTCGAACTTGAGACTTATGACTTGGCAGTCCGACAGTCATACCACTAGGCTATCACTCACAAGACGATTGGTATAATACTGCCATGCAAAGCGGGCCCAGTAAATCCGTGCGAATTTCACGCAGCAGTGGAACCGTGCCTTTATGCTAGATTTCAAGATTGTAGTCGATACGGTTTTCGGGTCAAATTTTCGTCGCCAAATGTCGTTTGAGCATAGTGCGTGGAATCGTGACAGATTTGGCTTTTGATAAATTGCTTTGATTCGCTACGGGGAAGTTTGAGTACCTAAGCTGTTACAACACAAGGCCGTTATTAAGGAACATCGGTTTCAACAAATTGGACTAGATGGAGTGACTTCGCAGTCATCTCTATCTGCGACTCGATGTGATATAGGTACCACCTCACTATTATCATCATTGATAGCTCCACGGAACTGCTGAGTATAGTTTTCTACTGTGTGCCATGCTACCCTGGTGTCTCCAGTTCACAACCAAAGTGACTCTGTAACTTTACGTTAACTGTCAAATGAAACACATCTTTATAGTAATTTCAAATTAGAATTTCTAATAAATATAGATAGTACTAGCTTATGCCAGCGGCTTCGCCCGCGTGGAGTTCGACAATTGACCCACGGAATCGTCCTACCGAGATGAAAAGTAGCCTATGTGCTATTCCAAACTATAATATATCTCTGTGCCAAATTTCATCCAGATCCGTTCAGCCATTCTGGCGTGATTGAGCAACAAATATCCATCCAAACTTTCGCATTTATAATATTAGTATAGATTATGTATATTCAATTGATCAAACCAAAGAACGAAATTTCCATGTAGCACAAAAAATTAACATACCTACTTCTTCAGATGTGGATTTTCTGATTCATTTGTTTATCTTTCCACCAGAGTTAGTACAGACCACGGTGTAATATGTTTACCCTTCGTCAAACAAGTCAAAGTAACTCACACTCGTATATTAGGTATTACGTCGTAACGACATTATGATGACCGTTGAATCGGAAAAATGATGGGTTATTAGTTATTACAAACTAGCTGTACCCGCGGCTTCGCACACGTGAACGCGTGTTCTTTTGGCATTGTCAGGAAACATTACATGGGAACGTGAAGTTGTAGTATATTCCTAACATCCTCTACAAAAATATACTAATAAATTGACTTTCTGTTAATTTATACTAAAACAAATCATATCAAATCACAACCTGAATCGGTAAGGTAACCCATCTGTGTCCAAACCTTGGCAAGAGTTGCTTAACCTGGATCGGTAAGGTAACCCATCTGTGGCCAAACCTTGGGGGATTTGGGCATCACCTTACCCATCAACATCGGCAAGTTTCTTAATAATGTATTACATCGGGCAAAATTCGTTTTCAGCTATTCCGACTACACTACGACTAAAACCTATCACAGAAATCGCGTAAGTAGTTATTAACTAAATTTGAAAAATATATATTTGTTGCGTCTGTAGCTCGATTTTGATGAAATAAACGCTAAATGCTACTCACAATATTGCTTCTTATTTTTCAATATTTAAATTTTGAATACAATGATTGTTTTTTAAGTGATGCGTGAACAAACGAACAAACAAACCGACAAACCGAAAAACCGACAAACAGACAAAAATTCTAAAAACTGTTTTTTACGTTCTATTATTTATTTGCCGTACCTTCCAGTACATTTTTTGCAAAAACCTGTAATGTACAGACACGGCAAGTGTACGATTTTATTTTATGTATAGATATGAGAGTTCGATGTAAATTTTAACACCTTAGCTGTGATTTAACAAACAAACATTATGAATAGTAAGCCAGGAAATCTGACAACCAGTCTGCCCAATGAGTATCGACAGTTACTGAGTTATGAGAGTCAGATAAGCAGTCTCTCCAAGTTTAATACTAATATCAGATGCATCAATCGTACTGGCAAAAGGCTAAGCAAAATTAGGGAAAAGAAACACATTAGTATTCGTATTACGTACGCGTTCCTAATTTCTTTTAAACCAGCCCAAATGACCCGAAACATTACCGCATTTTCTCTCACCTGAACAATATGCTGCAAATAAAAAGACCTTAAATGAATGGTTTCTAATTGGTGTGAACTTAACAAAGAGATTAATGTACTGTGATGTTATAACACCCGGGCTTAATGGCTTTTAAATCTACTCTCTGAAATATTTTGGTGGTTATTTGAAAATAGAAGGTTTTGTCTATGGGAAAATGATTATAATTCAGCCCAAACAGTGACAATAAGCAAGCCCTCTATTTCTTGAGACCTCGTATGAACTGCTTAAATATAAAAAAGCAGCTGTTTCATACTTTTTGCAATGAATTTATTGATCGTTTGTATGGAACAGCTAATTTTATTTGAATAACCGACGAAAATTGTCAACGCTTGTGCATTTAAAATTATTTGCTGAATACAAGGTACAACTTTGCGACTCGACGTTTACATTGACTGACGTGATTTAGACAAATTAAATTGTTTAAAATAAAGACGTAAATTGTATTTTATTTCAATTTAAAGATCCAACCTCTAAAACAAACACCCGATAGTTTACAAAAAAAAATCATGAAAGAGTTCCAACATAATCTTATTATTACATCTTCTTAACATTGAATTAGTACAAAATACGGTTTAATGGATGTCTTTATCCATCCCATATGTTACTGTAACTAATAGGCAATAAAAATCGAAGAAATCCCAGCAGTTTACTGCATCCATGATATATTTTTATTGTCTTAGATAACCATGTTGAAATATCAAGGTGGATTAATGCTACGGCAACTAAAAACCGAAAATTCTACCTTATTTTTACTGAGTTAAGGTTTAAAATCATAATTAAAGTAAGTATCAGGAAATATTACGGCTACAAAATCATTCCATTCAATGAAATTTAAATCTTATAGTGGCGTGAAATAAAGTTTAATATGACTTGTGATCAGCTTCAAGAGATTTTTCGACTACGTGTACCCAATTAATGTTTGTTAATTCTGAAAACTTGCTCAAGCGATGTGTTTGTTTGTTAAAGAGACAAATTACAATTGCATATACATATATTTAACTAACACTTTGCCCGCGACTTCATCCGCAAGAATTGTGGTAGCTCGGCTAATAAGCACGATATAAATATAATTTATAGCCTATAGCACCCCCCAATAAAGTAGTTTTCTACCAGCAAAATATTTAAAATTGGATCATTAGTTCCGGAGATTACGCCGTACATACTTGACAAACAAGTTTTACCTATTAATAATATTAGTATAGATTAAGTTACAAATAGGATTTCAATTGGTCGTGGATTGACAAATCGTTAAAAAGAACAAGTTTAATAAGTTCATGGACAAGATGGCCTAGAATGGTGGCTACCGTTTCTGAAGCATTTGACAAGAGACGTTCAGTGTTCAGCTTGTGAATAAATTTTCGAGTTTTCCAACCTCTTTGTCACTTTTTATGATGATGGTCCTGATTTACAACATAACATAACATCACACCTGTAATCCCCGAAGAGTTAAGCAGAGGTGTACTTAATAGTACACCCACATTTCGCCAGTTATGTTTAAGTCCCATGTAATAGGGGGCGAGCCTGCGAGCCTATTGCGACCAACCGGGCACAGATCCAGACTCCGTGGCTGCTACAGAGAAATTCCTGATGGAAAAACTAGACTTATAAGTTCGATAGAAAAATATAGTTAGGAATCCAGCTTGTCTTAGATACATAAATATACGTTGTGCTTATGTCTCACTTTGTTTACGTCCTGCCCGAGGTCTTATTTCATTTAAAAGCGATTCATTGATATTTTTTCCTCGACACGGTTGCTCAGATCTATGACATTTCACATAACATTTTATAAACTACTAATTTGTGAAAACAAGCTCATTCCAAATCCAATTAACTAATAAACATTGTTTTTTTTCCAGCCACCCATCACCCTCACCACTATTTATTAGGCTGGCAACATTTCTCATTTACGTTGTAAGAAATGTTGCCAGCTATAAAGTACGCAGAAAAAAACATAAGAATTAAGAGGCAATATAGTAAAGTTACTACCGCTGATGCGTATCCAACAATCCCTTGGGCAATGAAGGGTCTTATCGACCAATAAACGTGTTTTAATTCAGCTTCAGCAGACAAAACAGTTTGTCAACGAGACAGGAATTTGTTATAACCCTGTTGATAGATTTTGTTTCTTTCACTAGGATGGTTGGGGCTGATCTTGCTTTAAATTAAATACATAACATTACGCCTGAAATCCCCGACGGTACATTTTATTTTTAAATTTTATAAAACAAAATATTTATTTAATACTTATATGTATATATTTGTATTTATATGCATTGTATTTATATTACATGATAAGTAGTGAATAACTTGTATTATTTTAAATTTTGTATATTAATTGCAGTACACCACTGACTACCCCCCCTTTTTCTATTTCATGTTCGTACAGACCATCCAAAGGTTGTCTGGAAGAGATCGCTATCAGCGATAAGACCGCCATTGTAACCATAAAATTATCAATTTTTGTAAAACCGTTCTGTATCAATTTTGGTGTACAATAAAGTATATTCTATTCTATTCTACATTTTGCCAATTATTTTTATGTCCCATGTAATAGGGGGCGAGCCTATTGCTATTAACCATTAACAAATCCAGACTCCGTGGCTGCTACTGAGAAATTCCTGATGGAAAAACGCAACAGCACTTTTCCCGACCTGGGAATCGATCCCAGGACCTCATGCTCAGTCGCTTTAAACTTAATCAAATGAATGGTTGGGTTATCGAGTTAAAATAGTAGATCTAGTACAAGAAAGACTCTTTCGTAAAGACATTATTATTCCTATTAGAAATCAATAGCAGTGGGGCAGCCATTTTTAACCGACTTCAAAAAAGGAGGAAGTTCTCAAACTTCCCGATTGGTCCCATAGAAATTTTATCGAAATCGGTTCAGCAGTTTGGTTTTGAAATCAAAATAGCTGGAAAAAATATGTCATCCAAGTAAAAGAAATTGCGAAATTGATACTTGACAAAGATTTGTGTTTTGCGTGAACTAAAAAGGGTAAAATAAAAACTTTTTTGCAAAAAAAAACCGACTTCCAAAAAAAACACTAAAAACGTGGAAAATAACTTTACTTTCGGAAGTCGGTGGCAAAAAAGTCAATGAAACAAACAATAGTCACCGATTTCCGAAAGTAAAGTTATTTTCCACGTTTTTAGTGTTTTTTTTGGAAGTCGGTTTTTTTTTTGCAAAAAAGTTTTTTGTGATATCGATAGTTTGTAGAGTCACATACATAGGTGGCTGTGATGGCCATCAAAAGTTCACTTTTTAAACTAGCTGTGCCCCGCGTCCTTCGCCCGCGTGAAATTATTATAAAAATATTACTTTCCTATTACAATCGGGTTTTGTTACAAAATTTAAGGGTCATACAATTTCAGCGTTTTATTGTGTTTGTAGGTGCACGATACAATGTCAAGGTAATTTCTTTTTATATAATTTTAAAATATACATAAGCATTACTAATGCTTTATTCATGAGATTCGATGTTTACCTACATAAGTTGCATTTGCTGCACAACTGAAAGTCAGTTAGGTGTGGTTATGAATTGCTATAGACACCTACATACATAGGTAGAAATAAATAAAAAATCAACCCTAATCCATTTTGGTAAAATAAACTTTTAACTTATAACATCAGCTATCTGCCAGTAAAAGTCCCGTCAAAATATAAAAAAGTTAACATAAGAAAAAATAAAAATATTACAAACAAAAATGTGTCCTGGTACGAGGGCAAAAGGCCCCTATCTCGGCATGGTGCTGTACCATTAAAAAAATAGTCATAGTGCTGGTATTCTGATACCTAAAGTGATGCCAAGATTAGGTGGGCTACCATGATCTGTTAGTGCAGGAATGTTTTAGTATTATTCCGAGAGTGGGTAAGAGATGGCGCTACACAGCTGTCTAGCGCTGTCACTTTCCCACTCTCGGAATAGTCCTAAAACATTCCTGCACTAACGGACATGGCAACCCCCCAGAAACGAATAAAAATGTATAGTAAAAAATAGCGACATCATAAACTTCGATACATGTCGCGATCCTGAGCACTGAAGGAAGGACGAAGAAGAACAAAGTAGAAGACGCGTGCAAAAGCTAGTTAGTAATAATAATATTGAATTTATATTAATACGAGGTTGTCGACAAGTGTCGATTCCGCAGTCATTGTACCAGAGCTTCAACCAACAACTTATAAGGCTCCCATTACGGAGTTTGATTCAGAAAGCAGTACTCCTGGACACGGCACGCATAGTGAGGAGGTTCCTCTCTCTGCAGCCCTGACCACCGGCAGCTGGACCTTGTTTCTGATGCTGATGGGCTACTAATTTTTTTTTTTAATGTTTTTGTTATTTGGTATTGTTTTAAAAAATATTAAATATATAATTTTATATTTTTAAATGTTTTTTTTGTTAGTATTGTTTTTAAAAATATTAAATAAAATGTATACAAATATAATATGCATGAGAATAATATTGTTGAATAATTTATAGTAAGAAACTGACTGACCGATCGATCAACGCACAGCCGAAACCGCTGGGTCTAGAAGCATGAATTTTGGCACAAACGTTCTTTAAATGACATAAATGTGCATTAAGAAGGGATTTTTGGAAATTCATCCTCTAAGAGGTTAGTATAGGGGTTGAAAGATTGAAACTTCGTCCACCGCCAATGAAGTTGCGAGCAAAGGCTAGTACTGATTAATTCTACAACTGGAATGGCAAACATCAATAAAACGAAATACTTCTATACAGTAGACCGAGATTAAACAATTCTCACTCGTTTGGCAATTGGTGCGGACTGTATTCACAATTACTCGACCCCTTTTCACTCTCCTCTACTGAATGTGGGTCAATCACAACCCTTTAATCAGACCGGCTGCGAATCATGGATGTCATTCATTGATAAGCATTGTATGGAGTGGCTTTTAAATTGGAATTGAAGATTTTAAACCCGATTTTAGTTTGTGATGTGTTATTGTGAAAATAACACAGAAGCTATTGAAAAAAGGTATGTTTAAAATTGTATGATGATGAGAAATAAACGTCATACCTTTTTTCCTGAAACTGGTAGTTAAAAGTGCAATGCTTCTTTGTTACTTACGATTTCTTTCATGCCCACGCCCTATTGTTGCTTCGGCTAAAACTTAGATACTATTTACATATTAAAGAAATAAATTATAGTCGCTTTTCGTATCTATGTCACCGCAATTTTCTCCTACAAACCGGATTGTGATGCAGTTTTCATTTATTTAGAGAATTCGTTTCGAAAGGGTTATGTGTCTTGTGTAAAATACATTTAGATTTAACCTACGTATACTAGAGTGTTCTCCATGTTTTGTCAAATTGTTAATACTGCGCAGTTCAGGAGCGGTTTGCTAGTAATTAATTTAAAAAAAATAACAGCTTCATTCAATCTCGTTACGGTAGTTGGTCCCACGCTGGGCGCCAACTCCGTACTCGAGTACGAACGCAGTATCCGATGTTTGCGTGTTTTTGTTTGTTGTTATAACTTTGACATTGGAACATAAACAGTTGTATACCATGAATAATAAAGTGATGAATTGTTAAGAACATGAAAAAAGCGCTTTCATTTGAAAGTGTTATAAGTCCCACGTTGGGCGCCAATTATATGCACGGGGGCATCAGTTGATCTCTAGTCTTCACTTATAGTTTTTTTTTATGGTTTACAGAGGTAACAGTGTTAATTATTAATTATACGTAAGAAATTTTTTTTTTTTGCCTTTGATAATTTCTTGAACTGAACTAATTTGAAAACTATTATTTAGATTTAGCATCCATATCAAATCTGTATGTAGATGTTTCTGTAAATCTATTTTTTTCAAACGAGTTTCATTAACCTCTATCCAGTCATGACTGAGTATAATTCTACCGTTTACCTTTGCAGTTTTTCCTATGCATAATATCATTGCTTTTTCATGTTATTTCTTATATGGAATGCGTGTA
This sequence comes from Standfussiana lucernea, assembly GCA_964057025.1. Classification (NCBI taxonomy): domain Eukaryota; kingdom Metazoa; phylum Arthropoda; class Insecta; order Lepidoptera; family Noctuidae; genus Standfussiana; species Standfussiana lucernea. The sequence goes on along the minus strand of OZ059798.1, from coordinate 13,735,614 downwards.
TACTTCCATATTTTTTTTTGAAACTAATAAATAACAATCTAACCACGTCTGAATGGTCACGCGAGCTTGTGACGTCACGAGTCACAACCGGCTATTCCTCATAATTAGCGGTCAAGATATAGATTAATGGTTTTAAGTGTTGGTTCCTTCTAAGTTAGTGGTTTGGAGAATTAGAGGTTTATACGGACGATTTAAGAGTTAATATTGAACCTGATGGCTAGGCAATTGCATCAGTGGTATTGTCTCGAGTTTGAACCCAAGACACGCACCTCTAATTTTTCGGAATCATGTGCGTATTGTATATTTATCACTTGCTTCGGTGAAGGAAAACATCGTGAGGAAACCAGCATGCTTGAGAGATATTTCTCGACGGCATGTAAAGCCAAGTCAGAGGCCCATGGGCGGCATAAAAACTCTGACACCAGGTTACACACCAATCACACGATAAAGAAGATTGTGAAAGACGATTATAGAGGTATACGGGTTGGAAGGGACACCGACCGTATTCAGTACATCATTCTGAACCCTACATAGATTTTTTTTGTCGGTTATTAACATCTTTATTATTTTTTCATGTTTAAGGCGTTCTGCCAATCATTATACTCAAGCGGCCTGTAGGTACCATACACGCAGGTCCTCACCGGACACGGTTGTTTCGGGAGGTTCCTGCACCGAATCAGGCGGGAGGAGACGCCCGGGTGTTTCCATTGCGAGGATCGACCGGAGGACACGGTGGAGCATACGGTGGAGGTCTGCCCCGCTTGGGCGGAGCAACGCCGTGTCCTCATAGCGGCGATCGGCGGCAGCGACCTCTCGCGTCCGGCCCTGGTTCGAGCCATGGTCCGGAGCGAGACGGAATGGGAAGCCGTCACCTCCTTTTGCGAAGCAGTCATGCTAGCAAAGGAGGAGGCGGAACGTGAGAGAGAGCGTTCCTCCTCACGTCCCAGCCACCGCGGGAGACGCACCGGGCGTCGGGGGCCACGTAGTGGCTCCCGGCCACCGTAGACGCGGGCCTGTGGACGGTGAGCTAAGAGCTAGCTCGCCGTCCCTAGGCCGATGCCTGCCGGGTGCTGCGGGTTGTTCGAAAGAGATACCGCGGCCCCGGAACACAAAGGGCGATGAAGGAATATGAGTGGGTTTTAGTCAGTAAAAGTCTGACACTCCCTCCCGCTCAGCCCAGAGCGGGAGAAGTCATTTGATGATTTCCCATCCGAAAAAAAAAAAAAAAAAGGTACCATACACGCGACGAGCCTACAATGTCCTGCGTGTCCAATTTAATAACGCCTTGAGGATGCTGTTGGGACTGCCATGGCGCTGTAGTGCATCGGGAAAGTTCGCGGAGGCTCGCACAGATGGCTTCCACGCTATGCGAAAGAAAGCGGCCTCCTTACTACAGCGCCTGCATGGTAGTGACAACAGCATTTTGAAGATGATTGCTGCCAGACCGGACTGCCCCTTCCAGAATCACTGGGTGGGGACAGTCATAGGTCTTAATAAATAATAAATTTGTAAACACTAACAATACTAACCTAATTACTAAAACACCATTGTTAGTAACACTAAAATACTAACAAAACTATGGACTGTGTAGTCTGAAAATAAATTTTAATTGAATTTAAAAAATAAAACAGCTGTTTCCTACAAAACTGCAATACCTATACGGTCAATATGTATGGAACAGTTGATTTTTATTTTTTAATAACAGGCGAAGAATTTCTGGTAACTCAGACCGTGAAACTGAACCACTTTTGTTCTATGAATTTTGGAAATTCATAACTTTTTTTTTTTGCTTTTCCATACATGTTGATCAGCTGATCATGTCAATTACAGTAGGTCTATGTTTTTTTTGATAATTTCGTGAACTCGTAGAACAATTATTATTATTAATAGTTGTTCAGTTTCGCGCGAGAGGTCTTGCGTTTATTAAGTTACACCTTGTATAGGTACTGATGTTACAGTATTGGACTAGAGACGTTAAACTCGTTGCAGAATTCTGGGCTGATTTAATTTTGACAGAAGAGGTACTAAGTTTTGACTTCTAAGTTTTACATTAAATTTTACATTAGATGGATTTTCTTTGGATGATGTCTAATCATACAAGCTATTTGTGCAGCAGTGATAGTCTAGTGGTGTGACCGTTGGACTGCCAAGTCATAGGTCTCGAGTTCGAACCTAAGACACGCACCACTGATTTTCCAGAATTATGTGCGTATTGTACCTATAATTATCACTTGCTTCGATGAAGGAGAACATCGTGAGGAAACCAGCATACGTGAGAGATATTTCTCAACGGTATGTCAAAGCCAAGTAAGAAGCCCTTGGACGGCATTAAAACTATGACACCAGGTTAGGCACTAACCACACGATAAGAAGAAGATACCAGCTATTGAGAACCTTAATTTTTTTTTTTTTTTCAAAAACGGATAACAGAGTAATTAATCTTGTCTATTAGTCAAGGAGTGGGACAACATTGGCAAACTGACATTAAAATTTAATGAAAAAAAACACACAGCAAATATAATGCAATATTGTGAGTACCTAACCAAAGACCAAGCGTGTGTGCTTACAAAATTTAGAACAACCGCCCGGCGATTTATTACCAAAAATTCGACATTTACAGCCTAATATAATTGAGCTGGTAAAACTATAAAAAAACACTATAAATGTCACATTGTTTTAAAAATGGGAACCGTTATTTCACTGTGTTATTTTGTAACAGCTGTCACGAGTATAAATACTAGCTGTGACAAATTAATATAATTAGTTACGTTAGAAACGCCGGCAGTCGTTTTAATATTGTTGCAATGTTATTTTGTACAACAAAGTATGTGACTTACGAAATAATTTATGATAGAACTCATTTCGTAGATCTGCTGAAGAATGAAAAAAGAAGAAAAGATGGAAATGAGGAATGATATGAAAGAAGAGGGAGTTGATAGCGTAATGGCTGACAGGGCAGAATGAAAAAAATACTCGTGTTGCGCCGACCCCAACTGACATACCACTAGGTAGGGCATTGCAAGGTATTATACACAAATATTATGTATATTATTAGGTTATACACCAAAAAAAAATGGAATACTCAAAAGTCAACTTACCGTCAGTTTCCCACCCAAAATCTGCGCGTCTAAATCCCTTCCCCGCACTACCTATATTTAATTTTCCAAGTGAACATTTACGAGTATTTTTATTAATACACCCATAACGGTTGCGTGTTCTAACCCCGTTTACTTTTGGTGGGTAGTATGCGAAAGTGCTTGCTTGATTGATTGGTTGAACATTGCAGTAGTGGTCATGCTGTGTAAAAGTAATGTACGAGTATTTAGGTAGTTCAAAAAAAACATTTTTATAAACAACCTATTGGGGTTTCAGCATTTGCTGCGTGTATGAAGACTGAAGGTTGCATAAAAGATGAATTACTCAGAAAATCCGTATATTGCCAATATTATAAATTACAGAGTGCGTGAAGTATGTGCGTGCGATGAGACGGTTCTAGAGAGAAAAAAAAGAGGATTTTTTTTTACGTTGATGCGTAGCTCGGCGATGATTGGTTGGCGGCATCCGTAGACGTCCAATCGCTGTGGTGTAGGTGGCAGAGCCAGTCTTTAAGGTGATGTGTGGCATTAAGGCGATGTCTGAACACAAGCTTTTATTTAAATGCTCTTAAAAGAAGAAAATAAAATGCTTGTCGCAAGATTTACATTTGTGAATTTTAAGTTTATGTGTGTTTAATCTCGCGACAATCTTTTGTATCATATAAATTGTATATTTATTGCATCGCATACTTTTTGACACAGTGAAATGATGGAAGGACTGTATGAAGGATGATATGGCAAGAAAGGAAGTGTCTGATGAGATGATGAGTAATAGAGAAGTATGGAAGAAGATGACATGCTGCGCCGACCCCAAATAAATTGGGTTGAGGGCAAGAAAATGATGATACTTTTTGACAAGGTAGTATATTCTCGTACGTTCCGACAATACAAGCGGGCGAAGCTGCGGGTAAATACTAGCCTATACTAATATTATAATATTAAGAGGTATTTGTTTATAAGTTTGTATGTGGGGGTAATCTCTGAAACTAATAATCCAATTAAAAAAAAAAAACAATAGTAAGCTACATTATTTGTGGGTGCTATAGTCTATAAATTATATTTATACTAGCTTATGCCCGAAGCTTTGCCCGCGTGGAGTTCGGTCATTGTCCCACAGCATCGTACTACAGGGATAAAAAGTATCATGTATGTTAATCCAGGTTATAAACTATCAGTGTACCGAATTTCATCCAAATCCGTTTAGGAGTTTTTGCTTGAAAGAGTAACAAACATCCATACATACATACAAACTTTCGCAATTATAATATTAGTATACATAGATAATATATAGCAAGGATCATGCTTATTAGCCGAGTTATCATAATTCTTGCGGATGAAGTCGCGGGCAAAGTGCTTGTACCTTATAAAGGCGGAAACAAACGGGCACTCACCCACTTAGCTTCATGACCAACATCTCAAACCACTTAATAAATTTTGAAATCCTTGAATAAAAGCAATATAAAGACTAATTGCTCCAATTACTGTCATTTGTCGCCAATCAAAGCGAGCGAAGTAATAAATTAATGCCTTTCAATGGGTTTCAATTAAACTCGAATATTAATTAATAATTCCATTATTTCGGGGTGTTCAATTAATTTTAAGGGTTTAAACTTTGATTTTAGTTTGTTGTTTATTGTTTCGGTTGGTTCGTTTTAGTGGTTTAAGAGAAGGGAAGAGGTTTTTGATCTTAAAGGCCTGTTTCTTGATACAGTTCCAAGCATTTAATACTAAATAGGTTTGCGTTTGACCACAACTCGCCTGATGTGAAGCGATGATGCGACCTAGGGTGGAGCGCGCTTGCCTAGAAGAAACCGATTCCCTCGAACTTTGAAGAAATGCAAGTCCCATGTAATAGGGGGCTACAACAAATCCAGACTCCGTGGCTGCTACTGAGATAAAGCGTGCTTTCTGATTGAAAAACCCAATAACACTTTGCCCGACAAGAGTACCCAGGACTTCATGACCTCAGGATATAGAAATAAATGCATCTACATTAAGCATGAACCGAATAAACTTGAATAAACATCCCACTAATCGAACCTTATCAAAAACTCATTTAATTCGCATTCAAAATCAATCATTCCACAAAATGGAATTATGCTGGATAACTCTTGCAAAGCACCGGCCGCTTCATTATCCACAAATCACAATGCGCTATGCCATCGACGTCATTACGCGGATCGTCAGTATTAACACAGTTTTAACATTACCAGTAAGCCAACTACAGCTCTTGTCTGATCTGGTTCGGTCTATCCCTTTCCTATCCAACCCCTGCGGCGGCGTCCCAAGACGAGGTTTGAACCCTACAGGGGGTGCCCTTTGCTTGAAGTCGCTTAGTTTTTAAGTTATTATGCCCCTGGCTTGAGGCCTTACACTCATAAGTTCCATTAAGCAGACGATAAACACATTTTTTTTGTTTGGGAAAATCCTTATGGATACCCTCTGTCTGGGGCGATCGGAGGTTTATGTCGGACTCGAACCGACTAAAAACCCACTGTTCTTACTACTACCATGTGTCAGAGGCCCGGGGGACACAAGTACATTCCCGCGCACTCGTGATTTGTACCAGGCCGCCATTCCTGGCGGGCCAAGAATGGCCATCCAGTGACCGCATCCAGTGTCCGCATCCAGTGTCCGCATCTCCATGAAGGCGCGCAGGAACCACAGCGTGTCACCTCTTTGGGCCTGGCTGGTCGGGTAGCGACTCAGTCCTAAGTTCGCCGCCCGCAGGCCAGACGACAACCTCCTAGGTTGAACTGCTAGATGTCAGAGGTGTACCTAATAGTACACCCACATTTCGCCAATTATGTTTAAGCTCCATGTAATAAGGGACGAGCCTATCGCCATCAACCGGGCACAGATCCAGACTCCGCGGCTGCTACTGAAAAATTACTGATGGAAAAACCCAATAACAATTTACCAGACCCGGGAATCGAACCCAGGACTTCATGCTCATCAGTCGCGCCTGCAACTATTAGACCAACGCGGCAGTCAATTCATTCACAAAAATAAAATTATCCCTCTTCTGAAATCATGCGGCTGTTAGGGTTGTCAACTAAACTTTTTGTTACGTTACACTACACACGAGTAAAGCACTAACGCGTAAAGTTGCCTGAAGCATGCGTAGAGTTCGTGTGCAAGCAAAAAGCAAAAGCAAGTGAGACTGCTGAGCAGGAGGTCCTGGCTTAGATTCCCAGGTCGGGTAATGTTATTGGGTATTTCTATTAGTAATGTCTGACTAGCAGCCACGGTATCTGGACTTGTGCCATTTGATGCCATTAGGCTCGCCCCTATTACATGGAACTTAAACGTAACTGGAAAAATCTAGGTCTACTATTCGGTACACTTCTGCCTAACCCTCCGGGGATTACAGGCGTAATGTTATTTCATGCATTGCATGCGTGTGTGGGCTCAGTTCCATTTGAGTTAAAATACTGTATTGTTATATCTACCTACTGAGCCGCGTATGTGATTACGCGGATGGTCGGCATTATGTAAATATGCAATCGAAATAATTCCCCGCCCTGTTTAATTCGTATGCCAATAATATTTGCCGGTCCTTGATTGCATGATAATTACTGCCTATAATATTGGTGAGCTCGTGGCTAAATAATTACAGCCGCTCGGGTCGATCGTCAGGTTAAGCCGTGCTTGCCTAGGTTGGTCTGTGGATGGCTGACCTCCGTGCCCCGAAAAGCACGTTAAGCTGTTGATCCCGACCGTCATTTGTAGATCTTTGAAAGTTCTTACAGGTATTCAGTGGCCCAAAACTCTGACAACCAGTCTTACCAAGGGGTGCCGTATTACCCAGTACTAACTGGGCTGTGGAGGTCAGATAGTCAGTCGCTCCATGTAAAACACTGGTATTCAGCTGCATCCGGTTAGACTGGAAGCTGCCCCCAACATAGTTGAGAAAATCCTAGGATGACGATGAATATTGGTTGGCTCAGAGTTATTTTAAACGGGTTGATTACGAGAATTTCATATCAAAACCGCTTTATTTCAGCGTTGGATTTTGCTAATTATTGTTTATGCGGTAAATTAAATAATTTGTTTTATGTAAAGTTTGTGGGATTTGCGGGTAATTTAGATTTATGGATATGTGTGTGTGTGTTTAAATCGATTCTGATCCACGATCCGATACCGCAAGTTTTTGCTGTACGATTTTGTACCCGCACTGCTGAAACGGTTTTGTACCTGCAATTATTAGTCAATACCGATTTCCACTTTTCTTATTATTAATATGATGAACGAATGATCAATCAGCAATGTGAATCGACGTGTAGCTCAACTTACTAACTTATTATTTTAACCACGTCGTGAGTTATAAGATAAAGTCATATGCATCTTCCTGCCCTTGTCCCATGTTATTTGAGGTCGGTTCCACATGGGTTTTTTCCTTCCATTTTCCACTATCAACCGTCACACTATCATTTACACTTTTTTCTTCTATATCATTCCTCACACAATCCATCCATCGTTTCCCTGGTCTTCCTCTCCCTCTCCATCCATCAACATTTATATTCATTACACTTTTAGTCACATGCGAGTTATAAGTTAAAGTTTTTTTTTTGCTAGCCTACCTCGTGTCCCACTGCTGGGCAAAGACCCCCGCTTTCTCCTTCCACACCTCTCTATCCTGTGCGATCCCTGGCCATGTTAGCTCCGCAAACATGATCAGATCGTCACGCCACCTTCGCCGCGGTCGACCTCGACGGCGGTGTCCTTCCTCAAGAGTCCAGTGTCCCCCCCTTGAAGTTAAAGTACTAACTATAAAATAAAACTTTTAGTGTGGCTTGTCTCAACGTTAATAGAGAAGATTTACTCAAAGTGAGTTTTCCGTTAATATTTCTACAAATACAACGTAAAATAAAGTGTAAGTTATTTACAGAATTTTTAGGTTAGCGTAACATCTGCTCTTTAACCTTTTATTACACGGTCATGTCTTAATTTCTCAAAATTAATTCTGTCTAAACGACAAAATACATCATGTCACATTTTTATCGTCCTCCTTGAAAGTCTAATCCGTTTTGAAATTACGCAAACGTTCCAATTTATTCCCGCCATTTTAATTTTACTCAAAATAATAAAACGACTAACAGCATATTCTTATTACGAATTTGTTATGCGTAGCGTAAAAATAATATAAGAAAACATTACGTATTATTTTATGCTAACGATAGCTATAAAAGGCATTATTCAACATCAAATTTACGTTGAGCTCTGCAAGTTCGAACTATTTAGCGCAAAGAGGTCAAGTTATTCGGTCGTTTAACATGCCCTGGGGGAACGCAGTACGATGCAGATTACAGGCAAATTTTGTCTTATTTGAATATAATAAAGCGTAAGATCGACGGTTTGTAAATATTCATACAATCAGAGTGGTTTATGTTAATTTGCTTGTGTCACGACAGCATTTTCAATATGGCGGAGTTTTGGCGCCAAAGTGGAGTATTAAGCGGCTCGTTTCAAAATAATTCGGATGTTTTGCTAAATTGTTTTCTTTTGAATTTTAGTTACTTAGCTTTTACATTATGGTGAATGAAATTCCGAGCAATGCTGACATTAGTCGGTTTATTATTTATTTAAGCGTTTACGAGGGAAGCCGCCATCTTTGACTGAGGTCGTTTAATTACATAATTAAATAGTGTGTTGTTGTTTTGATCATTATTATGATTGCTTTTAGTCAGATTAATTATTGTTATTTAGTATCGAACAGACGCAAACATAATAAGTGTGACCGTGTGTGTGCGCGTGAGAATTATTTCACATTTTCGTTCTATCTAGAAAATACAATTTTGCTAGAGTAAAAAAGTTATGACACGGAAATAATTGATGCTAGCACACATAAATATGAAGTCTCTATTATTTGATTCGTTTTAATTGGGAATTGGACCGAAACGATTTCATATCCAATCGCGGTTAGTTTCATGAAATATCTATCCAATTTATTTTAAAATGTTTTGGCTTTTACTATGATTAACTACTTTAGTTTAGTGGTCGCAAGCGCGACTTCTGAGCATGGGGATCTGGGAACAATTGCCAGGTCCGTCAAAGTGTTAAGTATGGGTTTTCTATCATGAATTTCTCAGTAGCTGCCACAGGGTCTGGTTTTATGCCCGGTTGAGTGCAAAAAAGGCTCGCTCATCTTAAATGCTCGACTTAGCTATAACTGGTAAAAACATTATTATTTTAAGTCTCATCATCATCGTCACTCTCCTGCCCCTATCCCAATTTATTTGGGGTCGGCGAGGTCTGTCTTCTTCTTCCATATTTCTGTATTATAATAAATTATATTTGAATTAAAAAAAAATAGCACCTATAAAACAAAACCCACACTAGTGATATGAATGAAATATTAAGAAAAAACAACTAGTCCTAACGTCTGAAAAAAATGCCGATAAGACATCTCAGCGCAAAAATATGCATCTTCCATTCCATTCAGCCGTCAAACCTTTCATTCAACACACACAAAATAACTTTCGACCAACCTATTTCCCGACTGAACACATCCAGATTCCTATGTAACGAGCAGAAACTTGGTCTCGGTACCAGGGCCTCATGAAACAACAAGATAGACGCGAAGTGCGAACTGTATCGGAACAAGCAACTCTATGGATATCTTGTAAAAGTTCTGAAAAGTTCCGCGGGTAATCTTGTATTCATATTGATATTGTTAGTTGAGGCGGGGAAGATGTGTTTTTAAGGTTGAATGGAGATGTTTCTTGAGTTTTGTTGGACGTGGCCTGTAATAGAATTCTTTGAGGAAGTTGGGAACTGTCTGTATGGACTTTAAATGAGATGGCAGAATGAGAGAGTAAGTCGTGGGGTGTGGTTCGGTTACTTCTTGTTCTCAGGTTAAATTCAGTGTGGGTCTAATATTACAACACAACATCATCATCTGCCTAGCCTTTTCCCAATTATGTTGGGGTCGGCTTCCAGTCTAACCGGATGCAGCTGAATACCAGTATTTTATATGGAGCGACTGCCTATCTGACCTCCACAACCCAGTTAGTACTGGGTAATACGATACCCCTTGGTAAGACTTTCGGGCCACTGACTACTTGTAACGACTGTCAATGATCTACAAATGACAGCCGGGACCAACGGCTTAACGTGCTTTCCTAGGCACGGAGGAAACTCGTATTGTAATGGGTGGTCACCCATCCACAGACCAACTTAGGCCAGCGGGGCTTAACCTGAGGATTGATCCGAGCGGTGGTTATTATTTTAGCCAAGAGCTCTAGTATTGCAACGCAACATATTTGTCTAAGACTGTCACATTTCACGATGGGGAATAGAAGCGGAAAAGTTCTGTCCGCTTTCAAAGTCTTTTCATACGTTATTTGTACAGGGTGATTTTTAAACGTTGGCATGCTTTGCTTGGGTCTTGTTTACGAGTACTTACTTGTAATTTTATTTGATGTCCCTATTGTGTTTCTGAAGGTAGTTACTGAAGATAGAGCCTGTTTTGACATTTGTTAATCAATATGAGAATGCCTTGAACAGTACCATGAAATCCCGAAAAAATATCAGCTGCTGCCTAAATTTTTTCGAGTCACGGGCCCAATAACATTCTCCCTGCCACGGGAACCACCGGCGACCCCCAAAAATTTTTGTTCAGCAGGCCAGAGCACATTTCTAGAAAAGTATCTCATTTTCCATAACAGCACGCCAGTAGTTGTAAAAATTATTTGAATTCGGGAGGTCACGGCGGATCCCACGGCGTCTTGAAATAATTTTTTACGACCCGCCGGCTGTTCGCAAGGCGTTCACAATCAGCAAAATGTTTTCGAGTCACGGGCCCAATTATGTATGGAGCAACTAATATCATGCCAGTAAACGATGATAATCTTCCTTTGTATGAATAAAGGTTGACGATGCCGCTTCTAGCCGCCGAGGCGTCTCCATGCTCTGTGGTTCAAAATCACAATTCACGTGACATATATTTTGTCAAATATTGGACCACTTTAAGAGTACAGTCAGCCCTAAAAAGATGTAAACACGGACTAGTAACCATTTTATTGTCAACAACCATTAATATATGACATTGCCAGTCTGTATACCTTATTTTTGTCTTGGGGGTTTGGTCATATTTTATGTATCCGGCAGGTTATACCGGGTTATCCGGCAGGTGGTACGAGATTTTGGCGAAATGAATTATTCACAATGTTTTGAAGATTAACATTGCATACATTTATGGAATAACTGTTGTAGACAATAAATAAAATGGTTCCTTGTGTGTGTTAACATCATTTTCAGGCTGACTGTACTGCCTGAAAGAATTGATTTTGATTCTAATTCTGAATTCAAAATAGGTGCCAAGTTAAGTGAGGTCTGATCCTGGATAAAAGGTCTTCAAATGGTACAGGATCCGCTTATTGAAAAGATGTCTATTGTAACTTTGCCTTTTATATAGTGCTACCTTTCAGCCGGCTTAGAAATAGGATGACTTTGGTTATTTTTAAAATTTGCTCGGGAAACGGTCTGGCCCATAACATGGGTACGCAGAAACACTGCTTTTAATATTTATGTTTAAAGTATCATCGTCTTCCTGGTCTTTTGTGTATGTGAGTTTAAATGTTCGTAAACGCCCAAGGTACAGGCAAAATTCATGGTATGATGCAAAGTTTAGAAAAAAGCCAGTGTCGGGGTGGACTGGCAGTCTAATCGGATGCAGCTGAATACCAGTATTTTACATGGAGCGACTGCCTGTCTGACGTCCACGTTCCAGTTAGTACAGTGTAATACGATACCCTACCGAAGACTGGTTGTCAGACTTTCGGGACTACCTGAATTTTCTCAATTTTAATCATTTTATTTAACACTTAAAGTACAATGTACAGAGGCGGACTTAATGCCATAGGCATTTTCTACCAGTCAACCTTTGGGTGATGCAGAGACAAACAGCGGTAGGTGTGTTATTTGATTTTTTTTTAACTCTTATTTGTATTTAGTAAGTGGTCAACAGTTTTGTAGTTACTTCTAAGTTTGTCTAAAGTTTACGCAAGTATTCAAAAATCAACTAAGCAGCAAAACTCGAAGCCACTTCCATAACTAGAGCCAAAATTGTTCAAAAGTTTAAGTTTAAAGTTAAAAATAATTTAATTTCCTAACCCGTCTTGAACTTGGCAACATCTGTTTCTAACGTCGGGATGAACCTTGAATAACTTTGATTAATTTCAACACAACGACTTCTTAGGGTCAACGGAGACAAAGTTATGGAACCAGGCGTTGGTTTGCGGAAATCCGTGACGGAAATTATTATGTTGGTAATTAAAAAAACTAGATCTAGGCAAGTACTCAACCGATATAAAGTAGTCGTTGAAGTAGTTTTCAATTGATAATGTTATACCTTAAACATATGACGTCACTGTGAGGCCAGGTCAGTTTTAATTCCTTTTATTTATACCAATAAACAGGTAAACTCATAACGAATCCAGGAAGGTATAAATTATATGTTGTTGAACGAATGTTTAGGGACACTCGAAGGGAACACCCGTATCTATAGTCAAGTTAAAGTAATTACTTTAGGTTAAGCAATTACTTGTGCAACATTTTTTATGCAATAGACAAGAATTTAAAGGAAGTAAGAACCGTCAAAGAAAGCAAAGGTAAGAATTCTAACTTTTTACAGTTCTAACTTCAACCAATTACTAAACTAAATAATAAAAATCGTATTTTAAGAAATGACATTTACTCAAGTAAACACTTTGACTTGTTTGTAGATACAGGCGTAAGAGGTGATGATGTGAAGAAATAAATTGCATGAATGTAAGTGATGATGATGATTTTGATGACAATGAAAGTGGCTGCCTTGATTCGAACCCGTTACCTATGACACAAGTCAGGACTCTATCTCCGCTGACCTTTACTGGACCTATAAAATGCTCGCTTTGATTAAGAAATATCGGCAATTGGTTTAAAGTCGGTTTGAATTGAAAACGTTAACAAAGAGAATCGCTTTAATTAATATTGTGTTTACTTTCAGTGGCTTTTATGATGATAATTTTGGCTACGATTCTTTGAAATGAAACAAAACCTTAGTTGCGTTGACATTGAAAACTATAAAAATAGCTAGTTTCATGTAAACTACTGTTTTCCGTAGTTTTCCATTACGTTCTACTCCCGAGATGATATTTACGCTAATATTATAAAGAGGTAAACTTTGTTATTTTGGCGTAATTATCGGAACTGCTGATCCGATTCCAAAAATTCTTTCGCAAATAGGAAACTACATTATCCCTCAGCCTATACAGCTCGCTATAGAAGGAGGAGCTCGTTACTAAACAATAACAGCCGCTCGGATCAATCTTCAGGTTAAGCTGCGCTTGCCTAGGTTGGTCTGTGGATGGGTGAATACCCATTTCATACCGAGTTTCCTCCAAGCCTCGGAAAGCACGTTAGCTGTTGGTTCCGGCTGTCATTTGAACATATTTGACAGGTAGTTACAGTACACGTTACAGTACGGTACGTTACAGGTAGTCTTACCTTAGGTATCGTATATATTTAACAATTGTATGTACACACTAAATACAGAAATCAAGAAAGGAACAGAAAAGAGTACAAAGGTAATGCTTATTTCTAATGAAATCTCTTCCATCATACCTGCGAAAGGAGATACTAAAAAAGAGATGTAGACAAAGTGTGTAAAAGAAGAAGAGAAAATACTGGTATTCAGCTGCATTCGGTTAGACTGGAAGCCGGCCCCAACATCGTTGGGACAAGGCTAGGCAGATGATGATGTCATATACTATATTTGAAACGTTCCAGTGGAATAATTTCCGACCATAACGCGAATGAAGACGCGGGAAATAGTAATAAAAATAAGAAGTCATGGAAAATTGTTGAGTAATTATACCCTAGGATCTTTTTTTAGCCTCGATGGCAATATGTTCAAATAATATTATGTTTGGACCCAAATTCAAGTGACGAACTCCGCTCACTGACGCAAAACTCAAGCATTTATTTCAATTAGACCATTACAGGCACTTTTGAATGTCAAAACACAAAAAAAAACTAAGCTACAGTCTACGTCAATAACTTGTGAAAGTACTGCAGCTGCCCATTCGAAAGCGTAGATCTCTATGGAGAAGAATGGGCAAGAAACTCCATGGCAGCATGGCAGTCATGAAGTCATCCAATACACAGATGAAAAACGGGAGGTGGAAGGTAAGAGAGGTGGGCCATTGTCTGTGGGGAGACGCCTCATAGATCAGAGCTATCAATAAACCCCTATCTGTGGAGATTGATTTACTGCCTCGAATCTCCACATAATGGCAACCATAGAAGAGTAGTTCCAGAGACACAGTGATCTCCGAATTTTAAATTTTAGGAAAGTGAATGCATATTTTCATTTTGACTGTCTCGTTGGAATCGCGAATACTGAGCATTAAGTCCTGGGTTCTATTCCTAGGTTGGGCAGTGTTATTTGGTTTTCCCATCGGAAATTCCTCAGAAGCAAATACGGTGTCTGAATCTGTGCTTGGTTGATGGCAGAAGACTCGCCTACTATTACATGGGACTTAAACATAACTGGCGAAATATTGGTGTGATATTAGGTACACCTTAGCCTAATTACAAGCGTGATGTTCTGTTATTTTTAACAGACTTCAAAAAAAGAAAGAGCTTCTCAATTCTGTTGTATTTTTTTTCGTGTTTGTTACCTCGTATCTTAGTCATTTATGAACCGATTTGAAAAATTCTTCTTTTATCTGAAAGGATATACTTTCTAATTGGTCCCATAGAAATTTAATCAAAACCGGTTCGGTAGTTTGGTTTTTAAATCAAAAAAGCTGGAAAAAATGTGTCAACTAAGTAAAAGAAATTGCGAAATTGATTTTTGACAAGGTGATAAGATAACTAAAAAGGGTAAAATAAAAACTTTTTTTGCAAAAAAAAAAATAACTTAAAATTAGTATAAACAGAACAGAAACTACCAAAGTCTTAATCATCTTTCTACCCTTGTCCCATTCTACTCGGGGTCGGCGCATCACGTTTTCTTCTTCCATTCTCCCCTGTCAGACGTCACGGCATCATTTACTTCTTTCTCTTTCATATTACATTTATAAACTACCAAAGCCCTAAACATTCTAAATTACGAGCACCGTTGCTTCCAATATTTGTTTACGTACATTGAAAGACACGATACATCAATTTGCCTCTTAATTCCGACTGCTAGTATTGGGCAGAGGCCGTAAACCTTTTTATTGTTCTCCCGGGCCTCAGTTCATGCCTCGCCAGTGAGTTTGCTGTGAATAATAAAAAGAAGGTTTTACAGGGCAGGCGAACTTGGACGTTTTTTGTTGGGATTGAGTAAACTCCGTGCATACTGAGTAGCAGGAACATTTTGTTGTAGCGCGTCTTATCGGAGCTAATGCAATGTATTGGCGTTCAAAATTGCATTTCAGTAATACAATGATATGTCAGTACCAAGAAAACTGATGGCTGTCTGATGATATGAAAGGCTTTGAGTAAAGTTCATCGTCACAAACCCAAGATAAGAAAATTTTTCTCTCATTTTTCTAAGATAAGATATATTTATTTTGCTCAAACATGATTGCGTACACATACAATAGTAAAAAGTGCATGTAGGATAACATAAAAGAAAATTTCTTCAGACATGTTTGCCACATACAATGGCGTGCAAATGTTTTGAATTTTAAAATGTGATTTTTAACAAAATAATACAATTACAATACGCGCCAACATGTTTTGCTCACACACGCTAGGAAGGCAAAAAGAGAGAACCTAGTGCATCTAGTAACACGCAATTGCGTACTCAAAGGCGCGCGCGCGTGCACGCGTTCGCGTGTGCGTGTATGCGTTCTCTTGTTATTTTTTCCTCCTTTATTTTTTTTTTGTGTTTTGATTTAAGTTTCTTCTTTTCTTTTTTTTTGTTTATTTTTTTGTGCACTTGTGGCGTGTGCCAAATAAACCTATTTTCGTTCTTTTCTTTCGTACTCAAAGATTCACTTACAACATAAATGTCTTTCTTTATCGTCTCAAAAAGCCACCCTGTTTACATTACATAACATCACGCCTGCAATCCCCCATGGGCAGAGGTGTACCTAATAGAACACCCATATTTCACCAGTTATGTTTAAGTACCATGTAAAAGGGGGCGAGCCTATTGCCAACCGGGCACTAATCCAGACTCCGTGGCTGCTACTGAGAAATTCCTGATGAAAACCCAATATCAATTTTCCCAACCCGGCAATCGAACCCGGGACCTCATGGTCAGCAGTCGCGATTGCAGCCACTAGAGTATACCATCGAGGCAGTCAGTCAGTTACAGTATTTTGCAAAAGCTGCTGTACATATTATGAAACTCTTTTTTTATTCTCGTATATAAGCAACACGCTCTATAATACGCTTCTCATCGCTCTGGTTTTATCAAATCTTCTTTCTTTGTCCAGGCGGTCTTCCTTTGGAATGCGCTCCCTCAAAGTATTAGGACGGTAACCAGTCGGTTCACTTTCAAAATGAAAGCTCGAGAGCATATACACGAGAAGTTGGCAAATTTGTCTCAGAAATAAGTTGCAGTAGTTTTTCTTGTTATCTCTCTTCACTTTATATATTTTGTTTTATGTATGTATATAAGTATTTATTATATCTATATATATTTTATAGATATTTTCTAGTATTTTCCGTTTTGTTATTGCACCTACTGTGTATTGTCTCTGCATCACCCTAAGGTAGACTGGTAGAAAATGCCCAAGGCATTAAGTCCGCCTATGTACAGTTTTTTACTTGTGCATAAAGTTTTTAATAAATAAATAAATAATATCACCCCAAAATAGTTCAGAAAAATAGAAACCACCCTGTAAGACTCAAATGTCAAACCCCTCACACCATTACCGTTATATCTTAACAAATGACAACATTCCCAACAAAACTAATGTTAGAGCAAATTGTTTTCGTCTCACAAAAGAAATGGACATCGAGAGACATTTAATATCTTTATAGCGATAAGTTTCTCTCATAGTACGAAATGGTTTTAGTTTGTCCAAGAGTTCATTTTTGGGGTTCTTTGTACGTGTTGATAAAACGTTTTCGGGGGCAAGAAATGTCAACCTGTGCTATGTTTTGGGTTTTGTATCAATATTAAACAATAGGTTAAAGAAAGAGTTGCTGGTTCTCAAATATTGAGTAAATCACGATTGTTCTATTGCAATAGTTTTCTGTGGACCTGGAAACAGTTGAACCTTTTTTTTAACTGCACCAAATTTCCAAAGATCACAATTACTATGACTGAAATCTATGTATTAGCCATTTCATTGTGATCTGCCTTTACTCCGATCTTTAGCGTCCTTTTCACTCTTGTTATGTTCAATGATAATCAAATTGAGAAAAATTAATTGGCTAAGTTTGTCATCAAACTCAAACTCAAAGCATTTATTTCAATTAGACCATTACAGGCACTTTTGAATGTCAAAACACAAAAAATAAACTAAGCTACAGTCCCAGTCACAGGGCATAATAACTTGTGAAAGTACTGTAGTTGCCCATTCGAAAGCGTAGACTTTTTTTTAATTTTTACTCTTCCTTACCCTTCCTTACCCTTCCTTACCCTTCCTTACCCTTCCTTACCCTTCCTTACCCTTCCTTACCCTTCCTTACCCTTCCTTTCTGCCTTAGCCTTCGTGAATTAAAAGCGTGACGTTATGCAGTCTAGATAATAGTATATCCCCGTTTCAACTCCCAGCACCAAAATAACACCTTTTAGCAAACACCAAACTTCATCTCAGACTCCTAACTCAAAATGTTTAATTATCGCCGTCTAACTTTGATGTGCACTGTACGGAACACTAGTCATGTGAAACCGTCTCGAGCTTAGTTCTCGCATCGAGGATTCCCTAGTGTTGTCACGGCTAATACCTTGTGGTCCCTGGGTATGAAAGTTCGCTTATTTCTATATTCACTAGCTTTTGCTAAGGAATTTTATGATAATGCTAATACTTTATAAGTACCTACTAGTTTTTTGCGGCTCCGCCCGAGTTAAAGCTAGGAATTTATCCACAGGAACGTACTAATGATAGTGGTATAAATAGTATCGTTTGTCCTAGTCCTGTATGTGTACTAAATCTCTAGAAATTAGCTCAACCGCCAACGCTTGAAAAGGCAGCCGACAGACAAACAGATGGCCGACAAAATACCAAACTTCATCTCAGAACAATAGACTCATAACTAAATTTTTTAAATTATTACCGTCTAACTTTGATGTGCAATGTACGGAACACCAATCATGTGAAACCGTCTCGATCTTAGTTCCAGAACCGAGAATTCCCTAGTGTTGTGACGGCTAATACCGTGTGGTCCCTGGGTAAGAAAGTTCGCTTATTTATATTCACTAGCTTTTGCTGAGGACTTTGCTTGCGAGGTATAAAACTAATCTTATGTATCTAAGTATGCTTTAGTGTCGGCTGCTACTTATCTAAGTGGCTGGTAAATCTCTGTGATATTTATAAGTTCATGCCTCTTTGTTAGAAACTAGATTTTTCCGGCGGCTTCGCTCGCGTTATGGTCGAAAATTATGCCGCAGGAACATCCTCTTTGGATTTGTGCCCGGTTGATAGCAATAGGGTCGCCCCTATTACATGGCACTTAAATACAAGGTATAGTTTTGCATCCTCGTCAAAATTCAGGAGGTGGTCATAGAAGACGAAAATAATCAATAAAAATTACGGTACCTGGTCAATAATAATAAAACGTTGCTATTTTTGTTGTTTTAATTTGACACTATTTCAAAATGAAGCCCTTCTCAAAAGAGGAGAATCACCCGTTTATCAAATGAACGTCTGCATTTGTTAGTGTGTGTTAAAGCACGGTTATGGGGCTAGTATTAGACGGGCCGCGTTTTAATACGGGTGGTGTATACTTACCGATTTCCGATATTAAGAAAAAATAAAAAAAATACCTACCCATTTTATTATTGATTCGGGTCGAGAATCATTAGCATAGTTACCTCCTTGAATTTGACGAGTATGCAGAACTATGTACACGTTGTATAACTGGCGAAATATGGATGTACTATTAAGTACACCTCTGACTGACCCTTCGGGAATGACATGCGCGATGTTATGATCATTTAAAAGACAATGCTCACAAAAAAGAGAATTGAATACGAAGAATTTGTATTTATGGATGTTTGTTACTCTTTCACGCAAAAACTACTGAACGGATTTGGATGAAACTTGCCATACAGATAGTTCATAACCTGGATTAAAACATGGGCTACTTTTTATCCCGGCAGTACGATCTCGTGGGACAATAACCGAACTCCACGTGGGCGAAGTCGCGAGCAAAAACTATAGTAAAATATTTAGAAGAGAAGAGTAACTCCATGGGTGGCGTCTTCAACACGGCAATTCAGTTCCAAGAATCAACAAACGAATAACTAACTCGGCTATAAAATAATCATTTAGACATGGTGTCACAATCAATCATATAAAATGATCAGAAAATAAGTACCCGTGCCAAATTATACGTTGGCTCGTCGCGGCGCTTAGTCGTGAAAGGGCGAGCAAACAAAAACAAAACAACTATCACTATATTATATAATACTATATTTAAAATAATACAAGCTTATAGTTGGGCTTCGCCCGCGTGGAGTTCGGGAATTGATCACAAGATAGTATTCCCGGGATAAAAGTAGCTTATGTACACACAGTTCCATTAAGTGCTTACCCCCCCAAAAGACATGTGCGTTCAAATCTGTGATAGGCGCAAGTTGGTTTTTGTATTTAGCAGAAACATTTTTTTATACTCGTAATTGATGTATTGTTTTAGTGAATAAATAAGTTAAGGTTAGTATTTTTTTCAACTTTGTTTTTTAATATTGTTTTATTTCAATAAAACGTTAATACTTTTATTATTAAGTATAACGACAAGCAATAATAGGATTAACAACGGATAGCGTTGACAGCGTGTGTACAGCGTTGTGGGTTATGTTATCACTACAATTGTTTTTGTAAAATTAGTTGTCAGTTCTTATAATGTAACTGTTTGCTTTACCTTAAAATAAAAATAAAACATTTACAAAGAGTTACTCAACGTTTAAATAGACCGGAGGTTTCAAGACCGCTTGCCGTGTATAAGAGGAGGAGGTTCAAATCCTAGGCAATGTGCTTTTTAACATGCATTATATGTTTTTTTTTTTAATATAAATTATTTTTCTATTTTGTTTAGTTTTATGTATAAATAATTTAAAAATCAATGAATAAAGAATTAATCAAATACTTGAATAATCATTTAATAATATTTATTATTGCTTTTATTTATCAAAACTTTAATCTTATTTTACTACAAAGATTTATATTTTACAATTTGATTTGATAGTTGTCGTTATAACTTAAGGGTATGGATTAATTTTAAAAAGAAAAGAGTAAGTAAGTAAAATTAATGGATACTCTCAAATTATAACATCAATCAATTAGACTGATGTAGACTCGGACAATAGAAGATAAGAATTTCATCGCAATTCATATGAGCTCGCTGGCTAGTGTATCAAACTGCCGGTTTGAGCATGACGACATTCGGTTATGTGACGACGGTTCAAATCCAAGTCGAAATATTGAACTCTTTTTGAAGTCTTCCTCAGATTATTCGTAATTTTCGTTAATAATTCAATGTTCTAGCAGAAGTGTAACGTTTTAAAACTTGAGGGGAAAGCACATACTGACGCTGTGTGTACTATTTGAGACTATAATCTATCTCTGTGCCAAATTTTATCCAGATCGGTTCAACAAACAACCAAACATCCATCCATCCATCCAAACTTTTGTATTTATAATTGTAGTAAGATTAAGATAAGATTTATTTTTGAAATGTAGTTGAACTTACTTACGAAAGTTGGAGACGAGACGAAAAAGATAAAACGTCCAATACTGTTTAAATGTCTTTTTTTTTTAATTCAGTTCGATTTATTAATCTATTACTCAGTAATTTATCGGTGAATTTGATAGAATTTTTCATCGATTTTCTAGTTTTAAATATCACCATCATGAATCTTCTCCATTGTATTGTTGTCTATAGCAACAAAAGAATATGCTGTAGCCAAACAAGATATCGAACTTCATAACAGTATTTCTTCTGCTTAAAATCCTGATAATGACAACTCAAGATTCGTAGTTATCGAGTCTGAAATGAATAGCAGCATTTTATCTAATGCAGATATCTACTCTTAGATGGACTGGTATTCATGCTAAATCAGTCATCAAGCATTTCGGGCTTGTAGGTAACTGTCCGACGCCGTCGGCCTTGTCTGTTATCACAGATGAACATCAAGAACAGGTCAAGCTTGCCAATAGCAAATGTTTAATCTTGTCGAGCAATCAGTTTGCAGTGTTTCTAGTTTGCCTCGAACCTATTAGATTGTAGACTTAGCGCGGTGTGGGGGGAGGGAACTATGGATGTGGCGAAATGACGAACGATGTCAACAATGTGTTTGATGGCAACTACAGTCTTCCCACAGTTATTGGGCCTAGTGACTGGTGTGTAGCTTCTTCATCTTTTTGTTTTTTACTATCCAAAAGGCCTGTAACTACGAGTAGATGTTGCCCACGACCTTCCTCCGTGTGAAATTATTATAAAACATACAAGTTCCTATTTGAATCGGGTGTTAGTTAACAAAATCCTAATCCTTTTCTAAAATAAACTAACTAACTATTGCAGTTTTCAAAAGAAGAGTGAAAGAACATTATCTTTCCATTTCGTCATAGTTGCATAAGTATTTATTATTATATTTATAGTATTGTGGTATGTATCTTTGTACTTATACGTATGTGAGAATATTGTTATATTGTATATTATATTTAAAATAATTATCTGCTTTTTGTTTTATGTATTCAATTTTCTCTTCTTCTTTTACACACTTTGTCTACTTTTTTTAATATCTCCTTTCGCAGGTATGCTGAAAGAGATTTCAATAGAAATAAGCATTACCTTTGTACTCTTTTCTGTTCCTTTCTTGATTACTGTATTTAGTGTGTACATAAATTGTTAAATAAATATATAATAAAAATAGCCTTAGTTACTCCTTATAACATGAGCTATCTGCCAGTAAAAAATGAGGTTCAACCCTTACTTCAAATTAGGTTCTGGCCTACCTAATGAGCCGTCTTACACAGCTTAGCCTCATATCTACACACCTATTAAACTCACATAATCACAACCACTTATCTCTCCACCTCCCAAGATCTGATGATAATCATAGGCACAGGTGTGTTGGCACTGTTGCCGTTCATCAGACGGGCTTGCAACGCTTGGTTGGCCGTGGCTTGCTGCCAGGAGTAATAGTCCGTTCAGTAATATAATATCAGCATAGAATGTTAAACGGCGGAGTGAGTGCCGGAAACTGATCTTGGTTTAAGGAGAAAAGTTATGCACAGAGTTCGATTTTCGATGTTAGTTTAGATTTGGCGGTTTGGAGCTGTGATAAACGTGTTTTCGGCCGTTTTGATGTTGTTTATAGCCATGCGGCTTTGTGCATTATACAAGGTGTAGTTTTGCAACCTCGTCAAAATTCAGGAGGTTGTCATAGAAGACGTAAATAATCAATATAAATTACGGTACCTGGTCAATAATAATAAACGCTGCTGTTTTCAGTTGTTTTAATTTGACACTATTTCAGAATGAAGCCCTTTTCTAAAGAGGAGAATCACCCGTTTATCGAATAAACGTCTGGGTTTGATTGTGTGTGTGAAAGCACGGTTATAGGGCTAGTATTAGACGGGCCGCGTTTTTTACGGGCTGTGTAGACTTATCGATTTCCGATATTAGGAAAAAAATATAAAAAATTACCTACCCATGTTATTATTGATTCGGGTCGAGAATCATTAGCATAGTTACCTCCTTGAATTTGACGAGGATGCAAAGCAACACCTTGTAGAATAAGTTTTCGTTGGAGCCAGTGAAATAAGTTAATTTCAATATCAAGCTTTAACAACTAAATGCATTTTATAGCTCTACCAACACGTATTCATAACATAACATCACGCCTGTAATCCGCGAAGGGTTGGGCAGAGGTATTCCTAACAGTACACCCACATTTCGCCAGTTATGTTTAAGTCCCATGTATTTATTAATGCATTTATTATCCCTTTGGTATGGTGGTCGCAACTGCGTCTGCTGAACATGAGGCCCTGGGTTCGATTGTGGGTCGGGCAAAGTGATATTATTATTTGATGGCACGGTTGGCGCAGTGGCTGAGCGATTGACTGCTGCGCTGCGTGTCGCGGATTCGATTCCCACACGGAACAAATATTTATATGGCCCACAGGTAGTTGTTCCGGGTCTGGCTGTTTGTGTGTGTGAGTTTAAATGTTTGTAAACGCACCCACGATACAGGAGAAATTCATAGTGGGGGGCAAGACTTAAAAATAAAAAAACGGTTTTTCCTAGTGTGGAGAAAGGGTTTAAAAAAAAGGGTTTTTCCAACAGGAATTTCTTAGTAGCAGCCACGAAGTCTGGGTTTACTCCGGTTGATGGCAATAGGCTCGCCCCCTATTACATGGGACATAAACATGACAGGCGAAATGTGGGTGTGGAGGTACACCTCTGCATAACTCTTCGGAGATACAGGCGTAATATGTCAGCTAGATTAATTAACTACTTAACTGTTGATTAATTAACTTTTTATGGTGTAGAAGTAGTTCTATAGTCCCCCTTTTACCGACGAAGCCAAAAGATACTTCGCATTTTTTCAGCACCGTACCATTCAATACATGGTTAACCAAAATGTAGTACCAAAACCCGTTAAATTCACGCCCAAATATAAAGCCAAAAAAACATTCCCATTCACCACCCGAAAGTAGGTTATTCACAAAGAGATTGAATTTAAATAAGTACCTACACGTTTTTGAATACTGAAAAATATCATGGTTATAATTCGTGTATTACTTTTCAGCGAATGTTTTCGGATATTTGTTCAATGTTTATTTTGATTAAAGCAATATTTTTATATGCGAATAATTCTGTATATCCGGGTCTCTGGTTTTTATTTTATTTTGTAGAAAAGATTTTCAGGTTTTATAGTCTAGTCAACACTTTCGGTGACAAGCACCCAGCAAATGGATCGAACAATAATTCGTTCATGTGCGCACAACCCGCCTCCCGAGTCGTCTTTATTCATAGGTATAAATGACGCGCATACGAGTAAAACTGTATTATTTGCACATAGCAGCGAAAGTGTTAATACATAATCAGCGTAGCCTATTTCCAATTAGACTACCAATACATGACATGTAGCGACTGCCTATTTGAAGACTTGTAGTCTAGACTAGACTACAAGTAGACTAGACTTTTGGGCATTTGACTGCTTGTAATCTTCTTAGCGTGTCGATGGCAATCTAAATTGTGTCAGCCCAGAACTGAGCCACTAGTTTGGCGCCTTCAGTAGCGTCCATCAGTTCCTGTAGTGAACAACCATCAGGACACGCAGGGCACGATATTAAGTGCCCCATCGTTTGTGGAACAGCACCACATTTACAGTCCAGGGAAGAGTCATTAATGAATCTCCACCTGAGCAGGTTTTCCTTGCTGCGACCAACCTGGGTCCGGAGTCTATTTAAAGACTTCCAGGTCAGCCATGGCAACTCATGTCCAGGTGGGAGATTTTCAGCAGGTGGAACGAATGGGTCGGGTAAGGATGCACTACCTCGCCACAGCTTTAGTCTTTCCGTAGACCGCTCGCCAGTAATGACCGTCAAAGATAAAGAAAGAAAGAAAAAACGTTTATTGGCACACGCCACAAGTACAAAATATAAAAAAGCAAATATAAAATAAAATTTAAAACTAACCAAGAAATATTGTGTGACTCACGGCTGCGCCAAATAGGCCCAGTTCAGCAAGATCTACCAATGACAGCCGAACCCTATAAGCATGCGCACGGAAGGTACCAGGAGGTGTGTAATGGATGTCACAAGTCACCCATCCACGAACTGACCTCGACTAGTATAGCCTAACCTTCGATGGACGCACCGTTATCTCATCATCAGTCTATCTAGCCTTTTTCCATTTGTTGGCTTTTAGTCTCATCTATCGTCTTCATCATCGCTAGGTGGCGCTGTGAGTGTGTTGACTTACGTTTTTTGCTCTCTGTAAAGTTTAATTTGTAAAAATAGAAAAGGTAGTAAATATTGTGCTTATTCGCCATAATCAGTTCAAGCACGTCTTCAAACAAGAACAGAGTTGAAGTGAACTAAATTAACTCCGTGTGATCTGTGATTGTCTTCGGTGTTATAAACAGTGGACTTTATGAGTGTTTGAACCAGTCAAGTGCCGTTGAACCTAAATCTTACCTCTTCATCATATTTGAATCAGTGAGTGCTACGTAAAAACATTGATTTATTACCAATTACAAGATACAAGATTTAAATTCAGTGATTAGCAAAACTTCGATTTTGCATAGTCATATCGCATCCATACAAACTAACGCCATCTATGAGTAAGCATTAAAACTGCGAAGGTATCTCATTAGCTAACTCATTAACATCGTATTGCTAATCCATGCGCAAGCGATATTCGATTAAGTAACAGTACCATACGTTAACTCTTCTTAACACGGCGCAAGGTGGCACTATCAGTTGTAAACAATCACACCTTGAACTCAACATGAACTGTGCTGGCTGTAACACACTCTTTGTGATTGGGGCTAGGCTACTGAAATGTAATGCCTGCGAAGGGAGCTATCATTTTGAATGCCTAAATATACAGCCTCGTCAATATGAAGCGCTTACAGAAGAGTTTAAGGCGGTCTGGAAATGCCCGTCTTGCAATAATGTAACCCGCCGCACTCGGTCTAACTTACTTACACCTGTACGGTCCGCGCAAATTCCTACACATGAAGATAGCTTGAATATGTCATGCGATATCACTGAGCATTGTCCCGCCTCATCGTGCAATCCGTCAATCGGTAATGAATCTGTGGCTCAGGACACTACTAATACTTTCCAAGCATTTACAAATGAGTTACACATTACTCTGCAGGGATGGAGGAGTGACATAAACAATACGCTTTCTACTTTTAAGGAGGACATTAAGACTACATTAAATGGCTGGCGGGATGAAATAGATACGAGCTTAAACAAATTGAATAACGAATTGAGATGCGCCCTGGATGAAATAAGGGATGAAATGAACAGTATTCGTATCGTACAAAATACCTTGAAACAAAATATATCTGATATATCACAGGAGGTTACTGAACTAAGGACCTCAATGCAGTTTCATTCAGAGGAACAGGTTGAACTAAAGAAACGTATGGCTGACATGAGTAGACATAGTGCTGAGCAATCTAGCCAATCTATTAGTCTCCTGGAGTCTAAACTTGATTATCTCGAACAGCAAGCGAGACAGTGCAACGTGGAGATCCTTAACGTGCCTGAGACTAGAAGTGAAAACCTGATTCACGTAATGGAGACAATCGGTAGTGGTATTAATTTTCCCGTCACACAAAGAGATATCATTTCTATTCACAGGGTTCCTCATGCTCACCAGCAAACTAATAGACCAAAGAACGTAATTGTAAAGCTGTCGTCGCGTATACTGCGGGACAATTTACTTGCTGCTTTCCGCAAAGTCAAAACCTTTAAATCGGACCAACTGGGTTTTACATGTTCACCGTCGACTATTT
Source organism: Standfussiana lucernea (assembly GCA_964057025.1). Taxonomy (NCBI): domain Eukaryota; kingdom Metazoa; phylum Arthropoda; class Insecta; order Lepidoptera; family Noctuidae; genus Standfussiana; species Standfussiana lucernea. The sequence goes on along the minus strand of OZ059798.1, from coordinate 13,708,884 downwards.
ACATGAACGAGCATCTGACACTCAAGAAGAAACATTTATTTCGCAAAGTTAAGGAAGTGGCCACACAGCTTCATTTTAAGTATGTCTGGATTCGGAACGCCACTATTCTCGTACGCGAACGGGACGGCGATACTGCATTCGCAATACACAAAGATGATGATATTCGCAAGATTAAAAACAATCCGTCGAACAATAACAGTGGCACCTCCTCCAGCGCACTCTAATTGTAATGTGTTTTTGTACCTGCAAAATTTTATTTGTTTTTGTAATACTTTAGACTTTTTAATCGGGGCTGTATATTGTGTTGCAAATGGTTATGCTAGTGTGTATGAATGTCATGGATCAAAGTGTTTGCTTAGATCGTTCGGACATTTGGTGGTAATAATCTGTTCTCTATGTTTGGATGTGCATAAAATTAATGCTTTCATTATTCAATATTTCATATGTATTTTATACTTGTTAACGCGCCGCTATAATAAACATGTTAATTTGTCTTATAATCTATTTTTGCTGCAATTTTTGATTATTTTAACTCTGTGCAGTAATATTGCTGTAAGTAACCATCATAAATTCAAATTTTATTGTATCGTCAGGGTTCAGTGTTGTTGTGTGGTTGGTATCATTTATGTAACTGAGAAATATTGTTTTTCTTCCTACTTAATTGTTGAACTTTGTATTGAGCATTGCACGAGTGAATACCCGTTGTTTACTTGTACTTATATCGCTGGTAATTATCATTTGGAATACTTATTGACTCGTGATGAGTAACAAACAGTTATCTATATATTACCAAAACTGCAGAGGTATCCGTACAAAATTACATACGCTATACATGAACATTCTGAATGGTAACTACGACATCATCGTACTCACAGAGACTTGGTTGATTCCTGAGATTAGCAATAATGAGTTTATCGATCAGCGCTATATTGTGTACAGGTGTGATCGTGATCGTATTAGCACTAAAAAAATGGATGGTGGCGGAGTGTTGGTTGCCTTGCTGCGTACACTTACGTCCTCTGAATGTGATATTTCTAGAACTGTTGCCAACTCACCATTTCGCAACCTTATTGAACACGTCCTTATAGAAGTGCCTAGTGTACGACCGTCCAAGAGGCATATCATTAGCGCCGCTTATATACCTCCAAAGACGGCTACCCTTGTATATGAGCAACATTTTGAAATCTTGCAACAGATACTAGGTGACCCCAGCGTTGACTGTTTTTACATAATAGGCGACTACAATCTCCCAGAAATAACTTGGGACGTGCCGGGTTCAAATACATCTCTAATCGGCGGTGGGTTCGGTATGGGCTCGTCCACGGCTTGTACCCAGTTAAATAATTTAATGTCATTACTTGATGCTTTTCAATACAACGGCGTGGCAAATACCAATGGTAAAATTCTTGACCTACTAATATCAAACCACCCATGTAAGGTATCGAGTGCGTTGTTGCCTCTGCTTCCAATCGACACGTATCACCCTCCTTTTGTTATTGACATAAGTCTAAATGTAGAAACTCTTCCCATGAAAAAGCGACCGCTACAAAAATACAACTTTTATAAATCTGACTATGAGCACATCAACCGTAAAATTCAGAGTACTGACTGGTCGGAACTTCTTACCCCTTTAGGGTCCGAAGAGGCACTTAGCACATTTTACAATAAGATTGATGATATTATAAAGCAGCACACACCACTATCCGCATTCAGAACGGCTGGCTTTCCAGTCTGGTTCTCCAAATCGTTAATTAGCACATTTAGAAAAAAACAAAAGTCATGGGTCAAATGGAAGAAATACGGCAACATTGCAGACTACGAAACATTTTCGCAACACAGAACGTTATTTAAGGAAATCTGCGATAAATGTTTCTCTAAATACATTAAGTCGATTGAGGATGGCATTCATAAGAATATCAAAGATTTTTGGGTCTATGTTTCTAATCGCAAAGACAAACCCGGTATTCCGGCAAAAGTACAATATAACAACATTGTATCCAACGATCCTCAATCGATTTGCAACATGTTTTCCGATTTCTTTTCTTCCGTATTTGAACCTGCTTCACCTGCCCTTTCTCGATGGGAGCCACCTCCTGAAACAACTTCTAATGATATAGTTATTTCTGACCTTCGTTTCAAAGAGGAAAAGATAATGACAGAACTAAAATCGCTGGATCCAACTAAAGGCCCAGGTCCAGATGGTCTGTCTGCGTTTTTTCTCAAAAATACTGCAACTGTTATATGTAGACCCTTAGCTATAATTTACAACAAATGCATCACTGAAGGTGTCATGCCGTCGGTATGGAAACAAGCTTATATCACGCCTGTGCACAAAGCCGGATCTAAACGTAGTGTTGAGCAATACCGCCCAATTTCTATTCTATCTACCTTGTCGAAGCTTTTCGAAAGACTTATACATAACGAAGTGTACCCTATTCTTCAGAACGCCATCATACAACAACAGCATGGTTTTGTAAAAAAGCGATCAACCACAACGAATTTATTGGTTTTCTCTAATGACCTATTTGACAAGATGGATAATCGTATACAGGTTGATGCAGTGTACACGGACTTTCAGAAGGCCTTCGACAAGGTGGATCATGAACTACTGCTGAGCCGATTAGCCTTCAATGGTATTCGTGGTAACTTGTTGCGATGGTTCATTTCTTACATCACTAATCGCTGTCAACGGGTTGTAATCAATGGCTACCACTCTGATGCTATCCAGGTTACCTCTGGCGTTCCTCAAGGCTCTATTCTCGGTCCCCTTTTATTCATCATCTTTATAAATGATATTTGTGACTGCTTTCAAAACTCAAAATTTTTGTTATACGCAGACGACCTTAAGGTATACAGACCTATTCGAAGCATACAGGATTGCCATCTTCTCCAAGAGGACTTAGACAGACTGACGGACTATTGTTACTCAAGTAAGCTTCTTCTAAGCATCCCCAAGTGCAACTATATTAATTTTACTAAAAATAAAAACATTATTAGGTTTGCATACTCTTTATGCAGTACCTCACTCAATAATGTCAACTCGGTACGTGATCTGGGCGTATTGCTTGATTCCAAACTCTGCTTGGACTTACATGTCGAACAAATCCTGAATAAGGCATACAAGATGTATGGGTTTATAATGAGATCCACTCATGACTTTAAACGGACCTCTTCGTACCTCTGCTTATATAAAACTTTAGTCCGCTCACAGCTTGAATACGCCGTACCCATCTGGAACCCGTACTACAAGAAGTATAATGACATGTTAGAAAATGTCCAACGCAGATTTCTTCGTGCAATGCATTATAGATGTCACAGAACGTATCTACCGTATGACCGGTTGCTCAATAAATACAAACTTTTGACGCTCAGCTCCAGACGAAAACAATTAGAAGCAATGATCTTATATAATATTGTTAATGGCAACTTTGACTGTATCGACCTGAATAATGTATTGTGTTATGCGGTCCCCAGAACTGTTCATAGACGGCAGGTTCGTGCAGGTACACTATTTGCAATAGGTACCTGCCGATCTAATACTGGCGAACGGGCACCAATTCGGCGAATGACAACATCATACAATAAAGACCTTGAACATGTAGACATATTTACATGCTCCGTGAAAAAGTTTCGAAGCCTTTTGTTTGAGACTCTTGAGCTCCTGTATTAATTAATTACTTATTATTCTAGGTAAACAAATTAGTAATTTTATAATAAGCATAAAACTTTATTTTTATTATTTTTTTCTCTTTCTGTATTTATAATTAGTGAATAACTGTCTTGCATGAACAGCTATTTCCTAGCATTTTAACATTTATTCGTTAATGGTAATCTGTGAACAGCGCTGTGGGCTACATTATTATTTAAGTTACTTATGTTATCATGTTCTTAATATCGCATAATGTAGCTGTTTGTTGTTCCAATTTGATAAAATAAAAAAAAATAAAAAATCTAACCAATTTAGGTTACTGGATTTTGGAGGTCAACTAGACATATTTTCAGTGTCAAAAAAATATTTTACTAGAACTGCCTAGCCGACCTCCAGAACCCAGAAACTGGGTAACACGATACCACTTGGAAAGACTCGATGTCGGACACATTCAGCCCTTGTCAAAGTGAAGTAATTACGGTTTCAAATAATTATGTTTCATCTTCTTGGCAGTAATAAATGGCTTCTTATGTTTAAAGTAAATGATAACGAAATAAGTTAATAATCCTTATCGTGCTTGTAATGAAACTAATAAACATTCCATTTAAGTATCGTGGTGACCCACCGAAAGATCATTTATCTTTGTAAAAGATACTTCAAGGGGAAATAAATGTAATTATCTACTTTGAAAATCTTAACTTGACAATATTATTTGCTTTTTAATGTTGATACAAATATTTTGATTGTTGTATGTGCTCTCATCGAGTTCACTGAGGGTCGACCACTTTTCAGCCTTACTACTTATTAATTTTAAAGAAAGCTTACAGACTAATAACAATATTTAATATCATGCATAAGTAAGGACATTTGCTAATTACTTCCACATATATACATATATCTACTTAGTTACTTAATCTGTATCTCATTATTATCTTGCATGCAATGTATCATGTACACCATGTTTAAACAAATAAAAATTTACTTACTTACTTGCGCGTTATTTACGTTGACCAGTTAAAGCAATTTACTTAGGGCATAAGGGTGAAAAGTGGTAGACCTTCAGTGAACTGGGTAGTAAATAAGTAGCAAGAAAATGGGCCAACACCAATAAAAAACCCACTCTATAAATTTCCCCTGTATCGTGGATGCGTTTACAAACATTTAAACCCACATACACAAACAACCAGACCCGGAACAACTATATGTAGATATCTGTTCCGTGCGGGGATCAAACCCGCGACACGCAGCGCAGCAGTCAATCGCTCAACCACTGCGCCAACCGTGCCGTCAAGTCATAGTATGAGTTGGCGAGACAATACTTTTCAAAATATGTGTGACAACGAAATTTGTGGTTGCTTGATATAAAAACGCAGTGTAACTTACGTCGGTATTTTGATGAAAATGTTCTCGTTTTTTAGGTTTATGTTGATAATTCCTTTAGCATCAATCCTTTCACTACATTAATAATTTTGTAAAGTTTTCCGTCTTTCTTTCTTGTTCAATGAGTCTTTATACAGTTTTCCCTAAAACCAAAAACAATGGCCTAAAACACTAACCTTTTTTCACAAAAATACTCGGCACCGACACTGAACTTTAATACAAAGAGCTCTCTTTACGGTTATAGTTAAAATGGCCGCCGATAGTAGTACGTCTCCCGCCAAAATGACTTTCGCGCCAAAGCGAGCGCGACATTTGCAATTTGTTTCTGAGAAAACGTTTGAAGATACTTGTGACATACGGATGACCTTTTTGTGTTGTAAAGGTCAAGGTTGTACCCATTGTTATTCGGTGTCTTAATGGAATTTGTCACAAAAAAGATATTCGATAACGCAGACAATATTCTATTACATATAAAAAATATACAAGGCAAAATATAAAATCAAATGTACATACAAAATCTGTAATAAAAAAGCATACAGACCAAGAACAAGTTTTCACAGAGCAACACCGAAAAGGATGTTTTTCTGACCGTTCTCCTCACCCGTGTGTCTGCTACAAAAAAAAAAAAATGCCACGCCGAGATAACTCCACTAACATACGTCCAGTGTTCACTGAAGCCGTCAACCATTCACTTCACACTCCAGACAGTTTTTATAGGATACCGTATCTCACTGTAGAGTAGCGATTGACGGAATATGTTAGTCCTGAAGGGAATGTACTTACGTAAGAATATATGTTTGTATTCCGCAAAGGGTTAGACACATCCACATTTCGCCAGTTATGTTTAAGTAATAGGGGGTGAGCCTATTGCCTTCATCGAGAAATTCCTGATGGAAAAACCCAATAACAATTTTGCCCCACCCGGGCATCGAACGCCGGACCCCATGCTAAGCAGTCGCGATTGCGACTAGACCAACGAGGCATACATACATAACATTGTGCCTGTATTTCCTGGAGGGCAGGCAGAAGTTTACAGTCACATTTTTAGTCATGTCATATGGTGTCACAACAGATCGACTGCTTCAATTGTTCTCTGAGTGAATTCACACAGGCCGCATTTTGTAAAATTATTCTTGGTTGTTGAGATAATATAATTGTAAGTCTAATCTTATTAAGCTAATAACTATAACTACACTATTGTATTAGGTAAGCCTGTGATGGTAGTGGTATGTGATTTAAATAAATTTAAAAAAAAATTGCCGGTAATTTTCAGGTTCTACATAAGTAAGAGCGGCAAGTCTACCGCAACAGTCGGTCACAAACTCCGATTACGGTATAATAATGAAAATATACGGTTATAATGTTCACGAAGGAGGCTGTGTACAGACTTACAGAGAACCATGGAGCGTTCTATGCTCAGCATAAAGCTGATAGATCAAGTTCCTTACGTCGAAATCCGAAGACGTACAAAGGTTATTGATATTGCAAATCGCTTTACGAAACTCAAATGGAGTTGGGCTGCACACCTAGCAAGGCGCAGTGATGACAGCTGGACCAATGCCGATGATGTCCATCACCATAATTCTTCAATCATCTCGACATCATGTATATGCCCGGGACTAAACAAAGAAAGGTGTCTGAGAAAGTATAGTCGTAAATTACAGATCATCAGGGTCTCAATATACATCATCTGCCTAGCCTTTTCCCAACTATGTTGGGGTCGGCTTCCAGTCTAACCGGATGCAGCTGAATATCAGTATTTCACATGTAGCGACTGCCTATCTGACCTCCACAACCCAGTTAGTACCGGGTAATACGATACCTCTTGGTAAGACTGGTTTTTTAATATTTTTTTTTTTCGGGCCACTGACTACTTATAACGACTGTCAAATATCTTCAAATGACAGCCGGGACCAACGGCTTAGAGTGCTTTCCGAGGCACGGAGGAAACTCGGTATGAAATGGGTATTCACCCATCCACAGACCAACCTTGGCAAGCATGGCTTAACCTGAAGATTGATCCGAGCGGCTGTTATTATTTTAGCCACGAACCCCTCTTGATAAGTCAATATACGAAGATAAAAAATTAAGATACATTATTACAAAACTAAGTTAAATAATAGGAGGCTCCCTACCAACAATTCTGAAGGTCAAATATTAATAGCAATATTGCAAAAGGTTCTAAATTTAAAAAAAAAATTGCAAAGTAAAGGTAAACACGAACCCATAATTGATATACTCAACTCTACATACCCCAAAGGAATATGAAGATTAATGAATGTAACTTAAACTGAAGGTCCAACAAGGAAGTAAGGTTATCAGGACCTCAGGGAATGGCAAGATTGATTAACTTTTTTACGCAGATGCACCTTAAGACGTACTTTGTGGACCTTATAGATGTTACACACGCTACAAAAATTTATGGTTTCCCAAAAAAACGAGCTCAAACGCTTTTGGTAGGTCGAATGTCAGAAAACATGTCTTTATAATCATACATAATATCGATGCTCAAAATACCGAATGCTTTGATAAATAATAAATGATGTTTATTTTGCAAATAGATTTTTACAAACAATTTTACACGTCTTCTTTTTTAAAACCAGATGAGGCCGGTGTTTCTTACCTGACTACTCTGAGAAGAAACAGCCGAAAACTCAGAGGTCTATGGTCTCTTTTAAGATCCAGACATTATTTGAAATATCTACAACACAAACATTATACAGAAGTTTAGACTGTCTACAAATTTATATTTGGAATGATTCAACATTTCGAAACACTGAAATTCATAACTCCGCATATTTATTTAACGTTGTTTCAATTGGTTCATGTATTTTGTTTCAATTAATTATGTATATGCAAGGCTCTGAATTTATTTCCACAGCATTCATGAAATAATGGCTAAAACGTATACCAGGTAATCAGTACTTACAACATTCTGAACCCACATAGAAATTTCTCATATATCATTTAAAAAAAAACAGCCGTTTTTTTAATAATTGATGAAATATTTCTATGTGGGTTCAAAATTATATTTATTGTATCCGTACAAACCGTTTTCGCGTCGGTGTCCCACCTTTTATTTAAAGGCAGACAAAAGACTTAAAAGTTTTACGAAAATATTTTGTAATCACCAAACAAACTATAACATCAAACCGTCCACATTAAAGAATATCTTCTAAAGCTCTACTCTCTGCGTAGCTACCAAAAATTCACCTAACCACACTCGTCTCGTAAATATTTAAACAAGCCCATATTAACTACAAAGTTTCGGCTTTTGACGAAACCAATGTTGTTGCAATATACACTTCGTTCATAAGGGTAGGTGTAGACAGGCGGCCAAGAGACCGGGACGGATACCGAAACCGCATCGCCACATTTGATCAAGGTAGACGGGACTGACGTGTTAATTTGCGGTTTCTGTCGCATTGGGGTGGGAGTGCGTCGTACTGGTGTTTTGTGAATGAATACTGTACTACTTCGATTTGAGTTATAAGTATTTTCTTATAAATATTCCTATCAGTTGCATACATCATGATCAACTGCCTGGCTTATTATCAAATATATCAAAGTAGATTGCTTTGTTGTTCTATTGGTTGCAATCGCGACTGTTGAACATGAGGGTTTGATTCCTGAGTAGGAAAAATTGTTATTGGGTTTATCCATGAGGAATTTCTCAGTATCAGCTACGTAGTCTGGATTCGTTCGCGGTTGATCGCAATAGGCTCGCCCCCTATTACGTGGGACTTAAACATAACTGGCGAAATGTGGGTGTACTATTAGGCACATCTCTGCCTTACGATGATGAACTTTATGTGTGTGTGTCAAAGTTGGCTTCCAGTCTAACCGAATGCGCTGAATACCAAAATTTTACATGGAGTTACGACATACAACCATTATTATATTAAGTAAATTCGTCATATTAATTAAATACCTTCACCTGAATACTACCCTCACTGACATTTCCTGAAACTGTATTCAAAGTTATTTAACTTTAACACATATAATGCCGTACTAACAAATGAACTAACCTTTTTTTTTGTAAAATTTCATGGAATGTGAGGAATGTCATATTTCACTATTTTCGTCACATTTTACATATAATAATAGTAAAATAAATAATGGTGGCTGCCACATATGTATGGCTGACACGGCTCAATTGGTTTGGAAAATGTCAGCCATATGTGGCTGACGAGGCATTATATGTGTTAACTATTCTATGAAATCTATTTGATCTTGTTTACATAAAATACAGTTTCGACCTCGAGCCAGTTCATCCTTGAACATGGATTCAACGAAACGATATTTGTTTAATAAAGCTGTGTTACTAAAAGCCGGTTGAGTACACATTACATAACATCGCGCCTGTAAGCCCTGGAGGGTTAGTCAGATGTGTAGCTCATAGAAGTCACATATTTCGCCAGTTGTGTTTAAGTTCCATGTAATAGGGGGCGAGCCTACTGCCATCAACCGAACATAAATCATGACTCCTTGCTGCTACTGAGTAATTCCTGGTGGAAAAAGCCAAAGACCTTTTGCTTGACCCGGAAATCAAACCCAAGACCTCATACCGCTTGCAACCACTGGACCGAGTCCGATGTGTAAACTCAGCCTAACGGTCTACACAAATAATTCATAAGTTAAAATGCCCTAAGAAACAAAGTCGCAAGTACTGAATTTTACACTAGCTTTAAACATGCGTCACTTTTTGTACAAACATTTTGTTGGATAGTGGAAGATTTTAGGAGTTTTACACCCATGGAGGTTTACAGCTTTCGCTTTTTGTGAATGTTTGAGTTTTCTAATAACAAATGAATGGTGACTTTTGTAGCTGCGCGTATATGCTACCAATACTTGTGTGACTTTTAGAACAATAAACTCAGTATATTAATAAAATGACGAACTTTAACAGGAAGCATGTACAGTCGGCCAAGAAAGTGGTGTACCACCCTAAGGTTGAATATCGCTTGCAGATTCATAGGTGATAAAGATTAGTTTCGCTTGCAGATCGATCTGACAACTTCTATTGCTGTCTTTATCTGATTATTGATAACGACTATTACTGTTTGTAACGTGACAGCTGTTCTTAGTTTGAACTTGATGGAACCAATGACGTCGTAAAATCAACGGCGGGGGGCTGTAGATTTTGATGACAAAATTGTATCTACAAATTCAGAATTGTAATCAACAAGTTACATAAAATTGTAAAGGCACAAGGCGAGTCCACAAACCTACAATTTCTGTAAACTTGTAATTACAATATCAATAAAAAACAAGCTAAAAATAGATTTATCCTTTTATTAAATTTCTACAATCAATTTTAAAATACTTATAACAAACAAAAACATAGCATATATAGTAATATTTAGAAGATATTGAAAATTTTTAAAAATTAGAAACGGGTGTAACCGCCATTGGCCTCTATAACCTCTAAAAGACGAGACCTCATTGAACCAACAAGCCGTGAGCAAATATCGGTTCCCCGCATTTCCTCCCAGATATAATTACAGTGACTAATAAGAGCTTGTTTGGTTCTTTCATTTTGATGCGACCATCGTTGGACCATAAGGCCCCAAAGATTTTCTATCGGGTTGAGGTCCGGCGATCTTGAGGGCCACTGAATTACCCTTACGTCAGTGTGTGAACGAAACCAGGCTCTTACGATCCTCGCATTATGAATTGAACAATAAATTATCTTGAACAAAATCAAATTGTGGCACTTCGTTCTCCGGGTAAACATTACGGACTGTCGGTAGCATTGCATTCTGAAGCACGTCGATATAATTTACAGCCGTCGCTCGAGGAGGTAGAGAACACAATTCTCCTACACCATCCGTACTCATCCAGCCCCAAATATTTACGGAAATTCGACCTGATTCTCTATTTGGGATTACATGATCATCTTTATACCGTGTTGAATTATATCGCCAAAGGTGAAGACGTCCATGCTGACTGGATTTAAACGTTTTTTCATCACAAAACACTGTATTAGACCAATCAAACTCTAAGTGCTCTCTGGCGAAGTTCAGACGAGCAAGTCTGTGAGCATCCGTCAAATATATTTTCTTGGCATAATGCCTGTGGTGCAACCCCATGTAATGTAGATGATTCCTTATTGTTTGGGCACTCACATCGAACATCTCCGCAAAATGTTTTGTGGGCTTAAAACCATTGATTTCATATTCCCGTCTCATGAATTCTCTATCGTTATTGGAGAGTGCAGGCCGGCGACCACTTCTTCTGTGATCCAACAAACTTCCCTCCTCTCCTTCACGACGAATCCAAAAGCGGACAGAACGCCTCGATATATTCAAATTCCGGGATATCGCACTGATACTGCTTCCCTCATTAAGTTGGGCAATTGTTTGTGCTCTTTCGGCAATGGTCAAGTTGGCAGGCATTGAGATGATTTTATATGCAGTTGATTGAAAAATAACACGGAAAATATATCGATTTTTTGCATATATTTGACAAAATGTCAATTGTCAGTTTTCTTTTTCAAATGGAATTCGGTTGTCTAAATAGTTTTTATTACTTTTGTTTGGAAACATTTCAATTGCTTTGTAGAAACTAGTGTCCTTTTCATTTATACTAAAGGTTAAAATGTCATGTACTTATATGTGACATATGACGTATGAATACTAAATACTTAGGTTTACGTCATGATAATGTTGTCTCTTTCAGTAATATCTTTTTATAACGAACCTTGTTGTAATTTTCGATGACCGGGAAACTAAATCAAAACTGGTACACCACTTTCTTGGCCGACCGTACAATGGCGGATGGTTATCGGTGAGATGGTTTCGGGGTTCGCGTTGCTGATTTTTCATTGGCTCGCCGGCCGTCGCGTGGTCGCAGCGCAGCCAATTGCAGTGGTCGACTAGTGATGTCTGTTTAGTGTTGTTGGTTTAGTTGCATGTTTAGACAAAAACTCACGGAGACGTGATTTGGGAGCTCTAATTTGTAGATCCTATTGAATATAGACCATCAAAATATTTTTTTTCATCTTACAAAATATATTCCAATGATAGAATATATTTTCGTTATATGCCTTTATTGTTAAGAAAAAAAATGGACCCAATTCAATTATTGACCGAAAAGACTTCGAAATAAGCCCGAAATTGTACATCATTTTGACGTAATATTTATACCAAAATAATCTTCAACATTACATTTGCCTAAATTATAGTTTTTTTTTTACTTTTTTTTTTTTAAATCGCTACTATTATTTTTTAATGAATTAAATAATAGTTATTTCAAACAACGAACGGATAACATACAATTTCAACGAGGAAACCTTGCAATTTCGCGTTTTTTTTTTTGTAATACGCCTCTTAACATTACTTCAAATCCCACGCCAATCGAATATTGTCCTTCGTGTATGTCCCGGTCACATTCCATCAGCACGTGATAAATATCCTCAATCACCCCACAAACCGGAATATTCTTGACTGACTTCTGTTCGTGTGTTTGACTTTTTATAAAATCTTGTAAAGTGATGTCCCTAAACTGAGTGAAACTTCAATTCAAGTAACTACATACTCAGGTTGTATGATAACTCTAATATCAGCAGATAACAATAACAGACAAGAATACATCATACAATAATAATGATGAAAGTCATTGACATGAAAAGGCACCAAAGCATCAGACCAAAGCCATTAAAGAAGGCACAACACAAAAACCACGTAAATAATCCAATAAATCTCTCAGATAATAAAGGCCTTTCACACAACCCATCAAATGAGCATCACGGTTACAGGTGTCGCAGCTCATTCAAAATACATTACACCCTACCCGTATGAAAGGGCATAAAACATCGGGTTATGTTCATATAAGAACGTACGTGAGGTGCTTACTTAGCGCTGATATAGAGAAGAATTTGGTGTCATGGCGGTTAAAATGGCCGCCATGGGAAGTGTCAAATCTGACGTTTAATGTCAGTTGGTAGAGTTACGTTTATGGTTTCTTGGTAATAAAATAGTGGGGAAGAAAGCTTAGTTACCTCATTAGCAGAGATCGGAATAAGTTCAGTATATTTGCCTAAACTTCAAGCAAGTAAGTAAAATGTGGATAAAACTCCGTATAAAATACCGAAATGGTTTTTAAGTTTCGAAATAAAGCTGTAAAATTAGAGGGTGGTATTTATCCACATGTTCCTTACTTCCTTGAAGTTTAGGCAAATATACTCTGCCTATTCCTATCTCTGCTCATTAGAATAGAATTTAATATAGTTAACGCTGCGCCTGGGTCTTGGGCTGAATGTGTGCTTTTAGAAGGTGTTGAAATTTGAATTTTCAGCAGCAACATGGAGTCTGTATTATGTATATTCAGTTAATGGCGACAGGCTCGCTCTCCACAACTTTTTATAAAATAAAAACAGACATGTTATGATATTGTTATTTTCCATAGTTTATTATCACCATCTAGCCTAGCTTTTTCCAAACTATGTTGGAGTCGGCTTCCAGTCTTACTGACCGACTGCTTATCTGACCCCCAATACCCACTTACATCGTAACACGATACCGTATCTTCATATGACTTGATGAAGCCATCTTCTTCTTTATCGTGTGGTTAGTGACTAACCTGATGTCAGAGTTTTTTATGCCACCCATGGGCCTCTGAATTGGCTTTACATGCCGTCGAGATATATATTCTATCGGGCATGCCAGTTTCCTCACGATGTTTTCTTTCAACGAAACAAGTGATAATTATACCGCACATGAATCCGGAAAATCAGAGTGTCTTGGGTTCAAACTTGAGACCTCTGACTTGGCAGTCCGACGGTCACACCACTAGGCTATCACTGCTACATGAAGTCATAATTTATTTATTTATTAAAACTTTATGCACAAGTATAAAAAACACTGTACAAAGGCAGACTTAATGCCTTGGGCATTTTCTACCAGTCTACCTTAAGGTGATGCAGAGAAAAAACATAGTAGGTGCAGCATAAAAGAAAATGTCAAGAAAACATTTATAAATAAAATATAACAATAACATATATACAAACAAACAAAATAAAACAAAGTAAAGAGAGAGGAAAACTAACAACAATTTAATTTTGAGACGAGTCTGCCAGCTTCTTCACTAAGTGTTCGCGAGCTTTTACTTTAAATGTGAACCGACTGGTGGCCATCCTAATATAGAGAGAGATCCAAGAGATCAGCCACTTATCAATCATTTAGATACCAAGATACCAACTCCTGCACTAAGCAGAGACAAATCTACATCAGTGTGTATGAGACTGAGACAATTCGGACTGATTGATCAATATTCTATTAGATTGACAGCCTTCTATTGTACTTCAAGTCTTCAATGGAATGCTTGATTAGGAGCTTGGATTATTCCTTTGTGTGAATGACAGCAGTGCTAGAAAATAAATAGGTACAGAAGGTCTACCGGCCTAGCTACAAAGCGCGGAATAAACGTAAATTTGGAAGGTTTAAAATTGATAAAACACGTTGCACGTATTTTTTTAAGTAATTGTTGTTTTTCACAAAAAAAAAAAAAACACCAAAATGCTAAAGGATTTTCAATTAAATTATCGTCTCGAATTTATGTTATATTGACGTCGAGCGTTCGTGCTAGGTCCTCGATACCCTATAACCATCGAAAAGGTACATATGCTACAGCTGTTTAAATAATTGATTAAATAGAAAATCTTCGTTATTTTTGAAAAAATATTATATATTGAAATTCTGACAGGGCAATTATAATATTTAGGCATTTATTTAGATATGGCTTAATGTACGTTAAAACGGACAAAATTTGTGTACGTACATACATAGATCTCAAACGTGTATGTTGTGCGCACAGACATAAAATTTGGGGTTAAAGTATGAAATTGCCGATTTATACTGCAAAATGAAAACTGTTTTGTTTTCAAAGATGTAACATATTTATTTAATCAAAATATTTACCCTCATTATCTATACTGCCATCTAATCGAAAGATCATTTATGCCTTTGAAATAGAACTCTGGGGATCTAGATTCGACAAACTGTATGAAAGCATTTTGTACTGCCTCCTGGGAAGAATTTTTTTTACCACGTAGAAAATTGTCCAAATCACGAAAAAAATGGAAGTTGGAGCAAGGTCTGGCGAGTACTGGCTCGGGAGGAAGCACGGCTCCCTGACGTTTCGGGCGACGCAGGTGCTCTCGGGGCACGGCTGCTTCGGGAAGTACCTGTGTCGCATAAGCAGGGAGCCGGACGCTCGGTGCCATCACTGCGTCCACTGTCTGGAGGACACGGCGCGGCATACGCTGGCCGAATGTGCTGCGTG
This sequence comes from Standfussiana lucernea, assembly GCA_964057025.1. Taxonomy (NCBI): domain Eukaryota; kingdom Metazoa; phylum Arthropoda; class Insecta; order Lepidoptera; family Noctuidae; genus Standfussiana; species Standfussiana lucernea. The sequence goes on along the minus strand of OZ059798.1, from coordinate 13,693,571 downwards.
GGTTGAGCCGCGCCGTGCCCTCGTTGCAGAGGTGGGAGGAGACCTGTCGCTGCCGACCGTTGTTCGCTCGATGGTTGGCAGCGCAGAGTCCTGGGATGCGGTGATGTCCTTCTGCGAAACGGTCATGTCGCAGAAGGAAGCTGCGGAAAGGGAGAAGGAGATGACGAGCTCCCGCCCATCCCGCAGCAGACGCACCGGGCGTCGGCAGATGGCGGATAACGCCCTCTTCCGGCCCCCCTAAACTGGTCCAGGGGCGACGGATTCGGGGACATCCGTCGCCCCCCATCACACTGGACCCGAGACGGTGGCGCGTAGTGTTCCAAGCGTGCCTCTCTATGACGTAACGGGGGGAGTTTTGTACACCTCACTCCCCCTCGGGACGAGGCCCGCAGGTCAAGCGGGCCGGCACTAGTCCTGGGCAGCGGAAGTCGCATTAGGTCCCGCTGCCCCCCGACCCAAGTGTGCGAGGGAACACCGGTGTGGTTTTAGTCAGTACGAGTCTGACAGACACCTCCGCTCTCCCCAGGGCGGAGGACATCCATTGAGGATTTCCACATCGTGAAAAAAAAAAAAGGTCTGCGAGTACGGGGGATGACGTATGGTTTCTAACTGCAGCTCCTGTAGAGTTACAACGTGTGGTTACAACAGTGTCCCGTTCAGTGTGACCGGTTCACGAGTCGGGGATGTTTCACTGCCAGTTTCACCATCAATGTTCGAAGTTCGGCACAGTAAACATCTGCTGATATTGCTTGACCAGACCTGAGAAAGTTAAAGTGAATGACATCATGATGAGACCACCAAACAGTTTCCATTACCTTTTTATTGGTAAGCTTTGCTTTAGGGCACTTGCGGCCATTGCATTTTTTGCTTACGGTTATCGTAAAGAATCCACTTTTCGTCACATGTCACAATTCGACCCAATATTCCTTCATTTCTATACTGATTCAACAAGGCAGCGCAAGTTTCAACACGCGTTTCTTTCTGCATATCGGTCAAATTATGAGGCACCCATTTTTAATGATTGACTCAATTCAAAGTATCTATTACTATAAAACGGCAATTTCATACTTTAATCGCTGTTACGTAGATAACGCAAGTATCAAGATCCGTATGAAAACCAAGCGTGCCATTTTTTGGCTACCTACTATGACGTCATAAGCGTTACTATACAAAATAGACTACGTTTTTGTCCTTTTTATGTCTAGAATTATGTTCTTGAGTTGTAACGTTGTTGTTTTAAACAAATTAGGGTGCTGCCACGGTAAGAATAAAGTGCTTAAGCCGGGCACGCGAAGTGGAGCTCTTGCGTTATCTAGTTTAACTATATCTGTGGTTGTACGCAATGCCAGTCGCAAGTGCGCTTGGCTTGCACTCGCGGTACGCGAAGCGCGTCTATGTGTGCGTGCCTTTTGACTCGTTGTATGCAGCTGTACTTCTGTTCCTAGCTATTTTGTGAGTTGCTTTTATCATTGTTCGAGTTAATATTTTCTTGTAGATTGTCACTTGTTTCAATATATTTGAATATTTCTTTTCGAGATAATACACGTGTTTGATTATGATGTCAAAGAAGATTTCGTTTTTTTCTTTCTAGAGTTTTCGAGTTAATCTTTATCTCGTGTTGAGTCGAGGTAGGTGTATTGTACTTTAATAGCTTATGTTGCGGTTAAAAGATTAGTCAGCCAATACGGTGCTAGTGTGATATGATTGGCTATTAAGGGTGCGCCGGACAATAGATACAGACTGCACCTTGGTAGTTACACTGACCTTCAGCTGGTCTAGCGTTGTACTGTGTTTCAATTGGCTAGGAGTCCAGCTGGCACTGGTTTTTTTGCTACTACGTGTAGTTTACTGTACAGTCACGATCACCAATATGTATACACTTTGCTAAATTTAAAAGCAATTTTCGCGAGAAATAACGATTGTAACTTGGAAATAAGATCTATTTCATAAAAATATGAGTTTGCAAAATGCTATGTTTGTAACAACATGAAATTTTAATCATAATAGTAGGAAAAAATCACTTATAAAAATTGCTAAGTGCTTACATATTTGTGCTCGTGACTGTACATTTAAGTATAAGTAAAGCCATATTAAGTGCGTTCCCAAACTTTTAAACTCACATACACTAACAGTTAGACCCGGAACAAATATCTGCCAGCTATGCGAATATTTGTTCCGAGCGGAAATCGAACCCACGACACGCAGCGCACCAGCCAATCGCTCAGCCACTGCACCAACCGTGCACACAAGTTTATTTTATTTAGCCAAGCTGTTGCAAGGCGATTAAGTCACAACATGTACATACCTAAGTAGCTTAAGACTCACACTTCAAGTCTTCCACTTGGGATGTCTATGTTGAAGACTTGAGTCTAGTCTAGATTAAGCTTAAGGTTTTGCATAAGACCCAGCAACAAAACATCCAAGTTAAGCTCATGCCACACTAAACTAGAAACGCTGCATCGAATTATCATTATATTTAAGGTGCCGTAGCCAATTGGCAGAAACCCTTAATGATTCGACCTGACCGTCTGTCTGTCCGAATGTCACAGCCATTTTTTACTAGCTGATCCCGAACCGAGGTAATGCCGTTAAGGTGTTTATAGCTGTGCTTTGCAGTATGAAGTTTCCTAGAAAGAACCCCGAACAGGACTACTTGACAAGAAAAATAGAAAAAAAAAATGCAAAAAATTTAAAACCGACTTCCAAAGATTTTTTTTTTCTATCTAGAGAGATATAAGAAAAGTTTTTTTTGGAAGTCGGTTATTTTTTTTTCGTGAGAGCTAAATCGACATGAAAAACAAAATATAGCTGAATTGAGAACCTCCTCTTTTTGAGAAGTCAGTTAAAAAAACAATTAATAAGCCAGACTAAGAAACAAAATATTGTGCAAGAAACACACAGGAAATACATGACAGTTAAGGCGATGCTAATCCTATAACTTCGCGTTGCCTTTTATTCTGATAACCCATACACACACTTCTGCAAATATTAAAATGTCATGTTCTACCAAAAGAGTCCAAACACGCGATGAAAAACTGACCGTCAGCTCCTACATGAAAAGGAAAAATGCATTTTATTGCACAACTTTTTAATCCCCGACTGGTTTTTTAAGCATGTGCGCTCAGATTTATTCGCCCGAACATTATTTCGCCTTTATGCTTGAAACTACTCAGACATGACCAAAAAGGCTCTAAAAGCATACTTTGTAAGCATGAATGTCTTTCAACACGATATGTTATGATATGTTCGGCTTCCACTTCCGTTTTGCCTACAAAGTTTTAAAATTTAAATTGTTTTTATGCAAAACGTATTGTAGTTCGTCGTGTCGGAAACTTTATTCGCTACCAGCGAATTGTAGAAATACTTTGTGGTTTGCTTATAGAAATATTAACATTTATGTATGTCTGTTTGTGAGGATCGCAAGCAAGACTTAGAGAATACTGAGGTAGCTTGCGGTCGTGGGTTCAATCACAAAACAACTAAATTGCAATAAGGGCAGGAGAATGATGAATGTAAAGAATTGGTAATCACGAGGCGAACCCGGTTTTTAAGACCCCGTAGCAGCAAGCCTATTAAGCAGTGCCTAGTGTTGTGACTGTCGGACTGCCAAGTCATGACCTCTGATTATTCGTGTTCGTGTGCGTATTAGAATAGAATAGAATAGAATATACTTTATTGTACACCAAAATAAAGTAATAATAAGTCAAAAACTCAAAAAACTCAAAGCATTTATTTCAATTAAACCATTACAGGCACTTTTGAATGTCAAAACACAAAAAATAAACTAAGCTACAGTCCCAGTCACAGGGCATAATAACAAGTAAGTGTGTAAGTGTGTGTGTAAGTAAGTGTAGTAATAATATAATATTGTATAATTTATTATCCCTTGCTTTGGTGAAGGAAGACATCGTCAGGAAACCAGCATGCCTGAGAGAAATTTCTTGACAGCATGTAAAGTCAAGTCAGACGTCCATGGGCGGTATAAAAACTCTGACACCAGGTTAGGCACTAACCACACGATAAAGAATGTAGTCCGTAAGTCCGAAATACCTAAGCTAATATCAATTTATTTACATCTGCTACCTGAAGCAATATTGCCTCATATTTTCACAACCCATTTTTTTTAAGACTCTGTTCCTGCCATTACCCGTAATTTGTTATAATAAAAATATAACAAAAAAAAATACCTAATTTGACGGGCGGAGTGATTTACAAAATGTATCCTTAATGATGGGGCTACGTGTTATAATGTTGTTGAAATTAATTATAATCGGGGTAATGTACAGTAGGTAAGGTGTGTTTCACATGCTCGTTTTGCGAACGGAAAAAATATAAAAAAAATGCCAAAACTCAGTGTACCTATTCTAGTCGTCTGATGGGCACTGGTCTTTCTGAAGTTGCACTAAATCATTGGATCTAAATCTTCCATTCACTTTTTTCCTAGCCCCAGGTCAAAAGCCTCCCTCCACTCCTTCCATTACTCGTGAACCCGCGCGTCTTCCATCCACTTCTAACGGAACTTGTCCGATCCGTCGCGCCATCTCCTTCGTGGCCTGCCGCAACCCCGCCGCACTGTGTAATACACGTTTTTGTAATATATTTCCGGACTGCTGCTCAAAACTCTCCTGCATGTAGGAAAATATCGTGAGTAAACCCTTCAAGAACCCAAAATTGGAAGACATAATAACATGGCATGCTCCCACTTACACTGGGCCCGTGTGTCTTTGCCCTCTAATTATGGTCTATTTCCTCCACCGAACGTAGACCTGTTCCAGCAGTGGAAACATTAAAGCCTGATCAAATTTATGCAATTTCAAACTAAGTTGTATTTGAACATATTCCAGTCTTGTTTAATGTACCTGTTACATTTTAAAATAACAGCCAATACGGACCGTGGGAGCTAAGCCTAAGGTTTAATATTATTAATTACATAATTGTGTTTAGTACTTTTAGCAGTAAAAACTTTATGAGCAGAATGTATGCATTACTCACGCTATTTCAAACTTAGGAGTAGGACTAGATTTTAGTCAGTACAGAATAGCCACGGATATACATATTTAGATCTATCTAGATTACTTTGCGTACCCGGCTTAAGCATTTTATGCTTAACGTGGCTATTGTCGCAGCAAGCTAATTTGTTTAAAACAACAATGTTACAACTTACAACTCAAGAACTTATTTCTTGACATTTAAAGAACAAAACAGTATTCTATTTTTGACCGACTTCAAAAAAGTTTCTCAATTCGGCTGTATTTTTTTTTTTGTGTTTGTTACCTCATATCTTCGTCATTTATGAACCGATTTGAAAAATTCTTCTTTTATCTGAAAGTATATACTTCCTGATAGTTCCCATAGAAATTTCGTTTTTAAATCAAAATAGCTGGAAAAAATATGTCATCCAAGTAAAAGAAATTGCGAAATTGATACTTGAAAAGGATTTGTGTGTGATACGATAACTAAAAAGGGTAAAATAAAAACCTTTTTGCAAAAAAAAACCGACTTCCAAAAAAAAAACACTAAAAAACGTGGAAAATAATTTTATTTTCGGAAGTCGGTGACTATTGTTTGTTTCACGTTTTTTAGTGTTTTTTTTTGGAAGTTGGTTATTTTTTTTGTATGGTTATACTTGCATTAGAAATCTAGCTACATCCATATCTGTGAGAATAACACCGTCGAATACAAGTAGGTTTATAGTATACAGAGCAACTTTCACAGTACCAGCTGCAAGTTGCTTTTCATTAGCTAGCATACGACTTGCTTTACATATTTGGCACGACTTTGATGCTCGAGTTATGGTTAGCTGCTAGCGCAATAACTTGTGCAGTAAGATCTGAATAATTGTAGTTTCACGAGTTCGTAATGTTTGCTTTTCCTTTGATAGGGATAATTATACTTTGGGTTGCACTCAGCAAGGAAAATCGTAAGGAGATTCATTGATGACTCTGCGTTGGTGTGTAAATGTAATGCTGATCCATGCTGAGATAGGGGCCTTTTGGCCTCGTACAGGACCAGTTTAGTTAGTTTTATTTTAATTTTTTCTTAAGTTTACTTCTTAATCTTGTTTTTATTGTCAAGTTACCACTTTGTTTTGTCCAGTACGAGACTAATAAATACTTTTTCTTTCTTTCTTTCTTTATCCGCAAACGACGGGGCACTTATTTCTCCAGTTATCTTAAAGTTCAATATACATACAGTAAGGGCAGAGGCTGTTGCCATCAGCCGAGCACACATTTAGGCTCTGGGTTGCCACTGAGAAACTCTCGATGGAAAACCTAAACAGCCATTTGCCAGCGAATCGAACCTTTGATCGCATGCTCAGCAGTAGCCCTTGTGATCACTAGACTAACGGAGCATTCTCAGTACCTACTTAATACGGTGTGGAAGGGACTCCGACGCACAATCGGATACTACGTATTCAGTGCAACATTCTAAACCCTCCACATTCTTCTTTTTCTTTATCGTATGGTTAGTGCCTAACCTGGTATCAGAGTTTTTACGCCGCCCAAGGGCCTCTGACTTGGCTCTTACATGCCGTCGAGAAATATCTCTCAGGCATGCTGGTTTCCTCACGATGTCTTCCTTCACAGAAGCAAGTGATAACTATAGGTACAATACGCACATAATTCCGAAAAATCAGAGGTGGGTGTCTTGGGTTCGAACTCGAGACCTATGAATTGGCAGAGCAACGGTCACACCACTAGAATATCACTGCTCCACATTAATCTTAAATCAGCTGTTTCCTACAAAACTGAAATTTCCACACAGGCAAAATGTATGGAACAGTAGATTTTTTTAATTACAGATGATGTCGGTTTCCCTCCACCCTGTATACAACAAACCATACAAATAATGCTACTTTAAGTAATTACTTATTTAATAACCATTTTAACTTAGAAAAGATCACGTTCTCGCGTGTACTTCTTAAACGCAAACCGCACAAATGGTAGTCAAAGTTAATTGCCACCTGTTCGTAACTTAGGAGCTTAAGTTAAAGCAGCTAAGTTGAAGGGCGCTTTGCCCCAATACCCTGGTTTATAGCCCGCTGGGAGCGAGTGTAGTGTTTGGCCCAGATCTTTGAGATAACAAGGAGGTTGTTATACTCGTAATAAACAAAATATGGTTGTAGGTAGAAAATAAAAGAAGTAGTAGAGATTTTAAGAAGTATGGCCGAATCGTTTTGCATTTTAATCTCAGCACTTTACACCTAAAACCCTATGCCTATCCATAATATTATTAAGTTTAGTCACTGATAAACAAGCCATTGGTGGACAACGAGAATACTCATGTTGGGTCGCTATCCACCAGTGGTGGCCAAAGGAAATATAAAAAAAAAGTCATGTCACTGTCCACCAGCGGTGCCCAAGGGGAAACTTCTTAAGACCGTGTATTTCATTAAAATTTTCAAGTCCTTATTTTTCGATATGTCTGAACCGATTTTAATGAAACTTCATACCCATAAGCAGGATACATAGGTCTAAAAGGTTAGTGAAAAACATTTTCGCAAAATTGTGTTACAGTTAAATTAGACCGATTTCAAATTTTCTATAGCAACAGAAATTTCCAATTATATTTTTTTCGGACAGGCCGGTTGTAAACAGCGGGAATCATCGAGAAATACACATACAAGTGTATCAGTCACGTTTTATTTCCCATGTGGTGGGCAAGAACTACATACGTTTGCATTCAAGAATTATAACTTTTGACAGTTCTTACTTCAAGCAATTACAACAACAATTACTAAAGAACACAAATCGTATTTTAAGTTATTACTTTTACTCAAGTATTCACTTTGACTTTTTTATAGATACGGGTGTAAGAATTCTAACTTTTGACAGTTCTAACTTCAAGCAATTACTAAACTACAGAATAAAAATCGTATCACTTGTGACTTGTTTATAGATACGGGTGTTAGTGATTGGAAACTTATTTTAACAAAAAAAATGTTTATTAACATAATGTTCATTTGTTTATGTTTATTTTGTTTGTTTGTTTATGTTTATGTTTTTAACAGCCACAAATATTCAACATCTCACAAACTAACTAACCAAAACCCTTATATGTTTATTTTGAGCATATTCAGGCGACCTTTGTATATCTCCCAACTTCTAAGCTCAACTAAGCTTCGTAATATATTTAGATAGTAAGGATAAGTAACTTAAGTGAATGCGGCTAAATTAAGGTGTATACTTGTACTTGATTCGAAGGATTCCGTACCTTTGTCCATTTAATTTACTTACTGGGGGCACAAGAAAAGGTTTTTCCTTTGTGCTTAGTGGACCCGAGTTTAAGAGTGGCTGCTTATTTGCTATTCTGTTGAGTGTAAATAAGTATTCCGTATTAAGTAGTAAGTAGTTTTAGTAAGCATTTATGTTGTGTATTTCAGCCGCAGTTGTTTCAGGAACATAATGAGTTCCTCAACATCATTCTCTTAGCCTTTTCCGATATTTTATTTGGGGTCGGCGCAGCATGTCTTCTTCTTCCATATCTCTCTTTTACTTGTCATCTCATCAGGCACCTCCCTTCCACAGTCCATCCATCGTTTCTTTGGCCTTCCTCTACTCTTATACCCATCCACATTCAGACTCAAAACTTTCCTCGCAATATTTTCCTCATTACCCCGCATCACGTGGCCGAACCACGACAACAGATTACCACACAACTTTTCAGTCACCGGCGTCACTTTCAGACTTCTTCTTATGTAATCATTTCTTATTTTATCCATCCGCGTTACACCACACATGTCGCTTAGCATTCTCATCTCAGCCACATGCAAATGCCTTTCATTCATCCCTTTTGTGGCCCAACATGCTGATCCATACAAGACAGCACGTCTAACCATTGTTTTATAAATCTTACCTTATCTTAGAACATAATGAGTTACTGTTATATAAATTACACTATAACGGGCAGATTACAGTGTAATTTATGAAGTAGTAACTTCACTTATACAGCTTCTGCATAATCTGATCAGTCTATCATGTGCCCACCTTTCTCAATATCTGCCTAGCCTTTTCCCAAATATGTTGGGTCGGATTCCAGTCTAACCGGAGGCAGCTAAATACTAGTATACTTCTTGGTAAGACTGGTTGTCAGATTTTCGAGTCCCTGAGTTATGACGATTGCAGATACGCAGGCGAGTGCGGGAGCATGACACAAATCTGCCAAGACTTATTATTTTAATTAAAATTAATAAGCATCATATTATTTTAACTCAGAGTTAACTTCCACAATTATTTAAACAATAAACACAACTAAAACGCCAAAACTCAAGTGCGTTCTGTATGTTCGTTCGTCACTTATTCACATCCTAAACAAACATGGCCGACGTCAAAACATAATATAGGGGTCACAATGAAAAATAACTCCCGTTTTCTTGGGTACGGTCGGCAAAAAAAAAACAACAGCCCATCGTGAATTTATGTCCACACTTTGTATTTGTTGGTTTCGGGAGACTTTTTGCCGCAATTATGCGAAGTCACGGTTGAGTTCTTTTTTGCAGACTGTATTCGGTGAAGCAGTAAATATTATTGTATTTTTATTTATTGTTTTGTTGTTCTTCTACTGCTTTCGGCCTATGTATGGATTTGGGATGTTTTAAAAAAGTTCTGTCACAATAGAGTTCTCTTATTCACATGACCTCTTGAACTAGACATAATTTCCATCAATTTTGACCCTTATAACTTGGAGTCCAAACAAGGGGTGTTTTGAAGAATTCTAACTTTTAACGTTTTTTGGAAAATTTCCATCTCTCCACCACAAAAAAAACAAACCACCGTGAAAAATCTACGACGCGACGTTCAGGATGTTAAACTGATACTTATCTGATAGCTCATGAACGAATGAATCATAAGCTGCTATAGTCTTACATAACTTTATCAACACATGGCTAATATTTGAATCAAGGATACTAGTAAAAGGTACGGTGTAGTAGCTACTACCAAGTCTCCGTTATGTTAACGACAGTTAGTAAGACGGATGATTTAAATGCTGTTTCTGTGCAACCCGTTGCTCCTGTATCTTTTAATTTATCATCATGACTTTGGCATCTATAGGATTTAGGAGCTCGTTGAAGACCCTGTCATTTTTTGATTTTTGACAGTCGTTACAGGTAGTCAGTGGCCTGAAAGTCTGACAACCAGTCTTACCAAGGGTTTTCGTATTACCCAGTACTAACTGGGTTGTGGAGGTCAGATACGCAGTTGCTCTAGGTAAAATACTGGTATTCAGCTGCATCCGGTTAGACTGGAAGCCCAACATAGTTGGGAAAAGGCTGGGCAGATGACGACCCTCGTAAATCTAGAGACCGTTTTTATCCATTCAAAAACTATCTACGTCAAAAAAACGGATACCCTATTTTACCCAAGTTCCAAAACTGCCTCATAACCTTAAACTAGAACCTATTTTCAGCCAACTTTATCGATACGTCGTATCTTTTCTTGGTGGACTTAGTCCATTATTTCTTCAAGACTTGTTTTAGTAGACACCATTATTTGTCGAAAGTATTTGCTGACTGTACATGTAAGTGGTTTCTTCCAGCATAAACAAGTTTATTTATTGACTGTACCGAATTGTAGTGGCTGTCTCACTACAGTTAATTTTATTTATACTTACTGTTGCCTGTGGCTTCGTGTCTTTTTAACCGACTTCTAAAAAAGGAGGAGATTTAGTATTCCACCAGCATGTTTTATACATATATGTACACCGATTTCTCTGTGTTTACTGGTCCGATTTACGTGATTGTTTAAACCTTACTTGGGTAGTTTATGAGTTGTCTTCTAATGTTGATGACATGATGGTATCATAATAACTTCTCGTTACATAGTAAAATTTATATGTGACAAGAATTTTTGTACAAGATCTCAACTAAACAGGGTAAAACAAAAATGTTTGATATAAAAAAAATAACCGACTCCCTTATCTTAAAAAAAAAACAAAAAAAACTAAAATACAAAATTTTAGTTTTCTTTCAGAAGTCGGTGTCGATAAAGTCAATTAAACCTAACAAAGACGGAAAGTTTCATTCGAATTAAACTCACCATCCTCTTTTAATTGCGCGCAATTGGGTAAAAAGCATAACATGCAAAGTAAATTATTATTAGGCAAGTAAGAATTTATTTACATGACAAAAATGTTTTCTCGTAACCAGCTTACTTCATCTTCTTTTACTGAATAATACACCATGTTTTATAGAGGTCAAAACTTATAAAAAATGCTGTTAAGGTCACCTAGGATAATGGTAGTAAAAAATTGGCAATGCCTCCACAAAAGTTCAGGGTAACCCCATAAAATATTTTATGTGAAGCTTCGCCTCTTGTAAATAACTCCCGATGTCGAGATAAGAAAGAAGATAAATAAATAAGAGGCTTCAATGAGGTTTTCTGCCTTTGACACTTTGGAGGACATTGACCAAATATATCTTGGCCAAAATAGATTCACATGTTTTATAAAAACACTGATGATATTCATGAATAAAATATCGTCAGTGTTTTTCAAAGGTTTCATTTTAAATAACTTCGTTTCATATTAAACAGCCAAAATCCAGAGTTGGTCTAGGTAAGTCTTGGGCTCTACTATTCTCAGGTTGGAAAAGTGATATTGGCTTTTTCATTAGGAGTTTTTCAGTAGCAGCCCGTAGTCTGGATATAAAAGAAAGAAAGAAAAAGTATTTATTAGTCTCGCACTGGACAAAACAAAGTGGTAACTTGACAATAAAACAAGATTTAAAAAAAGGTAAACTTAAGAAAACTAACTAAACTGGTCCTGTACGAGGCCAAAAGGCCCCTATCTCAGCATGGTGCTGTAACATTAAAAAAGTCACAGCGCTGGTATTCTAATAGGGCCCAAAGTGATGCCACGGTCAGTTAATAATAATAATAAATGAAGTGTATAAACGAATAAATACATAAGGTATAATAAGTGTGTAAAGCACACTCAGAAAAAAAGAAAATACCCAACGTCATCACAATGTTTGACTATGCCATGAGTGTCAATGGCAAGACAGAGAGAGACGCGAGCGCAGACTGCATTTATCTGTCTATAGAACATTATAGTGAATAGCTCAGCGAAGACAAACCAAAACAATAAAACAATGTTTTTAATAATATCAGAAAGTGTGCAGTGATCGTTAACATTTGCTACTGTGGCTGTCAACAGAACGGAACGACCGTACGGAACGGATATCTGCATGGTTGACGGTTTAGTGATATGAAGAACAGGGTGTGAAATTCTTCAGTATTCCGTAGAAAATAGAGGATCCTCCAACCAAGCGGGTGTTGTGTCTGGTGGGCTATTGCCCGACAGATATTTTTGGGTTTCTCTATACAAGGTGTTGCTTTGCATCCTCGTCAAATTTAAGGAGGTAACTATGCTAATGATTCTCAACCCGAATCAATAATAAAATGGGTAGGTAAATTTTTATATTTTTTCTGAATATCGGAAATCGATAAGTGTACACCACCCGTATTAAAACGCGGCCCGTCTAATACTAGCCCTATAACTGGGCTTTCACACACACAAACAAACGCAGACGTTTATCCGACAAACGGGTGATTTTCCTCTTTTGAAAAGGGCTTTATTCTGAAATAGTGTCAAATTAAAACAACTAAAAAAAGCAGCGAATATTATTATTGACCAGGTACCGTAATTAATATTGATTATTTACGTCTTCTATGACAACCTCCTGAATTTTGACGAGGATGCAAAACTACACCTTGTATAGTCTTAAGTCGCCGATAACTGTAAATGCGCCATTTAGAATTCATTTGTGTCATAGATGGCGTTGTAGTATTTTTTGTACTATGTTGCTGTAGTAGTTTTTGTAGTGCCATTAAACAGCAACAGCCTCACCCTCTTTCACGTGAAGACATGGGACCTACATATAACTGGTGAATGTGTATGTATTGTAGGTACACCACTGCCTAACCTTTCAAGCATTAGATACGTGTTGTTACGTTATTTTTGTGCCCAATTGTATTCAGCGAATGTTGTTTAAATATATCACTTTTTTTTACTACTGTTCAATAACCTTCATTTAATTTGTTTACAGGTAAGCCAAGATTCGAACACCTCCAACGCTCAGGTAAATTATGTTAAATGAAGCGAATTAACATTTATAATTAATGCTAATTCCCGAGCGACGGGTTGTCAACATTTAAAGTGTTTACTGGGGAGGCTTTGATCGAAAGTTAATCGATTACTCCTTCATTAATACTCGTAGGAGTCGGTAAGAGACGCCTCCCACTCTTTAGTACGCAGCGGTATTTGCAGAAAGCCGAATCGAACATTCTTTACACATTCGATTTTACCAGCCTGCTGAACCGAAACATTCTTTAGTGTACCGTGTATTACCCATAATGATGAAGCTGAAAGCGCTAAGGGTGGTGTAGATGAAAAGAAATGTATGGAAAAAGGCGATTTGATCATGTAGACACAATAGTGTCTTCACAATAGCTATGTATCTACATAATAAGTCCTGTTATTCTTACACAATAGGTAGTGTGAACGAATTTTCTTGTATTTATTTCTTTCATAGGTAGTTTTAACAGACGGCTTTGTGAACTGAGTTTTTATATTTCGAGATTCTTTATACACACAGAGGTGTAATAGTACACTCACATTTCGCCAGTTGTGCTTAGTTTAAGTCTCATTTAATAGAGGGCGAGCCTATTGTCATCAACCGGGCACAAATCCAGACTCCGTGGCTGCTACTGAAAAAAATCCTGATGGAAAATCAAAATAACACTTTGCTCGATTCGGGAATCGAACCCAGGACTTCATGCTCTGCTGTCGGGATTACGACCACTAGCCCAACAAAGCAGTCTGCAAACTACCATTTAGAATGCAACTATACTATAGAACGTAATCAGAAAAAGTTGTAAATTATTTTATGTATCTAAGTCATGTACAATATGGCTCTACACTACTCCCATTCAAAAAGAAAACTCCTAAATTCAACATTCAAAAATTTTTGTATGAAAATATTCCCGCTCTATAAGTCCTTTTAATCTCTATGTTTACTTACCTTAAGGACCTATATACACATGCCTGAAAATAGAGAACAAAAAGGACAAATTCATTAACGTCGTTTGACTTCTAAAGTTACTGAGTAAAAAATACATTACCATTCGTACAAAAACACCCCAATAGGGGAGCATTGTTTCCAACAAAGTTTTGGGAAAAAATGGATTTAAAAAGTTACTTTTTGGGTTCCGTAAAGAAGCGAGGAGAGCTTTTAGAAAAATATTTTTTGGTGTCCTTTTTTGCGAAGCTGTTTAGCTTGGTACTGCTAGCCTGTGTCATCCCACAGCTGAACAATGCTTCTCCCCATGACTTCATCTTTCGATCTAGTTTTAATTTGCCTACTGGTCGTTGGTTCTGTCTAGCTCGTCCCGCCATCTCCTGCGAGGTCGACCGCGTCGCCTTCTGGCTGTGTCAGGGCCCCACATCGTGGTTATTTTGGCCCACAACTCGTCGGACATACGGCAGACGTGGCCAGCCCAGTCCCACTTCAACTTAGCGGCTTTTTGAGCAACATCGTGGTGTTGCGTATATGGTCGGTTAGTTTGACGCCTCCATTGTACGTTGTATTTGGTGTGGCGTGTAAATAGCCTACACCTTATTTGCGTTGTTTTTAAGAACAACTAAATATGGCGGTACAAAAAAAAAATTAAATCTCTATCGATGAAATCCATGAGACACCAATACAAATACAACGATTGCAGCAAAAAGCCCACGTACCTTGTCTATTCCTGAGACCACAACTCAGTTCCAGGGAGATTTGAAGGGTGACTCCGTGAGGCTGCAGGTATCGTTGCCGGCCGGCGAGAAAATCTCGATTAATCCACCTCTCACCTCTCTGTCCTCTTAATTTTCAAAGGCGGGGCGGCGGGAAAAGAAGTATTCTGTGCCGCGAACGCCATCTTGCGAAGACATTCGATACTGGGCACTGCAGTATTAAATATTGGAGTATGGATTCATCAGATAGACAGTCAATTATGTAACCTTTTTTGCAAAGGATAAGCTAAATACATAACAAATCCTATCTTATTTTATTTGCTATTTTATTCATAATGAATATCAAAAAGGCAATTGACGCTTCACCAGTATTCATATATGTATCTTGTATTTTAGGATAGCTTGAACCTAATGTAGTAAAAATAAGTAGAAGTTGTGTAATTTTATTAAAATATTCATTAGATACTAGCGAGTAGCGTCCCGTCCCAGCTTTGCACGGTTTTTACTACTTGACAAAAATTGCGATTTCTTTATTTTAAACACGGTTTTAAGCCGTGAGTGTAAGTCTAAGTTGAGTTATAAGCCGTGAAGGGTCACAACTAAGCTTATACTGCCGCTTGCGGGATATCATACGTGATTTTCAATTATTGTGAGTTCTTATAATGAAAAATTATAATAATTTAAGTTTATTTATTTCAATGTTAGTTTCTGAAATATTTTTTTACAAATGCTATAGTGGTATTTGTTTCACAGTTTAAAAAAAATGCGGTCACATTGACGGATACGAAAAGCGACTTTAGATCATACCTAATTATTTGATTAAACAAAGGAAATGTAGCTGTATTAAAAAACAAAAACTGTTGCAGTTCATATTACATTTTACAGTAGTTATCAAACGTTTTATAGTGTCCATCATAGTGTTTATATAGTACATAACAATGTAGATATTAACCACCGTAAATAATTCATTTTGAATGGAAACCTACTTCGATCGCCAAAACTTGGTTCAAGAACACCTACAATGTTTTGTATTTATTATTTATTTTAAAAAAAGCTTTATTCTATTTTATTTTGTTCATTTTAAACATAAAATATGTACATTCATTCACACATTATCAACAAAATATTTACAGTATGTTCAACAAACTTTCAACAATATAAGAAGATCTGTAAATCTTGTAGAATTTATGACTGTATAAAAATGTAGATTACAACTTTTTTTTTTTTTTGGCTCGTTGTAAATTCTAATGATTTTCCTTAGACATTTTACGAATAATGTACCTACTGAGCAATAAAACTAAAAGCACGAGTCATTTATATTTATTACTAGATTAAGCGCGCGGCTTCAGTCGCGTGGTTATTGTCCCACGGGATCCTACTACTGGAATAAAAAGTACCTTATGTGTTAATCCAGGTTATGAACTATCTGTATGCCAAGTTTCATCCAAATCTGTTCAGTAGTTTTTGCGTGAAAGAGTAACAAACATCCATCAATCCTCACAAACTTTCGCATTTATAATAGTGGTAAGATATTTGAACACCAGTGCAGAGAGTAGACCGTCCAACTGTACAATAGGCCGCGACAGTGGTATCAAATCAGTACCGTTTTTATTAAAACTTATACCCTTACTTAGCTCGACATGTGATCGACTGTTCACTCGTGTTCGAACCCAAGACACGGACCTAATCATCACTTGCTTCGGTGAAGGAAAACATCGTGAGGAAACCAGCATGCCTGAGAGATATTTCTCGACGGCATGTAAAGCCAAGTCAGAGGCCCATGGGCGGCATTAATACTCTGATACCCTGGTGTCAGCGTATGAGAGTTGCTATCTCCTTCTTTATGGAAGAAGATAGCATAACTTGACCTCGCTTTATATAGATTTCCCGTACAATGAGATCCGCTTATACTGGTTTTGTATAGCTTGATTGGTCGTCCTTTGATAAAGTTTTTTGTCATATTGTCCTGGAACCGTATAAAAACTACTCGGGACATTGTTAGCTGTTTAATTCGTTATTGAACAATTAAACACTTTTCTATTTCGCTCTTATTTTGCAAACAATAAACTCCCTCAACAATTTTAACACTTTATACGGAATACTTCACTGAAAATAAATCAGCTCACACTTGCCTTTATAAAAGACTCGAGAGTCAAACGAAAAAACAGAGATGCACAGATAAAACTTTTTAAAAGTAATAAACTGTCTCATTGGTCTTTGTCTAGTGTTGTACGATCTGATCCGATATTTTACAGTATCGATACAACAGGATGCGATACTCCGATATTTTGATCGATACAAATGAATACGGTAATGGAGGTCGTGGCCAAATAATAACAGCTGCACGGACCGATCTTTAAGGTTAATCTGCGCTTGCCAAGGTCGGTCTGTGGATGGGTGACCTTTATTAGATACCGAGTTTCCTCCGTGCCTTGGAAAGCACGTTAAGCCGTTAGTCCCGGCTGTCCTTTGTAGATCTTTGACAGTCGTCAGGTAGTCAGTGGCCCAGAAGTCTGACAACCAGTCTTACCAAGGGCTACCGTATTCACTTACTGAGTTGTGGAGGTCAGATAGGCAATCGCTCAATGTAAAATACTGGTATTCAGCTGCAACCGTTAAGACTGGAAGCTGACCCCAATAAATTTGGGAAAAGGTTAGGCGGATGATGACAAAATATGAATACGATAAATACTTGGAGAAATACAAAAGTACCACAAGACTCACTCGCGTGAATAAGTACGAGTGTAGGGGACGAATACTGACCGATATTTTCAGAATCGGATCAAAGGCATTCAAAACGATTTTATAGTCGATTCTACTGTTGCATTCGTATCGATATAAATTTAAGAATCGTCCATCACTATAGCTGTCCCAAACTTGTGCCGATCCAGAGAAATTATATTAAAGGGACAAACACTTGGCTGTTAGATGGGACTGAATAATTACCTTCTGTTGCTGAAATTGGGGCTTTGGGCGTATTAAGGGTTGGGACACACCATGGGCCGCATAGTTATGTAGTGGGACAATTGTTTGTGAGCAATTAAACATGCAGATTTTGTGTTTCATACAAGTTGTTAATGTTTTGGGTTGGTGTTATTTTAAGGAAAACAAAAAGATTGTTTTAATAAGGCTAGACTCGATTTCGATGCGATTTTTTTTTTCAAGAATTTATTCACACCACACCATTCTACCCACTAATTACTTTTTATTCTCAGCTCTGAAATAGGTTTTCATTGGCATTGTATATTTAAAGTGCCATTTCATTTCAGAATATAAACCTATTTTTCGAAACTACTCGTAATATTCTATAGAAGTAAAAAATATTTGTAAGTTTGTATGTAGGGGGTAATCTTCGGAACTACTGATCCAATTCCGAAAATTAATTCACAACCGGGAAGCTACATTATTTCCGAATGTCATAGGCTAGATTTAAAAAGTTCCCGTGGGTTAATTACCGTACATAACGAGAACTAGTTGTTTATAAACTGTGATCGAAGTAATTAATCTGACATAAATTGTCTGCTAGCTTAATCAACATTCCAACAACCATGCCTCTATTAACACAACATAAATTACAATGGAAATGACAATTAAATTATTCAAAACACATTTTGCGTACTGCAACATAATATGACACAACCCTAAACAGTTTGCAATTCAGCAAACGACATCGTGTTACCGCAGTTATTTACTAAGTATCAAAAGCCCGCGCTTTTGGGTGTTCTAAAATTGAATTAAACTGTCATTTAAGACAAAATGGCGGCGGTATAACGATAATGGGTTCGGCTTTGGCGGGTGCAGTCTTGGGATTATGTATAGCAAACAGAAGGAAATTAATACAAGGCTGTCTTTTCTTTTTTTGGACAGCTGTTATACCTACTGCTTGAAGCTCATTGTTGCTTACCTTTTCAATTCATTGACGGTCGACCACTTTTCAATCTTATAACTAAGGGCATAAGGGTGAAATCTGGCGGATCGTCAGTTAACTCGGTTGTACCTATTATATATGGGATCAGTCCATGATCCAAGAAAAGTGCAAAATTGTATAAATTGTAGAATAAAATCTACGAAAACAGGACTATTTGTGACTCCCTTCACAGTGATTAATCAGAAATACAAAACAAGCTACAAATCAAACCACAACGTATATCCTCTCGCATTTAGATTAGACTGGAAGTCACCCCCGAAATATCTCAAATGGATGGACTGACAGAAGACAAATCAACAACCAAACAAAACAACGAACAAATCAATTCGAAACGGCATTCCTCCATCTACTTCCAAATCAACTTGAAAGCCAATACTACAAAATAACCTCAAAATAGAGCAAAAACATTCAAGCCAATTCATAAATCCTGCTACAAGATTGATGGTGACCATTGTGTGAATGGCGGAGACAAAGTCCTGGACTCCACAGTCGTTCCATGGCTTAGGCCTTCGCCCTCGGGTCCCTTTTGGGGCTTATCGCCGTCCATGTAATATGAATGGATGGTAAGTAATAGTTTTGGGACATAGTGTTCTGTTAGGTGGACAGCAAATTGTGATTTAGGAGTCTGTGAATGAAGGTGTATCGAAGGAACTAGATAATGTACCAGCGCAAATGATGATTGAAAAGTTAAAAATCTCTATTAGAATCGTTTCAAACGAAGAAAACAAGTGAATTTTGACTTGTACCAAAAATTCGCAATTGTAAACGAGATTTATCGCTACCCGTACTATCTATCGCTAAATATTATATCTCTCGCGTATCACAATACAAGTGTCCGTATCACAAATATTTGGTTAGATACCAGATTATTTTGACTGTCAATCTATTTGGTTTTATCAACATTTAGTTAGTTTATCGGTATTGTTTATCGACTTTTGTTCCTAGAAAGTAGAAAAGTATTCTTTTCTATTTTCCTAGGTCCTTGTCCAATATCCATTTGGCGACCATTACAAATGCTCACTAACAATGCAAACAATATTTTTAATACAATTAATGAAATGAAATCAATTAACCCCTATCTAACAAACTCCATATATTAATTACTATTTTCACTAATAGATTTCGCAAATAAACAATTTTCAGTAACTAAAAAATGCAGTTCTAACGTAACATTCTGATGTAGATAACTTAACAAACCCCCCATCTGTCGGCAGCAGCCATCGCTGTATCACAGTACCTGTATTTTATGATAGTTATCGTAATACGCCCTACAAACTTACGTGAGAAGTCTCGGCGAGAAAGCACGCTGAGACTTCTCTAAATGAGAACGAGATGGCGAGAAACCAATCACATTCAAGCTTCTCGGGTGTTCTCGGGGGTTCTCGGCGTGAGTCTGTAGGGCTCTTTAAGCTTATGGCATCCTGCCGAAGTTGAGTGTAGAGGAATACGATACACTTTAGAAGTGATTGTTAACTGCCCAGACCCTCAGGAATATTTTAGTAATTCATTATTATTATTTTTTTTATTTCCACATAATTATTTAAAAGAGAAAGCAAAGTTTATTCATGTTAAAAACTTAAGTTTCATGTATAAAAGCTAAAGGCTTTACCGGGAAAACCGGGTTCGATTCACTGACGGAACAAATATTTTTATGGCCTACAGGTAGTTGTTCCAAGCCTGACTGTTTGTGTATGTGAGTTTGAATGTTTGTAAACGCACCCACGAAACAGCAGAAATTCCTAGTGTTGGGCAACGTTATTTACAATAAAAAAAAACATCGAGTTCAACTGAAACAGCTACTTTAATCGTACTCATATGTCTCAGTGAGCTACACGACCAGAAAAAATAAAACTTTTTATACTATTTTCTCAAAATCTCGCCTCCTATTTCTTCGAAAAATCAAACATCTTTCTGCAGAAACCGCAGGAAAATCCCAAAAAAAAACAAAACCCTCAGCCATCATTTTTATCCGATTCAATAATATTTTCACAATTTATCTCGACTTTCTTTCTTTTTTCATTACATTGTTCGACGAATTATGTGGCAGTGTGTATCGTTAGTCCTGTTCTGAGATAACAAATATCAACCTTGTGTTTTAGGTGATAGAGTTTGGAGTCCTTTGATGGAGAAACAAAATGTTATTCGTGCAAGACATTCGTTTTTATTTACTTTAGTTTCAGGGGTAATCTAGTTGGTGATCATTTTGTTTGCCTCGGTACGATTGTTTCTATCGGTTAGAACTATTTGTTAGATATTCTGTGATTTTGTGTGGGACTGTCAAGTGATTTTTTTTCTGTTTTTGTCTGCTACGTTGCGTTTTCGGAATTTGTGTCTTTGGAAAAAGTTTGAAAAATGAGTAAGATCAAGCAATAAATACATATTGAAGAACAACTAATATTTACTCTGCTATTTCTGTTGAAATAATTTCAAATCTTCAGTGGAACTCAGCACAAGAAACAGTTTTAATCTCTTTACAGTTCGTTGTAAAGAAAAAAGTCGTAGGCCTACTCATTCTATAACATTACCACAGCTCGGGCAATGGACTTCTTTGTGTGTGGAAAAGATGTCATCTATACTAATATTATAAAGAGGTAAAATTTGTTTGTAAGTTTGTATGTAGGGGGTAATCTTCGGAACTACTCATCCGATTCTATTTTTTTTCTCACTGGTAGAAAGCTATGTAATTCGTGGGTGCTATAGACTATAAATTATATTTATATCGTGCTTATTAGCCGAGCTATCACAATTTTTGCGGACGAAGTCGCGGGCAAAGTGCTAATTTTACATATTCGATTATAGTGGTGTAAAAGTGAGCTTGTCAGTTCTACTTTTTTATGGTCATCTCTTAGTAGCCTAGCTCTGTTCCGTCTACAGCGTGGAATGGAGGGAAGTGGGAATTATGTTTTCTCACCCCGCTGCGCTTTCCTTCTGCTTAAGAGCGTGTAAGCCGTACGGCATTTCATACAAATTTTCGAGTCATTATTTTTCGATATGACGGAACCGATTTTAATGAAACTTCAAGCCCATACGCAAGATATATAGGTCTAAAAAGTTAGTAGAAAACATTTTCGAAAAATTGTGTTACAGTCAAATTAGACCGATTTTAAATAGTCCCAAGAAACAAAAATAAATAAGACATTTCGAAAATATTTTCTTCTAACTTTTTAGACCTATGTATTCTGCTTAAGTGTGTGAAGTTTCATTAAAATCGGTTCAGTCGTTTCGAAAAATTAGGACTTGATAATTTGTATGAAATTCTGTACGGCGTACACGCTCTTAATTACGTTGCGGGATCTGTATATTTTTCGGGATTCATCTAGTTTCATTTCCTTGGCACTTCGGTCTCCACTGTTTGTTCTGGCATTCAGGAGTTACAGAGGCTGGGGAAAGTCAGACATGCTAATCGAAAAAAATAATATTTTAGCTAAACTATTACAAGCAAACCCGTAAGGCCTAACTAGTATCCTAAAACAACAAAGACCCGTACAAGATAAGTTACAACTCGATATCTTTAATTTTATCGCTTCGACTCAATGAACAGGTATTGTGTAAGCTTTTATGTGGCTTTGCTTGTATTAACGGCTAAAACAATAGTACCAATCTTTGCGAGGGTTGAAACTGTATTAGTTATAATAACTAAACTAATAATAACTTGTTTAATTCTTAATGTGATACTTTTAATTTTATTTATTTTATAATATACTAGCGACCCGCGCAACTTCGTCTGCGTAACATTTTTGATTGATGATTTGCTCCTATTGGCCACAACGTGATATTATAGCCTAAAGCCTTCCACAATAAATGGACTATCCAACACTAAAAGAATTTTTCAATTCGAACCAGTAGTTCCTGAGATTAGCGCGTTCAACCAAACAAACAAACTCTTCTTCTAATATTTGTATAGATAATGTTAAATAATGTTAGAATAAGTTCAATTAGGTTTAAAAGTTATAATACGAGCATTAAGCTTTCCCAACTGCCTCGTCGGTCGAGGGGTCGCAAGCGCGACTGCTGAGCATGAAATCCTGGGTTCGATACCCGGGTCGGGCAAATTATTATTGGGTTTTTCCATCAGGAATTTCTCAGTGGCAGCCACGGAGTCTGAATTTGTGCCCTGTTGATTGCAAAGGGCTCGCCCCCTATTACATGGGACTTAAACATAACACCCTACTAAGAAAAAAAAAAGACATTGGTATGTACTTGTTCTACTTTAAGTTTGTAATGTATCAGCTGTATTTAGAAATATCCCAAATTACTGAAATATAAAATTATGATTTTTCGTCAACTAACTATACAACGTGTTTTTTTTTGATATCCCATATCTCTAGAGTTAAATTCTGTGAATAAAAATAACACAAAAAGTCCTAGAATATGTGGTCCAAAAATGCATAGGTTCGAAGATATCATCAATCATTAATTTTTATATTATAGCTAGCCCATACTGTCCCACTGCTGGGCAAAGGCCTCCCTCCATTCCTTCCAACGGTCACGATTCTGGGCTACTTCTTTCCAATTCTCAAGGAAGACATCCAGTTCGTCAATCATTATCACTAACAAAAGTCCCCTCCTTCTTATTTTAAAACCTATTATCTAAAAATCTCTCATCTATCGAAAATAAATTCGTAGGTGAAATAACTTAGTTTGAAACTAAACCCCAGGTTCTGCTAGCCCGGTAGTACCAACCGCATGGCCATCAATTTTCCCGACGCCCCGAGCTCTCAAGTTCGGTGTCCACTTGCTTTTACCGTAAATATAGACGGTTTACTAACAATAGAGTGGCTTTGTGACTAGCTGTTTTGATTACATTAATTTTCTTTAACAACTAGATAAAAATAAAGAATAAATTTTACTTACTTAACGAGCCGCACGGGTCGATCTTCAAGGGTAAGCAGCGCTAGGATGGGGGTGACCATCAATTATATACCGAGTTTCCTCCATTCCTCAGAAAACACGTTAAGGTGTTAGTCCCGACTGTCATATTGACAGTCGTTACTCGTAGCCAGTGGCCCGAAAGTCTGACAACAAGTCTTACCAGGAGGTATAGCCAGTCGCTCCATGTAAAATACTAGTATTCATTTGGATCCGGTCAGACTGAAAACCGACCCCAACAAAGTTGGAAAAAGGCAAAACAGTTGATGATAATGATTGTTGAAGTTCAGCTGTTTTAAGGTAATAATTTAATTGACCACTTTTAACAAAATTATTTTCTTTTATTTTTCTGAGGGTTTTCACGATGTGATATTTATTCACGGAACAAAAAAAAAACACAAATAAAAGGAGGAAAATAACTTTACTTTCGGAAGTCGGTGATTATTGTTTGTTTCATTGACTTTTTTGCCAACGACTTCCAAAAGTAAAGTTATTTTCCACTTTTTTTTGTGTTTTATTGGAAGCCGGTTATTTTTTTGCTAAAAAGTTTTTTATTTTACTCTTTTTTGGTTATCGTATCACACAAAAATCCTTGTCAAGTATCAATTTCACAATTTCTTTTACTTGGATGACATATTTTATCCAGCTATTTTGATTTAAAAACCAAACTACTGAACCGATTTTGATGAAATTTCTAGGGAACCAATCGGGAAGTAGGCACATCCTTTCAAATAAAAGAACAATTTTTCAAATCGGTTCATGAATGACGAAGATATGAGGTAACAAACACAAAAAAAAATACAAAAGAATTGAGAACCTCCTTCTTTTTGAAGTCTGTTAAAAATGATCGCTATGGTGGGCAGGACAAGTATCTTTCGGCTTCGCCAATAGTCTTTTTACCCCCATTATTTGTCGAACAATCATTGTAGGTCTGCGCCATATATCCATAAGCATTAAAGCAAGCATCAATATTTTGGTTTAACTAGAAGTACATAGGTCCTCCCTAACAAAAGGCTTTCTCCCCACCACATGTTGCCTCCAACATAATATACTTTCTAAGCTCGTTCTACTAAGTGCACTCCCCGCAATTTTAACACAATGTAAGCGTAATGAAGTAGTAGCCGGTATTAACTAGGATTTTATTTTGTTATACACTTCTATACCATGAAGCTCTTAGTGTTAAGCTCTTTTAGAGCGTCTGGAATTTAAACTGCGTTCGTGTTTTAAATTGCTTAAAAAGTTAACAAATGTGTCTTATTGGATAAAGAACTTTAATGCCGACACCTAATATACAGTTTTCGCTGCAATATTTAAAACAATTTTTTTTTGTTTATTAAAAAAAAAATTGACTTACTTTTCTTAGTGCTTTAAGTGAAAATACCAGCAAATTGGAGACAAGGGTTTCTGTATACTGTGACGTATTGGATGGCTCCAATCCACCCACACAATGGCCGCCCGTGAAAATGGCAAAGATCGTGGAATCGAAATTCATCGTCGGAAACTATCGTGAGGAAACTGACATTCGTACTAAAACATTTTTTTTTGTACAAACTAGCCTTTGCCCGCGACTTCGTTATTTCTGTGGTAAAATGTAGCCTATATTTTAAGTTACGCATCTAACAGTAGAGCGGTGAAAACTGCGTCCAAAAAACATACAGACAGAAAGACAGACAAACAAAAATTCTAAAAAATGTTGTTTTGGCTTCTGTTGCTCTAATAAAGACCCCCATATATCAATTTTTTCAATATCTTCAATTTACAGACATCGGCCTGATACAATATTTATATAAGTATAGATGTCAGTTTCATTCGAACACATGTGACATTCACCAACGCGCATTGAGCCCTCGTGCAGAATGCTCCACATAGGAGGGAGAGACCTCCGGAGGGGTATGTATAACAACTGTGGAAATGTTATAGGCTTATGAAGCTAAATATGAACACCTGATGGAGGAAATCGACGCCGAGGTAGACCGAGACGAAGGTGGTGTGACGATCTGAGCTTGTTTGCGGCGCGAACAGTGAGGTTTGGAAGGAGAAAGGGGAGGCCTTTGCCCAGCAGTGGGACACTCGACAGGCTAAAAAAAAGCTAAATATGGTACGTACCATATTTAGCTTATTTTTTAACCTTATAGAGCGCCTCTTTAATTCATGCTTTTCTGCCCAATTTCTTCCTAAAGCTTTACGTTAGATACAACGCACATTTCACCCACCAGACACGAAAAATTACAGATGGCCAATGTTTTCCGAATAGTCACGTGCTTTTGAAGCGCTGCCCGCCCTAAATGTGATACAAGCGTAAATCTCACATTAATCCCATACAAATTGAGCGCTGTTTCAAAATAGGACCCCTGAGTCATACGACAGAATTAAATTGGTAAAAGTCCCACAATGATTCGACTCGCAAAAATATTTAAAAAAAATTGTATTCAGATCAAATCTAGTGTCTGACATTTGACAGTAGTAAGTTGTGAGTGTTTTAAACATCGTTCTGTATCTTTAAGATGGTACATAGCAGTTTGCATGATCGTACGCTCACCTCAGCATTTAACAGGTCTTCTGATGGTTATGGGATCAGTTCAGAAAACTGCTGGAAGCGGTCGCGATGAGGCGTCCTCGGACCGACTCGTATACAAAAGTCGCGGTAACCGCACACACCGCTTGTGTGAATGTAGTCTTCAGTGCCTGACACAAGCTGTGAGTGTCTAATATCCGACAAATTGTGAGGGTTTGACACATAGCCACGACACAGTGAGCAGAAAGACTAGGCCTTGTATACGACCTCGGGCCATGCCACTTGTGATGCGACTTTTCACGTTTCGTTGGTGATTGATGGCTTGCTCTAAAAATTTCTCCATAGACGCTTCTCTCGAGCCTGTAGCTCTGAGCTCGTAGCCAAGAGGTGCATATCGTCATGACACATTAAAAAACATCTGAAACTTCTGCGTTCCCCTATCTACTACACTGATCCTCAAAAGTAATTACGTCAGCAAATTACGCGGGTTCCGTATAATTTCATTTATTTTGTTGGTCCGTCTGCCGTGCCTATTATAACATTTCGTTGTGGCTTCGTTTCAGGATTAACGGATGTGCAGGTTGATTTACAATGGATGTTTTGGATAAGACAATTTTATTTGTTGATAATTTTACCACGACACAAATTATATTGCGATACTTTGTCCTTCGGAAATTGTCATACGCCTTAATGCAGATCATAGTTTTCTTGTATATACATCATCAACTAAATGCGAGTAGTGGTGGCCCAGCACCCCTGACTTCTACTTGCAGGTCATGAGTTCAAACCCGAACAGGCGCGTTACGATGTGTAATTTATTTCATAACCACTGCGCTTAAAGCGATGAAGGAAAACATCGTGAGAACTTAGCCTTAGAACCAAACATCTATCAACATACACTGAGCCAGGGTGGTGGAATACAGCCCACTCGCTCTCACAGACTTGTCCCTGTCCCAGCAATGGGAACATTAAATGCTAATTATTCTAGGCCATGGGCTAGTCCATATCAAAGGACAACACCGTTCAAACATGTAACTTAAACAAAGCTGATGTAATTTTGGTGGACTATTATCTCGGGGAATTAAATTAAAATGAAGTGCCATATCCAAAACCTTCAATATGAATTCATGAGTATCAATCCATGTTTTTCTTACGCCCCATATCACATTGTCCGATTGTTTATTGGACTAATTAATAAATGGGATTTATATTAAATTCATTACGACCCACTCCGACTCCAAGCACAAATAGAGGGAAATAATAGAAACAATTTAAAAAAATTGTCAATGTGTGCATTGCGAGCTTCGATTTTATACGCCGGAAATCTGATGGATTATGTGTACCAAATGGGATTTAATTATCTTAGAGGGTTGTATTGATAATTTTAGTTATCTTAATTTTGTAAATACGGTAGCGAATCATATTTTGTTCAACATACAGTCTGACACTGACCTGCAAATTAAAAAAAAAACGTAAGAAAATTTTAATTTCGAGTGCTACCCTGGCGTTTCCCCCTTAAAATGAGAATAAATAAATAACCGACTTCAAAAAAACACAAAAAAAAGTTGAAAATAACTTTACTTTCGGAAGTCGATGACTATTGCTTGTTTCACTGACTTTTTTCCACGTTTTTTAAGGTTTTTTTTGGAAGTCGTATATTTTTTTGCAAAAAAAGTTTTTATTTTACACTTTTTATTTATTGTATCACACAAATCCTTGTCAAGTATCACTTTCGCAATTTCTTTTACTTGGATGACATATTTTTTTCCAGCTATTTTGATTTAAAAACCAAACTACTGAACCGATTTTGATGAAATTTCTATGGCACCAATCGGGAAGTATATCCTTTCAGATAAAATAATTTTTCAAATCGGTTCTTATATGACGAAGATATATATATATAAAATCCGGTCTATTATGGGTTACGGTAACGTCAGTGTGTATAGGTATTTCCCACATGATTTTAGCCTGTTCATTTTCTTTAACCTGCGGCTGTGTTAGTGTTTCTTTCCACCAAAGACTCGACACTAATAAAACAACAGGACGGGAAAAAACGGGATATTGAGTTATTTATCATAGGTCATAGCAAACTTTCGGAGTGCCGTACATCGCGATGATGAACATTCTCAATTAAATAATTCGTCATCGCGTACCTTTTGACTCATGTAAGTCGTAGTTTCAACCTTTATGTATACGGTACATCGTAATACAGTCGTTTTTTTTATGTATTGTTCAGTCTTATTTCACTTATCTGACTTTGATCAGTGAAAACTTGTTTTGCTTAGCGGTGGGAACAAAAAAAAATCTTACCACTATCGTAAATGTGAAAGTTTGTGAGGATGGATGAACGGCAAAACGGATTTGGATGAAATTTGGTACACAGGTACTAATAGTAGATATGATATTAATAGTATAGAAAACAACGTACAAAAATGTTAAGGTGAAACAGAACATAACTTCACACCTGTAACCTCCGAGGGTTTGGACAGAGGTGAATTTTTGAATCCAAAAGACACCTTGACTTCATTATTAGTTTTGTTTAAGATGGGTTTTTAAAAAAAAAAAAAAAAACGGGAAGTTGCAAGGTTTCCTCGTAAAATTGTATGTTTTTCGTTCGTTGCTTGAAATAACAATTACTTGTTAAAAAAATAGTTCGTTTCCTTTACCACATTCTCATGTAATAAGGGACTATTCTACCAATAAAATTCACATTCGCCATCCATCTACAGCCTGTTAAAATTCAAACTATTTTTATTATAATTGACGTGCGTGAACAGAGTATCAAGCCATTAAAAAATATAAAAAAAATATTAGGCAACTAATTGCTACCTAAATAAGCCTTAATAACACCGCCACGGTTTGATAGTAATCTAAGGCGAATGTATTTATAAATAAATATGTACTTTAACATTATGAGAATTAAGATTGACCTTTCAGCGACGACGTCTTAGCTGTGAAAGTAATTTCAAGGAAGTTTCATTATGTAAGAAGTTACGAAGCTAAGCAATATACTTAGTAGGTGTGAAAACTGGAATTATATGTATAGGTAAGTCAATGATTTGAGTCGTTAGATAAGCCCTGCCACAAAAAAATCACGTTTCCAATGACATTGACGCACGCACACAGTACCAGTGATGTAAGATAAAAAAAACCTGCTCAGGTATAGATTCATTAACGACTCTGCCTTGCAGTGTAAATGTGGTGCTGTTCCACAAACGACGGGGCAATTAATATGGTGTCCTGCGTGTCCTGTTGTTTGTTCATTACAGAATCTGATGGACGCTACTCAAACCGCTGAATTAGTGGCTCAGTTCTGAGCCAACACAGTTTAGATTGCCATCGACACGCTATTAAGAAAATAATAAATAGCAAGGCTTGTAATACTTGCCTCTGCGCTTCACGGACCTGTAATACGGTGGTGGTGGTGGTGAAAGAAATAACTGGTACTAGCACAGCCTTTAGACACTTAATTTTAAGTCCAATTTTAACGAACAATTATTGCAAAATAAGTTAAGTCTAGAACCCAATAAATATTGCTTATTGTTAATTGAATAGGCTCTTTTCCACTCATACTGGAAATTGTGTGTTGTGTGAGCTCACTCTGCTCGGTGTGAAGACTCATTCGTACGTGAGGGCGAATCGAACGAATAAAATATTTGTTGTCATTTGTAAGTAACGAGTTCCTTATTTTGAGTTCAAATTCAGGGGAGATTTTCCCCGAAAAATTTAAAACTCATTAAGTTGTGGTATTCAAAATGCAGCAAATACTATGTAATTTCCTGGAAAAATAATCCAATGAAGTAAGTAATTAAACAGTTAAAAAATAAGAGATTGAATAAATTCAATTCTTCATGGTAAACTGTAAACTTCTTGGTAAACTTCACATAAAATTAGTACTTTTCTTTGTTTCATCATCACAGCTCTTAAAACGGTGAAGGAAAAGGTTGTGAGGACACCGGAACCGTGTCCTAGAACCAAAGTATTCATAGACATTTGATTTCCACCAACAAATAGCACATTCCCACTCACAAAGAAGAGGCCTGAATCCCACCAGTGGACATATTATTATTCACTGATTATGATAGTATTGTGATATAGCCATCATTATTTGCCTAGCCTTTTCCCAACTTTGTTGGGGTCGGCTTCCAGTCTAACTGGATACAGCTGAATATCAGTATTTTACACGGAGCGACTGCCTATCTGACTTCCACAACCCAGTTAGCACTGGGTAATACGATATCCCTTGGTAAGACTGGTTGTCAGACTTTCGGGACAATGACTACCTGTAACGACTGTCAAAGATCTACAAATGACAGCCGGGACCAACGGCATACGGCCACAGCAACTATCTATAAAGTCCCAAACATGTTTAACATTCGATCTAGTGCGGCCACAAAATCACCATTACATTACAGTATCCCGAATATTCGATCTATAGTATGGCCACAAAAGCAGCGTATCCCTTTGTTCTTTTAAAGCCCCTAGCGCGAGGCTTACAAATAGGCATATTCTGAATGCACTCTCTGTGTATTATTTGTTTGCGCCGCGCGTAGTTTCACGTGCGGTCACTGGTTGCAGGTTAACGGTTAAGTGTGCACGACCTATATGAAGGGTTAACATTTTTTTTTTATACTGGTTTTATAGAGTGTGAGCTTTGACAATGCGCATTTTAAAAGTTGTTATTTAGTAACGTATTTACGTTTCCTCCGTGCCTAGGAAAACACGTTAAGGCATTGGTCCCGGCTGTCAATTGTACATCTTTGACAGTTGTTACAGGTAGTCAGTGGCCCAAAAGTCTAACAACAAGTCTTACCAAGGGATATCTATTGAATTACCCAGTACTAACTGGGTTATGGAGGTCAGATAGGCAGTCGCTCCATGTAAAGTACTAGTGTTCAGCTGCATCCGATTAGACTGGAAGCCGACCCCAACATAATTGGGAAAAGGCTAGGCAGATGATGATGTTTTAGTAACGTATTTAGCAAATTTTGAAAATATCTTGTTCAAGGTACATACATAATTTGCTTTCGATAGCAATTATAGTTAAGTTTTCTTCACTGTGCGTTATTGTTCTGACGAACAATAGTCATCCCATCAAATCACATTTGGATGGGGCCAAGTTTTAACCATAGAGACAAGAAATATACAGACTCGGATAACAACACGTCCTGAGCTGCCCACTGGTATGTATTTTTTTTGCCAAAAATACCTTTAATTTAAAGCTAAACAACAATTTATCCACAACTAAATAGTGTGTGAGCAAGATATTATCTATGCAAATCAACCCGTAGGTACATGCCACCCCTAGCGAGGTGGTACAGTGACCTGAATTACGTATTCTGACTACGCGGTCACGCTAGTATGAACTGTCAATGCAATTTTGAGAGACCAGTTGGTACAGTCGGCCAAGAAAGTGGTGTACCACCCTAAGGTTGAATATCGCTTGCAGATTCATAGGTGATAAAGATTAGTTTCGCTTGCAGATCGATCTGACAACTTCTATTGCTGTCTTTATCTGATTATTGATAACGACTTAATTACTGTTTGTAACGTGACAGCTGTTCTTAGTTTGAACTTGATGGAACCAATGACGTCGTAAAATCAACGGCGGAGGGCTGTAGATTTTGATGACAAAATTGTATCTACAAATTCAGAATTGTAATCAACAAGTTACATAAAATTGTAAAGGCACAAGGCGAGTCCACAAACCTACAATTTCTGTAAACTTGTAATTACAATATCAATAAAAAACAAGCTAAAAATAGATTTATCCTTTTATTAAATTTCTACAATCAATTTTAAAATACTTATAACAAACAAAAACATAGCATATATAGTAATATTTAGAAGATATTGAAAATTTTTAAAAATTAGAAACGGGTGTAACCGCCGTTGGCCTCTATAACCTCTAAAAGACGAGACCTCATTGAACCAACAAGCCGTGAGCAAATATCGGTTCCCCGCATTTCCTCCCAGATATAATTACAGTGACTAATAAGAGCTTGTTTGGTTCTTTCATTTTGATGCGACCATCGTTGGACCATAAGGCCCCAAAGATTTTCTATCGGGTTGAGGTCCGGCGATCTTGAGGGCCACTGAATTACCCTTACGTCAGTGTGTGAACGAAACCAGGCTCTTACGATCCTCGCATTATGAATTGAACAATTATCTTGAACAAAATCAAATTGTGGCACTTCGTTCTCCGGGTAAACATTACGGACTGTCGGTAGCATTGCATTCTGAAGCACGTCGATATAATTTACAGCCGTCGCTCGAGGAGGTAGAGAACACAATTCTCCTACACCATCCGTACTCATCCAGCCCCAAATATTTACGGAAATTCGACCTGATTCTCTATTTGGGATTACATGATCATCTTTATACCGTGTTGAATTATATCGCCAAAGGTGAAGACGTCCATGCTGACTGGATTTAAACGTTTTTTCATCACAAAACACTGTATTAGACCAATCAAACTCTAAGTGCTCTTTGGCGAAGTTCAGACGAGCAAGTCTGTGAGCATCCGTCAAATATATTTTCTTGGCGTAATGCCTGTGGTGCAACCCCATGTAATGTAGATGATTCCTTATTGTTTGGGCACTCACATCGAACATCTCCGCAAAATGTTTTGTGGGCTTAAAACCATTGATTTCATATTCCCGTCTCATGAATTCTCTATCGTTATTGGAGAGTGCAGGCCGGCGACCACTTCTTCTGTGATCCAACAAACTTCCCTCCTCTCCTTCACGACGAATCCAAAAGCGGACAGAACGCTTCGATATATTCAAATTCCGGGATATCGCACTGATACTGCTTCCCTCATTAAATTGGGCAATTATTTGTGCTCTTTCGGCAATGGTCAAGTTGGCAGGCATTGAGATGATTTTATATGCAGTTGATTGAAAAATAACACGGAAAATATATCGATTTTTTGCATATATTTGACAAAATGTCAATTGTCAGTTTTCTTTTTCAAATGGAATTCGGTTGTCTAAATAGTTTTTATTACTTTTGTTTGGAAACATTTCAATTGCTTTGTAGAAACTAATGTCCTTTTCATTTATACTAAAGGTTAAAATGTCATGTACTTATATGTGACATATGACGTATGAATACTAAATACATAGGTTTACGTCATGATAATGTTGTCTCTTTCAGTAATATCTTTTTATAACGAACCTTGTTGTAATTATTTTCGATGACCGGGAAACTAAATCAAAACTGGTACACCACTTTCCTGGCCGACCGTACCAGTTTTTGAAGTGAAGTGGAAATTATGTTTTTCCGACTCCTTCGCTATTCTTTTTTGATTAATTTCGATTCAAGACAGTTAAATTGTTTCTCTGGGACTTCGTCGAGCGTCATTGTCTTGACGCTTTTCAGGTGGTCGCCACTGTTGATTCTGGCGCACAGGAGTTGCAGTGGTTCGGAAATAGTGTGGCGGGCTTGGTACCAGTTTTTTTTTAATAAGCACTTGGTGGTTAATAGAAAGGTGGAGTTGGTATCGTTTGTTACAATAGACAGATGGACTTTTAATTTGAGCAGGCTAAAATGAACGCAATTTCAAGGAATGTAGGTGAAATTTCAATGAGAGTTGTGTCGAGCCCACGGTCGGTAGCGTTTTTTTTATTTTTTTAACATATTGTTTATTCATATTTTAACCAAAAAAAGAATCTACAAAACTCTAGGACATGTGACATCTACCAACAAGCACTGCCCGCGTGGCTGATTATGGACCACTCCCTTTTACAGAGGGGAGACTCTTGTGTCCAAGCATGTTGAACATTATATATTGATTAAGCTAAAGCACACACGTAACATGCAACATGTATTACTTAAAGTCTGTTGATAATCAAAATTTATTGTCTATCACTAATAGCTTACTTTTTGTTACAGGTATGTGGGTGGTCATTTTTCGACGAACACAATAAGTAAAGTAAGATCGTATCTTTAACTTGAAAAAGTAACCATTGGTAAGTAAAAGGACATCAAGCATTTCTTTTTCTTCCTTACGTGTTGATAACACTCAAAAAACGACAATGGCATTAAATAGTTGCCACAGCTCTAACATTAATTTAGTTTAAATCCTGTTAAGTGGAATACATCACCAATAATCGGTTTCGAATCAAAAATCAACAAAATAAGCATCTCTACCCTTTCAAACACCCATTTGCACACCCATTACAAAGATATTACACCTCATATTCCTCTTACTCCCTCGTCTATCGAATCTCGTTGGAAATTTCCAATTTTCCTCACATTATGTTAGGAAACTTAATTTCCTTGCCTCCATCACGAAATGCTTCGATTATTACACAATTTTAAATTGAAGCTGTCGTACAATAGAAATACTGTTACCTCTAGTGCTATGGTGGGCCATTAAACCAGCTGTTCCACGTGATTTTACGTAAGTATGATGTGGTTGGTGGTTTTTGTCGACAATAATATTTATGCGTTGCCCTCGGCTTCAGGAAGACTGATCTCTATTGTCTCAAGAAGAAAATCTAGAAATACCAACTGATTTAGAAGAAAAAAACTAAAGATTTGAAGAATCAATCCGCTAGTTTCAACTGTAACAGAACTAGGTTATCACAAATGTTCAAGGTAAACATAAAATTCCCGAATATGTGACTGTAATGCCATCTAGCAAAAAAATGTCCGAAAGAACATCAACGGAATAATCTCAATACAAAAATAACAACAACCATCTTAATAATTTGACATGGGATACTTTGAAAATACGTTATTTACCTACGTATGCTTTCAGAAACTTTGAAGAAAGTCAAATAAAGTATTTATGTATTTATTATTTTGGGTTCGAAATATATTAAAAAGTCAAGGTTCTTCGATTTCAAGTAAAAAAACTTTTAAGAAACAAATACCGCATTCCATTCATCTCGTAAGTCATAAACTTTTAAACGCTTGTGTCTTCTAAAATAGCTTTTGTTCAAAACAAACTCTTCTAAGATAAATAGTCTTAAGATAAATAAATAAGAAAATAACTGTCTCGGAGCATGTTCCAGTTTATTTGAACATTTTATTTATGTCAAGAATTTAGATATAAATCATACACTTTTTAAATATTTAGTTAAGGGCACTGACATAAAAATGTTTGGGTTTTTGCCAAATAATGCTCTCACAGAATACAAAGAATGTCATAATGAAACGTTATTATTTATACACAGACAAGGATTATTAGACATTGTGTTCTTTTTTATTATTTACACTGGCAACCCACACACAACATTTTTCATTAAATTAAATAAAAGAAAACTTAAATGTTATTTAAAAATGCCTCTGAATGTTTTTGGGATAATAAAGAAATTATCAGTTGTTAAAAAAGTGGTAAAATGAGTTTTTTTCTTCAGTTTTAATAGACAAGATGAAAAAAAAACGTAAAATGAAAGATGGGGCGGGGCCTACGTCATTTCATTACAGATGTTTAAGATATTTTTATGAGTACTCTGGAATCTAAATAAAAATCCTGCACGGCGTGTTAAGACTTGCTAATAATAGAAAATAGAGCATTAGAATTAAGAACTTTTCATTGACACAAAAATATAATAAGATAAAAATAATTATTATAATTTCTCGTAGAAAATTATGCTTTCATGTTTTGTTTTAAAATTTAAATGATATGGGTATCTGTTGCAATGCAAAAACTGTATTTCAATCAACTAAAACCACACTCCAGAACTCTGAAAAACTAAAACTTTCTGTCAACAATACCATGATTTCAAAACTCTAAACCCTACCTCTAGCAAGATACAATATTTCCTACTCGACGCGACAACGTAAAACTTTACAAATAAATCCGCTGCTTTTATGGCCCTACAGCAAGCTAGACGTGCCGTTATTATTTGCTATTTTTCAAGCTACTGCGATGATTGGTGTTCGTGAACTGCTTACTGAACAGCATTTGGCCGACTTCGAAGAGAAATATTGTGTGTTTAGCACATTTATGGGTGTTCTCTTCGCCGATGTAGGTAATTTAATTCAAATGGATGGAGTGAGTGTGAAAACGCTGACTTAAGCAATGTAATAACATAAATATTTTCTGTAGTTCCTGGCATTGAAGCTTTTGTAGCGTGTTTCGGTTAATCCGTACCACGGAAAAGGATATAGATGAAAAAAGAAGTTCGAGGAATACTGGAGTGTCCAAACTCGACAGTAATTTACCATGGGCTTGTTTTTTGTGAACTTCTCTTCTACTTATTCTGAAAGAAAAATCTGATCTGGTGTCAGAGTTTTTATGCCACCCATGGGCCTTTGACTTGGCTTTACATGCCGACGAGAAATATTTTATTTATTTATTAAAATTTTATGCACAAGTATAAAAAACACTGTATAAAGGCGGACTTAATGCGGAGAAATATCTCTCAGGCATGCTGGTTTCCTCACGATGTTTTCCTTCACCGAAGCAAGTGATAATTATACAATACGCACATGAATCCGAAAAATCAGAAGTGCGTATTTAGGGTTCGAACTCGAGACCTGTGACAAGTCACAGGTCTAGACCGCGACGCCTACACCACTTGGCTATCACTGCTAATATATTCTACTTATTGCGACTAGTCTTTATCTTTTGTTGGAGATCCTTAATGAAGAAATTAGCTTTTTACGTGACACTTGTGAGAATAAAATTTTAAGAAACCATAAAAATATAGTAATTAGGTATTTTAAGTGAATATGTTTAAAAGATAAGCGATAACTTTGAGTATGACAGTATTTTACAATCAATTATAATTTAAAGTGATAGTGAACAAATGGTTCTCATCGGTTACAAATTGATAAACTTTGCGATTTTAGTTTGCTTGAT
This sequence comes from Standfussiana lucernea, assembly GCA_964057025.1. Classification (NCBI taxonomy): domain Eukaryota; kingdom Metazoa; phylum Arthropoda; class Insecta; order Lepidoptera; family Noctuidae; genus Standfussiana; species Standfussiana lucernea. Next base: position 13,656,707 of record OZ059798.1, on the reverse strand, counting down.
GGGTGATTAATATTTTATTTTGAGTAAAGTTATGAATATTGATGAGTAAGTACCTAAGAACTTATTAAATTATAACTCGATTCATCAGTGGATTATTAGAAAGACATTATTTATAAGCAGAAGTTTCTTTATGTCTTCTAATAATATAAATATATAATCACTAATTTATATGACCAAAAGCAATAATTTTAAGGAATTACTCACGACTTCCTTTTGCATGTATCATTATTTTATCTTTATCTTGTAAATAATCAACTTCCATTTTACTTCAGTTACGAATATGGTTTTTAACTCTAAGCACACATTCGCACGGGCGCTTTTTAATTCGCGATTTTTTTTTGCTCCATATTTTTATCGCGCAATTTTAAACATCTGGTGGGTTACCATGATCTGTTATTGCAGGAACGTTTTAGTATTATTCCGAGAGTGGGTAACCCCCCTCAGATCATGGTAACCCCCCTGACTCAGCATCAGGAGTTGAAAGTCCATTTACTGACGCACTAAAGAACATCACATACTACTTCGCAGTATACAAAACATATTTTTCATACAAATTGCTTGTCTCCGTCGGCTAGTAACAAAACTATTTATTCACATAGATAGAGCTGCGAAGTTCTCCCTATTTTCAAATTCCCAGCTTCCCCGTTGGCCATTTGCTAGTACAATTTGAAACGAGTGCAAAACGAGTGCAACATGAGTGCATTTGTTATTTCGTAGTGACAAGGAGTGATCTCTGGCGCTCGCTGAACAAATGTGGCGATATTGTGTGAGCTACGGCCGTGGTCACTTGTGGACTGTATTGCGTAGTAGTTATGTGGCTTTGAAGTCCGTGGGAGAAATGGAATAATGCGGATCATTATCCTCATCTGCCTATTTTGTTCCTGACTCGACCCCAACGCGGCTTCTAGTCTAAGTGGCTGAGTCAGAATATCAGTTTTCAACTTTGAGCGGCTGCTTATCTGACCTCTACAGCCACGATGTCCCTAGCCATGACTGGTCGTCAGATATTTTCAACTGTCCTTGAGTAAACTATCAAGAGTCACAAATGCTTATCTTACAGGACAGCGATTCGAAGTTTATTTTATGGATAACTTTGCCATTAATGACTATATCTATTTAAAAATTGGGTTCCCTAAATGAGTTCGATAGAGTTGAAACCGTACAGATGTTATATTATTGTTAAGCCACTAGACCCTTTAAAAATCTTGCTCTGTCATCCAGAATATATTTATACACAATAATTTATATATTATATACAAATACTAACTCTGACTAATGGAAAGTGTCTCGTATTTAATAACACAAAAAAAACGTTCCTTTTCTTTACAGAGTCTTTACATTAAAAAAAAGTAATTATCAATACGCCAAGTAAAGAAATCGCTTCCGCCACCTCCCCCGCTCATTTCCCAGCCCCACACGACAGCTGCTAACTATCTAGTTTTGTTTTGTTTCACCGAAGACACTTGAAGTTTCCCAACTGTTGTTTTTGTTGTCTGTGGTCCTTCTGTGCGAGTGGGAACTTATCTATGGAACAAGAGCGTGCATGTCACTAATTGAGCACATTTAGCATTTGCGAAGTGTGAGATATTATTTACTGGGTTATTTTTGCTTGGAATTGTGTAAGAGAGTTAAATAAATTAATGTATTGATAAAGATTGTTCTGGTGATATTTTCGTTCGCCCAATTGGTGAGCTTTAGAGGTAGCGGCATGGCGGGTGCTATGTGCCGTGAATATGTTAACATCAATACCTGTTTTTGACGAATTTAGTGCTGCGATCAGAATCTTTCTTAATCGTGTGGTTAGTGCCTAACCTGATGCCAGAGTTTTTAAGCCGGCCATGGGGCTCTGACTTGGCTTTACATGCCGTCGAAAAATATCTCTCAGACATGCTGGCTGGTTTCCTCATGATGTTTTCCTTCACTGAAGCAAGTAATAGTTATGTAATACGCACATGATTCCGAAAATCCAGAGGTGCGTGTATTAGGTTCGAACTCAAGACCTATGACTTCACACCACTAGGCTATCACTGCTTACAATCAGACTGAGATTTTGTGTTCGATTCCTAGGTCGTGCCTTTGTTTTTTCATTGCTTTATGAGAAAAATTTAGATATAGAACTACTCCAGAAATACACAGGATTTTTTTCACAATTTTGTGATCGATGATGGATATAATTAAGACTTTAATTTTAATTTATTTTTAAGATAAACTTTAACATTCTTCGAACTTTTCAAAGGATATACTTACAAATTAATTTGATTATACTCTGTCGCAATCTTAATACCTAAAATTAGGTAGCTTAGAATTTCTAGAAATATTATTTTAATTTTTATATAGCTATCGTCAGTCATCCATCATGATATTAACTTATCATGGACTAAGGAGCGACGCACCCCAGCTTCGCACAGTTTTTACAATTTGATAACACATCGAGATTTATTTTTTAACCGACTCCTAAAAAAAGTGGAGGTTATGTACCTATTCCACCAGCACATGGTACAAGAAGCTCGCGTGATTCCCCATAAGAATTTTGTTAACTTTGCTTCGATGTTTTATAAGTTATCCTCTAAAATATTATTATATGCATTTTTTCTTCTTCGTCTGTCGATGATGTGCTAATACCTTCTAGTTACAATGTAAAATTGATACTTGTCAATTTTTTTTAAAACAAGTAAATTTGCAGAAACCTTCCAGAATGAATTTGCAGCAAACATAAACAAGTTGACAAAAAGAACGCGAGTGACATCTATGACGCAAATTAGAGAGTTATCCGGAAGTTTAGGAATCAACATCTATGTGATCTGTGTTCTGTTTGGCCTACCTTCATATTTTGGATATTTCTGTTGTTTTCATTCTGTTTTAATTTGTTCTTATTCAATTTTTTCTTTGTTTTTTCGATGTTACACTGGCTGTTTAAGCGCATACTATAGTGCATGTAGTGCTCTTCTTTAAGTGATGGGGCACTTACACTTAAGTTTGAAATGTTTTTCTATTATATGTAATAGTGTACTCATTGTTGAGGAGCCAAATTAAATAAATCAACATCCGAATCAAACCGTCGCCGGCGGACCCTGGTCGGACGATCTCCCCTATACGATCAGGGATAAGGATCTTTACGCCCTGTTGCTCATACTCCTAAAAAATCGCATCAAAAGGCGTTTTACAATTTAGAAGAACAACGCGACAACACAGATAGACACGAAAAATAATGGATAGATAAGCATAGAAGACACACACTGAACATGTTATAGTTGCTCTTGTAAGGTTTTTAAAATACTATAATCAATTTTATTCAAAATTTAAACAAAATTTTATCTGCCTTCAAAAATGGACGTCAATTTGTTCATTATCATTAGAGTAAAATCATAATACTGCCTGAACCGAGATAACAATCAGTAACTTTACCTGTCCCTTATAATCGTTTAAAAAGGGTCGCAGAGGGGATGGGGTACAGTCGGTTACATAACTTGTTCTACATAGTAGTTAGATTTTAAGTGTATAGTGCTTATACGAGGTGTAGTTTTGCGTCCTCGTCAAATTCAAGAAGGTAACTATGCTAATGATTCTCGACCCGAATCAATAATAAAATGGGTAGGTAATTTTTATATTTTTTTCTCAATATCTGAAATTGATAAGTGTACACCATCCGTATTAAAAGCTTCCCGTCTGATAATAGCCCTATAACCGCGCTTTCACACACACAAACAAACGCAGACGTTTATTCGATAAACGGGTGATTCTCCTCTTTTGAGAAGGGCTTCATTCTGAAATAGTGTCAAATTAAAACAACTAAAAAATGCAACTTTTATTATTATTGACCAGGTACCGCAATTTATATTGATTATTTACGTCTTCTATGACAACCTCCTGAATCGTGACGAGGATGCAAAACTACACCTTGTATTGTAGCGGTTTATTGTCCCATGATAAATAGTGAAAAATAGCAACACAAAGTTTTCCACTCGGTTTCAACCGCGAGAGTCTAAGTTCGGAAATTATTTCACAGGAACGTATTAACAGGATTTGTGTCATTTACTTCAACACCACTGCTCTGACTGCTGCATAAGGTCATGCATTCGATTCACAGGTTGGGCAAAGTGTTATTGGGTTTTTTCAAGAATTTCTCAGTAGCAGCCACGGAGTCTGAATTTGTGCCCGGTTGATGGCAATAGGCTTTCCCCCTATTAGATGGGACTTAAACATAACTGGCGAAATGTGGGTGTACTATTAGGTACACCTCTGCCTAAACCTCCGGGGATTACAGACGAATTGTTATGTTATGTTATAGATAGAATTAGGATTCATAGAAGACACACACTGAACGTAACACAACATAGTGTTATAGTTGTGTTTGTAAGCTTTTTAGTGAAAAAGGGAAAAAACACCAAACAATTTTTTTCTTAATTTAAACAAGATTTTATCGGCCTTCAAAACAGACGTCAATTTGATCTTTATCATAATGCTGCGTAACCAGAATCATATTGTCCCATCTATACAAATAAATTTAATTGGAGTGTCTGTTTGTAATTTGAAAATAACGACTCTTTACTGAATTCATATATAGTACTTATAACAACAACAAAAAATATTTTTAAATTTTTGTCTGTCTGTCTGTTTGTCCCGGCTTATCACCGAAACGGTTGGACCGATTTTGACGGGACTTTTACTGACAGATAGCTGATGTTATAAGTTTATTTTACGAAATTGTTAACAAAATCCGATTCAAATAGGGAAGTAATATTTTTATAATAATTTAAGGCGAACGAAAGCCAAGCAACAGCTAGTAATAAATAAAAACTAAAAAAACTTTCAAAAAAAACACAAAAAAGTGGAAAATAACATTACTTTCGGAAGTCGGTGCCAAAAAAGTCAATGAAACAAACCATAGTCACCGACTTCCGAAAGTAATGTTATTTTCCACTTTTTTTGTGTTTTTTTTGGAAGTCGGTGTTTTTTTGCAAAAAAGTTTTTATTTTACCCTTTTTTTAGTTATAGTATCACACACAAATCCTTGTCAAGTATCAATTTCGCGATTTCTTTTACTTGCATGAAATTTTTTCCAGCTATTTTGATTTCAAAACCAAACTGCTGAACCGATTTTGATGAAATTTCTATGGGACCAATCGGGAAGTAGATCCATTCAGATAAAAGAAGAATTTTTCAAATCGGTTCATAAATGACGGAGATATGAGGTAACAAACACAAAAAAAAAAAAAAAAAAACATACAACCGAATTGAGAACCTCCTCCTTTTTTAGAAGTTGGTTAAAAATAGTACCTAACATTAGCTTTTGCAGTTATGTTGAACTTTAGTTTACCACAAAATTTCCCCAAAGCATATTCCATTGGTAGAATTTCTATAACCACGTACCTACAGCCATTAATTTTAATACATCAAGTGACTTGTGTTGCTGCCGGTACCAGAGACCATTAATTCAGTTTTATCCACAGGAAGTACTGGGCTCAGGTGCGGCCATCTTGGCTGTACAATAAATGTCAAACGCATTACGTAGGCGCCTTAGGCACATGTCCCACCGCCAGTGAAAAGCGAGAAGCAAATAGAGAAAGCAACTGTGTTCATAAGAAAAAAAAATGTAGATGTCGTAGGGACATGACGTGCATACAAAATGACAAAAAAACGTGCATAATTGATGATAAACATGTTGGTGCAGGACTATTTCAGTACTATTCCGAGAGTGAGAAAGTGACAGCGCTAGACAGCTGTCTAGCGCCATCTCTTACCCACTCTCGGAAACACTGAAACATTCCTGCACTAAAAGACCATGGTAACCGGGACGGAACAAAAAAAGTTGACAGCTTGCACGTCGTGACTGCGACAAGCAGGTTACCACTCAGCATGGTGCTGTGCTATGGCACGCAAGCATAATCGTACAAGCATGATTATGAGCATAATCTGCCGATAATGTTCCCACAGCTGGGACACAGACCTCCACTCTATGAGCGGCAGCAGGCTGTCATCCAGCACGCGGGCCCAGTGCGGGTTGGTAAATGTCGCAAGTCTTCGAATTTTTGATTCTAGGATATGTTTTGTCACGATGTTTTCCTTCGCCGTTTTATTTGAAAAATATTTATTTTATTAATTATAATAACCAACTTGTATTTACAGCTACAAACCACCCAAACAAGTTATAAGTCAGTACACATTTAAAAATTGAAAAAACACTTTAAAAATTTTATAAGAACTAAAAAAAAAACAACATAAATCAACGTTGGAAATTAAATTTAAAAAACAAAGTTATGAATGTAATAAAAACTAGATAAAATTATACAAAATTAAATTGCCGATAACATTGAATTAAAGAGAAAATATATTTTATTTAATAAAAAATCTATTAAATTACACAAGGTAATTTAGTTGAGAGGCTCGAGACTATACAACTATACCAGCACGGGTCGATCTTCAAGTTTAAGCAATGTTTGCCGAGGTCGGCCCATGGATGAGAGACCACTTACAACATACCGAGTTTCCTCCGTGCCTTAGTTGAGCCGACGGTCGTGGCTGTCATTTGTTAAAAAAAAAAATACAAATATAAAATTTATTTTCAATTTTATTTTTTAAATTTATTTGAAAATTTACAGTTGTTACGGGTCTCAGCGAACGTCGTTAAGCGAGTACTCTCTTTGATAGTTGCAACAAACTAGTACTCATCGAAGGCTGTGTAAACGGTCAGCGATCAACGATAACTTAATGTACCTATCTCTTAAACTAACGCGGAACCTACAATGTTTTGTACGTTGCTTGAGCCAGTAAATGGTCGATTTCTAATCGCTTTTGTGTAACGTAACTACGTAATAATATAATATTCTAATCTATACTATATAATATTATAAAGCTGAAGACTTTGTTTGTTTCTTTGGTTGAACGCGCTAATCTCAGGAACTACTGGTTCAAATTGAAAAATGTTTTTATTGTTCGATAGCCCGTTTATAGACTATAGGCTATATAACATCACGCTGCGAGCAATAGGAGCAGAGCATCAATCAAAAATGTTACGCAGACGAAGTGGCGCGGGTCGATAGTTTTTTAATGTAATATTTCGCAAAAGCTCCGCCTTTGAGTCTGCCAAAGAGCAATGGACCGCAGCATTCTGGGTGTTAAGAGGGTGGTCCGAGGTGGCGCAGGAGAAGAGTACCTGGAAGGATATGGGTATAGCAGTGGGACATTGAAGACAACTTATTTTATTATGAGCCTCATGTGTCCCACTGCAGGGCAAAGGCCTGCCTTCCCTCTTTCCATTTCTCTCTATCTTGCGCTATTTGGGCCCAATCCAGCGTCCAAGCGTCCAGCTCGACACGCCACCTCCTTCTGGGCCTACCACGTCGGCGGGTTCTGTTGTTTCGAACCCAATCTGTTGCCACTTTGGCCCAATTTTGATGCGACATGCGGCATATGTGGCCAGCCCGGTTCTCTTTTAATTTTTGGCGGCTGTGTTGCAAACGTCTGCGATTTGGGTCTTGGATCGAAGTATACTGTTCCTTATACGGTCAAAAATTCGTCAAGACAACTAAAAAAAATGTGTAAGCGGCAAATGTAGAACCTATTTATCTTCAACACCTTTATGTACCATATTTCACGCCAATAAAGATTATTCTAATCATTCTATTCCTTGTCGACGACGGGGCAGGTGCCTTACATCGGTATCGCCTTGCAGACAATTAATATTGAAAGGAGCTGGCTCTAATGTAACATGGAATGGTAATGACAGTTTGGTTGATGAAATGGGGATTTAGTTGTGAAGCTCATTAGCAAAATGATAAGTAATTTCTCTGTTTGTCATGGTTTTCTCAGCAATATTCCAGTCTGTATGTCGTAATATTCCAGTCGACGGCAGTTAATTCATCCCTTATTACATGGTACTTAAACGTAATTGTAAAAAACGAGCGTGTACCGTAGTTTTGTATGTTCCATGAGTCATCTTTTTTGGAGATTTTCAGTTTTTTGGTACGAGTTAATTATTAGCGAATGCGTAAATTTTTAGAGTTACCAGAGGGTATACGTATATAAAGGCATAAAGAAAGAATGCAATTGATTAATTAGAGCTATTCATTTTCCTTGTTTTTCTCAGCTGAAAGCAAAAAAAAGATGTTTCTATTCTTTACGTAACGTACGTAATCTTAAATATGCTCTCAGACAGACAAAAAAAAGCCATTCCTTTAAATGTACATATGTATAGACCCAGCGATTTTGACTATGCAATCGCTGGGTCTATACATAAATGTAAAGGATTTTTGTTTAAACCAAGTTTTTATTAAAACGAAAAGAAAAAAAATAGGTTTATCTATCAAAATTGAACGCGTATTCAAAGTTTTGTGCCCGTGCTATTAACCGTTGAGTTTTAACGTGTCGGTTTCCCTTGGACCCAGTTTTATGACAACGGCTGTAAGCATGGGGTAAGTTTGGAAATTCGTCATTTCATCCGACACTAAATCCCATTGGTCGTCCCCTTTCAATAAATATTATGAAATCTCGTTTAACAAATACCCGGAGTTTTTCCTACTTTTCATAAAATATCCTACAATTCTCTTCTCGGCACCAGAAAGTCGGACATAAGAGAAATGACAGAATTAATAGTATCAGTACTAGGGCAGAATAAAAATATGTTTGCCAAGACACGGGCGAGCTATCCGAGGAAAAAGCAGGAAATTATACAGAAGATGAATAATATTTACGTTCAGATGTGAGAAAAAATGGCAATACATTTGCTATGCTCATTTTAATGAGGTTGTCTCTCTGTGTAGTTTCCATATTTTTCGAATATAAATTAAGTATATTTACTTAAGCCCATTTGACAGCCACTTTGGACTAGTGTTCGCAAGAGTTACTGCCTAATAAGAGGCCCTGGGTTCGATTCCAAGATTGGCCAAAGTGTTATTTGGTTTACCATCAGAAATGATCTCAGATGCATTCCAAATTTAGGAAAAAGGCCCGATTGATGGCAACTGTCTTGTTTGCTATTGAACACGCCTTAGACATAACTTGCAAAATGTGCAAATGTGTGAGTTATGCCTCTTGCCTTACCTTACTGGAATGAATTATCTCAGTACCTTTCATGCCATACTATCCTTTAAAGTCAAAGTCAAAATTATTTATTATCGTTATATGTGGAACAAAAGATGGTAAATATAACATTTGTAGTGCAGTGACACATTTCGCCATAAAAATAGCATGCAGATATTTACACATTAAATTAGGTAGGTAATAAATACAAACAATAAATTAGGTACCTGGGTAACCAAATAAAAACACTAAATTAGGTAGGTTAAACAATCCATCCTTTGTTTAATTAGGTACTTATAATAGGACGACTTATTATGAATAGCTAATTTGTTTGACATAACTTTATAAAATACGTGTCCACCATCTGGTTATGCTCACAAGCCACACGTCTTAACCATTCATTGTTATTTTATAGAATATTATATAGAAATCTTCATTTACCTTACAGCTGCCATGTTCCCAAGCCTTATTACACCACTTCTGAAAACCCACCTGCAACCTCAACTCATAAGCGAAATGCACTTAAAAGCAACGAATACAAATAACAATATTTCAGGCACCTGCACTTCTGCTTACCCTATTCAGATGTCACAGGTGAAGTCTCTCTGTATAAATATTTCCAGGCTACTAAATTATTCATGGTGCCTGCAACGCCATCTCGCGGATGCAAATATCGAGCGTCCGATGGTTGCATCCGTATGCTTGGGTGTTGCGGGTTGAGTTATACGCGGAAGCGTTTTAATACCTATAAAACTATTACGTCCCCCATTCCGCAAAACTGTATCTGGATCCAACTCCCCCATCCCCAGAATTTGTAGGCTTCTTAACAATTGCGATGAATCAATAGATATTTTTTCCACAACACTCCAAAAATTCAAGCGCCAAGTCCTTCAAAGATAACCACCAGACCGACTTTTTTTCTTTTTTCTCTTGTCATCTTTGTATTTACTGTGTTTCTAAAACTACCCACTGTTGTTAAAAGTGTTATTTCTGCACTATTATTATAATTTTATTGTTGTTATAATTTAGTTTTTTGCATTCTGTGTCTATCGCATCATATTGTACACTATGCTTGTATCATATTGCTTGTAATATTAGGATAAACAGTGTAACAATTGTAGACAGGCCAATAAATAAATAAATAAATACAAAAGTTACTGGCTCTGCATGTTGTTGCTGCACTATTTTATTGCACCTACGACATTATTACGACGATAAAATAGCACATAAATGTCAGTGCTTGACAGACTGATATCATCTTTAAAAGTAATTTCCTAATCTTTCAAGGTAACTTTTTGCACAATCGGGCAATCTGTCTTAATAACAATATCATGACATTTTTTCATGTAGACCATGTCCTATATGCTTATACTCCAATAGTAGGTAGATGGAAATACATCGGTCAGTTTAGTGATATATATATCAGATAGTTACCCCCGCATCTATAAACAATTCAAAGTGTTTACTTGAGTAAATGTCATTTTTTAAAATACGATTTTTATTATGTAGTTTAGTAATTGGTTGAAGTTAGAACTGTAAAAAGTTAGAATTCTTAGCTTTGCTTTCTTTGACGGTTCTTACTTCTTTTAAATTATTGTCTATTGCATAAAAAACATGCAAGTAATTGCTTAAGCTAAAGCCATTACTTTAACTTGACTATAGATACGGGTGTTGGTGTTGTTACCTTCCCATTTAATGGAGAAAGAAAGAAATAAGAATATCTGTTTATTTTGCGCAATAACCACTATAACGCGATAAACACGCACATCAACCATACAAATAAATAACATGGAAGTATCTGTTACCAATTTGTTGTGAAGTGAGACGGAAGCTCCAGAAATAGGTAAACTCGCAAAAAATTCGGCAAAGCATTTGTGTGCGATGTGTGAGATATGAATAGTTGCGTCGCCTGTTACTTTGTGCTTACAGTGTATGTTTGAATGTTTGTCAAGTTTTGTTTGATGCAGGAAATAAAACAAAAGACGAACAAAATAGTTTTCATTTTCAAAGTTTGTATTATCAGAAGCTGAGCAGTAATATGAGCTGTGTTGGTTACGTGGTAACGGCCCCAACTCATCTATACATCTACGATTACAAAATAATAGCTTTTTACTGAATGTATGTATAAACGGTACTTAAAACAAAGAAAGACTTTTTATAATAATTTCACGCAGACAAAGGTCGAGGGCAACAGCTATTAAAAAAAAAACATTAAAAATAAATAATTATTTCTCCTTTGACTTGCACCACACTCAACCCGTAAAATAAGTACCGGTATATTTACCCTCGGCTCAAGACGTTCCTGAAATTTATGTTGAGCATTAATTCGAGCATTTATTGCGACATAGGCTTATCTTAGCAAATTAGTAATGACTACGCGTACCTGAAATTTTACTGATAAATAACTTGGTGAATCTTGATATACTGAGAGTAGAGAACCTTGAAATCTTTTACGGGGTCGTACAAAAAAGTCTCCTGTTTCATTTTGTGGGGAGCAAACTGCGATAGCATATTAGCTGTAGAACCGATGACCGTTGGCGTAGACGTGTTTTTGAGTGGAGACCGCGAATCGGCAAGCGTAAGGTGGGACGCCCTCAGGCGCGGTGGAGCGACGATCTTCGCAGGGTGGCTGGTAGCAACTGGATTAGAGTTGCCGAGCATCGAGTTAAGTGGCGAGCGATAGGAGGCCTGAGTCCAGCAGTGGACTGCTGTAGGCTGATGATGATGAATATTATGAAACTGCGATACTTACCTGCGGTCCCTCTCACAGAAAAGACGGGAAAGTGCTCCAGCGATGGGAACGGTATGGTCTGATGACGCTTTACAGACTCGCGGGGCGTTTAGGTATCTTTTGACTGGCCATCAGCATCTAAATTCATGGTTGTATGGGCTACCTTGATTGATTTAATCATTGTAGGAACCACACTAAACTGGATTTCTTTTTAAAGAAAAGCGGCACCAGCTCGCTTACAGTTTTTTTAGATTAATTTTGTAGTCTATATAACTGACTGCGATAGAATTAAAAGAGGAAAACCCCTTTTGATACTTCCCGAAAAATATCTCTTTTCAGCACGAAATTAAATAATAATAATATGAGGGTACCTACTTCATTACTTTAATTTCGTAAGCTGAAGAAATAATAATAATCTCGTGGCTAAATAATAACAGCCGCTAGCCTAGGTCCGTGGATGGGTGACCACCCATTACAAACCGAGTGTCTTCCGTGCTTCGGAAAGCACGTAAAGCCGTTGGTGCCGGCTGGCATTTGAAGATCTGACAGTCTTAAGACAGTCGTTACAGGTAGTCAGTGGCCCGAAAGTCTGACAACCAGTCTTACCAAGGGTACCGTATTACCCAGTACTAACTGGGTTTTGGAAGTTAAAAAGACAGTCGCACCATGTTAAAATTCAGGTTCTTCCGGTTAGGCTGGCAGCCAACCCCAACGTAATTGGGAAAAGGCTAGGCAGATGATGGGAATCAATTGTAAGCGCTCCAACTTATTACCTGAAGGTCGTTGGTGCAAACCCAAGCAGGCGCTTTTTTGGGCAGTTCATTTCATCACCACTGCTCCTAAAACCGCTGAGTACATCACCAAGGCATTCATATAAGCTGATCTAGTTATGCTTATGCCTCTTCATAGGGTTGAGCACCTGGTTTTTTGTGCATATTGGCCTTTAAATATTGGCAAGCGAAATGTAGGCTGTCGTAGACTGGATAGAAGATGGGGGTAGGTAGTGCTGGAGTGGAGTCCACGGACGGGACGGAGGAATGTGGGAAGACTACCGACCAGGTGGACAGACGATCTCATTAAAGTGGTCGCAAGAAACTGGGTAGCCATGACACAAATCCACCAAAAGTGGAGAGATTTGGAAGATACCTACTCTCAGCCTTGGGTGCGCAAACGTTGAAAAAGAAGAAGCGAAATGTTTCTAAAGGATCATCACCTACAGAATTTTAACTGTTACACATCAATAAAATTAGAACTCGAATTTGTTGGTAAGTCACAAATCTTGAATAGTAAAAACAAAAAATAACAAAATAAAGCGATACGGTCTACTAATATTAAGCTGACCTCTAGGTTTTAAACTCCCAGTCATAAATAACCCAAAAAGTAAATAAACACAGCCCTTCCCCACAAAACCCTTAACTTTTAACAGTGGAACTTAAAAAAAGAAACAGCTCTTTCAAGTTACATCTTAATTTGTGGCTCAAATTATCTTTTTTTTTTGTCCATAAACAAACCTTCCTTGTGGCGGTTTAAAATTTATGCTCGCGAAAACCTCCCGGAATGTTGTTTGGTGTAAAATATTGAGTTCATTAATATTTTCCTTAAGTAAGGGGAACCCTTTGGGTAAGTGGTGGTAGGTAGGATGGCAGGCACTTTGTTAAATACCCTGTTTATCATTGTTTCTCAAAAAGCAGTGATAGCCTTGCGGTGTGACCGTCGGACTGCCAGGTCATAGGTCTCAAGTTCGAACCCAAGACACGCACCTCTGATTTTTCATGGGCGTATTGTATAACTATCACTTGCTTCGGCGAAGGAAAACATCGTGAGGAAACCAGCATGCCAGAAAGGTATTTCTTGGCGGTATGTAAGGCCAAGTCAGAGGCCCATGGGCGGCATAAAAACTCTGACACCAGGTTAAGCACTAACCACGCGATAAAGAAGATCATGAATTAAGCATGCACAGTTGTACACTTGGGGAGAAAAACGGTTTTATCGAGGTGTGAACGTAAATAAGGAAAAGTTTATAGTGCAAAGAAAATTATACATCGGCGTTTCACAATACATGTCGTGCGTGTCACTATTTTTTTTAAATCATGACAAACACAACGTCATTAAAGTACTATTTCTCCAAAGTTTTCTACTAAGGGTAAACCGTCAGGGTAGCGCGCGAAATTCAAATTTTCTTACGTTTTTTTTTTAATTTTCAGGTCCGTGTCAACAATAATTGACGTTGACTTTAGTGGCATGTAAAACACTCAAAACTCTGCTAATCATAGAGAACATTTGTTACCATAGAGTTTCTTGCCAATTTTTCTTCACAGGAATCTACGCTTTGAAACTTCGTAGCTTTAACTTTGTGACCCATGCTGTGCCTAATTTAAATAGTTTAACTGTAATTAATACATTACATTTACGTTACAAATCAATCATTAAAACATCATCAGACTATAGGAGGTGCATTACATAATAATTCAGTTTCGTCTAATGCGCTCTATTTGTATGTACTTAAGTGTCAATATTCAAACATCATGATTAATGGCATTTCTACCAATATTATCTATGTATAGCTGATTAGAAGACAGACAAATCGCTTGTTACAACCCAATCAAATATCAACCTTACCATCAACGACCAAGCTTCAAAATTCCATGCAACGCGCTCATTATTCCAGATCAAATACACGATTCGTAAGCCCAATCAATTTTGAACTTCATTCGGTTACACATAAGGTTCGATTTCGTGCTGTGTAGATATTTATGCAACTGTAATGAGAAGTTTCAATTAGACCGCTCTGTTTAGATCATTAGGGGTTCTATAATTTATGGGCAATTGTAAATTGAGTATGACGTCATCGGGTTAGTTAGGTATGTCATCAGATCAAATTGAATTTGAGAGACGGGAATTATCTCTAGGAAAATGTAATTACCAGAATACATGTCGTAATATAACAACGCGCCTGTTGTCCTTTAAAGGTAAGGCAGACGTGCACCTCATAGTAACAACTACATTGCGCTAGTTATGTTCGAGTCCCATGTAATAGGGGGCGAGCCTATTGCCATCAAACGGGCACAATTTGCAATCTGTTGTCCGCGAACTTCTTCCACTTGAAATTATTATAAAAGTTACTTCCTTGGATCGGATTTTGTTAACAATTTCAAGGTTTTTAATTTTTTTGTAACGAACCCTATTATTTTTCTAAAATAAAAATAGCCTAAGTTACTCCTTATAACATCTGCCAGAAAGTCCCGTCAAAATCGCTCTAGCCGTTTCGGAGATAAGCCGGAACAAACAGACAGACAAAAATTTTAAAAGTATGTTCTTGTTATAAGTACCGTATGTCTTTCATAATTATGCGTTCAGTGAAAAGCCGTTATATTGAAATTACAAACACATACTTCAACTTTATTTATTTGTATAGATAAGTTACGGCCCTTACCACAGAAACAGAACCAACACTGCTGACAATACAAACTTGCAGAATGAAACCTTGTTTGTTCGTCTTTTGTTTTATTTCCCGCATCAAACACAACTCCACAAACTTACACTGTAAGCACAAAGTAACAGGCGACGCAACAATTCATAACTCACACATCGTACACATGCCTTGCCGAAATGTTTGTGAGTTTATATCTGGAGCTTCCGTCTCACTGGGCCGCTAAATAACGGCTTACAGTGTAAGGAATTGTGTGAAGTGGGCCGATGTAACATTCTATTTGATGATACTATAATTTTTAAGAGAGGATTTCTGAGTAAATGCAAGGATATATAAACCGTCAAGAGTTTCCGTCTCGTGATGTTACCTTTACTTTTTAGGGTTTTTTAGAGTCTATTGCCACCAACCGGGCACAAATCCAGACTCCGTGGCTGCTACTGAGAAATTTCTGATGGAAAAACCCAATAACACAAAGCCCGACCTGAGAATCGGACTCAGGACGCATGCTCAACAGCCGCGCTTTTGACCATTGGACCAACAAGACAGTCTGACTGATATTAATTTATTAGTATTATAACTCAAACATAAAATCCAAGTACACATAATAGAATAGAATAGAATAGAATAGAATAGAATATACTTTATTGTACACCAAAATTGATACAGAACGATTTACAAAATTGTTAATTTTATGGTTACAATGGCGGTCTTATCGCTGATAGCGATCTCTTCCAGACAACCTTTGGATGGACTGTACGAACATGAAATAGAAAAAGGGGGGTAGTCAGTGGTGTACTGCAATTAATATACAAAATTTAATATAATACAAGTTATTTACTACTTATCATGTAATATAAATACAATGCATATAAATACATATATACAATAAATACAATATAATAATAATAATCATCATAATCAATGTCAAGATTTTTTAAACGTTAATCTTAATCTATTTAGATTTACAAGGCATTACCCAATATTTAGCCTGATTTTCCAAAATTTGAAACGTAAAACTTAACTATAAGTTAGTCGTAAATAACGTTAAACTGTGGTTAGCTAATAAATGGTTACCGTCATGTTTAATGTTTGTGGACCGCTCTGGACGAGGTTCAGATAAATATCTGACAGATTGTAGCTGAGCTATTAATTTTGATGTTAAACTTGTGTTTTCTTATTAGATGTAGCGATTACACGTTTCCTGTTTAGTACTAACATTAATCACAGTGATAGCCTAGTGGTGTGACCGTTGGACTGCCAAGGCATAGGTCTCAAGTTCGAACCCAAGACCTCTGATTTTTCGAATTCATGTGCTTATTGTATAATTATCAGTTGCTTCGGTGAAGGAAAACATCGTGAAGAAACCAGCATGCCTGAGAGATATTTCTCGACGGCTTATAAAGCCAATTCAGAGGCCCATGGGCGGCATAAAAACTCTGATACCAGGGTAGGCACTAACCACACGATAAAAAAGATTTCGCCAGTTATATTAAACTACCCTATCATCATTCCTTTGCCACCTTTTACTCAAATGTGAAAACTGTCCCGTTGGTCTAGCGCGACATGGTCCTGGGTTCGATTCCCGGGTCGGGCAAAGAGTTATTGGGTTGTCCCATCAGGAGTTTCTCAGTAGTAGCCACGTCAGCCAGCCGGCTAGTCTGGATTCGTGTCCGGTTGATGGCAATAGGCTCACCCCCTATTACATGGGACTTCAAAACATAACTGGCAAAATGTGGGTGTACTTGTTAGGTACACTTCTGCCCAACCCTTCGGGGGTTACAAGGCGTGATGTTATGTCACGTGAAACGGTCGCTAAACTTTTTAATCCGTTTCCAATCGAATATCAAATACACCAATCAAAAAGCTTGTATGATCAAAATTATGTCCTTTGTTTGACACTTTTGAAATGCAATATGTTAGATTTTTGACTGACATCGGAATATAAATTATTGTTCATAGAGCAATATTTTTTTAACAGCCTGCGACAAATGCAACAATTTTTAGGAATATTTCACTGTGATTTTATAGCTATATATTTGAATGGTCGACCACTTGATTACTTTATCACTTTAGACCTTATTATCATTACCATTTCCCACTATGTTGGGGTCGGCTTCCAGTCTAACCAGATGCAGCTGATACCAGTATTTTACATGGAGCGACTGCCTATCTGAACTCCACAACCCAGTTAGTACTGGGTAATACGATACCCCTTGATAAGACTGGTTGTCAGACTTTCGGGTCACTGCCGCCTACCTGTAACGACTGTCAAAGATCTACAAATGACACAGCCGAGACCAACGGCGTAACGTTCTTTCCGAGGCCCGGAGGAAAATCGGCATGATAATGGGTAAACCCATCCACAGACCAACCTAGGCAAGCGCAGCTTAACCCCGAGCGGCTGTTATTATTTAGCCACGAGCATCTCAGGTTAACTATACATTTAGACTGTGTAAAAGCGTCTATAGTGAACTATAAGGGAAACAAGTGAAACTATATTCCGATAGTTTTTGTTCAATATTTCCATTGTTACAAAATTATTATTGAATACACATGCATCAGAATAGTTTCCGGCTATGCCCTGCCGTTCCGCATGCATGAAAAAGCTTTTATTTTTCCGTGGAGAAATAGTTGCCAAAATATTGTCAAAAATATAAAAGACCTGAATAGATTCTTTGTTTGTTTATAATTGGTTGGTCCGGTTTTTTTCTGTTTCTTTGTGAGTGTGTTTTTCCGTGGCTTTGTACCCAGTTCCAGTAGTGCGCGCAGCAAAAGACAAAGAAAGAGGGTAGAAAGATTTGTCTGCTCCTAACAAGTTTTTACCATCCACCCGCATTCTCCAGTCATCTCGTGGTCATGGCGCTTGCAACAGCGTCGTTGCAAGTTTTCGTTCCATAGTAATAAAACAACGCAGGCAGTCTCATGTTTCTTGACCTTTTTCGTTTATGCTGCACCTATTATGTTTTCTCTCTGCATCACCCTAAGTTAGACTGGTAGAAAATGCCCAAGGCATTAAGTCCGCCTTTGCACAGTGTTTTCTATACTTGTGCATAAAGTTTTAATAAATAAAATAAATAAATAAATATGTTTTCTCTCCCTCTCTCCCTCTCCTCTCCCTCTCTCTCTCCCTCTCTCTCTCTCTCTCCTGCCCTTATCCCAATTTATTTCAAGTCGGCGCAGCATGTCTTCTTCTTCCATACTTCTCTATTACTCGTCATCTTAGCAGTCACCTCCTTTCTAGCCATATCCTCCTTCACACAGTCCATCCATGGTTTGCTTCATCTTCCTCCACTCTTATAGCCATAACATTCACAATTACTGAGAAACATTTCGTTCTAGTACTTTTAAAAGTCACTTCAAACTGATATTTACGAACGCGACAAAGAAAAGTCTTTGTGTTGTCAGTTCTCTTTTAAAACCGTATCTCGCCTTTTAAGAAATAATACGGCACAACTCAAGTACCTAAACTGTGATTGTGTTTTTGATAATCTTTCGTGAAAGAAAACGTGATATCTTTGCAACTAGGGATGGGAAAAGATACTTTTATCTTTTTCATATAATGTGCGTTTTATCGCCCGTTTCACGCATGTTTTTTTTTTGTGCCAGTGTCTAAAAAACTGAAAGTATTCGATAGTAAAATAGGATCGTAGTAGACTTGAAAAATATTGGGTTGTTATCGTCCCTCCTTAGGTTCTAAAAAAGGGTTCTTTTTCAAAATCTTGAAATATGTTGGCGTTAGAAGTTATCTCTGTACTCTATAGATACTATGTACTAGGGACCCGCCCCGGCTTCACACGGGTGCAATGTAGATACTAATGTTAATGTTTTCTCTACTATAACATGCATGTATTATACATATAAACCTACCTCTTGAATCACTCTATCTAGTGAAAAAACCGCATCAAAATACGTTGCCTAGTTTTAAAGATCTAAGCATACAAAGGGACAGATAGACAGCGGGAAGCGACTTTGTTTTATACTATGTAATGATAGTGATATCAGATGTAAACTAAAATAAAGAAAAAGCAAAGTTTGTAAGTACAGATTTAGGGGTTCCGCATTTATGTTTTTAGTCCCATGTAATAGGGGGCGAGGCAAAAGTACCTAATCAGTTACTTAATCACAAATTATTTAGTAACACGATAAGTCTGAGTAGCTCTTTTGAGGATAGACTTAAAACATCATATTACATTAATTCCATACTTAAACCAATATAGGTAGTCACAAAACTTTCCCTGAACACACAATTATTTTAACAATAACACCACACCACTACCTATAACAATACACAAACAACATCCAGACCAGAACACGGTATAAAATAAAGCAATATATTAAGGAAAATTCTGGGAACGAATCATACCGCCCGTGGCTTGCATCGGAAACTATAAAATTTAATATTGCAAGTCTGGCTGGCTTTGTTTTTATTTTTGCTTGCTCACTCGTGTGGTTTCACTGCAATTTTAGGGTTGCGTACGAAATGGGCTACAATGGGAGCTTAGAAACATACGTGGTCACAGAACTAAGAGCCATTAATAGCTAGCCAGTTAAAATATTCACAGTAAACATGCGTACTTCATCATGACAACGAATAATAAATAGTGGATATTAATAAAAAGCTCAAAAGGGTTTGGACCTTTATTGACTACCTTCCCCTCCCTCCTCCGAACACTACGCAAGAAGGCTCAATAATTCATTTTTTTTACGTTTGTTCTATTTCGAAAACTATAAATAATATATAATAAATTTTATTCAAAAATATAAAGGTATAACATTAAATACAGTTTTTCTTAAATCTATGTCAAGTGCACCTATGATTTACGACTACCTGAACTAGGTAGTCCTGTGTTTCAGGCGATTAATTGATTAAATAATCACATAATTAACATGTTAATCTTATTGGTATAAAAGTGTATAAAATATAGTATCTTAACTTAGCTTAACCAATTTAAAAGTAACAATAATACGAACACTATAATATTCATTAGCGATAAATTCCAAAACATAGCATCGGTATGCACTCTAAAACAACAATTAAAAAAAAACTCATAAGTCTATTATTTCACAGAATGCAACAATGTGTAGTACAGAACCTTTTTTGCGTGAGTCCAACTCGTACTTGGCCAGTTTTTTTTTGTCCAATATTCCATGCTTACCTGGGATTGAAGAAAAACATCGCATATGAGAAATTGTGGAGGCTACAGGTGTTAAATTGTGCTAAGGGTGAATGACGTTTGTATCTTTCGATGAAAAATTTAGCTGTATGGAAATCACTCAGATATTTTGAAGGGAAATGATTTATTTATCTGCCGGGATGATCCTGTTTTTAAGTTATTTAAAAGGGCATTTTAAAGTCACCAAAAATATGTTTATATTTTGGTACACATTTCCAAGAGACACGCGGCATCAGTGTTAGCATTTCAGAAGAAACTTTTTGTCAATGCATTAAAAGTGAAAAAAGAAATCGATTCTTACAGCCTGTTAAAACGTCTTCCTAAAATGAAGGTATAAAATGTTCGTTTTCGTTGCTTTCTTTAGATATTAAATGTGTCCTGTCCTGTCCTAAGTAGGTTTTCCATACATTTAATATCTAAAGAAAACTTAAACATTCACAAAAAATAGCATCACACAATTCACACGTAAAAAAAAATCAATTTCACATAAATTCCATCTCACAAAATAACCACTTTCGCCGCTAATCTTGTAAATCCCCGACTCCATCAACTAATAGGTCAAAGTAATAATTCTATAAAATTATCAACAACAACCAACACTTGCTAAACTATTACAATCGTTGAATACAAACTGAAATAACCAGGCAATTTGGATAATGTCCAACGGGGCAAGTGCATATTTGATTAAATGCAACTGTATTCTCAGGAAGGAGGATTTGGCTTAATTTACGACTTTCAAAGATAATATTGAAATATCTCGTATCCGGGTTGATACAAAGCAAATACATTCAAAACATTTATTCATTACATACCGAGTTTCCTCTGCGCCCCACGAAGCACGTTAAGCCGTGGGTCCCGACTGTCTTTCGTAGAGCTTTAGCTTGGGTAGTCAGTGTCCCGAAAGTCTGACAACCAGTCTTACCAAGGGGTATCGTATTTATTACCCAGTAGTAACTGGGTTATGGAAAGCAGTTGCTCCATGTAAAATACTGGTATTCAGCTGCATACGGTTAGACCAGTAACCTGCCCCAGCGGAGGTGGGAAAAGGCGGGGCAGATGATGGGACAGGGCAACGCGAACAAAATCTTTATCAAAACACTTGCAAGAACCAGCTTGTTACTCCATTACCCGTGTAACGTGAACTTTGCTTTATAATTTAGGCCTCCTGATCGTTTACGGCCACGGGGGCCAATCTTAGCAGAGATTAGCCATTGGCGCGGGAGATATTATAGTGCAAAAGAGTTGTGAGCAGACACAGGTGCTCTCTCTGTTCCTCTAATCTCATAGTCCGATGGGACGGCATTCCGACACGATCGGAGAGAGATCAGGCGCAGGACCAACGGCTTCATTGTTGGCCCAAAAACCAAAGTGCCATTAATCCATTTTTTCCACCAAAAAAATCTGATGAATTAATGGTTGTAGAGACTTACACCCGTATCTATAGTCAAGTTAAAGTAATTACTTTAGCTTAAGCAACTACTTGGACAATTTTTTTTATGCAATAGACAAGAATTTATACGAAGTAAGAACCATCAAAGAAAGCAAAACTAAGAATTCTAACTTGTTACAGTTCTAACTTCAAGCAATTACTAAACTACATAATAAAAATAGTATCTTAAAAACTTACATTTACTCAAGTAATCACTTTGACTTGTTTATAGATACGGGTATTAGTGCCGTAGTAAAAAATACTTCCCCAATAGCGATGACACGGTTTTTTTTTGCCAACTTTGGATGGCAGCGACACTTTGGATTTTGGGCCGAACTTTGTATGAAACGTGAATGGTCTAATGGAAAAACCCAATAGCACGTTTTGCCCGAACCGGGAATCGAATCCAGGACCCCAAGCTCAGCAGTCGCGCTTGCGACCGCGAAACCAACGGGAAACGGGAAACGGGAATTTTGAAAGAAAGAAAGAAAGAAAAAACGTTTATTGGCACACGCCACAAGTACACAATACAAAATATAAAAAAAGCAAATATAAAATAAAATTTAAAACTAAACAAGGAATATTGTGTGACTCACGGCTGCGCCAATGTTTTGCTGGTGATGGCCTGAAACGCAGATTTGAATAGACCTAGATCCGCTACCAAACATTTGAATTCCTCATTATAATCACAAATTATTTTCTGTAGAGGCTTATAAACGGCTTGTCGTTGATATATTACTGAGAACTTTTCCTGTGACATTTCTTTGAATAACCTCTTTACATATATAAATAAACTCATGCCTTTTTCATATGTTGGTAGGTAGAAACTCTAAAACGCAACGAGCTACAACGACAGCCTCTAGCACCATAAACCTTTTTGATAAAAAGATAAAGAAAATATCTAGTATCAGATGTTTTATATCTTGTGAAATTTATGTCTGGAGTCTGCTCGCCATTATTTTTATATTGGCTGCAGTTCCATTTGTTAGAATTTTTATTTTATTGCTGCCATTTTTCTTAGCTTCGGTAAAGTAATTGTGCTCGGAACAAGCGCTGCTATACTTCAGAATTAGTCTCTTAATAAAATTAATTGTTTTTTTTGACGTCCTATGTCTGTGATACGATCACATGACGCGATAACTTTGTTTGAACGTCAATACACGAAATCAAAAAGTTATTTAATTACGTGTATTTAATAAATGGTAAATGATGTTCATTTAACATTGACGTTAAAAGTAAAGTAGAGTTAATTTGGAGCGTAAGTATATGTAATGTGTCAAAACCGAATTTAAAAGGGGGTGTGAAAAACCAACATAATCCAAAAAAACAGCTTACCTAAAATGTAAAAAAAGGCATATATTTTTTATTAATTTTCATAATATTTTGTGGAAAAAGGGTGAAACTTGTGAAAGCAAATTGAAGTTATATACAAATTGGACGACAAAAAATACAAATAAAACATTTTAAAAGAAATTCATCGAGGCGCCGCCCGCAATGCTTCAGAAAGATATTATTTCATCGATGATCAGGCTTCATCAATCTAGGAATAAGATACAGAGTCGCTAGATTCCTTCCTTCCTTCTATTAAATACTTTTTCCTTTTGCTTTTTATTTTCACACACCCACACACACACACAAATACTGCATATCAAAAGTGCAGTGTGCAATTCATTTATTTATATTTCTTTTACTTTACTGCTTTTGTTTATTTTATTGCACAGTATAAATGTTAGTTTTTAGCTGTATGTTTTCCGCATATAATAAAATAAATGTACCACAATTTGGGTGAAGACACTGGCTCCTGTAAGACAGGTGACTACCTAGCTCAGGAACCAGGGCTTCAAATAAGTATGTAAAACCTGTATTTAGTGTCAATAAAAAATATTATTATTTACTCTAGTCTTAGTTCAACTCAAACTCATCATGTTTGTTCCATTTCCTAGAACAAATAATAATAATGCCAGCTGCACTTAACCTAAGCCCTAGCACTAAAATGTTTAGTGACTAAACTTTAGTGTAAGTTGATGCGTGCGTGTGAGCGAGTGCGAGTGTTGAGTCGCACAGTATAAACGGTTTTGTGGTGCAAACATAAGCGGTAGCGGGTGGCAGCCTTCTTTTTCTGTTGAAAAGAATAAGAAATAAAGAAAAGAAAACGTATTTATTTGTCTCGCACGTGACAAATAAACGAACGAAATGATGGATGGACTGTGTGAAGGGTGATATGACAAGGAAGGAGGTGTCTGATGAGATGACTAGTAATAGAAAAGTATGGAAGAACAAGACATGCTGCGTCGACCCCAAATGAATTGGGATAAGGGCAGGACAATGAAGAGGACAAAAAATATTATATATAAAGTAGGTCCAATTGAGAAAAAAAATATTAATTAAAAATTAATTATAAGACAAACTAAGTTGTTGCCCCCCGAACCTTTTCTATATACGCTATAAGTAAAGCAAAGTCCTCATTTACAAAAAAATATATTTATAGCTAGTGATGGATGACAAAGTTGAATGCCGAGTTTTGCTGTCATTGGCATATTAGCAAGTGGCCAGTGATAATATAATATCAATATTTGTCAGTTTTAGCAATCTCTGTTTATTTTTTTATTTATTCAATATTGTATTCGTATTTAGAGATAAGCGGGCAATCTAAAATTTATGAAAAGAACTATGGATCATCTTCTACGTGTCGCTCGGTACGACAGTATTTTATATTTAGTTGGCCAAAAACTTCTTCACATTGGCCGCCAGTTTTGCGGCTATAGTTATATCAAAGCAACGAAGGCAATAATTTGATATCTCTCAATTCTTAATCTGGAAACCTCATCATCACTATCTTCCTACCCTTGTCCCATGATACTTCGTGTCGGTGCAACACGTTTTTTTTTTCTTTTATTCTTCTCCGGCACGTTGTCTTCTACTCATTTTTCTTTCATACTCACATCGTTTCCTTGGTCTTCCTCTCTCTTTCCATCCATCAACATTAATTTGTAAACATTCATCACACAAAAAAAAAACAAATTTAGTTAAACCTCTCTTGCCTAGGTTCGTTTATGTCATGCATCTTTGGTCTCTCTCATAAAAAATCTATTTCATAAAAATCGCTACCTCTTCTCCTTTACACCCGTGCCAAACCTTCAACTGCCACGCTTGGATGCGATGCTGAGAGATGTCTTTGAAGTTTTACAATTTATTAGACCATGTCTGTGCAGCCGGCAGCCAGTGAGAGGCGCTCACTATTTTAATTATTCTAGACGAGTGGGCCATGCTGGACCATCTTGTTCCATTTTTATTTGTTTTCTTAAGCTCTAGGATTGCAATATTCTTCTTTTATTAATTTTTATTATTGTTTTTTTTTATAAATTTATTAATATTTACTAACGGCCTTGTAGAGTGATGAGATTATTAGGAGTTCTTTTCGAGCTCTATTTGCGTGTACCAACACATGAGTGCAAAGAAATAAGTTAGAACACTTTTTAACTGGATCCGCGTGGTTGATTTTGATGCACTCCCATTCAGAGAGACGAGGCCTGTGTTTCAGAAATGGGACGTTATTGGCTGATTATTGAAATAAAATACAAATGTGTGATTATTGTCATTCAATTATGTTTATTCGTGACACTTAGGTAAAAGTAAGTACATGGTGTTATAAAAAAGTAATGTCTCACTATGTGCTGCCTTGCGAGGCGTACAAATATTTTTTACACATTAGAAGTGCAAGTTTCAGTTTTTATGAGTATAACTGTATATAGAAGCTACTGTTATGTCAGCTAATTACCCAATATTAAAACTTTAATAAAATATACATGAAACAAAAACAACGTTTTAAACAATACAAAGTAAGTAAACAACAAAAGTATTAACAATCTTATGAACTAAAGAATAAAAATATAAAATAAAACAGTTTTAATTTTTCTTCTAGGTAGGTATTCATTAATACAATAATATATTATATATATATATATATATTTTAAAACGTTGCCCCACACTAGGAATTTCTCCTGTATCGTGGGTGCGTTTACAAATATTTAAACTCTCATACACAAACAACCAGACCCGGAACAACTATCTGTAGGCCATACAAATATTTGTTCCGTGCGGGGATCGAACCCGCGACACGCAGCACAGCAGTCAATCGCTCAGCCGCTGCACCAACCGTGCACACAAGTTTATTTTAATTTCAATAACTTTTTTTGTCAAAATGCCATTTAGGGTTCTATCCACACGTTCCATAATGAGCACTGACCTTTAAAAGGAACCTTAACATAAAACCAGAAAAGCTTTAACAAATTCACACACAAACAAAAATATTTCATTAAAACTTTATCGCTTACTGAAAACAAACTCCGTCACACTCTAAAAAGAACGAATGAATGAGTGAACGAACAAGTGAACGTAAGCGTTTGTGAGCGACGCACCGCTCGTTAGTCAAATGAACGAACGCGTCCACTAGTGAATGAATGAACGCAAATAATTATCAAAGGAGACATTGTTTTCGTATGCTTTTGTAACTAAATGAACGTGAATGGTACACGAGTGAATGTTTTGTACTAAACTAACGTGGTACAAAAGACTTTGTGAACAAAAGAATGAATGGCGGAATAAGATGAAGTGTAGTCTTGAAGACATACAATGACCCTTCACAGTAACGCGCCTATTATAGCTTTGTTTGTTTCCGTAATAAAAGAACCTTCTTTAGTGACCGTAGTAAGCGTTTGTATGGCGCGTACTGGACAGACAGCCCGTGACCTAACCAAAGCGAACTGTGACTTCGCATTAATTTTGTTTGGCAAACTCGAATTCGTTATCGCACGGACAAAGTGCTCATAATTAGCCTATATTAGCGGAGATTAGCCATCGGCGCGGGGGATAGTGCACAAGTTTGTGCGCAGACACACGTGCACTCTCTGTTCCCTCACTCTTAGTCTTCATAGTCCGATGAGACTCAAATCCGACACGATCGGAGAGAGATCAGGCGCACGACCAACGGCTTAACGTGCTTTACGAGGCACGGGGGTATCATACCGCCAACTTCCAAACTCCGGGCTACTGCTGAGAAACCCAATAGCACTCACAATGTATAATAGATGGCGGGACACCTTTTAGTTAACCGAACAAATACGTGACATATGCACGGGACGATCGCGTATTCACATAACTGATCACCTCGTTTAGGCCGCGGGTCATTCAAGCTACATAACTGCTGACTGTCTAATATTATTACCACGGCTGTAGCGAATAGTTTCACTTGAATAAACGGCATTGTTCTGTCGGATTATATGTGGTTGTTGTGACAATAATGAAAAGGTTAGTGGAATAAGTCAGTCAGACCATTCATTGCGAAGAATTGAAACAACATTTTCAGGAATAATGATAATATATTATTTATTTACCAAAAGAAAGTTCAGTAAGTTTTACACAGTTTACATGTTTAATTATCATTTGTTTCGGTGAAGGAAAACATCGCGAGGAAACCAGCATGCCTGAGAGATATTTCTTGACGGTATATAAAGCCAAGTCAGAAGCCCATGAATGGCATAAAAACTCTGACACCAGCTTAGGCACTAAACACACGATAAAGAAAGAAGTGAGTTTCAAATACACGTATAAAGACATAAATTACTTTTTCTTCTTCGTGTCGCTGGCACGATAATTATAATAATTTATAATTTGTTAGCCCAAAACTACACCACTTTCACCGCGTCGTCGGTGGCAGTGCAGAGGTCACTTCGGCTGCAGGTTTTTGGGCTAAGAGGGCAGGATAGGAGGTCCAGCAATAGTTTGCGACACAGCTCCACAACCACACATATGTACATAGGGGAAATAAATGTGAATATAGTTAATGACTATGCAGTCTCTATTCAACAAAAATTACGCACAAAATGCTTAAAATAATGGTCTTTCCACCGGTGGTTTTTTTAGCTACAAAAAAAAGCAAATCGAATTAAAAAAACAGAGAACCCAACTAAATTATTCTATAAAAAAATCACACGGAACCTTGCGATAGTGGCGGAACTAAGTTTTATTGACCGGCGCGGTCCGTATCCGATCCCGTACAGTTAAGTCCGATGGCGTCCGAATGCGTCCGGTTTGCACCGACGCTAACTCGATTGAACCAGTTGGAACTAGTTAGGTCTGGAACAATATGGCCGGCGGTAGTTCCGGGTTCATTTTATGGTCACAGGTATCATGCGAGGTTCGTTTTGTTGCGGGCACAGGGGAGTGGTGTTTTAGTTTAAAATATAGTTCGCGAAGTTTTTAAAAGTTTTTTGGCGTATCCGGCAAATTTTCATGAAATATGTTGCCGCTGTCCACAGCCGTGTTGCCTCATTCGCCTCGCTTGCAGTGTGTGTGAACCTTTAGTCATATTATGCACAGCTAAAAGATTTACCTAGAGCACATATAACTGGCGAAATGTGGGTGAACTATTCGGTACACCTCTGCCTTCGGGGATTACACACGTGCTGTTATGTTAGTAAACAAATTAACCGCCCAGCTAACATGGTAAACCTCTACTTGCACATCTTATTTGGCAGTGGACGGTCGACTTAATTCATTAAAAGCCGGAGATGAGCAAAAATGCGGCCGTCAGTTCTACCTGAGAACTAATTGTTAGCAATCACATTTACATTTAAAATTAGTTTTAAAAAGGTGAACTGAAAGAAGGCTAATGAATTCACTAGCTAAGTTTGAGTTGGAAACTAAGCCTTAAGACATATTTATCTAATAGATAACCATCTCAAGAATATGAGTCTGTCTGTTGCTTGTCCCGACTATTTGGGACAAGCAATAGTCTTCTACTTTATCGTGTGCTTAGTGCCTAACCTGGTGTCAGAGTTTTTATGCCGCCCAAGGGCATCTGACTTGGCTTTTACATGCCGTCCAGAAATATCTTTCAGGTATGCTAGTTTCCTCACGATGTTTTAATGACGAAGTGATAATTATAGGTACAATACGCACATAATACCGAAAAATCAGAGGTGCGTGTCTTGGTTCGAACTCGAGACCTATGACTTGGCAGACCACCGGTCACACCACTAGACTATCACTGCTCGCAGCAATAGTAATAATTTATGTAGTAATCTCAGGACCCGAACGTGGACTATCGATCATCCAACACATGTATAAACGTCCACAAACGCGTCCTTCTAATTCAACGTGTCTCACGTGCACAAAACATAAACCGAACTCAAAACTAACCAAAACTTCTACACAATACAGCAGCCAAATTACAGTTCCAGCTGCAATGTTCCACTAAAACCACAGTGTATTCAAACTAACAATTAAACGGTTGTGACACTCAATTTAAACAAAATGGACGCTGTAGAAAGTTGCGCTTCTGTGGTTTTGTAAGAGCGGGATGGTCTCAAGTGGCTTCGGAGATGGGCATTGTTTCACGTAATGACGGTAAATGGTCTTAGGGGATGCGGGTTTCATGGGATGACTTAATGTGGGATCATAATATGATGAAATAAAAGAGTCACTTTAATGAAAATCTATATATTTTCACGAAATATAAAGAAACTTGAAAATACTTAATTATAACACGTGTATCGTCGATTCGTCGGACATCGTTCCTTGCACGTATCACCATTTTTCTTTTTTCTATCTCTTTCGGTGATCTGCTATACAGGTTTTCCTAGTGCAGACACCAGTCTCTCACAAACGTATCTATGTACCATAATTTTAACCTCTAAATACATTTTATGACATGTTTGTGAAGAGATAATAAATTATTTTGAATTTGAATTTCTTTCTCTTTTACTCTTATACACCTCTCACTCGCACCTTTGTTTGCGTTCCGTTTTACTCAAAATTCATTCCACACTAACTTGGATATGGAAACGCATGAATGTCTCGTTGCTCTATTGGTCGCAAGTCCTAAGGTTGGACCAAGTGTTTTTGGGTTTTTCGATCAGGAATTTATCAGCCGGGATTTTATTAATTCTTTTCACCCCACACGGAAGCTATTACTCCATGGAATCCCATACGATACGTAATTATTTTCATAATTAGCCTACAGCAATATAGTGCCAATCAGGAGCTTTTCCAATTAAACGCTGTGAAGCTAAATACCTAGTAACAATACAATTATTTATGGACAAAATTAATTAGTCTATTGCGTGGATAATTTTGACGATGTTGCCCATATTTCATACCACATATCCCCGAAAATCAAAATAGTACATTTTACAAATAAATAAATTGATGCTCAATTACTTCACAGTTTGTACGACAAAACCTAGATATTTCCGCCATGTTTTCAATAAACTATAATTCTTCCACTGGCTGTCATTTTTAAATGTTTGACAGTTATAGGTTTTCAGTGGCCTGAAAATCTGACAACCAGTGTTACCCAGGGGTATTGTATTCCCCAGTATTAACTGGGAACTGGAGGTCAGACAGGCAGTTGCCCCATGTAAAATACTGGTACTCAGCTGCATTCGGTTAGATTGGAAGCCGACCCCAACATAGTTAGGCAGATGATGTTTTCAATCTATATATGTATATAAATTAAGAAACTGACTGGCTGACTGATTCACTGACCAATCGATCAACACACAACTGAAACCGCTGGGTCTAGAAGCATACAATTTTGCACAAACGTTCCGGATTTTTAGAAATTCATCCCCTAAGGGGTTAAAATAGGGGTAGGAAGTTTGTATGAAACTTCTTCCACGCAAACGAAGTCGCGGGCAACAGCAGTAAACTATAATTGTACCAAAAAAGTGACTCTGTATCCCAATCACGCGTTTTCACAATCATTTTGATTCCAAATCCCTCCCCCCACTATCAGATTACCCAAATGTTTCAGTTTCAATGTACTCTATGAAAGTTTAAACTAAAGTAAAAAGCCGTTATTTATCAGTGCAACAGATAGTGAACCCTCATCGCTGAGATATTATCTTCTGAAACTCCCACATAATACAAGGGAATGATTACATACGAGTAGTGATAAATGGAGCACTATACGTCATATTTCTTGGCGTATTCTAAATTTAAAGACATGTTTTGAGCTAACATTATAAATCCCGACCAGACCATGGTCCACTGGCTGGAGTGTCCAAAAGTGTTCCTACACATATACATTTAAGAAGACTCATGAAATGGTACTGGTCCTGCAATAAAGGCCACTCAATTAGCCCAAGTCATTTGATAATGCGTAACGTCGCGTCGATACAATAGAAGAAAATTAGAAATGAAGGCATTATTATTTATATAGGTAACAAAGGTTCTCGTTACTTAAGAAATATTCTAAAGATATCAACTTGAGTCCCTCAGGCTACACTGCTCCTATCACAATCGAAAGTGACTAGTAATTAGATCTGTTTATTTTAAAAAAATCCTTCGCTAATCTATATATAAAAATATTTTGAAAATCATATCAAAAAAGTCACAACGTAATAGACAGTCTCAATAACCACCTTATCATCTTCCGACGCTACAAAATTTCACTCACATGAGCCCTCCATTTGCTCCATACTCCGTGGCTCATCTCAAACTTCCGGGGCCTCCGTATCAGTTGGCGCTGACCCAACGCCCGCAGCTGCCCGAAACACCGCTTCCTCTCGTTCGACACCATTTCGGACGATCATTTCCACAATTGCAGCTCAGCTTCAATATTTTTGGTTGGTTATCTTACCTAGTTTTCCAGTTCTTAGTGCCTTATTGGTGGCTAAGTTTTACAGATTTATGTTATATTTGTTTTTTTTTTTCGTTCGCTGGATATAGTTCATCATCATCTTTCGGTCCGGCACAACACGTTGTATTCCGTTCCCCCATTTAACTGGCTCACTATCATTCACTCCTTTTTTTTCATATAATTCATCACAAAATTGATATCCATGTCTTGTTGCTCATTTAAAAGTGTAAAGTTTGTGTGAAAAGATCAACTTAATATTCAAATGCTTCAAGACTATGAGACTTAAAACGTTGTCAAGCGTTTACTTATAGTTATGTATGCTCAGCTTAATGATCCACATGTTTAATTTTGACACATTTTTTTTTCGTCGTAAAATATTCTAAAGCGATCCTGTCTTAGATACTACTATTTAGAGCAGGCATCACTTCTCAATATCTAAAATATCCTTTCTCTACTTACACCAGACTTTTTTACTTTAATAAAAGCCGAGCTCCTCACGCTCAAAGTTTTCACATTAATCAAAATAGACTCCCTCCACTTTCTACACCGAAACTAAGACAGTCGAGCGACGAAAATCTCTACTTTCATCGAACTTGTCTTCATTCCCCCGAACCGGATTGAACCGGTTTACGGCGGCGCGCACCGGATAAGTCCGCCATCGATGTGACGTTAGGGATTTGTCACACTTTCTGTTATCGAAGCTATTCGGAAGTATGGGCGATGAAGTTCAGTTTAAGTATGTATTTTTACGTTAAACTTTAAATATTCCATAGAGAAGGAAGGATTCTCCGACCATACGGGTGTGTGTGGTGGCTGGTGGGCTACTGCCCGACAGTTGTTGTCGGGATATTGTTTGTGATTTTTTTTATTTTTTATTAGACTATTACAGGCACTTTTGAATGTCAAAACACTAAAAATAAACTAAGCTACAGTCACAGTCACAGGGCATAATAACTTGTGAAAGTACTGTAGTTGCCTATTCGAAAGCGTAGATCCTATGGAGAAGAATGGGCAAGAAACTCCATAAAAATGATGTAGCTGTAGGACTTTTTGCTATCCCGCTACATGCTCACTACCACAAAATTGCACTGTGATACCCTCATTGAATAAATAGTATATCGGAACACCACAGTTGATGAAATACTTGCTGATACTATAATATGAGTTTAAGAAAATACGAAATTTCATGGAATGGGAAGAATTTTCTATTTCTGACACAACACGGTCAACATCATCATCTGTTTAGCATTTTGCCAATAATGCATGCACTTGTATTTTACATGAAGCGACTGCCTGATCGCCACAACCCAGTTACTTGGTAGCACGATAAGATTTTTGGTAAGAATGGTTAATGAAAACGTTTATTTGTTTAAATACTAACTTAAAACAATAATACAAATATGTACATACATAAAAGAAGACATTAAAGGGCGTCAAAAAATTCGTCCACATCTCTGTCAACAGTTGAATGGCAATGCTGATTATTTGACCCAAAAATAGGCCAGGCCTCTGGTCACGAGGACAGTCGACCAACCGCTTGGTGATGTCGCGAAAGACTAGGTGCACACTCGGACACCATGGCCCTAGTGTTTCAACCCCAAACGGCTCAAAATTAATTAGTTGACTTTAGATCAACCTACTCATATCTATTAAAATTAAATGCTACATAACATGAAACAAATCAAGTATACACACTTAAATTACATTGACACAAAAATCATTGATACTACAATTCTAGCGAATAAACATTTCATTTCAAACATTTCATTTCATTTCAAAATTATAAACTTAATATCACCCCATACATTTTTAACCACACACTACTAAAGTTAAAATCAATTTCAACCCCAACCAGGGCCTAGAACTAGTGTTAGTACATAGTTAGTCTAGATTTGTAGACTGACCCAATCGCCGGAGTTGTCAAGTCAAACAACCGCGGGGTAATATAGACCAGGGGTTGGTTTGTTTAGTGCAGGGCTCTAGTTAGCGCGGTCGGGGGGTTGGGTCAG
This sequence comes from Standfussiana lucernea, assembly GCA_964057025.1. Taxonomy (NCBI): domain Eukaryota; kingdom Metazoa; phylum Arthropoda; class Insecta; order Lepidoptera; family Noctuidae; genus Standfussiana; species Standfussiana lucernea. The sequence continues at coordinate 13,623,273 of OZ059798.1, read as the reverse complement.
ATCTTGTTTGAGTTAGATCTAATCTGGACATTGAAATTAGATGGTAGTTGTCCAAGACTTGAGGTTGGGAGTGTTCTTGTCTTTCGGTGTGTGGTGAACGATGATTTAGGAAGACAAAAGGAAAATTGATTAAATTTTGATGTGAAAATGCTAAGTGATTCATAGTTCTTCATATGTTTCGCCATCTACAGTCATATCATCAAAGTTTATATAATCAGTGGCCTTTATCAGAGTAAAGAACTAAAATAAAATACATTTATATTTCACAGACAATCTGTTTATAATTATAGTCCTTCGACCCGGATACTCCAACATTTTGATCCCTCGAACCGGATCTTTATTTCGTTAATGTATTTGAATATTGATAGATTATACTACCCTGGTTTACCAATGAAAGATTTTTTATCTTTATAAAAGTCTACAATTTCCCCTTCCTCATTCAGCTGAATTCTTTCACAACAACCACAAATTCAAACGAAATACCCACGCTGCAACTGACAACCCATCCACATGATCCACTTTAAAACTTAGAACTAATCTGTCACTCTAAACTAGACTCTATCTTCCAGCAAACACCGGTGGTTTTCCCTAACTGCTTGCTTTTGAAGTTTGACAGCCATTGGACGTCGGATTAGGTATGAGGCATATACTCGTAGAATTAGAGATTCTAAGCTTGAAGCATTGGTTTGTGAATAGTTTCGTTGTTTCCGAATTTGATTGTATGTTACCTGATGTTTTGGTTATTTGATTAACTGGGTTATACTAAATTTTGGAGTTTTGCAGCCGTAGAAGCGCATAACCAATATGTATTAAAACATTTATGCTACAGTCTCATCTAAGGATATAGCTTTTTTGAGCTTGTGGTTAAATAATAACAGCCGCACGGGTCGATCTTCAAGGTTAAACCGCGCTTGCTAATGTCAGTATATGCATGAGTGACTATCCATTACATACTAAGATTCCGCCGTACCTCGGAAAGCACGTTAAGCCGTTGGATCCGGCTGTCATTTGTAGATCTTTGACAGTAGTTACAGGTACTCAGTGGCCAAAAAATCTGAGGACCAGCCTTAACGAAGGGCATCATGTAGCCCAGTATGAATTGGGTCTGCCCTTAGCTTCATGAAAGACTTGCCTATTTATAGACCGCTTCATTTTTGAAAAGAGATTTTAAAGCGAAAATAATTTTTTCTGAAGTTTGGTCGGGTGGAATAAACGGCCATCTTTGGCCGAAACCGTAACCGATACCGAGTCTTCGATCGGGTACTATCAGAAAACGGTCAAAAATACTTCAGTTCACAAATACTCGTCATAATTGCGTAGAAATGCAATAAATTTAAAAAAAAATGCATAAAGTTCAAAGAATGTCAGATATTAATTTGTGACAACCACCACAGTAGTCGCACCAATTGAAGTGGTCGTCGCCATTCGATGCTAATACGTTACATAGTTGTTTTTCTTGTACTCAGAAACTTTAGTTTTAACTGTGTCCGCCATTCAACTTTTCACATCTTAGCGGTAGAACGGACTTTTTATGGGTCCTGAATCACATTTTATAACATAGCATATTATATTTTATCCCGGTGCGTTCCCGTGAGATGATTTTCCATATGCAAGCGAAACCGCGGGCATAAGCAAGTAGGAAAAAAAAACGCCTCCTCCGCACTTTAAAACCAGAAACATCAAAAAGCCATTTAAAAATCATCAGCTCCGGCCACATTCCTTCAAAACCGACCAATCTAATAAGGTTAATGCATAATTCAAATTAATTTATATAAACTGTAAGCCGAAATAAGTTTATTCACTACATTTAAAAGTCAATTCTTGACACAGTTCTTTGAAATTCACTTCCGAGGGTTGCTCTGCATTTGACGCGGAAAATATTTCATCTACCCTCATATTTGAATCTACATTTTGAGTGCCGGCCGCCATGTTGAAGTGGCAATTAGCATGTTTATAAAAATTGATATAGTTGTGTGATAAGGTTTTTTGGGATCATTGTAAATGTAAATGTGGTGATTGCTTTATTTAATGTTTACCTACTCATTGTTAATTTATGTTTTTTTTAGGTTTATTAAAATAATTGAGGTATTGTATTTATACAACATTATTTTTAGTATATGCGAAACCAGAATATAGTTTGTTCAGAATAAGTAACTGAATCGATTCCAATAATTTGTATGTCATGTTATTTTGTCCCAAAAATATTTAAAAAAGGTTACGAGTTGGACACCGAGCGACACTTAGTACCTATCCGCAATCATACGCGCACAACACAGGCATTAGGCGCGGGCGCACACCGGGGCGCCGCGTGGTGAGTATGTTTTTGTACGGACAACCAGGTAACATAACAAGCTTATAACTTTGTGATTTTTCATGATACAGTTTTGAAATTTTGTACATAGATTCTTCACATAAAAATACTAGACACGTGTTTCAGGTTTCGCATATACTAAAACTAATGTTGTAAATGGTTCTTGGACATCTGCAAGCTAAACATGCAATCAATGCTCATTTTTTTTCAGTAGCTATCTCTTTATCAATAGAGTGGAGTGGATTGTGTAAAATACTATGACAGCCGGTAGGTGAGTTTATCAAGATCATGTCTGGACCTTAAAAGAGACTATGACCTCTGAGTTTGTTTCGGCTGTTTCTTCTCAGAGTAGTCAGATACGAAACAACGGCCTCATCTAGTTTTAAAAAAGAAGATGTGTAAAAGTGTTTGTAAAAACCTATTTGCAAAATAAACATCATTTATCATTAGGTGAATACTTCCTAGTTACCCAGATAGAATGGAAACCGACTCCAACATAGCTGAGCAAAGGCTTGACAAATGATAACTCTTTAAAAAAAAATCACTTTCAGAAATAATCAACTGTTCTGTCCGTTTTGGATTTTGTAAAAAAAACCCTAATACTCAAGTACACGTCTCTTCTGGTCTGCGCTGTGCACTGCCTTCAAGTGCGGAGGCTGGCCTATACAATTAATTTGATTCATCTCCCCTCCATTCTACTTAACCGTCTTCACTAAAGCTAAGCAGAGACGAGCTAAATAACAAAATTCTATTGGTGGATTACAACATATCTACTCTTCTCTCGTCTCGTCTCCACTTCGGTGGAACCTTAAGATTTAGGCTAGATTTAGGCTTAAGTGCCACGTATTTCTACAAACACTTGACAACAGGATATAATTTTATTGCGCTCTTGTCACCAAAGTCGATATCTCCAAATTGTACAATTATTACAAAATCGATACACGTGGAATTTACCGAAAGCAAGGATATTTAAGCCTTATACACAGCGGTCATTAGTAGACTATCTGCTTGCATAAGCGCTAAGCGGTTCGTTCATTAGTCGACCCGATATCTAGTGTGCGCCTTTAGATGCGTTTTTACCTACTTGGGAATAACGATCAGTGGCGGCAGACGCACTTTAGTGGCGTCATTGGTCTGTTATTGTCTTATTGCAGAATAATACGAACGCATTTTTCTTTTTAGCGTATTGATGGCAAAAAAGTTTTATTATGTTTGGTCTTTAAGCTGTTGAAATTCTGCTCACTGAAACAGTTATAAGGTAAATTAGTAAAAGCATGCGGCGCAAAATCGAGGGTGGGCCATTGTTTTTGGGTTTTATTTTTTACATTAAATTACCTACCCTTGACCTCAATCTTGTCCTGAGAACAGAGATGAAGTCGACGATGAAACGAGCTAACTCGTTCCATCGTCGAAAAAAATCTTGATCGCCGAGCTAACCCAAAAGAAGCCTATTACAGACTTCTTTTGGGTTAGCTCGGGACTTAAATAAATTGGGATCATATGAATTCGGGAACACGGATGCAGCCAGGAAATTCCACTCTTGGCTGTGCGCATGATAAAAGATGTAGCAAAGCGCTTTGTGCGTGTGTTTAGGTAATACGATACCAACACATTACATTGCATAACAATCATGCAACAAATTGGTATAGCTACGCTGGACTGATAATACATTACCACTTTGCTGATTGTCCATTGTTTTACCTCGGGCACGTTCGTATAGTTCGTGCCGATATCAAAGTGTTACAAGGTCCTTTTGACGCTCGAATGATGTTGACTTATGCAAAACTGTTTTGTATGTATGGTTGGAAAAAAAGAAAGCGACCTTTGACCTTGTACTTTTTTGGCTCCTTTTATAGCAACTAACTTGTTACTCTTCTTCTTTATCGTGTGGTTAGCGCCTAACCTGGTGTCACAGTCTTTATGCCGCCCATGGGCCTCTGACTTGGCTTTACATGCCGTCGAGAAATATCTCTCAGGCATGCTGGTTTCCTCACGATGTTTTCCTTCACCCAAGCAAGTTATAATTGTACAATACGCACATGAATCCGAAAAATAAGACGTGCGTGTCTTGGGTTCAAAATTGAGACCTACGACTTGGAAGTCCGACGGTACTAACTAACTTGCTACTGAAAATATCAGGAAACCAAAAAGTTTTGATGAAGCCACTGTGACAGATAGTTTCAAACTGTAGGGGCTGGTCAACTCCTAAATCTTACCTAAATACTTTATAAGCATCTCTAGATCTCCATCAGAAACCGGAAATCCTCCTCCATGATCCCGGAAGCGTAAAGTATTATTGATTCATACGTTGGCAACGCAAGCGTCCGGTTCGGAAGGTAGGCAAAGTTGCAGTGTTCAAGTCCCACTGGTATAGACGATGTATGTTTGTTCTAAGTTGGTGCAGCTTACTTTGCCGTAGGAGAGAGAAAGATGTATTCGCTTTTACTAGTTTTTCTTACATTTTTAATATAAACCTCTTTATTCTGCATTATGCATGAAGAGCGCGTGGCTAAATAATAACAGCCGTTCGGGTCGATCTTTAGGTTAAGCCGTGCTTGTCTAGGTTGATCCGTGGATGTTTGACCCACCCATTACAAACCGAGTTACCTCCGTGCCTTAGAAAGCACGTTATGCTGTTGGTCTCGGCTGTCATTTGTAGATCTTTGATAGTCGTTGTAGGCAGTCAGTGGCCCGAAAGTCTGACAACCAGCCTTACCAAGGGTTATCGTATCGCCCAGTACTAACTGGGTTTTAGAGGTCAGATAAATATATGAATTAAGTGTGTAGGATCAACTTTATGGTACATGCTTATTGGCAAAGGCTTCGTCTAGCTGTTTCCATGGAATTGGTGTGTGTGCGGGCCCTTAATGGAGTGCTTAAAGTCATAATAGAATACTTTCGTTAGGTAAAGATAACTGACTAACGTCGAAAGAAATTAACAATAGACAGACTTAACAACTTATATGTCTAGACGCGTGTATTTCTTTTTGTATGACACTTTTCTTCTGTAGTTGAATAATGGCGAAAGATATAAGGAATAGACATCCTTCACAACATACAGATGTATAGAAATAAAACGTTTTTCATGGTGGGGACATTTTAATGAATACCTAGGTTTAAAGCAGAACGTTACACAGGACTTTTATTGATAATTCCACTTAAGAACAGAATGAACTTATAGTTGTTGTTTTTAAGTGAAATTTAAGAATGTAGAATATTATTCATTAAGTCCATCATAAAAATTACATTCACATAAAAGAAGATATTTCTCAGTTTAGTTCTTCGGTTCTTCTGGGTTTTTAGTCTGCTAATGAAGTCCTATATACTTTTACAAACATAAACATTAATTGAATCTTAAAAATATAGAAAAGATATTGGTCTAATAGGTGATTAGATACCGTATTTCGTCGTACCGTATATAACCTGAATTTAGCCATCAGACCTCTTTTTTCTCAGCCAATCTCCACGTTCCTGTGTCACCTTCATCCGGGTTTATTTCTTCCAAATTCCGTATTTAGGTAAGGCAATAACTAATCTCTTTTCCTCGAGTGATAAACTATGTAGGAAGTTAATTGCCTGATCTTTGATAAGGTCACGTCCTGCCTGTCATCACATCTGACACCGGACTACCTACATGCGTTGGATACCTTCAATTTAGGCAAATGTCAAGGATCGTTCGGGGTAAGGGGTCAACTGAAAGGTCCACGAAGATATACAGCTTTCATTCTTTATGTCTCAGGGTTACCACATATAAATTAAAATATTTATTATTTACGGATTGCTGTAAGAGAGATACACAAAGAAACGATGGACGGATTAAGTGAAAGATGAGGACGGAACGAAAGAAAAAGTATTTATTCGTTTCGCACAGTACAAAACAAAATGGTTAAATTAACAATAAAACAAAATTATATAAAAAGTAAACATAATTTTTTTTATAAACTAAATTGATCCTGTATGAGGCCAAAAGGCCTGGTGCATGGTGCTTAATGGCTAGAAAGGCGGAGACTCATGAGATGACAACCAATAGACAAGTATAGAAGAAGAAGACATGTTACGCTAGCCAAAAATAAATTGGGATGATGGCAGGAGAATGATGTGATTTCAACGCGCTTTTATAGTTATACCCTTTTTTAGAAAAGTTCGGCATGAAACTGACAGGGCAGTTTAAGTTATCGTTTTCTGTTGATTTTGTTTTGTGTTTTTTGGTGAAATCCTAAGCTCGTGTTGAATCTAGCAAAAATATTCTTCCGTAATGTCTTTTATCGCTTTCTTTAAACTGCCTTTAATTTAAACTCATAATTTCAATATTTTCTCGTTTCAAGCGATTATCGATATTACCACGAATAAAAAGAAAAAAATCACGTGTAACAAAATAACAAGAATATAAAAAATACCAGTGCAATGGTCAACCTCGCATTAGAAAAAAATAATTAAAATAAAAACATAACTAAACCTCCACTATGAACTTTTTAATTAAATATTATTGTAAAAAGCACGCAAACGCAATCTTAACTTCACAGAAATACACGTTTATTGCCAACTAAAAAAAGCTAGTAAAATGTCTAAATAAAAACAAAGAACTTAACTATTTTAATTTATTTCTACGAGTTTCTTCAGGTCGACATTTTTATTAAACGTGAAGAAACACTGGCACTAAACCTCGGCTCGCTTGTAAAAAAAAACAGGACGTCATTGCGTAAGAGAAAAAAATAGTCCCGGCGAACTGTGTACCGCCTAACAGTCAATTAATGTCTTGCTTGAAGCTATCCTACCCCACCTACCCCACCAGGGTGGGTGGGATAGATGGGGTAGCATAACCTAACCTAACCTACCCCACCTATCCGACCAACCCTATCCTCCTACCCTCCCTACCTACCTACCTATTCTACCCTCCTAATACCTGCCTACGTATCCTACCTTCCTAGTACCTTTTTTGTTTTCGGGGGAAACCTTCAAAAGGCGACCGACCGGGGATAAAACCGAGGAGTGAGGGATTTTTATCTCACTAAAACCACCCCGGTGGTCACAATCCGCACATGGGAAGAGGCACCGTTTCCTCTGGAAAGACCTGTCCAGAGCCGACCTACCTACTTATTCTGCCCTCCTAGTACCTACCTACATATCCTATTCTCCTAGTGCCTGCCTACCTATCCTGTAGTGATGAATCTATGAAGAAGACATGCTGTGACGACTCTAAATAAATTGGGATAAGGGCAGGAGAATGATGATGAATGATGAATGTAGTCTTGTCGCGTCGCGCATCATTTCAGCGGCTGCACATAACCACTTAACCTCTAGCTTCGCGCGCACAAGAGCATCAATAGGGCCTTTTATAAAATGGCTAACAATCAACTAGTTCAAATATAACAGTAACCGGAACACCCAAAGCCTTTCAATAATAAAACAAAATCCCAAACAAACAATCCAATCCACGTCAAAATTAATAATTTATTTTCACAGCCATGCTTCTAGTTTTGACACGGGATTATGTTGCCATGTGAAAAATAAACGGTCAAAGGTCGAATTGGCGGGCTAAATGACAGGTGTCAAATGTGGATTAGATATGGCGGATGTGGGTTCAATAGAACGTTAAGAGCGTTTACGTCTATCGCGCGAAGTCAAGTTTAGGTAATTCAATGCATTTTTTACACACACAGAAGCGCGCGTGCCTGTGTGTATAGCGCTGGCGCGCTCTCGCGCGCTATAGTCAAACTAACCCACTATGATCCGTTCGAGTGCAATTGCTGTAGTAAAATTTAATTTGAATTTGAATTTGAAGGTACACGGATTACTAAAGTACGAGTGCATAAAATAAGTATTCAATAATATATTGCAAGTATAGCTATAATTATGATTAATATTAAAGTCGTTTTTTAGTTATTCAAACATGAATTTGTTGATCTAAACTTTAGAAAGAAACCGAACTTCGTTAATTATTATTGATTTGTGACTGATTAATAAATATTTCTTATTCTATTCAAATAAATCACTTTATACGGATTTACTTACGTTTATTTTATATTATATTTTAACCTGACGCGATGTTCCTCTTAGTGACACCTCTTATGAGGGAAATACAATAGGTTGGCGTTAACTTTAAAAACAATTTATGTTCTTATTTACAAAAAAATAAGTAAAAGTTTTAATAAATAAAATTCGTATGTAAAAAAATTGGGTAGATATTGGTTGTCACTAAAAATATTGTCAGTCATCAAAAATAATAATAAAAAAATTTAATCATCAAAGTACCAAGATTTTTTAATCACACTATAAACGTCCGCTATCCTTCCAAGTACGACTAAGGTCAACTCGGGTCAGGCAGAGCGCCGAGCGACATGTCCTCTCTCTAGAAAGCCTCGCGGCGGTCTGATTTGAAATTGCTCGCGCGCAGTGATTTATAGTAGTTTTCAAATATTTATAAAAAAATAATCACTGTAAATTATTTGAAATTTTAAATTGGATGTTTTAAAGCATATGTTCTTCTATTATATTATGCTATTATTATATTAAATCAAGTAAGATATATCGGTGAAAAAATCATTTTAATTCCTTAATATTTTACATTGTTTGAACTTTAATTTCTTATATAAAGAAACCTAAATCAAAAAATTTTCTTCTCCAACTCCTTAGGATCTTAGCAATAGGTAAAAAAAAAAATCTAATTAGGTTTGCCAGTGGTTTCCTATAATTAGAGCGTCGAAACTGACGCTAAAAGGGAAATTAAGAAAACCTCTGTTGAGTTATCTTGATACAATTTACCAATACTCTATTAATTGAAATATTTTTCTCCCCAACTATTGAGACAACGAAATTTCCTAAAGTTATTAGTAATTATCATTTTTGTAAAATAAAGGGTTGATGGTATTAAAGGGTTTGAAAAGTACTGTTTTGGAGTCAAACAGCGCATGGACGGCGTAAACGCTCTTAAGAGCAGAGAGGTATGTCATTACTGTTTTTTGTTTGAAGTAATACTTGAAATAAAAAAAAACAATAACACTATACTACTCTGTCAAGAAAGTACCGAGAAACGATCAATAATACTGAAAATGTTAGTTATTCATCCAAATTTATTTTAACGCTTTCAAAGTATGCTCCTTCAGAAACGATACACTTATTCCAACGAATAATATAATAAAATCATCTAAACATTTTTAAATGCTTTTTCCGGAATCGAGTTCAGTTCTCGCCGCGAATTCTTCTTTTCGGTTTCGGTTCAGTTGGCGTAACTCCGAAATTTGTCGACTAGTTTGCATGTCAAACTCGTAAACCCACGTCTCGTCACCAGTAACAATACGTTTCATGAATGTTGGGTCGGAATTGACTCGTTGTAGCATGTCCTCAGCGACTCTTATGCGATTGAGTTTTTGGAGAAAATTCAGATCTTTTGGGACTAACCGAGCGGCAACATGTTTCATACCCAAGTGATTATTTAAAATGGTACGGATCGACTCCTGAGACACAGAAAGTTCAGCGTCTATCTCTCTCAAACGTGAATGAGGATTTTCAGTCACTATTTCCTTCACTTTTGCGATGTTAACTTCAGTTGATGACGTTGATGGCCTACCAGAGCGAGGCAAATCTTCCATCCCATCGGCATCAGCACGTATTTTTGATAAAGTCGATTCACCGCAAGCCTTCTGGAACATTTTCAGGGACTCCCAACATGAAATTTCATTGGCAATGCAAAATTTAAGACAAACTCTTTGTTCGATGTTTTTGTCCATTATGAAATTCGCAATACACACTAAACATGATGTAACTAAAAACAGTACTGTATTAAATCTAAATAAAAGATGCAACTCAAAATCCGCGCCAAAATGGAAAACAGTTGTGCCAATCTAAAAACAAAAAAACCGTAAACAAATCATGCATTCCCGATACTTTTCTGACTAAATGTACAAGGTGCAAACGGACCCTTTCCGAAGCCGTCAACCAAGCATTCTGAACATCAAACTAAATAACTCTTTAAGTAAAAAATATTTAAACGACTGTTTTTGGGGTGAAAAATCACGTCTTACGGTAGGACTCAATGTAACGCACTGAAAGCATTGTGCTGATGGATATATTTAACAGTACGGTGGTCGTGGAGGTATTTAAAGTAAAGTAACAATATTCAAAACTTGTATTTAAAAAATAACTTTCCCGAGTCGGGAAAATTGTAATTAGGTTTTTCCATCAGGAATTTTTCAGTAGCAGCTACGGAGTTTGGATTTCTGCCCGGTTGACGGCAATAGGCTCGCCCCCATTACATGGGACTTCACATACCTACTGGCGAAATTTGGGTATAATAATAAGATACATCAAGCCACGTTAAAAAGGTGAGGCAGAGGCCTAACCTTTTGTGAATTACAGTTTAATATGAATAATCTCCAATATTCAAAGTTAGTAAGCTACAAGTTACCAAACATTAACATCGTTTCAGTTATTTGTTGATACGGCAGTTGATAGTTTTGGTACCTAAACGTTTGGATTTAGTGGGAAATATTCGAAATAACATCATGCCTGTAATCCCTGAAGGGTTAGGCAGAGGTTTACTTTATAGTTCATGCACATTTCGCCAGTAATGTTTAAGTCCCATGTAACATGTATGTAGGCAGGGTAAGAGCTTATTTCCATCAACCGGGCACAAATCCAGACTCCGTGGCTGCTACAGAGAAATTCCTGATGGGTAACCCAATAACACTTTGCCCGACCCGGGAATCAAACCCAGCACCTCATGCTCAGCAGTCGCGCTTGCGACCACTCGACCAATGATGCAGAAATATATAAAAATATAAATATATATATATAATTCGAAATATCATAATATTGTAGCTGTGAATTTGTTTCTATTGTTGAAATAGGACAGATAACATATGTATTTGACGGAATGTTTGTCTATTGGTGTTTCGCTGATGTTTATTTATTTGATTTGTTCAATAAATCTGGAAGTCTATTGGCAGAGTGACGGGTGGAAGCTAATATTTATTTAGCCTAGATAAACGTGTTCTGTCTGGATGTCTGAGCATTTATTGAATTGAATATTTTAGGTATAGCATTACATAACATCACGCCTGCAATCCGCGAAGGGTTAGACAGAGGGGTACCTAATAGTACACCCTCATTTCGCCAGACATGCCATCAACCGAGTACAAATCTAGGCTCCGTAGTTCCTACTGAAAAATTCTGCTGAATAAACTCAATACCATTTGGCTGGACCTGGGAACGGAATTCAGGATCTTTTGTTCAGCAATAACAGTTATGACCAACGAGGCAATCTAAATTAGAGTTGAACGAACTTAATAGAAGCTAGAATTACAACAGTCAATAATATTTAGGCGTCCCTTAATGTTATGGAAATAGGGAATAAATACTTATCAAATAAACTCCCAACTACACCTGCCCGTGTCACCTACACTAAACGATTTCACTCGACGATAAAAAAATTGGCGGGCAAACTGACAGCTGTCAAAAGTGAATTAAATGTTGCGGAACGGCTCTGAAAAGTCTATTGGAACAAATTCAAATGATGTTTTATTTGATACAATAAATATTTCTATCCTTTATATTTAACTAGCTGTCCCGGCGAACTTCGTACCGCCTAACAGTCAATGAATTCTACCCCACCTACCCTACCTACTTTACCCACCCTACCAACCCTATCTACCCCAACTACCCTACCTACTCTACCCACCCTACCTACCTGCCTACCTATCCTACCCTCCTAGTACCTGCCTATATATCCTACTCTCCTATTACCTGCCTACCTATCCTACCCTCCTAGTACCTGCCTACATATCCTACTCTCCTAGTACCTATCTACATATCCTACTCTCCTAGTACCTATCTACATATCCTAATCTCCTAGTACCTGCCTACATATCCTACTCTCCTATTACCTGCCTACATATCCTACTCTCCTATTACCTGCCTACATATCCTACTCTCCTATTACCTGCCTACATATCCTACTCTCCTATTACCTGCCTACATATCCTACTCTCCTATTACCTGCCTACATATCCTACTCTCCTATTACCTGCCTACCTATCCTACCCTCCTAGTACCTGCCTACATATCCTACTCTCCTAGTACCTGCCTACATATCCTACTCTCCTATTACCTGCCTACATATCCTACTCTCCTATTACCTGCCTACATATCCTACTCTCCTAGTACCTGCCTACATATCCTACTCTCCTATTACCTGCCTACATATCCTACTCTCCTATTACCTGCCTACCTATCCTACCCTCCTAGTACCTGCCTACATATCCTACTCTCCTAGTACCTGCCTACATATCCTACTCTCCTATTACCTGCCTACATATCCTACTCTCCTATTACCTGCCTACATATCCTACTCTCCTATTACCTGCCTACCTATCCTACCCTCCTAGTACCTGCCTACATATCCTACTCTCCTAGTACCTGCCTACATATCCTACTCTCCTATTACCTGCCTACATATCCTACTCTCCTATTACCTGCCTACATATCCTACTCTCCTATTACCTGCCTACCTATCCTACCCTCCTAGTACCTGCCTACATATCCTACTCTCCTAGTACCTGCCTACATATCCTACTCTCCTATTACCTGCCTACATATCCTACTCTCCTATTACCTGCCTACCTATCCTACCCTCCTAGTACCTGCCTACATATCCTACTCTCCTATTACCTGCCTACATATCCTACTCTCCTATTACCTGCCTACATATCCTACTCTCCTATTACCTGCCTACCTATCCTACCCTCCTAGTACCTGCCTACATATCCTACTCTCCTAGTACCTGCCTACATATCCTACTCTCCTATTACCTGCCTACATATCCTACTCTCCTATTACCTGCCTACATATCCTACTCTCCTATTACCTGCCTACCTATCCTACTCTCCTAGTACCTATCTACATATCCTACTCTCCTAGTACCTATCTACATATCCTACTCTCCTAGTAACTGCCTACATATCCATAAAACAAAAGCGTGCGTGACGTGAGCTGTCAATTGCGGAAGATGTCAAATCGAAGTTAATTAAACAAATCATTCTATTCTTTTTTGTTTCCCGTGAAATTTTCTGATATGTTAATGGTTATTCTGCTATTCGGAACGGAGACGAATCCAACAAAACAACGATCATTAAAATCGGTCCAGCAGATCTCAAGTTATAAGTGTTGTAACAAACCCGACTTTGTTTTATATATATAGATGTTTCGTCTATTTTTTTACATTTTTTATATTTCTTAAAAAAAACCTATTAAATAAAAATATAAAAATAGTGGTCCGCCGGTGTCGGGAGCAAGGTCCAAGCTACTGGTGGTTAGGACTCCAGAGAAAGGAACCTGCTCACAATGCGGGCCGTATCGAGGAGTACTGCCTTCTGAATCAGGCCCTTGATCCAACCGCCTAAGGAGAGCCTCGAAAGACGTTCATCGAGGCTCTTGGCCATAAGTCAATCGGCACAATGATAGCCGAGTTCACATTCCACATATCGACAACCTCGTCTGCCAAGTCGAGATAAAGAAATTAAGAATTGATTTCTGGCCATACTATGATTCACACAGTCCATTTACCGTATCTTTGGTTTCCCTCTACTCTTATAGCATCAACATTCATACTCAAAACTTTCAAATTCAAATATGACGTTTTCTTCATTCCATACCAACCGATTACCACACATGTTATAGGTAACCGGTACAACTTTCAGACTTCCTCTTATTATTATCATCAATATCTGCCTAGCCTTTTCCCAACTATGTTGGGGTCGGCTTCCAGTCTAACCGGATGTAGCTGAACACCAGTATTTTACTTGGAGCGACTGCCTATCTGACCTTCACAACCCAGTTAGTACTGGGTAATATGATACCCCTTGGTAAGACTGGTTGTCAGACTTTCGGGCCACTGACTACCTGTAACGACTGTCAAAGATGTACAATAGACAGCCGGGACCAACGGCTTAACGTGCTTTCCGAGGCACGGAGGAAACTCGGTATGTAATGGGTGGTCACCCATCCACTGACCATGCCAGGCAAGCGCGGCTTAACCTGACGAGCGACCCGAGCGGCTGTTATTATTTAGCCATGAGCTCCTCAGAGTTCCTCTTATATAATCATTAATTTATACATTAAATACGTACCAACTTATTAAAATAAAGAGTTAAATCAACCGTGTTCTGAGAGTAATGAAGCCGTACTGTGCAAAAGAGAGGCATTAAAAATAATTAAAAGCACTGCATGCATTTCATTACAAATACTCTTTATTTTAACGCCGCTTGCTTGCATTAGTGCGGTTTTCCCTGAAAATAAAATTATTGTTGAAATACGTAATTAATTTACTGATTCAAGTGTAGGTATATGTTTTACTTAATTTGTGGTTTAAACCTTTGTTTCCGTATGTATTCATTCAGCGATATCAATGAAGTTTCCTGTAGTTATAAATAGGTTGCTTTTTATACATTTGTTACGGAATTAATTCACTATTTTTAACGAATTTTCCTTTTATTTTATTAATAATTTGTGTATTTGCCGCTTGAGGTACCTAAACGCACACTCAGGGAAAATTATATTATTGATGGATTCATTCATATAAATATGGCGCCGGACATCGCTGCAGAATTCATAAAATCGCAGTAGTTAAGCAGATACATATTATGTCGTTTTAGGTTACCAAGGAGTATCGTATTAGTACCCAGTACCTAACTGGTCAAGGTCAAATAGGCCTTCGCTCTATGTCAAAAACTAGTATTCAGTTTTCGGCAAAGTTCTTTACGAACATTTACGCGTTGACAATTGTTCAAAACTTATTACCATGCCTTTTTATTGCGAGATTTCTATGAACTGTTATGCAAAATGTCTCGACCTACAAAAGACGAAGGGCTAAGCGCCCTTTCAACTAAAACAACACAAGTGACTTTGTTTGTTCCCAAACTAATTTCAAACTACCCGCGTACAGAGAATAACGCGAAACAAACAAAACATTAAGTATTTTCACTATTTGTGTTGTATGGTATTTGCAATTTGAAAAGTTTTTGAATTAAGCTTCAACCTTAACACCAGGAGTTTTGTTGGCCTACTTAAATGGCCCAGAGCGGAGCCACGGTGCAATTTGTAACTGTAATTTTGGCCAAAGAATGAAATCTGGTGCAATATTGACAGACCTAACATTGGTTTTACTTGGCCGAGTAAAGCTGTTTCAAACGAATATAAAAATGAGCCGTAAAATAACGCTCATACCAATATAATCGTTACCTACACGAGAATAAAGTTCTTATGAACCGCTTACTACCGCTTACTTTACTCATCAAAATACTATGAATTTTGCCCCAAGTTTCTTTATCCACAACGACTACCAATAAGATTGGCATACACCGTTCAGTAGCATACACTTCAACCAACTTATCTGGGCAGGCGGAAAAACGCCGAACTATAATAAATGTACCAAGTTTGATATAACGATGCATTTTTTCTTGACAAGCAGCGCCACCTTGAACTGCAAACTTAAAGTGGTCATACTGTATGACAATGCAATACATTTTGGATGTTTTCGCTATCGTGAGGATGGCACTTTTTCTAGATCCTTAGTCGTTACTCTTTGTAATACATAGATGCTTTATTTTAGCCTTTAAAATCTGTGTAAAAGGGCAATTGTTTTTTACAAAATGGACATAAATCATCTTTTTTGCGGAAAATGAGAGCAAAATAAATCAAAACACATAACATAACATAACATCACGCCTGTAATCCCTGAAGGGTAAGGCAGAGGTGTACTCGAACCTAATAGTACACCCACGTTTCGCCACTTATGTTTAGACTCATGACAGCAGCAGAACACAACACACAGACAGACAGCGTAGAGAGCGTGCATATTGCTATCAACCGGGCACAAATCTAGACTCCGTGGCTGCTACTGAGAAATTCCTGATGGAAAAACCCAATAACACTTTTGCCCGACCCGGGAATCGAGCCCAGGACCTCATGCTCAGCAGTGGCGCTTGCGACAACTCGATCAACGATGCAGTAAACCAAAACATGAAAAACAATTACCTAGAAACATTTTCAGAAACCAAAAAAGTAACAGGCTCTCACAACGTTGGGTTATTTCAAAATGCTTGTTTTGTATAGAAAAGTTTTTGTTTATAGAAGCCAAAAAAGTATCAAACTAAAAAAAAACTCCACTTTTTATGGTGAATTTCGACATCTTTAGCTCGTTTACAATTAACTCTTGTACATTCGTCCACCATGCTTCACAATACGTCACGTTTTTCACGTTTTTGAGAAGCCGTTGAAACTTCGGAAGTTTAGAACTTCAATATTTATTTCTTTACACAAAAGGGTGGTTTGTTTTATAAAAAGGGTTGTTTCATTTGGAATACTCAGTCCTCAACCAGCAGTCACCAAGATTAGTTGTCATCGTCCATACTCGAGCTCCTTGTTGCCACCTAGAAAACAAATGAAGGAGCCAGCCGTCTGGTTACCTTTTTGTGCAACTGGTTTCTTCAATATTAATCACGAGAATTATCAAGCAAATAGTCGAAAAGTGAAACAATACATTATCAAGATGAGACCCTAAAAAATCCTGTCATTGCAAAAGCGTTTATATTTTTATCTTGTTCAATTCATTTTCGAACAGAAGACCTGTTAAAACTCAACATCGTCTACAATGAATTTCGGTTTAAATCCTCGTGGTTTAATAACCAACAACTCTCCTCAAAATTACATTATCATCGGTGAAAATATGCCTACGAGTGCGGTCCTGGCATGTTTGTCCAGAAATACGCTTCAGGCAATTGTGCCGAGAAGCACTCTGCAAGCATGTCTTCCGAGAAGCACGCTTCAGGCATATCTGTCCAGGAATACTTCTCACGCATTTCCCCAACCCAGTGTGGATATCTGGCAATGCCAAGATTTGTATTGTTTGAACATCTCCAAACTTAACCAAAAGCTAGTCCCAAAATTGCCTCATCATTTGATGAATTTGCCTCCAAACCGTCTGCGACATGTAACATCGCCATTATGGACATATCCCAACGAGAATACCTGTCCCTTGTGTAGGTATCCCAGTGCCTTACCGACTGTGAAAATTTCAAATGTCGTCGGATATTGGATTTTCAACTTACGGCGCAGAGTTGAACGTTGCAAATCCAACAGACCTCGCATAGTCTCTTATGACATTTGAAATTTCCACCATCAAAAATAGGAAGGATATTAAATTCTTGATAATAAACGTTTCTATCTCTTTCTTTCCCCAGGTGAATGGCGAGGAGAGAGAAGGATGCTGGACATCACTAGAGACAAACCAGTCAAAGTCTGCGTGCGAGTCGTCGTGCCTGTTCGGGATCATCCAAAAGTAAGTACTTCGAAGCTGGTTACTATTTTCAAAAGGCGAAATGTTGATTGTTGCAATCATTATTTCAATTGCAAGTTCTTCTGTTCTTACATTACAATTGTGTACAAATTCTTTACGTGTCGCATCAACCTCCCAGATCGTAAAATTTTTGACAGTTTGTTGTGTGTTTTTGTACCGTGTACATCCAACTGCTCTCCGTAATATAGATGTTGCAGATAAAGACTGCCTTTGCTTATTAATCTTTATTCAATTTAAATGATTGTCAGGTGTTGCTTTACATCCTCGTCAATTACAAGAAGGTAACTATGCTAATGATTCTCGACCCGAATCAATAATAAAATGGTTAGGTATTTTTTTTTTCTTAATATCGGAAATCGAGAAGTGTGCACCACTCGTATGAAAACGCGGCCCGTCTAACACTAGCCCTATAACCGAGCTTTCACACACACAAACAAACGCAGACGTTGATTCGATAAACGGGTGATTCTCCTCTTTTGAAAAGGGCTTCACTCTGAAATAGTGTCAAATTAAAACAACTACAAAAAGCAGCGTTTATTATCATTGACCAGGTACCGTAATTTATGTTGATTATTTACGTCTTCTATGACAATCTCCTGAATTTTGACGAGGTTGCAAAACTACACTTTGTATATGAGATACGAGTATGTTTTGCTCTTTTTCCTTTCCATATGAAATGTTTCCATGCGAAAGTATCCAAATACATACAAGCCTTCTAATCCCCTATACGTTTTTCTAATTCAATATTCACACAGACCACACCCTTACCTAGGCTGGTCGATCATTCATACATTATAAATTAGGAAATCCCCACACGGCCGTGCCTACAAAGTAATAGTTGGGAAATTTACGATAAGTCTATGTGGTGACCGGCCGTGTGTGGTTAAGTATAACTGCGAGCCAGATGAAACGCCGAAATGTTTTTAACTGAAAAATCTCGCGTAGCGTAGTTTTTTGGTTATATTATATCACGGTTTTATTTCCCGAAAAGGTAGAGGCAGAGTTTTGTTTTACTGTTTTTTTTTTTTTGTTGTTATGGGTTCTATTGACTCCATGTAATACAGGGCGACAGTAATGTCAATTTCCACAAAAATTAACTCTCTAGGCGGATATTTAGAATTCCCTTAAGAAAACTCCTATAACAATTTTCCCAATTCTGAATCCCATGCTCAGAAGTCGCTCTTTTGGTTCTTCATTATCTGCCTAGCCTTTTTCAACTAATTTGGGGTCGACTTCCAGTTCATTTGAATGTGATTCAATAGTTATCAGTATTTTATATGAAGCGATAGCGTATCTGATCTCCACAACCCAGTTACTGAGTAACCAGATACCTTTTGATAACACTAGGTAGTCTGACTTTCTATACGTTGACTACCCATAACGATGACTAATATCTACATACATATGACAGCCAGGACCAATGGCTTAACGTGTAATCCGGGACACGGATGGGATGCGGTGTCCACAAACTTACTCGGCTGTCATAACAAGTTTTTATTTTTAACCTTTATTGTCCCACTAATTGGCAAAGCGGGTTATGTCTCCCCCATAACTTTCCACTCTCCTCTATATACGATTTTCTCCGGCCAATCTCTCACAAACGCTTGTAAGCCCTCACGCCAGCGTTTTCAAGGCCTCCCTCGGCGACGACGCCCGTCTTCTGGCACCCACTGTGTGACGGACGACTCTGGTCCATCAGTCTTGATGTATTCTATAGACATGGCCCGCTCAATGCCACTTCAACCTAGCAATGTTATTGCCCACATCAGCGATTCCAGTTTTGGAGCGTATGGTGCTAGTGAAAGTTCTGTAGCTGAGCTAGTTTTTTTTTTGTTTTCCTGAACTATCCCACTCCTGCGCAAAGACCCCCCCTCCGGTCTCTCGACGTTGCACCTCTTCTCGTCAACTGTCTAATCAGCTCCATTCGCATGACAAAGTAAAATAGAAAACCAATCCCTTCCCCTACCACCAGCACAAATTGTTTGTTCCTGAACATAATAAATAGCGTTATTTTCGCTTTCATAAATAAGGGTAGTCTCCCAGTCACGTTTGCCAGACGAATTGAAATCGTTTCGACGTAAAAATATCGTTCTGTCGGAGTAGCACGTGCGTTAATATACGAACACGGAACGCAAAACGTTTAGGGTTCCGTAATTGGTCATTTGGATTAGTGGAATCGGTGGAATGGTGACGTTGCACATAAATGTTATTTTTGTGGATATAGAGAAGAGTCTCAGTCAGGGAAATCGTTTGGTATATGTCGAAATTAGTTTTGCTGTGATGTGTTTGAATTATGCTGAAATTCTTGGTAAACAGGGTGGAAGCAAAAACGGAAACCACATACTCAGCACAATAACGTCATTCTGAACCCACATAGAAATTTTTCATCGGTAATTAAAAAAAAAAACCAGTTCCATACATTTTGACCGTGTATTTTGCACTTTTGTAGGAAACAGCTGTTTTTTTTTATAACCTACGAAAATTTCTATGTGGGGGGGTTCAAAATGATGTACTGAGTTTGTGGTTTCCGTTTTCGCGTCGGTGTCCCTTCCACTCCGTATTATTCCTATTAACCTGTGTGTGACAACTGCTTTGCCAAAATAGACAAGTGATCGGCCTAATACATTTTTTCTGATTGGGTCATCTGTTCACCACTAAGTGATTTAGTTAATGTTGGTTTAGCTCAAGTTGACAAAGGGACAATGATGGCACAGTGATAGCAGCCCTAGACTAGCATATAGACATAGGCCGTGGTTACGAATCCAAGCGCCACATTACTTTGTATATTTTACATATATCTCAAATACTGCTCTCAAATCGGTGAAGAAATACATTGTGAGAAAACCGGCATGCACTAAAACCGAAGATTTGAAAATTTATGACATCCACCAAATCACACAAACCAATTCACCAATCTCACTTCAAATTAATGATGCCTATGGATTGAAATTATATTACTACATATGTTAAATATCACCATTTTTAAATTCAAAACATTTGCACATGCATGCATTTGCATTTATATGTGGCAAACATGTCTGAACAAACTTTATTTTATGTTTTCCTACATGCACATTTTATTATTGTCTGTGTATACATTTTTGAGCAAATAAATATATCTTATCTTATCACCGCTCGCACTGGGTCCGTGTGAATTTTGCCCACTCACTAAAACAGGGAGGAAACCTTTGTCCCAGAAGTAGGATCATCTAAACTGATTATGATAACATGACAAAACATTACGACAAAAACAACGGATTTATGCGTGTGTATATCACTTTACAGAACAACATTTCCGGAAACAAAAACCAAAAGTCACTCTATTAAGCAAACAGTATCACATTGCCAAGTTTTATCTCCGACAAAAACAAAATGTTTGCACGTTTGCCATTTTTCTTTCACTCTCGCTGTCTTACGAAACTCGAATGAAAAACATTATGAAGCCCTACGGAACCCGTTCTTGCTTGCTTCGACGCTCAATTTTGCTCGAATGAGCGAGTACCCCCGTCATTCCATCGCTCTGCGTGTGATAAATAAAGCATCACTCTTGCTGTTGAATGTTGAGTAGGTAGGGAATGGAGAGAAAACGTGACAGGCGTAGATGGCTCAATCAACATTTCTGTATGTCTCTTACTACCGTGTCTAGCGTGTAGCTTGTGATGTGTCTTCATCCAACTCTTTGACTATTCCTTAACGAATTATTGATAATTATGTATTGGCTCGATAAATTATACCACTTGTCCAAAGACGTAAGGAACGAATAGTGAACACTAAATTTTTTGCTACTGGTCAATTTTTTATTCCTTGATGACAGTAAGAAGGGAACTATTTCGCTCCATGTGTTTTAGGTCCAAAACTTTGAACTTAACATTGAGTTAATGAGACATAGACATACTTGCATATTGTTTAATTTTTCAAAAGCGTCTCTTTTCAGAAAACCAAAAAAAGTGGAGATTTCATTTTCGATTTGCAGACACTTAACACGCGTGAATACTCCATTGACTGATTACACCGTGGCACCAAAAGTACCCCACGTACGAATATGGCTGGCTATCTAGTATTTCCTCGCTACTGCACGTTGAAAAATTACACGCATTTGCTTTAAAGGCTTAGGCCGAGCTTGTATTTGTAAACTTTCACGAATTTATTTCCTGAGAGAAAAAAAGTTAAATTAGATGTCGTGTTATATCGTGTTATCATTTTATATTTTCCTATATATTTGACTGCCTCCTAGTAGTGGTCCCTAGCAAAACTACTGAGCATGAGGTCGATTCTCAACAACGATAATTACTACTTAGCATTGATTTCCATACAATGAAATAAAATGGATTACTGTAAAAATACATACATAGTTAGTAACATCGGTATTACGGACACAATGCAACCCTCTGTAGAAAGACGAACCTTTCATCCTCAATAATGGAAAGAAACCCCACTAAAAACCGTATCCGTATAGCAATCAATAAGGATTAAAACCCCATGGCCATAAAAAAGTCCACAAAGATAAATCAAATCGTTCCCTCAGGGCGATAAAATCCACAAAAAGTACCATTAGCGATAACACACTGAAATTGATTGAACCATAGGTACTTAGTAATATGATGAATGTGAAGGTCCATTTGTGTGGCAAGTGTACACAGCTCAAATAAATAAAATAGGTAGGTAACGTAACAAACAAAAAACAATTGCTGCCGAATATTCGAACAAAACATAATAAATTAAAAATTAAATTATAATATATATATTTAAAATAGTTATCTGCTTTATGTTTTATGTATTCCAGAAGAAATAAGAAGAGAAAATGGATTCTCTTCTTCTTTTACACACTTTGTCTACATCTCTTTTTTTTTTGTATCTCCTTTCGCAGGTATGCTGGAAGAGATTTCATTAGAATTACCTTTGTACTCTTTTCTGTTCCTTTCTTGATTTATTTATTTAGTGTGTGCATAAATTGTTAAATAAATAAATAATTTAATATGGCCTGTGTCAGTATAATGTGTATTGGTTGGAATGAAACCACATGTTAAAATTAAGAGAACTTTTTTCCGTTATCCTGAACTGTCCCAGTCCTCAGCAGAGCCCTCCCCCCATTCCTTCCACTTTTCTCGATGTTGCACCTCTTCTCGCCAATTAACGAGAGAGCCATCCAAGGCGTCCCGCCATCTACTCTACGGTCTGCCGCGACCCCGTTAAGAGACCTTTAAGTATTTTTAATGTAAATTCTCTCACTGCGGTTTTCTCCGGCCAATCTTTTATAAACAGGTCTAATCCCTCACCCCAGTGTTTTCTAGGGCTTCCTCGGCGACGACGCCCGTCTTCTGGCACCCACTGCGTCTAGTCCATTGGTCCGTATGCATTCTATAGACGTGGCTCTCCCAATCCTACTTCACTTCATATCTTAGAATATTTTTTCCTAAAAAATTCAACGACACAAACTTTCAACGAAAAAAAAGGAAACTATTTCGCACCTATTTGCCAAAGATCAAAAGGGCTTTGCTTGTTAAAGCTCCCTCACAGCTACGTCTAACAATCTCGTCACGTGTCACATTACCATCCGATGTACCTTCGTCTTTAAGACGGGGTTCCACAGCGGCCCACTGCTAACCTACGCACGTATTCTTCGCTTCGTTTTATATAAAAGCTAGCTGGCCTTGGCTTCACTCGCGTGCAGGTCGTTCAAATTATTTAAAATTGTATTCCAAAGATACGTATTGTCAGGATAAAATTATCACATAATATACAGATACTTGTTAAGGGTCTGGCTGTTTGTGTATGTGAGTTTAAATGCACCCACAATACAGTCAAAATTACTAGTGAGGGGCAAAGTTAAAAAAATACAGTAGTGATGCGCTTTGCACTTTCGACAAACGCGCGATGAGAAGCGCGTTCACTAAACACGCTACAGCATCGCTACTAAAACTCGCCGTGGGTGCCCTTACCCTTTGTCTTACGCTACAATCTGTCCTTGCCCTACCATCTCGCATTACAAACAAACCAGTCCATATTTACATACGCGCCATAGCCAATTTCCCTTTCATTCCGCTGTCATTGTTAACAGAAAAAAAAATCGCGCCAATTCCGTGTAACCCGATGTTGTAAATTCGCGAAACGTTTTTGATGGATTGTGTGTAAAAAGGTGGGGTACAAAGGTAATTGAGTAGTTTTGGGAATGTGTGCAGAGTGTAGGGACACTTGGGACCTTTTTGACGTGTTTCAAGTGGTTTAGTTTAATAGTACTTTTTGAGTAAAAAACATGAGTTATGAATTAGGGGTTCAGTGAAATCAGTACCGGACAGATTGCGGACTGGGTGTAGACACCTTTAATAAATACTTCAGTACATTACTTATCAAAATCCGATGTCCAGAGTCTGGTCCGCAGTCAGTTCCGTTCTATTTGACCGAAAACAAAGGTTCGTAGCACCTACGTAGCGCTTGCTACGAATACACCCCATTTCGTAGCAAGTGCTACGAGAGTTGTAGACCTTTATAGGAGCTATTGATAAACACAGAGGTGCCAAATGGATGGACACCCATCCTCGGACCGACCGCTGTAAACGTAGCTAACCATTGAATTAGTATGCAATTATTTATAGCCATGAGCCCCTCAAAAATAAAGGGGAAAGCCTTCTTCTGAGCCACACGCGTGTCTCTTGTATATGTACGTTAATCATTTTATTCTTAGTCCCAAAATACGGTACTCAACATCTTAAGTATACAAATATAAAATCTCTATCACGTAGAGAGAGCAGGCGATATCCCGGGGCTACAAATAGAGAGCTAATAGGCCACCGTGGAGTCATAACTAGTGTTGTCACGGGTCCCGGGATTTTAAGCAGTTTCCGGGATTTTATGATGTGATGTTTTGTTTTTAAATTCCGGATTTTATATGCTCGTTTAAAGTAGAGTTGAATGTAATCGAAAACTAAATTATGTATTGCCGATTGATTATAATAACCAGAGCTCGGAATAGGTAGACTATATTTGCCTAAACTACAAGGAAGTAAGTAACATGTAATACCAACCTCAAATTTAACAGCCTTATTTCGGCACTTAAAAATAATTCCGGGACTTTATACGAAGTTATTATCCACATGTTGCAATACCTACAGTCCTACAAAAAAATTTATGTAATAGCTGATTAAAAAAAATTACAGATAAAAAATTTCGATGTTCGGAATGATGTAAAGGAAAAGTGCAATACCTACACGGACAAAATGTATGGTACAGCTGTTTTTTTTTTATAACCGACGAAAAATTTCCACGTGGGGGGGGGGGTTCAGAATGATGTACTGAGTATGTGGTTTCCGTTTTCGCGTCGGTGTCCCTTCCACCCCGTATAATAGGTATGTCATATTTCAAGAGAATAATCACGCCTTTGAATTAAATAAATCATCTCACTGCCCCGTTTTCACAACTCTGCATTTCTTGCCCCTATGCTTTTGAAAATACCCGCTTAAACAACCTTAAAGCATCAAAGACAGATTTCCTCATGCACAATTATTCTATTTAACTCTGTGACAAATCTACCAGCATATTTATTACTACCTAATTAGTGAAACATACCGTCATATCAAAATATATACGGACTCATCTCATCGTCGGCTCACAGTCTGTAACGACTGTTAAAGTGATACAAATAACAGCCGGGACCAACTGCTAAGCGTGCATTCCGAGGCACGGAGGAAACTTCGTATATAATGGGTAGTGACCCATCCACGGACCAATCTATGCAACCGCGGCTTAGCCTGAAGATCGACTCGAGTGGCTGTTAATATTTAGCCACGAGCTCCTCAAAATACATACGGACTCAATCCCGGATTATTGACCGCCCAATCCCGGGCTTGGCCATCACTACTCGTACAGAATACGGCCTCTAACCAATCACATTTGGTACTTTATTGTAACTGTAATGGCCTGATATAAGGCCGTAAATGACAATTAGGAGACCACTTTATATCAGCGTTGTTACGATCGGGTTTGGTGCAAACATTAGGCGAAAGCGGTAGATGTGTTTGTGTTCGCTTTTGTCAATCGATACGATAATAACATAACCTAACATAAGCCTTAGGCAAAGGTGTACCTAATAGTACACCCATATTTCGCCAGTTAAGTTTAAGTCCCATGTAATAGGGGCGAGTCTATTGCCATTAACCGGGCACAAATCCAGACTCCGTGGCTGCTACTGAGAAATTCCTGATGCAAAAACCCAATAACAGTTTGCCTGATCCCGGAATTCAACCCATGACCTCATGCTCAACAACCGCGCTTGCGACAACTAAACAATGGAAGCAGTTACCATCTAGAGAGAAAAATGTAAACTCTGATCGTAATATTTATTTATTTAATTATTTATGCACAAGTATAAAAATCAATGTACAAAGGCGGACTTAATGCCTTGGGCATTTTAATGTTTTTTTTTTAAATATGTGTCTATTAATCTATGGAACCTTTTACAACAGGCCTTTTTTAATAAGGTTGAGAATATCCAATCCAAAATCCACATAGAAATTATTTTAAGTTTTTTTTTTAATATGTGTCTATTAATCTATTGAACCTTTTCCAACAGGCCTTTTTTAATAAAGTTGAGAATATCCCATAAATGCTATATCACAGAGAGAATCATTTCAGTTTATTAATCTCCCATTAATGGTCAGCCCAAAATCGAAATATTTTATTTCACATAGGCCTATAAGGGCACCTATAAAACGTCGAGTGAAAACGTGCACGGTTCGGGTCGGCCGTTTCCTATGGAGGAGAACTGGCAAGCAACTCCATGTAAATGTATATTTTCAATGCACCCCAATTATAATCACGTATGGTTTGATTTAATTTCACAAAGTTAATAAAAAGTGCCATCTCAGACAATAAGCATTTGCCATTAGACGTGACTTAATCAAAATTGTACTCTTATTTTCATAAGATAATCCTCATTTAATTA
Source organism: Standfussiana lucernea (assembly GCA_964057025.1). Taxonomy (NCBI): domain Eukaryota; kingdom Metazoa; phylum Arthropoda; class Insecta; order Lepidoptera; family Noctuidae; genus Standfussiana; species Standfussiana lucernea. The sequence goes on along the minus strand of OZ059798.1, from coordinate 13,596,675 downwards.
TGACCTAGGCGGCTGCTGCAGGTGCTGAAAACCTCAAATGGCGCAAATACAATAACCTCATAGGTAGCTATGAGTTTGAAACACTGGGGCCGTGGGGTCCGAGTGCGCACCTAGTCTTTCGGGAAATCGCCAAGCGGTTGGTCGACTCTTCTCGTGACCAGAGGGCTGGCCTATTTTTGGGTCAAAGAATCAGCATTGCCATCCAACGTGGCAATGCTGCCAGCCTTCTGGGCACTATTCCTCTTGACAGCGATGTGGACGAATTTTTTGACGCCCTTTATTGCTTTTCTTCTTTTATCTATGTACATATTTGTATTATTATTTTAAGTTTACATTATGTCCTTGATATCAAATCGCTCGTCTCTCCCCCCTTAATTCCTCCACAGGTCACTCGATGCTCTCGGCGTCCATGTTTGTTCATCTCTCAGCGATCTCTCTCGCTATCATCGCACTTGTTTATATCGGCGATACAAGTATGCTATCCACTCATTATGTATCGGTGAACGTTGTTACTGATTGGATTGGAGCCAGAAATCAGTCTGATATATCATCATCTTTATGATACAATCAGTCTGTGGTTAGTTATGTAGCTGTTGTTGACAGTTAATTGACAATCTCACGATCTACTGTAAGCAAGCTAATTATTTCTACCCTAAATGAGCTACGTAAATCGTACACAAGCGAAGAAGACCACGAAAACCCACAAGTTAATCAGAGCGGTCTTCACAACACAACCCACTGATAAGGGTTAACAGCCCGCATGTCGATAGAGGTCCGTGCACACATGACTGGACCCCGTTTACAATGGACCAACCGTTGTAAACGGTACATTAATTATACGAACGATTGGTTTGTTATGTTGTGGTAAGCTGGTTTGACAGCGATTTTTACACGAATAAAAAAGATAAGAGAAGACAATATAATGGAATAAAATGTTCAGAGAATGCATAGAACAGAAGAAAAGAATTAAGGGCGTCATTGTATTAAAAAAATCTTGGTAATTTCTAGACTAGACAATCTTGGCATTACCATAAATTGGTCGTCCTTGCTAAAACGTATACTGACCACAATTGTGAAATTAGGTATGTCCTTTTAAGCGCATCTTTAGTGAAGTCATTTGAAGAGATTTTTTAATGATTCATAACCTTTGTGAATATCAAACTCATTGTTGGGCAAATAAGTCGTATTCAAAATGAGAAAACCTATAGTGAAATGCTGTTTCAAATGATGTTTCGATTTAAGACGCTGTAAAACATTTAAAAAAATCGACGGCAATCATTCCATACAAAATCCAAGATAATAATCATCTGTATCTTTTGAAATAGATTATGTAAACTACGCTTCTAAAAAGAAAACATTTAGGTGAAATGTTGCCCACCGATTAACTTGAAACCCATTTACCCCAAACCCATTTAAACGGCCAATCATTCATTTCGTTCATTCATTCATTCATTCCCCTTCCTCCAGGCAATAATAAAAAAATCAGACTGGCAGTTAAAAAGAACAATGTTTTAATTTTTATGAGCGTCAATTAGTAATGTTGACTTGGTCCGAAATCGGGCGGTATCGTCCGATTTATCGCTGGGGGACCGTAATTGGAATAACAATTAGGAAGATAACTAACGTTTTAACGTGATATCCGATAATTTTCGGTGGATAGTAGCTATTTATTACGTTGTTTTTTGTTTAGTAAATGAAGTTTCATACAAAGTTACAAAATTTTTGTGGTTTTTGATATTTTCCGAACACGATAGGAATACTGGTGTGGTCGATGAAAAATTATAAATTTAAGTGTTATTCTAAAGTTACCACTAAAGAAATCTGACAACTGCTTTTCTAGGCCCTCTGAAAGACGAAAGAAATGACGGACTTTTCGTAGATGACCATGCCTTGTCTGTATGAGAAGAGGCCTTTGCCCAGCAGTGGAACAGTAATAGGTTGGCATTATTCATTTTAGACATTTTGAATTTAATATTCCTTTTAAATACAATTAAAAAAAACAGTATATTATACAGGGGTGGAAGGGACACAGACGCGAAAACGGAAACGACATACTCAGTACATCATTCGAAACTTAAATGAACTTTTCGTAGATTATTAAAAAAAAACAGCTGTTCCATATATTTTGACCGTATTGCACTTGTAGGACACAGCTGTTTTTTTTTTTAATAACCGACGAAAAATTTCTAGGTGGGGGGGGGTAGGGGGGCTCAGAAAGATGTAGTGAGTATGTGGTTTCCGTTTTCGCGTCGGTGTACCTTCCACCCCGTATATTATACAAAAAATACTAGCCCACCGGTATCGGGAACAGGGTCCAAGCTATCGGGCTCCAGAGCGAGGAACCTCCTAACAATACTGGCTGGCATCATTATAGGATTACGATTATATTGTCTGAAAAATAAAGAACTTTTATAAATAAATTTCACATTGTTTTTGGTAAGAGTATAGACAATGTTATGAAAGCGAACATAGAATAGCTTTAATTCCGAACACAGCGGAGATCCCAAGGGATAAATAAAAACTATTTTGTCCACAGCTACGGAACCATGATCATAAAACCGTTTCCATCGCGTCTGTTTATTGTTTTAGATATTTTGATTAGTTTTAAATTACTTATTTCCAGTGGTTTTGGATGCAATTTTTGTTATAATCACACGTAACTAACCACTAGAGAACGAATTAGTAAGAGTTTATTTGCCTGAACTTTAAGGATGTTAACATGATGATAACTATTTTATTTATATATTGAGCATTTTTTGTCTTAATATTAGATTCCTTACAAAAAAAATCATTTAACATTACATACCTTACATTACATTAAAAAAAAATAACATTTCGTATAAAAATACATTCAACTTTTCATTGAACCTTACATTTAACATTTCATTTCATTTAACAATGCATTTAATATTTCATTTGACAATATTTTTTTTTACATTTCATCAAACACATCACACATTGTAAGTATTATTTCATTCAAAAATATTTTTGACATTTTGTGGATAACTCCATATAAATTCCCGGAATTATTTTTAAGTCCCGAAATAAAGAGGGAGGAATTATCATCTACATGTTGCTTACATACCGCCTTGAAGTTTAGCCAAATAAACTCCGCATATTGCGATCTCTGCTAACCACACAACAAAACAAGTAGTACCAGGGCCACATAACACAGGAAGACATTCAACGATAAATCTTGTGTACCCATTACTGGGGTAAATAGTTGTAGCGGCGCACAACAGATCAGCAGGGATCGCCAATTAAATGGATTTAAAGCTCTTAATCAACAATCGAGTGCTCACGGGTGATTTATTTTCCGAGCTAATTGCGTCGACTGGGAATATGTTGTTTTGTGTCTGTATTAGTCTCGTAATGTATCGACTATGAACATTGAACAACACGCCTGTAAAGCCTGCAGGGTGAGGCAGAGGTGTACCGAATAGTACACTTAAAAAAAAAGACGTAAAAACGTATAAACGTTTTTTCTTTCTTTCTTTCACAATACCAACTATACCTTTTTTTTGTTAGCCTGGCATGTGTCCCACTGTTGGGTAAGCTCTCCTTTTTTTCTAATCTTGCGCGATATCTAGCCATATTCGCCAAATATATTATAAACCATCTGAGCGGCGCAACTTCGTCTGCGTAAAATTTTTATGAATGCAGCGTGATATAGCCTTCCTCGATAAATGGGCTATCCAACACTAAAATAATTTTTCAATTCGAACCAGTAGTTCCTGAGATTAGCGCGTTCAAACAAACAAACAAACTCGTTAGCTTTATAATATTAATATAAATTAAAAATGTACTTAATTATGTCTTATTTAATTATACTACCTCTGTTGTCTAGCTATCGCTAGAGCCATTGCTGAGGATGACATCTTAATTGATGACAATAGGTACGCCCTCTATTACGAGTACATACAAACTCTCAAACATACTTAATTGACCGCGGACACCTCGGATTCAGACTTGTGTGTTATGGAGTTATTAATTTAAAGGCTATGATCACAAATGACTGTTTATCTGCAGAAGACGTCAGATCGGCAGCCAATTGAATGCATTGTCAAATCTCATATCAACTGTTTCGCTTGCCCGTTTGTTTCAATAATTAATTAATTGATTTTGACAGTTAATTCAACGGTTATGTCGGTCAACCAATCACAAACAAACGCGGTCAGGCTTTCAGAAATCAATTACTAGACACGCTAAGGTTCAATCCAATTAGGGTCACAGTGTAGAAAAGTTGTGAACAAGTAAGTGATCGATCTGCCGGTGGTGCAAGTTGTGCGGGGAGCTGTGTACACTGTTGCCTGACCGACAATTAGCGACGACGTTCCGGGCTAGTGCTGGGGGAATAAGATGGGATGGAGACGATGTTCTGTTTTTATTTTATTTTTAAATTCCGATACAGTATTGGGGTCCTTCTTAAATGCTACCTGAAAATGTTTAGAAAAGTGTAGTTGTTGAATTTTTAGTACGTCAGCGTGTAAAATGGACAATGCATCTCGTATGAATCTCTGATAATTGAGAGCTGTGTCACATTTTTGGTATACAGTAAAGTATATTATATTCCTTCCATCCATTTATTTATCACTAGTACCTTGCCGGGTTTAGTTCACCAACAGTTAAAAATTTGTAAAATCAATAACTTTTAACCCCTTTTTTTGAACTGGTAACTTCAGTTTGTATATTTCAGTAGAGTATCATCAAAATGCCAGAGGCTAATACTACTCCCCTTAAATAATCCTACGACCCCCTCCAGATTTTACCATCCATTTCCCCCACACAGCATATTCAAGTACCTACTTATCAATATACATTTTGCTTCCATCTTGTATTTCATGCCCTCTAGTAATTATTCGATGCAGCTCGCTCTAGACTCCTAGCCTGAGAATTGCACAATTATTCCGAATGCGAAATAAATGGTCTTCATTTATACCTCTCCAAAAGCAAATGAGGTAACAACAGTCCGTTTTGCATTTTCAGTTAATGTTGCTACAAATAGGGGGTCTAAGGAAATCTAGGAGAATTTGTAGGTAAAGCGAGGGGGTTGTATTACATAATGTTTTGTTTTGAATCGTAGCCATGAGTTCAGTTTAAATATTACTTGCATTTAATATTTGTTACCTGCAGAACACAAAAAAACAGGTAGGTCATGGTTTTGTTTATACCAAGTCTGTGGCAAAGGGCGGGCGTTTTTGGGTATGGTGTCTTGTAAATTTTGACGTTAAAAAGTGTTGATTTATCAGCATAATTTGAATAAAAGACTTTTGGTTTTGTGCTCGATGCTCTTAGTCAAAAATCGAATTTACAGGCAGTCATTTGAAAGATAATTAAAAAATCAGATTGGGGTTCTATTTTACTTTACATATCTTCGTTTTTCGAAAAGATCGTTTCAAAACACAAAAGTCCTCAAAATAATTCGTGAAGTCGTGTCCACTCATGTCTCTATGCCGTACAATTCTCGAGAGTGTTTGCAATTCATTGTGCCAACAGTCAAAAATCTCACAGCTGTTGGTCACAACGGAGTTTAAGCAAAGAGAAGAAATAAACGGACAAATATTCCCGTGGTGAAACCATGACAAATATTCGCTGCTGACCGTAGATTGTTCTAGAAAATAGAAGATAAATGGGTACAGAATGCAGGTTATTTATACTGCTAGGAAACTCGTTACATGGAATTCACCCTCATTAATATGTATCTACATTTTTATTACTTTTATTTTATTTATTTATTTAAACTTCATGTACAATAGTGGTACATAGGCGGACTTAATGCCACAAGGCATTCTCTACCAGTCAACCTTTGGGTAAAATTGGACAAAATTATGAGAGGGTACAAAAAAATAAAAATAAGAATACTACTTGTTTTCGAAAATGTAGGTATATACTTATATAGATATTAATACACAAATATACAATTAAAATAAACTAATAAATATTTTAACAAATACCAAAATAAAAAACGATAAACCTGATAATAATTACTATGACAAGGTAATTGAGAGCTATTTAGTCTGACTTAGATAGTGGTTCCGAACTTTTCTTTTAAAAGTGAATTATTATAATTTATTTTCTTTTTTTATTTTGACTTAATTTGGCGTGTAATAATTAAACGTCATGTTGGTTTTGTCCGTATTTCTTTTTTTTTATGTGCGACTAAGTATAATTTTAAAAAAAAAATTGTGTGAGGATTTGACATAATTATAAGAGAGAGTTCAGCAGCGTGTTAAGACGAGCTGCAGATGATTATAATGATAACTAAATAATGAGCATTTAATCGCCACCATGCTTATAACATAACATTAACATAATATTTATTTATTTTCAGGCAACTTTGGCCCATCGATAAATATACCTTACAAAGTAACGTACAATTTGTGTTAGTAAATAGAACCTTAAAACTATGTTAGTAACACTTCACTTGTGCAGTATGTCACTGTGCGTTCATGTGGCACTTGCCCGTGGCTTTTCTTAGTCCCGACACGCCGGCGGGATACCATCTGGTCACTCTTGTTGAGCAACCTGTACCGCAGCAGCTTGGCAGCAGCCATATCGACTTCACTGAAGTTCGTTGCGCAGATTTGGACTGCGGACACCTCGTCCATCACATCCAACTTCTGCTCAACTCATTAACCCCAAGTGCGATTAAAATTACGAGCGTCTACGATATTTAATACGCGTCAGCAACACGTCCGCATCGAAACACAGCTACAGCGAAACTCAATCAATGCGAAGCTTATGATAGCGAGACGCTCGTTGCTACATAATAGCAGCTGCTCGGATCAATCTTCACATTAAGCCGCGCTTGCCTAGACTGGTCTGTGGATGAGTGACCACGCATTACATGCCGTTGGTCGCGGCTGTCATTTGTAGATCTTTGACAGTTGGTATGACTAACAGTCATACCAAGGGGTATCGTGTTACCCAGTACTAACTGGGTTGTGGGGGCCAAATAGGCAGTCGCTCCATGTAAAATACTGGTAATGATGATACTTATGATAAAAGACGAGCTATTTTATGCTACTGTGTAGGATACGAACTCTGCACGGCTAGGTTTGCAATTGTACGATCATTTCTTTTCAATAGTTTACACTGAGTTCAATAAAAATTTTGAAAAGAAGATAAAGACCATCTGCCCTAAATTTATATTTAATGATTGGGCAACTAGAGGTATAAGAAAAAGTAGAGAAAAACTATTTGAGCTGTATGGCCTTAAGCCTTACATAAACACTGAAACTTTTACCAAGTATGTTGCTAATTATTCAAAGATTTTTAGAAATACATGTAAGGTTGCTAAAGCCTTACACATTAGCAACAAGATCAAAACAGCAGAAAATAAAATAAAGACCGTTTGGAAAGTCATAAATAATGAGACTAACAGAAAAAAAATACGTAACTCAAGCTATACATTAGATACAGCATGTGGTCCTAAAACCTCAAATCAGGAAGTAGCTCAAGAATTTGTAAATTTCTTTACCGATATACCGTTCAAAACTACGGAGGCTCTAAATTCCTCACCTGAAATCTCAATGGCTTTATTAAAGGCGAACGTGTCTGGCTGCCCGGCTGAATTTAAATTTAAACACATAAACCCTATGACAGTTATTAAAGCTTTCCGGCAAATTAAAATCAAACTGACCGAAGATCTATGGGGAATGTCTATCAAAGTCTGTACATCCATAGTTGAGACTATAGCACCATACTTAGCTTTAATTTTTAATTTATGTGTGGACCAAGGAGTTTTCCCTGATTTAATGAAATACAGTAAAGTCATACCACTTTTCAAATCCGGGGACAGTAAAGATACTAATAATTATAGACCTGTATCCGTGTTGCCAGTTTTTAGCAAGGTGTTTGAAAAGGTAATGCTTAATCAAATGCTCAATCATTTTAACACAAACAAAATTTTACACGATCAACAGTATGGTTTCACCAAGGGACGTTGTACGACTGACGCCAGTGTAACCTTATTAAAGCACATTTTTGCTGCGTGGGAAGAGTCCCAAGACGCAATTGGAATTTTTTGTGACCTCTCCAAAGCATTTGATTGCGTTAATCACGAAACATTACTTTTGAAACTAGAGCATTACGGACTAGGTAAACTTGCACTTGGTTTGGTAAAATCTTATTTGAGTGACAGGCAACAGCAAGTTCAAATAAATGGAGTTAATTCACAGGGTTTAAAAGTAAAGATGGGGGTTCCGCAAGGCTCAATATTGGGTCCTTTCCTCTTTCTAGTATATATAAATGATCTACCCTATTTATTGAAAAACCAACCTAAGAATATGGTGTTATTTGCTGATGACACTTCCCTAATTTTTAAGATAAGTAGACGGGCCCAAAATCTAGATGACGTGAATGATGCCCTACTTCAAGTCCATAATTGGTTCACAGCAAACAATTTAGTATTAAATGAAAAAAAGACTAAATGCATAAGATTTGCTTTACCGAATGTTAAAAGTAATGATTGTGAGATAGTATTGAATAAAGAGAAACTAGATTTCGTCGATAAAACGGTTTTCCTGGGGATTACGCTGGATTCGAGGCTACAATGGGGTTCTCATTTAACATCCCTTGCGGGGCGACTGAGTTCGGCAGCATATGCTGTTAGAAAAATTCGTCAATTCACTGATGTAGATACCGCAAGACTGGTCTATTTTAGTTACTTCCATAGTATAATGTCTTACGGCATTTTGTTATGGGGACGGGCTGCAGACATCGAGTCTATTTTTATTCTGCAAAAAAGAGCCATCAGAGCCATATACGGCCTCCGTAGGCGCGATTCTCTAAGGGAACTGTTTAAAGACATTAACATTATGACGGTACATAGCCAATACATTTATGAAAACATAATGTACGTTAGAAAAAATCTGCATCTTTTTAAAAAAAAGAGGTGACAGACACAATTACAATACTAGAAATAGGGACCACTTAGTTCAGCCAGGCTTTAGACTCGCTAAAGTAGACTCATCTTTCATGGGGTACTGTTTGAGATGCTATAATAAAATACCACAAAGTATTCTTGAACTTAATGAGACGAAATTTAAAACATGCATTAAACGCACACTGTGTAAGCAAGCTTATTACAAGTTGGGCGGTTATATCGCTGATAATAATGCTTGGCTCAATGCTGGTCCTGCTCCACAAGGACAGGGGCGCAAAAATTGATAGCATTAAATAGTATTGTTGGGGCTGCTGAAGATTGTTCAACTGTCTTTGCATTGTATAAATTCAATCTTTTTAGTATTATATAGCAGCATAGCCTATATTGTGTGAGTGCTATGTACTAGAAAGCTATCAGTCACAGGAAACCTACTTTTTTTAATTTTTCTCGACTTGAATGTGCCCTGGCGGTTAAGAGTATGTCATGCTCACTCAAATGTCTCGCTGATGGTGGCGTGTGTGTCGGGTCATTTAGTTCCCTTCAAAATGGTTGAGTTGAATGATGGCTGATCCATGCGTCATGTTCGTGAACGGGCGCTGTCAGTTGTGACTGGTCATCTCTTGGTTGCCACGGTTTATTTGAACTAATTATTTTGTTTTTTAATTGCCTTTTTTTTTTGTACTGTGGACACTTTTAACGTGCACGTCTTGCTACATCGCTCTCACATAATGTACCATCTCTACAAGAATGATGTATCCAAGATTTTTTGTTTATCAGCGATATAATAATGCTTGGCTCAATGCTGGTCCTGCTCCACAAGGACAGGGGCGCATAAATTGATAGCATTAAATAGTATTGTTGGGGCTGCTGAAGATTGTTCAACTGTCTTTGCATTGTATAAATTCAATCTTTTTAGTATTATATAGCAGCATAGCCTATATTGTGTGAGTACTATGTACTAGAAAGCTATCAGTCACAGGAAACCTACTTTTTTATTTTTTCTCGACTTGAATGTGCCCTGGCGGTTAAGAGTATGTCATGCTCACTCAAATGTCTCGCTGATGGTGGCGTGTGTGTCGGGTCATTTAGTTCCCTTCAAAATGGTTGAGTTGAATGATGGCTGATCCATGCGTCATGTTCGTGAACGGGCGCTGTCAGTTGTGACTGGTCATCTCTTGGTTGCCACGGTTTATTTGAACTAATTATTTTGTTTTTTAATTGCCTTTTTTTGTACTGTGGACACTTTTAACGTGCACGTCTTGCTACATCGTTCTCACATAATGTACCATCTCTACAAGAATGATGTATCCAAGATTTTTTGTAAAAACATTATGATTTAAAAGAGTGTCCATGGAGTTTCTTGCCCATTCTTCTCCATAGAGATCTACGCTTTGGAATGGGCAACTACAGTACTTTCACAGTTATTATGTCTTGTGACTGGGACTGTAGCTTCATTTTTTATTGCTGTCTTTGTTTCGACAATTCAAAAGTGCCTGTAATTGGCCTACTTGAAATAAATGCTTTGATTTTGATTGATTTTGATTTTGCGCATAAACTGCGTGGTTCATTTGTTTTCTAGCCGCGCATTCGGTAGTAGCTTTGCCGTGGGCCAATGTGGAGCAGCGCCTTTAGAACTGTATTGAAACGAAAACTTCGAGAATACATTTACAACTATAATTGTAAATTCCCTGTAACAAACTCTAACATATCACTGTAGAAGTATACGTATAAATGTCAGAGCTAAACAGAAAAGTCTTGGAAAGTTTCAGCAGTTATTTGAAGGAACAATAATACTGAGACGCTTTCCGCGTTATTTCTAAGTTTGCTAAAAAAACTAAGAACCAAGCGAAGTAGAGAGGATTGTTTGAACTTGTAGAGAGAGAGAATAATTTATAAAGAAGAATATTTATTATGTGATAAAATCAGAGTTTCTATTAGATAACTAGTTGTTGCCCGCGACTTTCGTCGCGTGAAATTATCATAAAGATTTTACTTCCCTATTTGAATCGGATTTTATAAACAGGTTTTGTTTCAAGGGTTTTAATGTTTATGCATGAAACTCTATTCGTATTTCTAAAATTAAGGTAGCCTAAGTTGCTACTGTCCTACCGTTTGAGAGATTAGCCTTAACAAACAGTTTTTTTTTTAAGTCATTTTAACCGTGTAGGTATTGCACTTTTGTAGGAAACAGCTGTTTTTTGTTGTTGTTTGCAATCACCGATGAAAAATTTCTACATAGGGGGGGGTTCAGAATGATTTTCTAAATACGTGGTAAGCGTTTGTGCGTTGGTGTCCAGCCTCCCTCCCTGTATAGATAAGGTTTCCTCACAATTACATATTTGCTTGCTAATTATAAAATATCTTTGTTGCAGTTCAACTTCGTGGGCAAGCTGCTAGGTCCGAAGGGAAACTCGTTGAAGAGGTTACAAGAAGACACCATGTGCAAGATGGCAGTGTTGGGTCGAGGATCTATGAAGGATCGACAGAAGGTATGATTTTTAACTATGAACTAATACAACACATGAACCAACATCATCATACATCTTGCTTACATTACCAACTGCAAGTTTGATCCGTGGAAATAAAGTAATATTGCTTAACCCGACTTTTTTGATGCACCCCGACTTAACAATTGTATTTCATCAGTCGAGGCTAGACTTTGCAACTTTTTACTTATAAAACCAACAAATTATCCCCTAAATTTATCTCCACCAATTTTATAACATAATATCAAGCTTGTAATCCCCTAAGTGTTAGGCAGAGATCTATCTGAATAAATAACTACCCCAGATAGGAAAACAATAGAACTTAGATTTGATGGCTTTGTTGTTAGAATGTTGTAGTTTTAAAAGGAGTTTTCTCTAACCACGTTTTAAACCAACCATATACATTATGCCTGTAATCTCCGAAAGATTGGGCACAGGTGTACGCATTAGTACGCCCACTGTTGAATATATAAGGTTTATTTTTGTTTGCTTTGACTTTTTGGAAGAAAACAACGTGTAGTTAGCATGCAGGTTTATTCGCAACTGACTTCAATATAGTGGACTGTAAGTAAACATATCTTAATAACTATTAGTTGAACGTATCTATAGGCTCACAACACAAAAAACGCTAATCTATTTGGACATTCCGCCCGCCAAAGAACATAGTTCTTTAACTACACCTTAACAAAAAAATTAAACAATGAAAAAACAATTGAAATGTTAATGCGTAAACTTAACAATTAATAACAAGTGTAAATACAAACTCCTATAAAACATTCCTCTCAAAAACATAATAATAAAAAAAAACAATTGAATGAATAACAGAACAACCTGTGTCTTTCTTATTTGAAGTAGGTAAGTAAATACATACATTCAAGCAACGCAAAACACGTGCGGCTTCGCCGGAAGAATTCAGTTAGGTACATTGATAACAAACACGTTTTATAAGTAGGTCATTAGTACGTAACTCGGCTGATTTTAACGATGCAGGTAAATAGTAGGTTTGGTAGAACTCATCATAGTAATTATACAACATAATCTTACATTGGCTTTTTAAACTTCATTTGGACAGGTAAGTAAATAAACTCTGAACTTGAATACAACTATAACAGGTTTTAACGACATTATACAACAACATAACAGGTAAAATAAACAAATTTCATTTAGTTAAAATACAAATTTTGCTCACTGGACGCTTATATTCTCCGCTTTGACATTTTACGGATACAACTCGAGTTACATTATCAGGTCCAGGATATTTTTTTATAATTTTACCAAGTAACCATTTAGCTGGCGGTACATTGTCTTCTTTTAAAACAACAATATCGTCTATTTCTGGTTCATCACGTTTAGTGTTCCATTTATATCTTTGATTTAAATTAACTAGGTATTCTTTATACCACCTATTCCAAAAATCTGTTACAATTTTTTGCGTCAATCGCCATCTATCCAAACCAACAATATTACAATTAGTACAATCCTCATCTGCAATATTTAACAATGATTCGCCTACCAAGAAGTGACCTGGTGTCAAGGGTAGAGGGTCATTTGGGTCATCGCTCAACACAGAAATAGGTCTCGAGTTTAAACACGCCTCCACTTGCGCCAGGACAGTTGACATTTCTTCGTACGTAAGTGTACTATTTCCTAATACCTTTTTCAAGTGGGTCTTAGTACCGCGCACCGAGGATTCCCACAGCCCGCCAAAGTTAGGCGAGTGGGGAGGAATATAATGCCAAGTGGTTCTTTCTAAAGAAATTAACTCTGCTATTTCTCCAGGAAGAGAAGATTGGGCACTACTAAACATTTCTCGCATTTGTTTATCGGCGCCAACAAAATTAGTGCCATTGTCACTGTATAAATCCTGACAATGGCCTCTACGAGCAGTAAATCGCCTAAACGCCGCAATAAAACCTTTGGCAGTCATGTCGGTTACTGCTTCTAAGTGGACTGCTCGTGTAACCATACACGCGAACACGCAAATATAACTTTTGTATGATTTGGCCCCGCGGCCTGGCGAAAATCTGATAAAAACAGGACCACAGTAATCCACACCAGTGGATTTGAATGGCTTACTAGGTTTCAACCTTGCCTCTGGAAGTAGCCCCATTAGAGGAGTAGTCTTCCTTGTGGAGTATCTCAAACAAATAGTGCACTCTCTAAAACATTTTTTAACACGTTCCTTGGCACGTAAGATCCAGTACTTGGTTCTAAGAAAGTTTAACATAGCTTGTGGGCCACCGTGCAATGTTTTTGCATGAGCATCCGCAATTAAAACCTTGGTAAAATGATGGTTACCAGGCATAATTATCGGGTGCTTCGTGTCATAACACGCGTCCGATTGTGCTATGCGTCCACTTACTCTTAGTATCCCCTTTTGGTCCAAAAAGGGACAAAGAGATCGTAATTTACTCCCTTTAGGCACACATTCTCCAATCTTTAATCGCTTGATTTCAAATGAAAACTCGCGCTCTTGTACTTGTTTAATGCATGCTAACAAAGTCTCATTCATTTCACTAGGTGTAATAAATTTAGGTAGTTTAGGTCTATTATCTTTCCTTATATTATAATTCAAAACTCGTTTACAATAAGATACAATTTTTAATAGTTTATTTAAAGATGAATATTTTAACCAAACAAATTCTTCGTCAACGTCAGATAAAACGGTTAAAGATTGGATTCGTTCTTCTTCGTGTGTGTCTTCAATTAGTGTATTCTCTGTATGTACTGTAATTTTTGACAACCACTGCGGTCCTCTCCACCACAGTGTATGCTCACTCAACTCCTTGGGCTGCAGACCACGTGAAGCACAGTCTGCAGGGTTTGTCTCTGATGAGACATGATTCCACTGGTGGTAATCCATAATATTTAATATAGTGGACACTCTGTTGCTCACAAATGTTGCCCATCGACTTGAGCCTCCTTTGAGCCATGCTAACACTATGGTGGAGTCGGTCCATCCATACAAATGTTCCTTAGGTATCTCTAGAACTTGTGATACTTCACATATAAGTTTAGCTGCTAAAGTGGCGCCACACAATTCAAGTCGGGGTATAGAAATCTCTTTTACGATTGGGGCAACTCGAGTCTTTGCGGACAGTAAATGTACATGCACTCCATTTGAACTATCAATCACTCTTATGTAAACTGCTGCCGCAAAAGCGGATTTCGAAGAATCTGAAAAGACGTGTAACTCTCTCTTGCACTCTTGTGTAAAATTTACCCACCTAGGTATTTTAATATTAATTAAATCTAGTAGCCCTTGTCGATATTTTTGCCACTCACCATTTAATTCATCCGTCAAACTCTCATCCCACTGAAGACCAGATTTCCACAGTTTCTGAATAAAAATCTTAGCATTAACTACCACTGGGGCAATCCAGCCTAAAGGGTCATACAGTCTTGCTACCTCAGATAATACTTGTCTTTTAGTGACTGAATCCTTAGGTTCAGGTAAGGTTATTACGTATTCAAAATTATCATTCTTCTTATTCCAACTCAATCCTAACACCTTGATTAGATCATTTAATTTAATAGATTGCCTTGTATTCAACTCAGTTTTCCCAATCTGCTCTAAAAACTTCTCATCATTGCTATTCCACTTCTGTAACTCAAAACCACCACACCTCATTAACTCATTCATCTCCTCATAAATCCTAATTGCCTCATTAACCGTGTCAGACCCGGTCATTAAGTCATCCATATAATAGCATTGTTTTGTTATACTCGCCGCTAATGGATACTTCTCCTTTTCTAACTCAGCAAGTCTATGCAATACCTTGACAGCTAGATATGGCGCGCATGCTGTACCGAAAGTTAAACGTAACAATCTGTAACGTTGTATGGGCTCCGACGGATCAAATCTCCAGACAATTCTCTGGAAATCTGTGTCCTCGTCCGCCACTCTCACCATCCGATACATTTTAACAATATCGGCTACGATACAGATTTTATGATGACGCCATCTCATCAAGATGTGCCTTAAATCTTGTTGTAACCTTGGTCCAACAAGAAGCTCATCATTTAGTGACACACCGTTTTCACCTTTGCTCGAAGCGTCAAAGACAACTCTCACTTTAGTGGTGTCTTTGTCTTCTCTCACCACAGCATGGTGAGGAAGATAGACAGCCTTAGACTTCTGACACTCACTCTCAGAAACCAGTCTCATGTGATTCATGCTCAAATACTCACTCATAACTTTATTATATTCTTCTCTCAACTTTGCATCTTTCGATAGTTTTCTCTCTAAATATTCTAACCTCTTCACTGCCCTCTCTTCTGTATTGCCATATTGACACTTAGGATCGTCCGTTGCAAAAGGTAATCTCACTATGAATCTCCCTTCATTATCTCTCACTGTCGTTAAATCAAACAAATCCTCACATGCTTTCTCGCTATTGGTTATCTCTTTCCTTATTAAATTAGGCTCATCTTCCATCTCAAAAAACCGTTTAAGTAACTCATCCTCTTTCACCTGTATGTGCATACTAATGAGATTATCTTTTGCTAACGTTCGAGTTTCCTTTGACATTCTTCCTGACAAAATCCATCCAAACACTGTATTCTGTGCTATTAAATTACAATCAGGATGCTTCATAACACCATCCAGTAATATTTCGCTATAAACCTCTGCACCTAGCAAAATGTCGATCTTACCTGGCGTCGCGTATGTAGGATCAGCTAAAGGAAGATTGTCAATTTCTACCCATTTGGAAGTGCTCACGTTTGTTGAAGGAAGTAGGGACGTTAAGGAATGCAACACATAAGCCTTAACAAGGATGGAACTAGCTGGATTATGACGTGATTCCAGGCGAAGTGAAACCGTGTTTTTTATCCTCATACGGCCATCTCCCAACCCTGACACCCAGCCACTAACTGGTTTGCGCACAAGACCTAATAATTGCACAGTTGATTCAGATACAAAAGATGCCTGTGACCCTTGATCAAGTAAAGCACGAATTATTTGTTTAAAACCGTTAGAACGGAATACCTTGACCTTAGCCGTCGCAAGTAGCACGCTGTTGGGTTGTAGCTCTCCTCTAGAAAATGTAGCAGTTATGTTTGTGTCACCTCGTGTTGTACTTCCTCTCTCCTGTTGTGGTTCACTCGCTGACACTGCGGCTGCCGGCTCCTGGTTCTCTCTCTCAAAGTGTAACATCGTGTGATGTCTTCTCCCACATTTCTTACAGCTGAATGACTGACGACACTTAACTACCGCATGAGTTGGTGCCAGGCAATTAAAACATAATTTACTCGTTTGAACGAAGTCCTGTCTTTCCTTAGGTGTCATAAGGCTAAAACGCTTGCACTGGTTAAGATAATGAATTTCATGACACATCGGACACTCTTGTTTAGCCTTAGACTTGTTCTCTTTCTCCTTCTCTACTGATGCGTGAAACGATTTTGACTTAGCAGCAGGCTTAGCTTGTTGCGCGGCGCGGTTCCCGTTTGTATCTATCATTTCTAGGGTCCTGAATCTGTACTCTAAATAATCTCTTAATTGTATCCAAGTAGGCAACTCATCACACATCATATTTAACTGCTGTTCCCATTGTTTAACAGATTCCGTGTCTAGTTTTGCGACGACTAAGTGAACGATAGACGCGTTAGCGTAACTAGATTCAGTACTAATGCCCAAGTTCTCCAAAGATTTAAGACAGGTAGACGTCGTATCCAACAAACTCCTAATTGCATTGGCTGACTCGGATTGAATTTTCTTTGTGCCAAATAAAGTCCTCATAATAGTATTGCAATTATAACGCTTATTATTGTATCGCCGAACTAACTGCTGCCACGCATCCTCATAATTTGCATCAGTCGTCGAAAAATTACTTAGTAGATTTAATGCTTCTCCACTCAAATTGGACTTGAGGTAATGTAATTTCTGTACCGATGAAATATTCTTATTGTTGTGTATTAATGAGGAAAACATGTCATAAAAGGTTGGCCATTCTTCATATTTACCCCCAAATGTAGGTAATTGTATGCGGGGTAGTTTTACATCACTACAATTGTTGTACGCGCTGCTAACTGCCGCGTTAGGTAACTCAGTAACTGGCGGCAACAACTGTTGCAAAGCTTCTCGCAAACTTGATTTATACTGCACATATAGCTCCTCAAAAATCTCATATTTTCCTTCTGTAAAATATGGTTCCTTCTTAGTTTTCGCTTTTGCAACTATCTCCATGTGTCCGTCTTTAAAATCTTTAAATAGTTGTTCTAACAACTCCAATCTCGTTTCTAAGTACTGACGTTTAATTCTTTCCTTCGGAGTTTTCTTATAGTTTCTCTCAGCTTTCACCAAATTGTCGAACAACTCATCTTGTAATGCAAAAAGTGCCTCCATTGTAGTAACAAATAAACTCGCAAAGTAATCTCAGCAAACAACACTCCGATCGGTCACTGGTTTTAGGTTATAAATGCTCGCACAGTAACAGTTTGTTAAGTTTAATTTCTTTAAACACTCACTCAATGTACTGTTATTATGATTTGCACCAAAAGTCACATACACCTTGTAAACAAGTAACCGGTTATAGTCAATCAATTTCACTGTAATAACTCGTTTGTTAAAATTGTTTTATAACTTGCACATAGAAAACGTGTCACCCGGCAAGTACTTATCGCACTCAGGTAATTCTTTTGTTCTCGTGGGTCACCGGGCTCGATGCTCATTAACACGCTCCGGTTCGAATACGGACCATATGTTGAATATATAAGGTTTATTTTTGTTTGCTTTGACTTTTTGGAAGAAAACAACGTGTAGTTAGCATGCAGGTTTATTCGCAACTGACTTCAATATAGTGGACTGTAAGTAAACATATCTTAATAACTATTAGTTGAACGTATCTATAGGCTCACAACACAAAAAACGCTAATCTATTTGGACACCCACATTTCGCCAGTTATGTTTAAGTTCCATATGATGGGGGCGATCCTATTGCCATAAACACAAATCCAGACTCCGTGGCTGCTACTGAGAAATTCCTGATGGAAAAACCCAATAACGTTTGCCCGACCTAGGAATCGAACCCAACCTCATCCCTTAAAACCAAGTTAACACAATTCCCTCTCCTCAGGAGGAAGAACTGCGCGTATCAGGGGACCCGAAGTTCGCACATCTATCAGACGAGCTACACGTCGAGATTAGCGCGTTCGCCACGCCAGCTGAAGCGCACGCCAGGATTGCGTACGCCCTGGCTGAGCTGAGGAGGTTCTTAGTACCGGTAAGTGGAAGAGGTGTTCAGTTAGAACATCTGTCAGATCTTCTTAGCGTGCCGATGACAATCCACATTGAGTCAGCTCAAAATTTGGCAACGAGTTTGGCATTTTCAGTAGCGTCCGTCAGCTCCTGTGATGTGCAAACAACAGGACAGGCAGAACACGATGTCAAGTGTCCCATTGTTTGTGGAGCAACACCATATTTACACTCCAGGGCAGAGTAATCAATGAACCTGAACAGGTTTTCCCTGCTTCGGTCAAACTGAGTACGGAGTCTATTTAAAGACTTCCAGATCAGTCATGGCAACTCGTATCCCGGTCAGATGAGCTACATGTTGAGATCAGCGCGTTCGCCACGCCAGCTGAAGCGCACGCTTGAATTAAAAAAAACTGGTAACGTATTACCCAGTTGAGGAAGTTAGATAGGTTGGTTCTTAGCTGCATTCCGTAGGCTAGAAGATGTCCCCAACATAGTTGGAAAAAAAGTAGGCCGATGATGAGGTGATAAATAAGAACAGGGTTATGAAGCTCCTCTCGTCGAGACCAGCGCGTTAGCCATGACAAATAAATCTGTGGTCATCAAAAAAACACGAAATCGAAAAAGCATTGATAGCCTAGTGGTGTGACCGTTGGACTGCCAAGTCATAGGTCTCGAGTTCAAGTTCAAGACACGCGCCTCTGATTTTTCGGAATCATGTGCGCATTGTGTACCTAATTATCACTTGCTTCGGTGAAGGAAAACATCGTGAGGAAACCAGCATGCCTGAGAGATATCGCTCGAAGGCGTGTAAAGCCAAGTCAGAGGCCCATGGGTGGCATAAAAACTCTGACACCAGGTTTGGCACTAACCACACGAAAAAAAGAAGATAAAAAAATACCTTTTGGATGACCTCAGATTTATTTTGGAAGTACAATTGGAACACATTTATGAGTGTCTTGTGGGTAGAAATTGTAAGATACGGTGAAAATATTTGTACACAGACAGGTATAATCTCGGAAAAAGTTTTTGTTCTCACTTCTCAAAATATAAAACCAACAAAAAAATAAGCAGACACTAAAATGTAAGAAAATACGCAGACAGCACTGGCTGTCACACTAGTATTAAATATACAATACGCACGCACGGTACGCGCTGTATTAAAATTCACGAGTTAATATCTCAAAGGCGTTTGCCTCTCTGTATGTGCCAAAAGCATTGGTTGCGTGATCATTTATGTAGTGCGCGCGTATTGGTACTCGGAGGTAGAAATATGGGTGTCGAAATTGGACTTTTGTAAAGCTTTTTTCTGTTCCTTTGCTTACCTACCTTTTATGCTTATATTTTTGTTGAATTTTTCAATGTCGGGCGTTGAAATTTAATCTTTACTTTATGACCTTAACATTTTACTCAATTTAATGTAAGTAATGAATATTTTACATTCCCCAGTATTAAGGCTGGTTTTTGTCATGATATTTTTCCTTTCATATTTGTTTTTTTGTTTTTTCCTAGCATTACTTTGGTAGGTATATTGTTGACACTTGATGCTTCTTGAAACACCTTTGACATTTGAGGTTTAGCATAACTGTAGAAACGGTCCATTATGTATGTAGGATAGTGTTGGGGAACTTGACTAGATAAGCTATGTTTTTAATAAAACTGCAGATCGGATGACAAATACGTGAGCTCCATATATTGTTCTCTTGTACAGTACTGACGTGGTACTGTCATTAGTGACATTGACAGATAAAAAGTATAATTATATTATGTTTTTGGCATGGCTTCTGAGCGGCGCGTCGCAGTAACTTTTGGCAGGCTCTAGCTCTAAAAAAGTAGACGCGTGTTGCATGATCGTGTAGTTCGTGGCCACGGGGTAAAGCACCTACAAGAAAACTCGCGCACTACGTGGCCAGTGTTGCCGCGATCACGACTTTTAGCCGAAGAAGCGATTTTAGGTCGATCCCAGAAAGTTTGGCCGCACGACCGGGCGTCCGACCGGGTTTGTTCAAGATAGCGTAATACGCGGGGTCCCTAAACGGCTAGTCACATCATCTTTGTTGCGAGAGGCATAAACAACCACCTGTAGGATAAACATAGACTAAGAAGATAGTGTTTTTACGACAACTCTTAAGCATGAACACTGAAAGGAGGTAGTATTCCTATAAAGTTTAAAATCAATTTAACATTAATATCGTTGATGGTGCCATCAACCGTTATGAAAATGTCGTAAAATGCTCCGCTGTCAGTTCGTCGTAAAAGCTAGATTATCGCGAAATTACTTCAATATATTCTAATAGATTTTATGTAGGTGGGGAATTCTGAAACTTGGCGGATTCGTTTTTAAATGCAATATAGTACACAGTATTTGGTATGTTTGGAGAGAGTTATGTATTTTAAATGTACAAAAAAAAATCGTGGTTGTTTAGGAATATCTTAATATTTTATATATAAACACGTGTCATTTTAATGACATATTGTAGAAGCATTGATAGCCTAGTGGAGTGACAGTTGGACAACCAAGTCTTGAATTCGAACCCCAGACACGCACCTCCGGTTTTTTCGGAATCATGTGCGAATTGTGGATATAAGTATCACTTGCCTCGGTGAATGGAAACATCGTAAGGAAACCAGCTTGCCTGAGATATATTTCTCGACGGCATGTAAAGACAAGTCAGAGGCCCAAGGGCGGCATAAAAACTCTGACACCAGGTTAACCACACGATAAATAAAAAAATAGTGGTTGTTGAGGAAAAATTTTATTTATAAAAAAAAAACAAGTTACCATGTTCGTACACGCTTATCTCCGAAACCTCCCAACCGATTTCAATGAAATATTGTGAAAATGTACGGTTAGTTCCAGCTCGAAAGATAAGATAGTCTTGGACCCACCTATCGGGCGCCTGTCGGGTGTATACATAAAACTGCTAGTAACGATCTATCAGCTATCATCAGTTGCAGTTTAAAAATAAATCTATAGATGATGCTTCAGGCAATTCAAGACTTAACATGTGTATATCTTCGACTTACAGCCTACAACATGAAGAGAGGAAGGTACCGGTACTTTTATCCAAGATTTTCTCGTTATAAATATCTATAAAGCGCTTTCGCTTTAGACCAGATTAGTTCGCAATAAACACTCACTTCCATACCAAGTACTCGTATATAAAAATAAACAAATACTTAAAAACTCTCCAGAGTACAGATACAAATATTATACCTTCCTAAGACGGGATGCAGAAACTCATCACAAGATAGGACGGCAGCCCATAAAATGGTGCATTACGTACAGGACTATAATATACGGTTTTATGGCTTAGTCGCCGTAAAGGTCTGCGCAAATCAAAGAACGTTGTTTGGGACTGATGAGCTGTGGTAGGTAATGGGTATTGAAAATACTGCTGGCTAAAAATAATTTGATAATTCCAGTCAAACCGCTACGGGCTGGCTACGGACAGGCCTTTGACAGATATAAAGGATGTCCCAGAATTTACGCAAGATTTAAATTAAATAGAGAACACATTTTTTTTTTATTATATTTGGATTTATTGAATCATTCCTCAATAGCAGCCGTTTGATGGCTATAGGCACGTCCTCTATTACATGGGACTTAAACGTAACTGGCGAAATATGAGTGTACTATATACAGTACACAGAATAGGGTTATGTGTGGAATAACACATCAAACAAATGGCAAATGGGGCAAATGGCCCCCACTGTTATGCTGGCACATACGCACCATTTTGTCGTTTTCCATGACAATTTTGCATAAATATGGCTGATTTAAATTTTGTTGGTGCATTGTTGAATGTGCAATGCACGGGTGGCTGTGGCCTTAGATCATAGACCTATGACTTCAAATAATCCGTAAGAGGAAAGCTAGTGGTGTTAAATGATATGATCTAGCCACGAAGTTTGGATTTGTACCCGGTTGATGGCAATAGACTCGCCCCGTATGACACGGTACTTAAAATAACTGGTGAAATGTACGTGTACTAATAGGTACACCTCTGCCTAACCATTTAGGTATTACTTGCGTAATGTATAAATGGTTCATTTGAAGAAAAACCCTATTGAAACAACTAAATTCTAACAAAAAACTCATCAAACCGAAATCCTATTGTTTTCCTATACCTAATGTATTTGTTTTATTCAGATAGGCGTTTGCAAATCACAAACGAATCATGTTTTGATCAACATTTACTCAAGGTTTAAATTCCAGTGACTGAAGCAACAACTATAACAGATGCTATAATATCTCAGCTTGCACTATATTTAAACGTATTGGCTTTGTGACTTATGTGTTTACCACTGTGTCGTGAGGTGGAAGTGGTATATAGATGTACAGTAATAGTTTAGGATGATTTACGGTTAGAACTGGCTGGACGCTGAATGAAAGATTGGCTTGAAGGTATAACTGTGATTTAGAACAGTCAAAAATATACAGAGTGGCAGCGATATTGACGCTCAAACGATTACTTGCCACGAATTCTGAACCACATAGAAGTTATTCATCAGTATTTTTTTTTTAATCTGTTGTTTCCTACAGAAGTGTGTGGGCGGGGGGGGATGTTCGGAATGATGTGTTGAATACGTGGTTACGCTATTGTGCGTCGGTGTACACCCTGTATATCAAAAGCGATCAATCAAGCAATAGCCTATTTCAATGACAAAATTCATTTTACATTATTAATAATGTAAAATATTCAATTTGTTTTATTTCATTTATTTTTTTATTTAAAAAACGATTAAAATTTCATTTCAAATTAATTATTTTAAATATTTATGCTACAATAACTTACCCATACGTGTAAACAAACTTTTCTACCAACCCAATACCTAATAAGTGACCCAGTCATACTCAGTACTTAGTTCTCTTTTTTGTATAATTCCAGAAGTGAAGGCAATAAATAAGTCCAAGTATTTCTTATCGGGTGACAGCAACGTTCTAGAATATTCGTTACGACCAAAAAGTCTGGACGAGAAGCGATTAAGAGAGAATTTATAACTGTGTTGTTGTGCAAACGGCCGAAAATGAATAGAACTTTGTTTATGATAGCATATCTGGTGGAAAGACCTTTGTCTGTTGGCAATTGTTTTTTTTTTGTTTCGTTTTGTAAAGTTCAATACATTCTCTTTGGATTCTACTGAATCGAATTATCCTCTTAAGCAAAAAAGCGATATCACAAATAGAAAATTCCGTTTTTTTTTTCTTCTGTCACCTAGAAACATCTTGCATCGGAAGGATTAATCAAAATCACCATACCTCTATTGATAAACTTGAAAATCAGACGCAAAATTTAAACTAGTTTAAAAATCGACAAGACAAACATATATCACACTGCATGAAAAAAATCTAGTGGGAAACAGCACCATACAGGCAGCTATCAGTTGTCTCAACTGCCTGCCCGATATTAAATAAATACAAATAAATGTATTGCTAGGGAGTTTATTGTACCATTTCTCAGCCCAGTTAAATCACTAAGGAATGGTATAGAAAAATTGTATAAAACAGCCCTCCAAAATACTCCCACGTTTTGGGAGACTGTCTCATAAACAAAGACGTTCAAAAAGTGACATTGTTCAGACCATTGGAATAAAAGATTTTTTTTATTATATTTTATCCTAACACCTTAATTTTCTTTACAGGATTACAACGATGACATCAGACAGGAACAGATGCTAGAGATGCAGATCCTGTCCTCTCAGACTGACCAGCGTCGGCTCACGCCTCCCGAGTCCTCCCGGAGCGGCAGCGAGGAGACTCTCCCTCTCAGAGATACTACACATAAACAGAGAGTAAGTATGATATATAAGGCCAGAGGAGTCCTAACAATATCATCATCATCATCATTATTACTTCAACCAGAAAGGTGTCCACTGCTCGAAATAGGCCGCCTCAAAGCGTTGTTTTTCAGCGTACTCGTGCTTCTCCAGCGGAGTCCACCAACCTTCAGCAGGTTATACAGCCACCTAACGCCAAAAAATTAGATTTGATTAGAGTGTAATATTTTAGGGGTAATGAAGAACAGGGTGTAAAGTTCTTCGAACCCCAAAGGAAAGAAAGGATCCGCTGACTAAACGGGTGTTGCGTCTGGTGGACTACTACCCGATAGTTGCTGTCGAGTTTTTCTATTTAGTCTTAAATCACGCGGATAACTGAATCTGCGCGACTCTAGCGCCAATCTAGTACTTTTTGTAACCGCTAAAATATCTTGGCTTCAGTTTATGCACGAATTCTACAGAAAGTACACTGTTACGGCACCGCTTCCAAGTAGCCTACGGTGTAGCTTAACACGTAGACTCTGTTTCCCTGATTAAAAATGTGAACGGGAACATCCACAGCCACGACAAATCAATCAATCAACTAGCTTAGCTAGCAGTCCACCGCTGGACAAGTGGACATAGCCATATCTTCCACCTTCCACATCCAGTTAGTACTTGCCACCTTTTATAGGTCATCGGTCCAGCTACATGCCGGTACTACACGGCCACGACCGCTAAGCATAGATGTGTGGTTAGCAAACAAAAAAAAACGCGCAGCCAACGTGGCAAACATGCACAAGCCCGTCATACTATTCCCAAACCACTGCAACTTTTGAAAGCCAAAATCAACAGTGGCGACCACCACAAAAGACCCGAGACAATAAAGCTCGACGCAGTCCCAGAGAAACAATTTAATTGTCTCGGATCATCATCTGCCTAGCCTTTTCCCAACTATGTCGGGGTCGGCTTCCAGTCTAACCGGATGCAGCTGAATACCAATATTTTACATGGAGCGACTGCCTATCTGACCTCCACAACCCAGTTCGTACTGGGTAATACGATTTTATGACTGATTGTCAGACTTTCGGGTCACTGACTACCTGTAACGCTTGTCAAAGATCAGCAAATGACAGCCGGTACCAACGGCTTAACGTGCTTTCCGAGGCACGGAGGAAACCCGGTATGTAATGGGTGGTCACCCATCCACGGACCAACCCAGGCAAGCGCGGCTTAACCTGACGATCGACCCGAGCGGCTGTTATTATTTAACCACGAGCTCCTGTCTCCGATACTGCAACGAAATTAATTAAAAAAGAATAGCGGAGGAGTAGGATAAACACAATTTCCACTTATGGCAAACATGCGCAATGGACAGTCAACTTAACTCCTGTCCTAAGTGATTAACAAAGCTCGCTGATTAATGAAACATAGTTGTTAATCAATATGTTCCCTACCAATCCGTATAATCAAACGCTCAATCTTCAATCCCTGAAAGTCACAAAAGTAAATTTCGCAACACCGTCTCCAATTCCGAAACTATTTTATTGAGCGAAACATACGTACCCCATTCAGACACCCACGGTCCAACAAAATCAAAATTGTAACAGTGCTCCCGGAACACAATAGGCCGCAGATTGGACCCTCCCTATTGACGGATAAGGGTCCACTGATCCGTTATTAGGGCATTCATAACTGCCGGATGAAAAATTATATAGAGATGTATGGAGTTACGACAAAATTGGGTTTGATTCGTAAATGTCAGAGGTTGCCGGCGTGTCTTTAGTGAATTTTTATGTATGGGTTTATTTTGGTAGGATGTGACTACGATGACCATATGTTCATGGTAGTCACATATGTGATCCGTTTATATAAGGCGTAAGTGGATTGTCCTGTCGTAAGGGCCTGTAGGCGCGTTCTTATATTGGGTACGATTGCCTTACGAAATATTTCATTTGCAGGCACCGGAATGTCTTAGAACCAAAAATATAACTTTTTTTTTATTAGATGGGCTTACTCTTGACCTCAATCTTCTCCTGAGAACAGAGATGAAGTCTACGATGGAACGAGCTAACCCAAAAGAAGCCTATTAACTCGCGACTTAAATAGATTGGGGTCATATGAACTCGGGAACACCGACGCAGGCAGGAGATTCCACTCCTTGGCAGTGCGCATAATAAAACATGTAGCAAAGCGCTTCGTGCGAATGTGTGGAACATCGACGAGGTATGGGTGATAAACTGCAGTACGTCTGGACTCCCGATGGAAGAAGGGAGATGGTGGAATGAGCCCGTGGAGCGCTTGGGCACACTCACCGAAATACAGTCTGTAAAAGACCGACAAGCATGCAACTTTGCGGCGGTGGGCCAGGCTATGACGCTTGTTACCCACCAGCTTATCGTCACCAACGAGTCTCTTGGCTCTGCGCTCAACAGAGTCGAGGGTGGCTAATTGGTATTTGGTTGAGCCATCCCAAAGGTGACAGCAATACTCCTTGCCGGACCGGACTTGACCATGTGATATGCACCAACCCGAACTGGTACCACGTTGTGGATTTTAGCCCCCTTCCTTTCACAGAAAGAAGCCTTGTGTTCTATCAAAGGCTGATTATGCTCAGGCACACTCAAGATTTTCGCAGGAATATGTTCGGCAGGTACATGAAAATTTGGCCTTTAAAAAAGTGAACATATTGTATCGACACGGCCTGATCAGTTACAAAGTAAACCAATCGGTGTTAAACCCACTTATTAAAGAAAATTGTAACTCAGTTTTACCTTGTTTCGTATAAAGGTGAACTTGGTATGGCAGAATAAAGTCTCGCGCGGTTTATGAGAGTTGCGTGTTATCACGGCCCGCTCAAATTTAATCAAAGAAAATTGCCGACATAAGCATTTTACTTGACATTGTCACTCCAAGAAATATGAATCATTTAGAAAACTTGTTCCTAACCCTTCTCATTATACTCTAGCATTATTATATTTTATAGTAAAATATTATAGTAAATTATCAACTTCGAGTAGCGTCTGGCTCACCAAGCTACAGGCTGTGCCTATTTTTGGGCCGGCTGTTAAACCAGTCAGTTTTCTGTAAGCTCCAACTTAACTCCAAGTTTATATGTTAAAGAACGATGTGTAAGCTGAATAAATGAATATGAATTATTGGCCAGAAATATGTATAGGTGACCGGTGGTCTGGGTTTGTGCATGGTTGATGGCAATTGGCTCGCCCCCTATTACATGAGACTTAAACATGACTGGCGAAATGTGGGTGTACTACAAGGCATACCTTTGCCTAACCCTTCAGGCAATACAATCATAATCATATTCATAATCATTTATTCATTTGTAAACATAGTTTTTACATAGATGGTATTAAACAAAAAAAAAAATAGTAGCTCTATGTTTTGCTTCATTGGCATACAAATGTTTTTTGTTGTGAACTTAATAACTAGATTTACATGCTACATATGTGATGCAGACATATGCATACAGGTGTGATTTTATGTTTATATAAAGAACACAACACGTGATGTAACCTCTTTCCTCAATACCCAGCTCTCAGGAGTGCCACCATCACCGGCGCCTGCTGCCCTGCCCGGTGGTCTCACCATCAACCACGGTGCCAACGCTCGGGACTTCTCACCGCCGGCGCCCACCCCGGCACCTGATCATCTGTCTGCTGCTCATCATCAGGTAAGGAAACCTTGCTAAGACTAATGAGGGGGAGAATATTTTCAGGTGTAAAGAAAGACAGAAATGCGTGTATTTAATGAAATAAAAGCTTTTATTTAGCTTCACTAGTATGTCCCGGAATTTTGCAATCAATATTTCACCTACTTGCACTGAAGCTATCGGGCTGAAATTTGGCACACACGGTTGGTTAAAATAAGCTTTTTTATTAAATATTTTTTTTAATTTCGATCTTCATTCTATAAGGCACCTTAAAATTAGTAAAACAAATACTAAGTCAAATCAGCTGACATATCAGATGGAAAAAAAGAGAAGAATTGTTTATTCTGCACACAACTGTAACACTATTATTTACTAGTATTTTAAGGAATCGAATAAAGTAAAGTAAAGTTTATTCATTACAATTATTGTGATATTCGCTGAGCCACAAATTAAGCGTAGCTTGTATCTTGACTAAGATTATCAAACGATTACAAATATGTCGCTATCCTAGTTATGCCCAAAAAATGTATTACCTTCAAAGTTCTGGCTTGCAATATTTTACTGTCAGTTCTGGCTTGCAATATTTTACCGTCAGTTCTGGCTTGCAAAATTTAACTGTCAGTTCTAGCTTGCAATGGTTTACTGTCAGTTCTGGCTTGCAAAGTTTAACTGTCACTTCTGGATTGCAAAGTTTAACTGTCAGTTCTGGCTTGCAAAGTTTAACTGTCAGTTCTGGCTTGCAATGGTTTACTGTCAGTTCTGGCTTGCAAAGTTTCACTGTCAGTTCTGGCTTGCAATGGTTTACTGTCAGTTCTGGCTTGCAAAGTTTCACTGTCAGTTCTGGCTTGCAATGGTTAACTGCCAAAGATCT
The DNA here is from genome assembly GCA_964057025.1 of Standfussiana lucernea. Classification (NCBI taxonomy): domain Eukaryota; kingdom Metazoa; phylum Arthropoda; class Insecta; order Lepidoptera; family Noctuidae; genus Standfussiana; species Standfussiana lucernea. The sequence continues at coordinate 13,567,806 of OZ059798.1, read as the reverse complement.
TGCTTGTTTGACCAATAAAAATGGCTGATTGTCAAATCTCTGCTCAAAGACAATACTCAAAACAAATCTGTTTGACAAAGCTCTGATCATGCAGATGTTGACTCCAGAAATCTCTTGAAGTTTCCTATAAATTCGTGCATCGCAAGCAAAGCTCTTTAGTCTAAATCTGAATGTCTAGTTCCCCTCGCATAGCCTTTAATGCTCTTTGGTTTATCGTCGAACTACAGAAATAGTAGTTACTCACAAAGTTCTACTTTGCTGCTAAATCTCTTGCCAAACTTTGTACCAACCGGCCCATAGAGTAGACAAAATAACTTCTGTGTTCTTAAGTCACGTCTTGTCCAACCGCCGGCGATAAGTGGGAAGAGCTAGCAGCTAAAGACTAGCTCAAAAATAATCATCTGTCCTATACAAAACCTACTCGACCCAATTTTATGGGATTTCTGATTATTTTGGTCCAGTGGAGTAAATTGTACCACACCACCACCCATACAACAGATACGACTACGCATTTATTTTCTGATACACGCTATTTACTACGTAATAAAAAGTTCGTTGTGAACAAGTGAGAACATACTATAAAAGTTCTTGGTTACCGGGACTTGTATTAGTTCTAGAGCATTTGTGCTTTTAGTTGGGTAATAAAACTCGTATTAAAATAACTTAACGTAACATTCAAACCTGTAGTTTAATTAAAAAATGTGGTAATGTTAAATAATACTTTTTTTTGGTATATTATATCTTTCACAATCAAGTTGCTTAGTAAAGGTGTAGATACCGTTCCACTATGCACGGTGCTACGGCGTAGCGTATGCCACGCCTGGAGCTACGGCGTAGCACCACCCGTAGGCTTTAGCTCAGGCAACTCTTTTTTGTTATAAAATGAAGATCGATTTACTTTTAATTACATTATTTTTTGGACCGTGTTCCATCCATCATTGCCCTTAATTGGTCCGCTATATTATCATTACGCCTATTATCCACTTAAGAGACAGGTAGAGTGGTTTTACTATATATGTTGTTTAAGCATGTTTATTATTTCCCCGTATGATTATAAATCTACGTCGTTGATTCAGTAGTCGCAATCCCTACTACTGAGAGTAAGGTCGTGGGTTCGATAACCGGGTTGGGCAAATTAATATTGAGCTTCCTATCAGGAATTTATGAGGTAGTGTCCCAGAGACAGCACTTGTGCCCAGTTGATGGCAATAGGGTCATTATCTTATTATATGGCACATAAATATGGCTTAATGTGGGTGAAAGGCACACGTCTGCTTTTCCTTTCAGAGACTACAAGCGTGATGATGTAATTATGTATTTATAATGTATAAAAAAAGATTAAAGAGCCTCGACTGAAGCATTCGCTCTACTCTGAATGTAATTCATGTTCTCCCATAAATTATATAGCATACCTCACAAATTCGCAGCCAGATAAAATTCTACGTTCCTTTGACCAAAACCTAAAAGCGACTTAATTAATCCCAGACCGAAAAGTAAAAGGGAAACAAACAAATCGAACAGGATTTTCGCTTCAATAGCCCAGACATTTTGGAGCATATTAAACTCTTTGGTTAACTGTCGTGGGGTCAGTATAGAGGATTTTGTTCACTAGACCGTTCTATCGCCAACCAACAGCGTCGCGTGCCATGCACATAGCGTATCGGCACCGGCAAAATATTCTCGCCGACAATTGTTGACGCTCCGTGCATGGCACGCGACGGTGACGACATATAGGGTTTACCGTTGGGTGACCGTTCTAAAGTCTTTATAAACGGGTATGATACTCTGTTGATACGTTCTACTGCCCGTAGTACTCTTTGGTATAATATATTACGCACACACACACACACACACACAAATGCGGTCGCTCATTCATATCTGTATTTAAACTCATCAGTTCAATTTAAGTGTGAAAATAAAATTGTAGTAATACAATTAGAGGGGATCGGCACTGTTACTTCTTAATACAGGCTATTTCATAGCCTAGCAAGGAGGACAGCACGTCACCCACTTGATTGTCAGAGATTTAAGACTACCCACTTTGTGAAATCTGTTACATGTACTACAATCTGTTTTTTGTATAAATAAAGATATTATATTATATATTATATTTGGGGTTTTCAGGCACGGACTTACTATACCCATAGTTGTCCGTAGTAGGTAAGTGGTAGGTAGGTGGGTAGGGAAAAGTGCATTGCAACGCATGCCGGGTACAGCTAGTAGCTTATAAAAGTTACTGAGGACATGCATATTGATGTCCATGACTGTACTTTTCTTTCTAAGTTTCGGAAGCAAAAAAAAAAAATTCACTGCCGAATTTTTTCGGTGAATTTTTCGAGGCTGAAAGATTGGCACGTTGCTGAAATACAGCAGGTAGAGCATATTTGTTCAATGTGACGACTGTCATAGGGTTCAAAGCTACATTGGACGACTTCCTGTTAGAGAGGAATCGGATTTTAGTGGAATAAAAACTTTTTTTCTTTTTACGAGTGTAAAACGTGTTCAGACAAAGTGACCGTACATTTTTGGTTTTTTTGTTTAATTTGGTTTGCGTCTGTTATTAACCAACGTTCAGCTTTTATACTTATTCATATACCTAAGCTGTGCCGACTAGAGCAGGTTCTTGAATGTGTATATTCAACATTCGCTTGACTTCGCTTTTAAAACTGTTAGAGGTCTTTACGTGTGATACGCGAATTTTAAAAGCCGTTAAAAAATATATTCAAGCATATTTGTAAGATTTAACAAGAATAATTTGGAATTTCTAATTCAGATGTCGCCATGTTAAAATTGATTTAGTAATGTATGCACAAATCTTTAGGATGATGACCTACCATATCAGTGCCATAATACAAACTACTCATCGTCTGTTCTCAGCTGGCAGCCGGTCACACAGGACACGGGGTGCTGGTCGGAGGGGGGGTGCTGCAACAACCCCCCACTCATCACCTGCTCACACAGAACTCTATACTTGGTAAGTTAATAAACTGGTAACCTCTGGTGAAACTGCTTATCAGACTCAAGGTGAATTTGACCAAACAAGCCTTATTTTTGACAGTTTTTCCATACAAAACTCATCATTTATTGCGGTCGGCTTCTAGTCTTATCCGATGCAGCAGAATACCAGTATTTTACATGGAGCGACTGCCTATCTGACCTCCACAACCCATCTAGTACCGGGTTATAACCCCTTGGTAAAACTGGTTGTCAGACTTTCGGTCCACTGACTACCTGCAATAACTGTCAAAGGTCTAGAAATGACAACCGGTTCCATACAAAACTGTCAGTTATAAAAAAATATGTGTTCTTCTTCTTTATCGTGTGGTTAGTGGCTAACCTGGTGTCAGAGTTTTTATGCCGCCCATGGGCCTCTGACTTGGCTTTACATGCCGTGGAGAAATATCTCTCAGGCGTGCTGGTTTCCTCACGGTGTTTTCCTTCACCGAAGCAAGTGATAATTTATACAATACGCACATGATTCCGAAAAATCAGAGGTGCCTTGGGTTCGAACTCGAGACCTATGACTTGGCAGTCCAACGGTCACACCACTAGGCTATCACTGCTTACAAAAAAAAAACGAATACGACGTTTAAAGTTTAACCAAATTCACTCAAATCATATAAGAATCATGACTTTCAGGGGCCAGAACACATAAGAGATTTTTCTTATTTTTGCGTGCGTGAGATCATTTATATCAGGACCTGAAAAAATTAGAATTTAACAATGGTACAACTTAAATAATAAATAATTATTACCAATATGATCCACTGCTCACGTTACTTAGTACGCTTATCAAATTATGTACCAATTCTAGTTAAGTCTTTTAGCATAACGTCAAAATTATAGCATGAGTGATAATTGATTGATATACACTTCGACATTGGCAGAATTGTCTACCTCGGTATTTAATGGCAAAATTGAAATAGTTTGAAAAAAAAAACAGTAAAAAAAGAAGATTTTTCTAAAAATCTAGGCATTTTTAAATACTTTAAACACAGAAAATGATTTCTGAACAAAATATAAAGTAAATAGGACTTATAAAAATCCACCTCTAAAGTTAACCTTTAAAGTTTATAACATTCAACCAAAGTTCCTGCACAAGTTTAAAAACTAAACAACCCCTGTGTGAATTTTCACAGCAGCCACTATTTACCAATAACCAGCAGTTTATACGTAAAGCAAAGTGAAAACTACCCTCTTTCTCCGCAGTCTACGGTACTTGGGTAGGGTTACCATCTCAAAATTTTAAAAGCCTTGACTAAAAGCCGGACATTTGCAAAAAAGTTCGGATATTTTACTTTTTAACACCTAACTTTTTTGTTTTAATTTACTAAAAAATCCCCAATGAAGTTGTAAAGTTCGGAAAAATAACAAGGCTGGATAGATAACAATGTTAGAGATTTAATAAACTTTTGTTTTTTTTTTTTGGATAAAGTCTAGATAGAGGGTACATAAGCTGGATATATCCGGACAAATCTGGATGGATGGTAACTCTAAACTTAACAGTATTCTTAGAAAACAACGGACCATTAACTTTTAAACAATTCCGAACAAACTCTCAACTGTTGATCATTAGTTGCTACGATACTTTTCAAACTTAAGCACAGTTCAAAAACTAAGCACAAAGCAGCGTTCCAGAACTAAGCTCGGAAAATATATATTGTGTATTTGAACACAGCAAAGCTTAAATAAGAGGTTTCCTGTGTTCTGAAAGTTTTACGGTAAAATGAATAACTTTTTGGTGCTCAACTGGAGATTTTCATTTTTTTACGAGTGTTTCATTAGGTTTACAATTAGAATTAGGCAAATGTACTAAAATGTATGTGTAGGTCTAGCGTCGAATATATACATAGATTTGAGTTACTTCCCACACTAACGACAAATTAATAAACTTTTCTTCTTTAATTGCTACAGTATGCTTGGCTAAAGTATGCTCTGCGAAGTCTATTTAGTTAACGGTAATTATCTAACGTAACTCTTTTACCCATAATTGCTTATCATTTCTATAAATTGAAAGCTGCTTTAGCACAGTTCCTCTATTATTGGATACGTCCAGTGATATTCCAATTTTCGAGTCTTAACTCTAATCTCTAACTTTAATAAGTCTGAATATAATTTAACCAAAACTGAGTTTTCTAACCAGGCAGTGCCTAAATTCTGTCACAATGAATACTCACCCTGCGCTGTGAGGCAAAAAGCCAGCTGGCTACCACTGCCTATAGTACTATGATCATAAAAACAAAACTAAGCTCACTAACATCAACTAACCAGGTGACAGCGATATTCTGTTTAGTGACTAATAATCGCTTACTGACTACCTGTTAGTACTACGACGCTAATACGTCATGTAAACAAAACTAAGCTCATTATCTAATTAACCAAGTGGCGGGCTCAGTAGCCCAGTACTTGGTGGCGTAGTTACCTCGTAAAATATTGAATTGAAATATTTAATCAAGCTTTCTGTCAAATTACCTACTACTAAGTAACTATCACTGCTTTGAATACAAAACTAAGCGCATTAACTAACAAACCAGGTGGCGGTGACATCCTGGGGCTCAGCAGCCCAGTGCTGGGGGGCGTGCTGCATGCCCACCCTGCGCTGCGAGGCGTAAAGCCGGCCGCGGTCCACGCGCTCGCGACGCAAGGTCGGTACGTCGCACTTTATTTAGCTCCCAGACTAAGCACAAAAAGTTTGAAATGAATAGGGCTTTTGGTTCTGATATCAAATAATTCACCAAGCAGAAATGGGATTAGTGTACAATATTATCGAAAAGTAAGTCTAAAGTGCTATAAATATAAATTAAACACGGATATTTATTTACTTACACTTTTGAATCAATTTTCACTAGTAAAAAATAACGCACAAACTGTGAGACTCGCTTCCATAAAATAACGCTAATTAATTTATTACTGCAGGTTTAGAATAAAAGAACATTTGTGTTGGGCCAACAAAATGTATAAGCTAAAACTATTAAACCAAGCTTCTAACTATTGAAAAACTGTGAGGTCCTTTTGAAACAATATTATAGAAGTTACGATTTACGATTAGAAACAGATGCTAATACATGAACTAAGCACAATTGAAACTGTAAATCTTGTTACAAATAGGCATAAGTTTTGATTAAAACTGAAACTTATATTCAGCAAATTTTCACCGTCTTAAATACTCTTTGAAATGCTTCGGAAGGATTTGTATAAATCTCCGTCTAAAAATCTTAGTAACAACAACTAAATCAGAAATATTATACGAAAATTTCTATTGCAAAGGAAAATTTTAAGACCTAAGTCGAATACAATTAAAACAGCTTTTGCTTCGAAACTCGTCGTCTGTGTTACTAATGGTATTAATAAAATAACAATACTAACAATAAATTTCAAATTCGAACTCGTTACATTCAAATTGATATTTAGAAATGTCTGGATATTTTAATTTGAGAGTAATTGCTTTTCGATCTCTTATTCTGTTATTTTTTAAGAGATTTACAAATTAGAGTCAGTTATTTCAGGAGATAACCAGCAAAAAAATGTGGAATACACTGTATAAAGTATAAACATATTAAACTAAAGGAAAAGTTACGTAGTAATTACTTATCATAATTATATTGAAGGTCATGACGATGTCGTTTTTTCCAATTTTCAGTTAATCCCAATTTTTCTCAATTTTGTGGAAAATTTTCCTTACATATTACGAAAACCAAAAATCAGTCGAACCTTTCTCAAGTTATTTAACGCCTGTCACTGAAAATATTGCAGCTTATGAGTAAAATACTGCAGTTTCCAAAGAAAAAAAAAACAAAATAATCTCTGCCCCAATTAGAAATCCCGAAAAAAATCTTTTCAGAAATGTTTCTGTATTTTTTACCAAAACGCTTCAAACCCACCCGAAATGAGTTCCTTTGCCATCAACCTCGTTCAAAAGAGCCACAGAACCAAAACTAAGCTCAAAATCATTCCCGAAAACCAATTAAGCTTACTTCGAAAAATACAGAGATAGCCGCAACATAGCTTGGATTGGTGTTTGTTTAATCTAAAAACTAAGCTAATTGTTTCAGCCCGTTCAGAACAAAGACAGGATTTTAATTGAAACGTCTGCGACCACAGACCCTTAATTGGAAACCATTTCAAAGTATTCCGTTGAATATTGTAAAGTTAAAACGACACTCGAAGGGTTGACGTGTGGTATAAGTTAGAAGAGTTTGAACAATTTTTGACATTGAAAAAAATTGTTTCAGGGATCTTTGTAGATTGAAGATAGCATAACAGATAAATGTTTTAAAAAATGGGGACTTATTTCATTTGAAAATGATTTTTCTGGTGGGCGCTATTTTATATCAGTTTGTTTTATTCGCTGCAAAATATAGAGCCATTTACATTTTTCACAACGGAGACGTAATTGTTTTTAGGCGCTGCTCCACAGCAGTAGGTACGTGCTTAGCTTTGGTTTCCAATATAATGTATGCGGGAGAAACCACGATGACTCACCCTACGCACAAATGCGTGTCTGACATACAATTGAACCGCACAGCTAATGGGCTCTATAGCAAAGCTGCCAACTTACATGTTGACGTCATGTCGGCGTCACTCAAGCTGTAGTGTAAAAATGTGCTCATGACGTGTTAAACATAACTGGCGAAATTTGGGTGTGCTATAAGGCACAACGTGCCGCCAATAAAGTATTTCGACTTGCAATAATTTGAAACCGACGTTTAGCCCGCCGGCAACAAAGTCACACATGGCAACAGCTTTGGTGTGTGGGGTTTTTAACATAGCAAACTTTTCCTTGACTTTAAAATAATATGAGCCCAATCGAAATATTATTTGACACTAAATTATCATGACAAGAAATCTCTACTCACAAACCGCTCATCGTTTCTAATTTGAGCCCCACAAAGAAGCCTCGTAAACTGAGCAAAGTTGAGCGATTCGTCTAGACGTCATTAGGTCGTGTCTTAAGATAATGCTCAGTTGCATTTTATTAGTTCAGTTGACTTAATTGTTTGTTGCGATGTCATCTGGAACTTAGGTCTGGAAATGACAGGGAGGTTTAAGTTAAATTGAAATCTTGCACCTATTTGAAGTTATGGTGACGTACTTTTTGTTGCGATTAATATCTTGGGACGAAAGGTCGCCAGTTATTAATTAGTTTAATACCACTGTGATCTTGTGGTAGAAGAATTATTAGTGGTTCTGTTTTAAGTTCCTTGATGGTTTTGTAAACAATTACCACAATGCACCGTGACTTTTTAGTCGTCTTACAAATGTGGTCCGCTCAATATATACAACATAAAATACCCCTAAGCGCGATTTTTACCATTAATTAAGACAATAGGTACAAAGACAAATAAATACCGGCCGCGCTTGCCACAGACTGTTTCTAATTACGTCATGCGTCATAATAATGAATATCATTTTTATTTTTAAATTATTCAAATCTCATAAATACCTATCATTGTTTTATGAATGTTTAGTGGTAGACATATATTTATTTTATTATATAAGCATGTATGTGTTTACTATCTCTTTAATTATGATTGTTTAAGTTATTAATTTTGTAGATAATTTATTCCTCTTACACACTGTGTCTACGTTTCTTTTATATCTATCCTCTCGTAGGTCCGCTGGAAGAGATTTCTAAATGAAATAAGCAGTACCTTTGTGCTTTTTTGTCTTTATGTATTTTCCTGTACTTAATGTGTTTTGTGTGTACATAAATAAATAAAGAAAAGAATCATGAACAACTAATTACAAATGGCCTAAGGTTAACCAGACCACTAACCAATCAACTAGGTTGTCTTGATGCAGCTTGGTGGTCTTGTTTGGCTAGTTAAGACAAGCAATTGAATTGACGTAACGTGACGCCACAGGGCTTGATGCGATTGGATAATAATGTTCAGACATCGAAACGGACTAAGTAAGTAACTATTTACATAGACATAAAGTATCCTATAGCCAAATCCAGGCTACGGTAGACAGACATACTGACAGAGCTACTGTTGCAGTTTAATCTCTATATAAGGTGGAAGGATCACCGAACTTAAACACAGGTTAAACTGCAAGCTGCAATGAATAATACGTCGATTCGAAAAACGACAGGCATTTGTTTTAAATAGTTCACGCCTGTCCCGGGGTTGGGCAAGTACTATTAAAACAAAAAGTGATAACGCTTTCAGTTTAATATCAGCCTATCATATTACACTTAACCTGAAATGGACCCGCTACTTCTCATAGATAGTGAAGGCCTGTGTCCCAACAGTAGAAACATTGCAGGCAGGTAATGCTATATTTTACGTACCTAATGTTTGTACAGTGCAAGAACAGCACAGTCTTCATATCGATATGTCAGCATTTTACCTGCGCCGGGCTGGCCTATTTAATACACGAATAGCATTCATACCGCGTGCACTCATCTATCATGCAATCATATTTTTATCAATAAATATCAATCAATCAATAATCAGTGTATCAATCAGCATCAACTCAAGGTGTAAGGTCTCTAACCATACAATGTTATAATTATTATATTATGCTCCCAGCCCCCAAAGATAAGGTCACTTTTTACAATCACAAATGCATAAAATTCTATCAGCAAAAACTTGCACAAGTCTTAAAACCAATAATTTAATTTACGTAATTGTAGGCAGTGACCTCGTCTAGGCCCCAAATTAACCAAGGTTGCCACATTTGTGAACTACCAACCGTTCAAGAAAACGCTTGTACAGTCCTTTCACAATTAATTTACCTCTGACAGCAGCAACCGAATAGCAATGTTATTGTAACGTTAATAATACTTCCTGATAGACTTGTCAGTGGTAGAACCCAACAGCAACTTTTACTGAACGAAAATAAAAATCACAGATTTTTACAGAGATGCAAAATCAGAGGTACGGTACTGCATGGATCTTTTGATGTTGGAATAATTTTGACAGGAGGGAGCTGTTGGTAAACATTTGTGAAATTATCTGTGGAAATTGTATCGATGATGATTCAATGGTGGCGTTAATTTCTATTACGACCACGCGCCAAAAGAACCATGACGCACTCTTAATGAAGATCGCTGTAATTTTGATAGGCTTATTAATGTTAATAACTTATAGCAATATTATTTGAAAGTAGATAAAGGTCAATGTGATTTTGCCAGAGTTATCAGTGGTAGCAATCAAAGAGCAACCTTATATCAACATAAATAAAGACCAATTAACAAAATCAGAGCTAAAATACCCGTGAAAGGACTGTAGACGTTGTATGTGCCAGGTGCGGCTGGGCCGGGGGCTGCGAGCACAGCCCGCAAGCGCCCGCTACTGGGAGGAGCGCGGGCTGCCATGTCCCCGACTAAGCGCGCCGTGATGACCCTGCTCGCACGCGCTAGGGCCGCTACACACAAACATGCGCCCGCGTGGCCTGCCCCCCATGAGTGAGTATTTTCTACGCATAAAGATATTTATGGCCTGAGCAAACCAAATGCATGCAAGCACGAAACACTATGGAAGATCTCACACCTGTTGCGTGGCGTGTAGAGACCATTTCACGAGAAAAATCCCGCGACAATGTGTGGAACTACTCGTAACTAACTATGTACGAATAAGTGTACCATAATATTAGCCGTATGACAATAGCTCCGCGTCAGCGAGGTTTTTTTCTTGAGATGGACTTTACTTAGAGCGTGTCGTAAGCCGTCTGACATCTTCCATAGAGTTTTCCATTTGATCGCATTTGGTATATTTTGGTATATTAAGAATACTGGGCACTGGTCCCACCACTGGCGATAAGCGAGAAACGGACGGTGTGTATAGTCAGCGATTAAGTATTAATACCAATGTGTTCCTCTTTCACTAACAATATTTTGTACGTTTCTCGGGTGAGAAAAAATTCGACGGCTAGTCGTCTTCCTCGGCGGCGGTGGGACAATTACTTATAAAAAGGCATTAAAAATATCATGGACTAAAGTAATCCCTAGTCTCATTGAGACCTTTTACAAATATGACGTAATTGCCAAGTGTGCCACGTAACACCCGCACCGACAACCCGCCACACTATTCCCAAACCACTGCCGAAACTGCCCAAAAACGCTGAGACAATGAAGCTCGACGAAGTCCCAGAGAAACGATTTAATTGTCTCGGATCCCGCAACCAAATTGATCAGAAAAGAATAGCGAACGAATAGAAAAACCAAAATTTCCAATTGCACCGACAACATCCAGTTGGCTCTTGCTAGTAGATTACGATTTTTGTTCGCGTTGTGCCGTTTTATCGTAAGTATAACTTATTTAACTGTCTTCACCCCCTGAGGTGGGGTGCTACCGTTTTCAGAGTGGCTTTTTATCAGGCATGGTTTGTGAGAAATTAACAGTATTTTAAACCTTTCTATGTAGACCGCAGCTGACATACTACTCTGCCTATCCCAGTCCACTGCTAGACGTGAGCCTCTTCCAAAAAGGGATGTAGATTATGTGAGTATTTTATAGTTAACTTTTATGGCGTAAGCAACTACTTACGGCTGCTAAATTCCCTACAAAGCGTGCTGCGTGCGGTAACGCTTAGGGTTCACAAGCCCTCCATTCAGGCTTACTCCTAGGTTGGAAAGGACATCGCTGACTGTATAAGATAAGGTATCCCATCCACTCTTTTAAAGCTTGCATCTTTCAAGGAGAAATGGTTGTCTGAATACACACTTGCGCAGCCGGGTGACAAAGGTAACAGGTATTAAATCAGGTAGTAAATCTTAAAATAAGGATATTAATTGTGATAGTTGCTATATACGTATATGGCGCTACAACAATTAATTTGGTAAAATAAAGAGGTTTAAATTCTGAGAGCTATTCGAGACAGACACCAATGTCGTCTTCTTAATATAACAGACTTATCTACCATAAATAGCCATTTGGATAAAAATAGAAACCCATAAGTAGAGAAAATATGAATTTTGATAATAAATGAGAACTAAATTCACTAACATTACCCTGAAATAACTCATCATTCCCCTGCCCTCATCCCAATTCTTCTTCTTGGTCTTCTTCGTCCATACTTCTCTATTACTCGTCATCTCACCAGACACCTCCTTTCTAACCATATCAGCCTCCACACAGTGCATCCATCGTTTCTTTGGTCTTCCTCTACTCTTATACCCATCCACATTCGTACTCAAAACTTTACTCACGACATTTTCCTCATTCCTCATTCCTCCGCATCACATACCCATACCACGACAACCGATTACCACACAACTTTTCAGCCACCGGCGCCACTTTCAGACTTTCTCATATGCACTCATGTCTTATTTCTTCAAGTAAAACTTGTAACTACTATTTTTTTTAAACCCATACAAGCTCAGTATAAGATATAGCTCACTCGCAGTCAGTGAAGCAATAATATCCCGTGCTCTTGCTGGTAAATCAGAACAAATAGCTCATTGCAAGCTTCGTATTGCCCAAGATAGCTTTTCAATTCTAACACAATGCCAATACCAACCCAACCGATTACTATACAATACCCCACATATTACCCTGCAATAACTATTGATTGAAAACCCACTAGTTAGCTATAGGACAGTACTTCGGTATCGACAATAATTACGTCGAATAGTGTAGTAGACAAGAGCATCGGCCAACACCTGAAGAGGCTCTCGTTCGGTAATAAGGTCAAGGGTTAGATTCAGAAAGCGATACCAACTTCATAGTTTGACTAAGTCCTTTTGCTGTATCGATCTTACTCAGTTGAACAACCGTCTATCAGTCTATCTCATTTACGGACAGATTGTCCATGGAGTTTCTTGGCCGTTTTTCTCCATGGAGATCTACGCTTGGGAATGTGCAACTACAGTATTTTAACTGAGTTCAAAAAAAGGAGGAGGTTCCCAATTAGGTTGTATTTTTTATTTTGTTTGTTACCTCATATCTTCGTCATTTATGAACCGATTTGAAAAAATATTATTTTATCTGAAAGAATATAATTTCAGATTGGTCCCATCGAAATTTTATAAAAATCGTTTCAATAGTTTGGTATTTAAATCAAAATAGCTAGAAAAAATATGTCATCCAAGTAAAAGAAATTGCGAAATTGATACTAGACAAAGATTTGTGTGTGATACGATAACTAAAATGGATAAAATAAAAACTTTTTTGCAAAAAAAAAGTCGGTGACTATTGTTTGTTTCATTGACTTTGTTGCCACCGACTTATGAACGTAAAGTTATTTTCCATTTTTTGTGTTTTGTTTTAGAAGTCGGTTATTCTTTTTCATAAAAGTTTTCATAGTTATTATGCCTTGTGACTGGGACTGATCCCTAATTTTATTTCATTTACAATTCAAAAGTGCCTGTTACTGGCCTATTTGAAATAAATTCTCTAAAATTTTCTTTTTAACGGTCGATTAAAATTTTACCTCCTATAACAAAAATTTGATCCCTTAGAATCGCCCTAAAACATCACGTTCCAGCTAGGATGATTGACAATGATTTTTGAGTAGTATTGCTACGCTAACTCTTAGTGAAAACCACATCTGTTTTTCCATGTGGAATGTGTGTCGTTACTCTTCTTGGTGTAAACACGACTTAAGTACGGTGAGGGCACATCAAACGATTAAAAAACAAAATTGTCCCGTAATGTAGTAAAATAATAATTTTGAGAATAACATAAGCTGATCTCATCACAGGAGAAAATTGAACATAAAAACGTTTGTGATCACAGTATTGTGTTTTAAAATTAGCATTTTGTATATTATATTTGCATGCCATTTTATGGCGAACTGTGTCATTTCACTACATAATTATTATTTTAGCATCTTTTGTACCACATTTACTGCAAATAAATATTTTTAACTTTAACTTAAAAAATATAAGAATTGAAAAATTAATAAACTTTGAAAATGAAATTTTAGATCCTTCGATTTCTTTAATTTTTTTTTTTTTCTTAAATTTTTATTTTACTTGGGTTCCACGTATGGATTCAACTTGGGTACATTGCTGTCCATAGTACTTTTTTAAACATTATGCTAACCTGGTATATGAATTCCCTTGTTGAAAGACCTTGTTCCAATAGTTTCAAGTCCCAAACTCAGCTGCTGGTATTACGGGCTTTCCAAATAGCGTAAAACCAAAATTACCAAGTACAATTGGCAGATGATATCGGTGAATTGGTAAAATTGTTTCGTTTTCCACTGTATGCATTGGCTAGTTAGGGCTGCTACGGAAGGATAAAATTATTATTGTTTTTTAGAGAGAACTTCTCTATTGGGGGGTGCAAAGTTTCTTGTCCTGAAATTATAATGGGGGATCCTCCGACCAAACGGGTGTTGTATGGTTGGCTACCGCACAACGGGCGGTGCAGTTTATTATTTGCGTGTTAAAGGATTTTGCGTGACATTACGCATGATGTAGCGTTGAGATCTGTTTGAAACAAAAACTTCGTAGAATGTCCATAGAAGCTTATAGTGATTGGCGAATAGCTTAGTTTGGCGTAGTCGTTTTGAATGAAATAACTGGTTTTTAAACCTAAAACATTAAGTGCAATCTAATGCTATTTAGATTCAGTAGGCGGCACATACTAATAATTGCAGATAATTTATCAAAAAATATAAATTGTAAAATAGGTAATTTAACAAAAAAAAAATTGATTACTCCTACATAAATCTAATTATCTAGACACTTGGCTAATCCAACAACAGATACTAAAAACAATGTACGAAAACCATCACAAGACAAAATTGTTTTTAAAATTACTTCCACAACAAAGCCAGTAAAAAACGTCAACTTTAGATTTAAACTCCTCCTTTTTTCGCCAGTTAAAAATCTCACGTCACCTTTAATAAAGTCACGTCAAACATACCAGCCCTACACGATCTCAGGGTTGTCAACAAACACCCATACGTGCTTCAACATGCGTCTGCCGGCTCAAGCAGTATCATCGACAAGCTGCAGGCTGATGGGACGTGACATCCCTACTGTTCGCCGTTTGAGTCCTGGCCTAGTGAAATTGGGAACATGTTTTAAGTTTACTTATATTGTTTTAAGATTTTGAGTTTAACGTGTGTTTTAGAACCTTGTGAAATTGTCTTCACATATTAAAACTCGAGTACCTAGATGTGGAACAGGGTGTAACGTTCCTTATCCCCAATTGAAAAATGAGGATTCTCCAACCAAATTCGTGTTGTGCCTGGTGGGCTACTGCCCTACGATTATAGTCGGATTTCTCTATATGATATTAACTCGCGGAAAACTTCAATATCGCGATTAAGAATTTTGGTATTAGTACCTGATTTGCGTCATAGATGTCGCCAGCGTTATTTTTAACCGACTTCAAAAAAGGAGGAGGTTTTCAATTCGATTGTATTTTTTTTGTGTTTTTTACCTCATATCTTCGTCATTTATGAACCGATTTGAAAAATTCTTCCTTATCTGAATGGATCTACTTCCCGATTGGTCCCATAGAAATTTCATCAAAATCAGTTTAGTAGTTTGGTTTTTAAATCAAAATAGCTGGAAAAAATATGTCATCCAAGTAAAAGAAATTGCGAAATTCATACTTGACAAGGATTTGTGTGTGATACGATAACTAAAAATGGTAAAATAAAAACTTTTTTGCAAAAAAATAACCGACTTCCAAAAAAAAACACAAAAAAAGCGAAAAATAACTTTACTTTCGGAAGTCGGTGACTATTGCTTGTTTCATTTACTTTTTTGGCAAAGTTTTTGTGATATGTGGTTAATCTTGCTGGTTGATGTCTATTTGACTTAGTTCCTTGCATTCTTTTGTTATCTCGCTCTTCTCATCAACTTCATCATAGTATCAGCCGCCAATCACCCACTTTTGGGTACATATTTATATCGCTGCCACACTGGTGTTGACGTTTAACAAATATGTACTTGAATTTAAAGAACTACAAAAAAATGCTGCTCTAACACTTTATTTAATTGATGGAAATATTTTGACCCAATAAAAACCTTACCTGTTAAATGAAGCCATAGAATGATAAATAACATTGAAGCTGAATGCTTTCTCGTCTACACTGAAACGACAAAATCAAAGCTAGCAAGTTATTACCCACACAGAAATTCGTCGGTTTCTCTAATAACTCCGTTTGTCCGATGGACCGGATTTGGATTTGTCAGCCAATTGGACAATTTTGCAATTTTGATTGACCAGTACGAACTGTATTGTGTGAAAGGCAAATCCTCGTTGGCCGATTGTTTTGGATTCTATGCACTATTTGTGTTTAGGACGATGACAATCCCGAAATGAACAGTTTATTCATGTGCTAAATAGTCTGTGAAACTGTTAACCCTTAAAAATTCATCATCAACATCAACATCATTTTCCTGCCCCAATTTATTTGGGGTCGGGGTACAATTTCTTCGTCTTTCATACTTCTCTATTACTACCCGTAAGAAGTATTGGTAAAGTTGTTTTAGCTTTGCTTCGTTGGTCTGGTCGAAAGCGCTTGTGCCGAGCATGAGGTCTTTGGGGTCGATATTCAGATCTCCCGAATTTCTTAGTAGCATTCTGCAGGTTTTTTGCCCGGTTGATATCAATATGTATAGCTCTGCCTACTCTACCGTGGAAAACGGAAGTGACGTTACTTATGTCAGTTTTGTTTTTTTTTAACGTTTCTTTTAAAGTGGGTCTAAGAATTTCTACTGTATCGTGGGTGCGTTTACAAACAATTACAGTCAGTCCTACAGCAACCTACCTGTAGGTCATACAAATATTTGTTCCGTGGGGGGATCGAACCCGCGACACGCAGCGTAGCAACCAATCGTTCAGCCACTGCGCCAAAGGTGTCGGCGGTCAATCGTGTGTCGATTAAAAAAAAGCAAACAGCTTCACGAAATTCACCCAGATTTTCACTACAAATTAAAAACTGAAAAGTCAAAATAATCAACTCAGAAATCTTCACATATCATCATAATATTATTTATAACAGAAACAAATTCCAACTTGAAACTAAAAAGCCAACATTATAATGAACGCTGGAATCTTTCCACATAATAATTAGAATCAACCGCTCTTCAATAAACAATGGAAAGTTGAATCTGTATACACGTTACACGTGCCATCCTGACACGTGTTACGGAGTAGTCTAGGTGCTACCGCAACCACTTTTCACCCTTATGTCCTTAAGAATAAGGTTGAAAAGTGGTCGACGGCCAGTTAGCGCGGTAGTACGTAGGCGGTAGATAGGGATGGAAATTTGTTCGTAGGTGCGTTTGTTAATGCATTTTCTATGTTTGTGGGGACCTGATATTTATCCGTATTGAAGGGTTTCTCCGATCTTTTATGGGCATAAAAGGAAAAAAAAACCGTGGTCAAAGTTACGAGACGTTCAAACGTCAAAAATACGTGGTTATGCAGACGTTTGTCATTGTTTAATTTTAATCAGAGTTAGTTAATAACCCCTCCCCCCCCACTAATGTGTATTAAATAATTTGGCTACGAGTATTACTCCTACGCGTATTTTGCTACGACAAGAAGACCGAACCTTTAGACGATGCCATGTATACAAGGTGTTGCTTTGCATCCTCGTCAAATTCAAGGAGGTAACTATGCTAATGATTCTCGACCCTAATCAACAATAAAATAGCTAGGTAATTTTTATATTTTTGTCTGAATATCGGAAATCGATAAGTGTACACCACCCGTATTAAAACGCGGCCCGTCTAATACTAGCCCTATAACCGTGTTTTCACACACACAAACGAACGCAGACGTTTATTCGATAAACGGGTGATTCTCCACTTTTGAAAAGGGCTTCATTCTGAAATAGTGACAAATTAAAACAACAAAAAAAGAAGCATTTATTATTATTGACCAGGTACCGTAATTTATATTGATTATTTATGTCTTCTATGACAACCTCCTGAATTTTGACGAGGTTACAAAACAACACCTTGTATAACCTGTAAGATATAACTATGAAGTTATATTTTTTTTTTCGTTTAAAATGCATCACACCAACCTTTATCTTAGCATTAATTAAAGTTTGGAAAAAAATTGGAGTGCGCTGACTTAATTTATACTGCCAATTCATTTTAATGTGAATATTACCATTATTTAAACAGCTGTATCAAATTTTATGCACAGGGTGTCCTAATTTTGTACTTATTCAAAATGTTAGGTACTTTATTGAAATTTCCACACCAAGATTTTTCAGTGTTTTATTTATAAAATCTTTTTAAAATACAAATTTTCTTGTTACAGGCACACAGCCCTTCTACCACTTATAAGGGACGACTTCGTGGCTGGCGTAGGTGTCAATATCAACCTAGCATAATTTATTAATATCTAGTCAAATGATAACCTAGTCTGTATCTAGTCGAATCAATAAATCGAATTAATTTTAGTATAATTTAAGGTAATTGTTAATTCGTTCCTGCTTTTTGACAACTATGTATTTATCTATGTATATAATTTGAAGTGCCCTTTCAGGCAAGACATATGATGATTTTAATGGGATGAAAGCTGAATACTGAATCGAGTGTTTAAAATATTATTTGCAAGACAAATAACCATGAACATTAACAAAAACAAAAAAGTCGTGGTGCTATGGAATCTTCCTGCTTACCTTTACTATGATTTTTTACGTTGTCAATACAAACTGATATTTTTATGTAGATCGGGTATGCATAATTGCTGCCTTGCAGAAAATTGTAATCATGGATATTTTCACTCCTTATTTCCCCCAAAGTATTATGTTTATGTTGATGATGGCATAAAAAAAAAAACAAGATATTCAATTCTTCTTCCAACCTTATTTTTACACTATATCGCACACTGTGATTGCCACGAACACCATGTTGAAAAGCCGCCATTATTACAAACATTTTACTTTCATTTTCAAAATATTTTGACACTCGATTATGTATTTCTGCTCACTGTGCAAGGATATAAGGGTGTGATTATTTTATTGTACGTATTACTGCGCTAACTGATGGTTGACCACTTTTCAACCTTATCGCTCAGGATATAAGGGTGAATAGAGGTCGACCATCAGTGAGCGCCCTAGTACCAACAAACGCTGTGTATTTATAATTAGAAAAAAATATGTCGACACCAGGATAAAATGTGCTATTTAGTAAATAATCGTGCTGTGTATACCTAGAAAATTATTTGTGGTGAAATTGGACTGAATCACGAGAAAAAATGATTATTTAAAAAATAGAACAATTTTACTGGTTTCTGTCGAATTATGTTTTGTGTAGTCACAGAACAAGGAGACGCTTCGGCGGTCGCTGCTAGAGGCGGCATTTTCAACACTTTCCGTACACTCCAACCTTTTCACCATAATTAATTTATTCGCACTTCGACATGTAGAAACAGACAGCTTTGAATGGCGAACGTGACAGAAGTTGTGCGCTTTACGCACATTCGATAACGTCATAATTTTATTCCTAATGCCGCTGCCGTCTCTAGACTCTGTGATTCCGTGTTCTGTGAATGTTTTGTTATTCAGTTGTGTTTTGTTTAATTTTTCGTATATGTTATTATAATGTAATTAAAACATAGGAAAAAATATTATTTTAGGACAAAATGTGTTCTACGGGAGGAAAGAATATGAAAATCATTAGGAAAATAAAAGAGCTGATGACGTTTTCAATGGGGATAAGCAGATTAATCAGCTAAGCTGAGAAAAGATCAGTTCGTTTAAAAATAAAAAACTCTTAATGCACTTTTGCACGACTTGGAAATCAAATTCGGAACCTCTAGTATGAGGCATTATTTATAATACTCGTATTCTTCATTGTCAAGAAATTAGCGAAAATAAAATTCCCCGTGATGTTTTTTTCATTCCCTTTTATTTTTTTTATTCTAGGCCTATTACACTGATTAAAAAAGGACTACTAAATATCATAGTTAAATGAAAAGCAAAGATCTTTATTCCTAAGGGAGTATTTTGTTGAATACACAAGTGATCAAACATTTTTTGGTCAGTGTATGGTACTATTTTTGAAAAAACCCCATAAAAGTAGGGCTTTTAGATAATAATTAACGGACCACTGTGTATTTATTATCCTATGCCTTTTAGGGGATTATTGTATATTATAGAGAATATATCACTATATATAGCGTTAAGCCAAATTTTAGCAGACGACGATTTATATTAATCTATATTTCAGAATATAATGTTTTTAAATTTTTAATATCGGTTTTAATTCAAATTATGATTGCTGTCAAAATTAAATATAAAAAAACACACTAACTCACACATACACACACATTTTGACTATAAATTATCACACCTGTCACTGCATTTGAGCTTCATGCTTAAGTATCTAAAAGTGTCAAATAAATTACTTGAAAGCCGCAAAATGTCCCAATAAATCAAACGAGAGGAGATTACGAAAAAAATGTAATTGAAAAATGACCCATCATTTTCAGTCAAGTTGCTGTTACTTCAGAATGTGGAAAATTGTACATAAGGGACATATTTTTTTTGAAAAAATCTAATATTCAATTTCAATAAATAACAGCATGCTGTATTTTTTTTTTCAACTTTTTCAATAAAATAGATGCGATAATTCTTTTTGGCAGAAAATAATTTGAAATACAACCGATTAATAATCAAAATAATATTTATATTTTAATAATAATTAATAACACCGTATCGAATAATATAAAATAAAAACTGATTCAAAGCACAATGCACATGGTTTGAAAATTCTTTTATCGGACTACAGTATTAAAATAAAATAAAGATATGTCTGGCACAAAATAAAATCGTTTAAAAGCACATGTTTTACCAATAGCAAATTCGAAATATTTAAAATAAGTAGGTACCTATAAAAAGTTTAAGTAATGTAATCATAAAATAAAAAGTTCCGTATTTTTGCTTTATAGTTCTGACAAAAAAAATATATCAACGATACTTTTTAGTCATGTAGTGGAACTTTAAAAATAAATGTTAAATGGTAGTAAATAATTCTAAAATATTCTAATATTAAATTAGACGATTTATGATAGTAAATTTAAATAACGAACGATAAAGGCGACGTCCACGTGCAGTTCAAATTATAACGAATAAAATAAGTTACGAAACGAAATATTTGAAAATGGCGGACGAACTACGAAACGAAAGAAGCCACAATTATAAATTTCCCCCAAAAATAAGCAAACTTTATAATATTTCCCACTTATTTATAATTATAACTTATTATGTATGTATTAAATTTATGCTTAGGTGCAATTTATATTGTGAAACTCTTTTTTAAATTTTTGGAGGGAAACTCAAAACATTCAAAATGGCTGAAATGTCATTTTCAAATATTGGAAAATAATATGTGTAAAATTAATATTTTAAATGAGTGTCAAATAATTATAAAATTAAGTTTTAACTTAATGTATCTAAGCTTAAATCCTAAGTAAATAATAAAAATAACAATGAAGTATTATAATAAAATTAATGTAAATAATTATAACGTTTAATCGCTTAAAAATCTCGTCTGTGTTTTGTGATATATTAGGTAGTTAGAGAAATTCACATGTTTGAGCGTGGGCTGAACGTTATTTATTTCATGTCTAAATTACGGATTCCGGATGTACTATAGAAATACATTAATATTTCTGTCGCATTCATCGGGTATCATTATAAAATAATTAAATTAGTTTTCCACGATTTATTTATGTTCACATTAATTACATTTTTATTTTTTTTCATATAAAATAATATAAAAAAAAAAACATTTAAATAATATTTAATGTTTTTATTTTTTATGACTCAAATTGAACCAGTTTTATATTGGCTTTTCAAGTTTTTGTAACTCATTATTTTGATTTATTTTGGTACTTCTAATTTGGACATGAAATAAGCATAAAAATGCTGAATGATGTTTTAATATTATATTCGCTGATTTATATTGAGTATTTTAAGCGATCATTATGAAAAATATAATTATGTTCAAGTTTGGTTATATTATGTATTTTGTATTTTAAAAGATAATTTAATCCAAACTATAATATTATTATAATACAAGGTGTATAAAAGAAGAAAATGTTTAACAAAACTAAAAGCTGCAAAAATAAATTAGTATCTCCTTTTTCCTATTTATTATGTATGATTTAACGATATTCTACATGAAATCTTGACAAAGAAGCTGGTCAAAACTATTATTTTAAAATAAACACATCAAAACATACTTTTAAAACAACTATAGGTAGTATTTTTAACACCTTGTACGTATAACTGTTATTCTAAAACGTTAATTTAATAAGTCTTCCATCACATGCAAATGCGATGTTTGTTTTCAAATCAACGATAGAATTATTATAAATTTGTGGTTGTTTAGGTTTACCTACAAACTAAAACGGTGGGTTTATGATAGAATTGCATCAATCAAATATTTGTGAGAGAAAGAGCGAAATTTTAATTGAAGATATCAAAGTAGAGACTAGGTTATGTATTTAAACAAGGATTAGTATGGAGCTAACACCATCTTTTGTAAGAAGTAGGCCCTTAAGGTAATATCTTATGGTACGCACAGCGACCAATTAAGCTATACAAAACCAGTACAAGCGGATCTCTCATTGTACTGAAATCTATACAAAGCGAGGTTCCGTTATACTGAAAATGTATAGCGTGATGTGTCGCCGTGTGCACAGGCAAATTCAAAGACATGAGTGAACAGAGTAAAGTTGCCTTAACTTTAAATGTCAATCACGGCAACTAACTTTCAAAGGAATCATTTTGAAATCGGAACAAGATGGGCAAATGGCAATCGATTTCAAAGCGTTCGCGTTTGTTCTCACGACTTTCATCTGATTTGACATAAAGTTTTCGATAGCTTGTGTCAATCCAATTTGACATAAAGTTTTCGATAACGTATGTCAATCCAATTTGTGAGTTCCTCGTCATCGCTACCTTCGATTGGTAAATAAATAAGTATACCTCACTTTCTATATGCCCTCAGAGCTATTAATTGTTTAATTAATTTCGTCCTACCGTAAACACACCGTTTCAGTCCCTATAATTATTATAATTTATGATTGTTTGTTTACAAGTGTGCACTGAACATGAGTAGTAATAAATACGATCATAGAAGAGTTTGTGTTTTATTTCTATCTTGTGTCAGGACCTTTTTTTTTTTGTTCATGGGGGAAACATTCAAAAGGCGATCGGTCTTTGGGGATAAGACCGGGGAGTGTGGGATTTCTACCTCATTAGAACCACCCCGGTGGTCACCATCCGCGCTTTGGAGGAGGCACCGTTTCCTCTTATAAGATTGTGTTCGGACCTGCATTCGCGAACTACCGATGAATCACTCAGACTACATTGAAAGTCATCTTTATATTGTGTGTGTAAAATGGGCTTGTAAAAAACCTTAAGTATCATAATGGGTATTTGACACAGCTTGCAAATCGGGCATACTTTTACAATATTTAAGTTCTTATTACAGAAGAATACAGAAATAAGCAACCCATTACCGAGTACTTACTGAGTTTTGGGGGTCAGATAGGCAGTCGCTCCATATAAAATACTGGTATTCAGCTGCATCCGGTTAGACAGCAAGCCGACCCCAACATAGCTGGGAAAAAGCTAGGCAGATGATGATGACAGAATAAGCAAACAAGAGTGTGCTGGTGCCTATATCTTTGTCATTTTATCTTTGGCGAAATAATTAATTGACCTTTTTATTTCCGTCTGATTCTACACTACCTTGGACTACTCAAACGAGACTAAAGAGATGGTTAAACAATTTCATACGTAACCCTGTGGTATTTTTTCCATGTGGGTGAGTAGGCAGAATTTACAGAACGTCACATAGTCACATACTCCTGTAGCTTCGTCCACGTTCTTAATTATATCTGGTCATACACGCACGCGTTGCGAATACTACGCAGTGCATGATTAGACTGCCCGTTGGTCGAGTGGTTGATTGAGGTCCTGGTTTCGTTCCGGATCGGGCAAAAGTGTTATCCCATCAGGAATTTTTCAGTAGCAGCCACGGAGTCTGGATTTGTACCCGGTTTATAGCACCATGCCAGCTGTCTATTACATGATACATGGGTCTAAACAGAACTGGCAAAATGTGGGTGTACTGAGCTCTTAGTTACTTACACGTCTGCCTAACCCTTCCAGGATTGCATGTATTATGTGATGATTAGACAATTAGGTTCTACATAACTAACAATGGGTGTTCATCAATTCCACGTATGGCTATATTCGCCCGTCAGACACTACCCTTACAACAACCCTCGAGCAGAAATAAAATCGTACCAACAACAATCGAATATTACTATAGAAAGTTATTTCTATTGGTAGTCAAGTTTTATGGTGGTCGGGGAAAGAGAGAATGTTCTATTTGCACTGCCTATGAAGACGGAATATTGAAGGTAGATCGGTATATTTTATTGCGTACTTATAAAATATGGAAAATCAATAACAGACCTAACATAACGCATGTAAGCTTCTTGGTGATACTTTTGCCTCGACTCTAAACTTTCGATCCTATATTGAGTCTAAGGCTCAATTAGTTAGTTAGTTATTGGTTATTATAATCTGGATCTATTCAAGTTTCGAGTGAATCGGTTTCTTCTAGGCAAGCGTGCTCCAACCTAGGCCGCGTCAGTGCTTCACATAGGCGAGTTGCGGTCAAACGCAAGAATATTTAGTATGAAAAAATAGGTTCTATAAGATCGACAGAAGATGCAACTACATCTAAAAGCTGGTAATACTTTAAAATAATGAAAAATTACCTTATTAATTTTTCATTAATTTTCATTAATTTTTCATTAATTTTTCATTAATTTTTCATTAATTTTTCATTAATTTTTCATTAATTTTTCATTAATTTTTCATTAATTTTTCATTAATTTTTCATTAATTTTTCATTAATTTTTCATTAATTTTTCATTATTTTTTCATTAATTTTTCATTATTTTTTCATTATTTTTTCATTATTTTTTCATTATTTTTTCATTATTTTTTCATTATTTTTTCATTATTTTTTCATTATTTTTTCATTATTTTTTCATTATTTTTTCATTAATTTTTCATTAATTTTTCATTCGCGACTACTCAGTTGCAAGCGCGACTGCTGAGCTTGAGGTCCTGGGTTCGATTCCCGGGTCGGGCAAAGTGTTATTGGCTTTATTGATCAGGAATTTCTCAGTAGCAGTCACGGAGTTTAGATTTATGTCGTTATGATGGCAGTAGGCTCGCCCCCTATTACATGGGACTTAAACATAACTGCTAAATGAGGGTGAACTACATTATGTATTAGGTACACCGCTGCCTACACTTTCAGGGATTACAGGCGTGATGTTATGTATTTAATGAGAAATAAACAGATGTCTTAAGAAGCAGTGCACATTGTGCAGGGCACATTGATGCATGGTACCTACAATAAGGTCGAAAGTGGAGTGACAAACGCGAATCAAGATTTACTGCATTGGTAGGCCCATAGGCCTCACAGAAGCCGGTCCTGCTCGTCCGAGGTTGCAGATATCTGCTGATGACAACAACCGCAAGATCGGTTGGTGTGGCGACACTTCAGGGAGACCTAAGTATGTGAACGTCACAGCAGTTGCCGACAAACTGTTTGGGAGTTTAGCAAACGTTTTACATGTTTTTGTTGCACAGATTTTGTATAAATAAATTTAAAAAAAAGTCATCAATGCTGACGGTAAGTGGTCACTGTGGACATCTATTAAAATCTACAAAGTGCGCCACCGTAATACGGGGTGAATTTATACAAAACTTAGAAACGGTATGTTACCAACGAGTACTCTATTTTATACATTTATTCTACCTTAAAGTCCCTTTCAAAGTTTTGTCTCGATTCACCACTGCAACTCTTTTTACCCCGTTTTATTCGATATCAACTATCTCAGAGACATTTTGCCAGTACTTTAAACACATGAGATCCAAGAATTTAAGCATACGTAAGTATGTATACAAGGTGTAATTTTGCAACCTCGTCAAAATTCAGGAGGTTGTCGTAGAAGACGTAAATGATCAATATAAATTACGATACCTGGTCAATAAAAATTAACGCTGCTTTTTTTTGTTGTTTTAATTTGACACTATTTCAGAATGAAGCCCTTTTCAAAAGAGGAGAATCACCCGTTTATCGAATAAACGTCTACGTTTGTTTGTGTGTGTGAAAGTGCGGTTATAGGGCTAGTATTAGACGGGCTGCGTTTTAATACGGGTGGTGTTCACTTATCGATTTCCGATATTAAGAAAAAAAATATAAAAAAATGACCTACCCATTTTATTATTGATTCGGATCGAGAATCATTAGCATAGTTACCTCCTTGAATTTGACGAGGGTGCAAAGCATCACCTTGTATAAGAAAACTGCGCTCAAAAATCAAATGAAACACTCTTTTACCTGATTGGATGTAATAATTGAGCTAATTGAATAAGTTATAGAGAACTAATCAAGTGAATAGTTTGAAACGTTACCAAGAATAATGAAGACAAGTTCAATTAATAGTTGACCTAGTTATGGGTTTATTTTCCACTAGCTGCTGCCGCAACCTTCGTCCGAGAGTTTTTCATAAAAATATTACTTCCCTATTTGGATCGGATTTTGTCAACAATTTCAATCAAATTTCAATTTAATTTGGAGGGAACCTTAATTTCTTTTTCTTAAATAAAAGTAGCCTAAGTTCCTTATAACATCAGCTATCTGCCAGTAAAAGTCTCGTCAAAATTGGTCCAGCCGTTTCGGAGATTAGCCGGAATGAACAGACAGACGGACAGGCAAAAATTAAAATAAATGTTTTTTTTTGTTTTACTTCTGTTTTATTTAATTGTATGGATTATAGTGAGCAGCTGCTTGTATTGTCAACTATTACCTATCCAAATTTTCATCATCTTTTTTTACGCCGTCTAACCGCATGCTCCTGAATATCAATATTTATTTATTTATTAAAACTTTATGCACAAGTAAAAAAACTGTACAAAGGCGGACTTAATGCCTTGGGCATTTTCTACCAGTCTACCTTAGTGTGATGCAGAGACAATACACAGTAGGTGCAATAACAAAAAAGAAAATACTAGAAAATATTCATAAAATATAAATATATTAATAAAAATATATATATCAATATTCTACATGGACTAGTTGCCTATCTGGCGCCCCTAGTTTTTAGACTTCAATGTGCAATTTTTACAATTAAATCGGTTTTAAGTTTAACCGTTAGACAATCTTCTAGTATTTTCAATCCTCTGTTATCTCCCGGTCAAAGTCATTAATTTATTTTAGGCCAGTTTAATGTTTCTTGCGTTTACCCGCATTATATGTATAATGACAAGTTCCCCACACGGACAGGTTATAAACGGTTATAAACTTATAATAAACAGGCTGAAAGGGACACCAACACACAAACGGTTACCACGTTTTTAGTACATCATTCTGAACCAGAAATTTTTCATGGATAACTTAAAATCAAATCTGGTGTTTCATCCAACACGTCAAAATGTATAGAACAACTGTTTTTTTTACCGCAGTTTGTGCGTCGTGTCCCTTCCACAGGGTGGAATATAAGGTTGTTACCAACCAAAAAATACAAAACTTCACGAACAGACCAAGTACCTACAACCTACTCATTCACAAAACTCCAACACCATCCCATCCTGTGCCGCCATAATGTCCCGATTGTCTCGTCTTCCTGCCAAAGGGCTGTAGATAGTACTTTTACGAGGGCCTTCATTCAGACCCGAGGTTTATGGCTGCAGTGCCGTGACATATTATCTCGGAGCTTTGTCGTGTGTGTATTTTGCAGCGTCGCTTATCTTTGCTGTGTTCGGTGATGATGTTTTGTTGGCCCTGAAGCAGATGCATACGGACTTGACTGAAGGTCAATAAGGTAGCTTTGCCGAAGAGCCACATAAGTTTACCAGGTTGAATCTGGGAAGTTAAAAGCAGTAATTTCCGTGAAAAAATATTAAAATGACTAGCTTATGTCTGCGACTTTGCTTGCGTGGAGGTCGATAATTGTCCCATTGGATCGTACTGCCGCGAACGACTAAAAACCAATATTTTACATGGAGCGACTGCCTATCTGACCTCCACAACCCAGTTATAACTGGGTAATACGATACCCCTTAGTAAGACTGGTTGTCTGACCTTCCGGCCTCTCGGCAATCCGAGAGGGCACGCAAAAAGTTGGGCCCGGCTGCCTTTTGTAGATCTTTGACAATTCAAAGATCTACAAAAGGCAGCCGGGCCCAACAGCTTAGCGTGCTTTCTGAGGTACAGAGGAAATTTAGTACATGTAATGGATGGTCAGCCATCCACAGACCGACCTTCCCACGCGTGGCTTTAACTTAAAGATCGACCCGTGCGGCTTTTATTATTTAGTCATGAGATCACGAGCTTGAAATGGAATGTCAATAGAATAAGACGACTGCTTCTTCGGTCAAGTGGTTGCAAGCGCGACTGCTGAGCATGAGGTCCTGGGTTCAATTCCCGGGTCGGGCAAAGTGTTATTGGGTTTTTTCATCATATTCCTGATGAAAAAACCCAATAACACTTTCTCCATCAGTATCAGTCACGGAGCCTGGATTCGTGCCCGGTTATTGGCAATAGGCTCGCCCCCTATCACATGGGAATTAACATAACTGGCGAAATGTAGGTGTACTGTTAGGCACACCTCTGCCTAACCTCACCTACACCTTTACTGGCGTGATGTATGCTATGTATGTCTTCTGCCACTATAAACCCACATAAAACAGTTCTAGAAAATCCTACTTCAGACCTAACTAGATACACTAAGGCAGCATTTCCTCATCCAATAATTTACAGTATTGTAACTCACAGGCCACAATACCCTAACATTTGTATGATAAGCACTTAATATCGCCCTATCATTGGAGACAATGCGTCGATTTATAGGTTTCAGTCATCCCGGGCTACTAATATATCATATGTGACGACATTTGCGAGAGGGCTGTATTAATGTTTGTTTTGAACGCTTATACAGGGTGTGTCACAAAGGTGTGGTCATATTAAAGGGTGTGGACCATCAAACTGAACCACTTTTTTCATGAGATCAATAACTTAATACTACTACTACTTAATACTTAGGCTACAACGCCCTGCGCGTACAATACAATGACGCTTTCAGGATGCTGTTGCGGCTACCGCGGCGTTGTAGTGCATCGGGTATGTTCGCTGAAGCTGGCACGGATGGCTTTCACGCCATAATGCGTAAGAAAGCGACTTCCCTATTGCAACGCTTGCGCAATACTCGTAACGGCATCCTGAAAGTGATCGTTGGCAGACCGGACTGCCCCATCCAAAGGCGTTGGGTGGAGGTAGCTATAAGTAAATAAGTAAAGGACTAATAATACTAACATAGCATATAAGAATAATCATTTACTAACACACTAACCTTTTATTGACTATGTAATGGGTCTGAAATAAAGTTTTTTCTTTTTGCCAATAAAATAATCAGCTGTCCATATTTGGGTCGAATAAATAATAATAATAATAATATCGCTGGACATTACACACAGCGCCATCTAGTGCCACACTAAGCAACGAGGCTTGTGTCGTGGACACTAGATAGTTGATATACTACATAGATACTTTTTGTTTGTAAATACATACTTATTATACATATAAACATCCATGACTCGGTAACAAATGTCTATGCTTATCACACAAACACTTGCTCCTACCGGGATTCGAACCCGGAACCCTATGAACGTGAGGCAGCCTCACTACCGCTGCGCCATTCGGGTCGTCGAATATTTTAATTTTGTATGAGACATCTGAATTATATTTTCCACACCTTTCTTGTATATGCACCTATCTATACTAGCCGTTGCCCGCAAACTTGGTCCTCGTGAAATTATTATAAAAATATTCCTTCCCTATTTGAATCGGATTTTGTTAACAATTTCAAGGAGTTTTTTGCACAGAAAACTAATTATTTTTTAAATAAAAGTAAGTTACTCCTTATAACATCAGCTATCTGTCAGTTAGTCCCGCCAATCGGTTCAGCCGTTTTGGAGATTAGCCGGAACAAACAGACAGAAAAAACAAAAAAATATATATAATTACAAGTACCGTATGTACGTTCATACGCATTCAGTAAAAAATTGTTATTTTGAAATTACAGACATTAAAGTTTTATTTATTTGTATTATAGAGTACATATGGATAAATAGATATTCTACCGGTGATCTTTGGTACATAAATTTTCACGAAAATACACTAAACTGGCTAACTAAGACCTAATGCAGACGTCTCTCAATATTTTGAACCAATCTGTATTCAACAATAATAACGCCTTTCACTGTACATTCAACTCCAAAGACAGTTCTCAACAATCCGACCGCAGCACGTTTCGGTTTCGAATTCGGTGACGAATTTCACATCACTATTGCCGAAAATGTTTGAGGTTCGTTCAGGCGTGTTCGAATGGCAACAAAGAGTAAATTGTGTTGTGGTCGCTTTGACATTAAAGTGAATGCGCCCCAGTAACTGAATAAGTTGGTAAAGATTTAAGTCTTTTATGGAATGTTTGTTGATGAGGCGACGCGAGGTTAAATACTCATACAACCTCATGTAAAAATCTTATTATTTGTCAAAATGAGATTTGTGTTTGTACAACGATTATGAAGAAATTCCCTTAAAGGACTTCGGGGTCTACTCTCTAAGCACGAAACCCGTAGTTTCAGGTGAAGTTACGGGCATTTCCTACTCTTAATAGTTCGAGTCCGAACCATATATTGTAGTCTTTGGTCCGAACTATGAATGAATGACAACTCTATTTGACAGTTGTCCCTACTCCCGATGTGTTTTTGCCATTGACATATAAATCATATGGACTTGAAATGTTTGACTATAGAAAAAATAGTTATACAAATATGAGGCATAACGACGCCAGAATCATAAAAATGCTGCCGTCTCTTTTTAACTTTATTAATTTTGCGTAAGTAAAAAAGGATAATACTATTTTTGACAGTTACTATAATGGCAACCCTTCGTTCCTAGCGTCATTGAAATACCTATTTGCGGCCGGGTCGCCATTTTATCAGCTCGCTGTTTGGTACTAAAGTTGGGTACGTCAACTGTCAAATGCTCTTGAGCTGTGGATATTTTTTGAGAATTTTGGAGGAATTTGCTGTGTTGTTGCGTTTGAACTCTATTGTTCTATAGTGAAAATTGTCAATAGCAAGATGCCCAATTGCAATATAGTCGGATGTGGCATCAAAAGAAGCGGAAATCACCCGAACATAACTTTGCACCAGTACGTACTTAATTTCAGCTGAAATATCTTTAGATTTAGATAAAAAACCTATGCTTCTGCATTCGTTTAAAAGTTTCAACAGTAAGACATTCATAATTTACGTTTTGCCTTTATTTTCAAGTTTTATTTCATGAAATCAATTTCTTGTTATTGGAGGGATAGAGTTGTGAATTTAGGCATTTTTATATTTATCGATAGTGCTATTTTATGGTTCTTTATTGGTTTTATGTTTTACTTTCAAGGCTGCCTACTAATAAAAGAAAAAAGAAAATTTGGCTGGAAAAAATTGGTGTTGAAAATTTAAAGATGTCAACAAAAACAATTCACATTTGTTCTCTTCACTTTGAAGAATCATGTTTCAACCGGACACTGAATAAAGTAACATTGCGTGACGATGCTTTACCTTCACCAACCTTATTGGTATGTAACCTTGTGTGTTCATAATTTCTAACATGATTGTGTATTAGGGTGATAAATGATAGTGATGTCCCCAATTGCAACACTTGTCTAATAGACACAAAAAGTGATGTAAAGGATGTTTTAGAGTGTGATCTTAGAATTAATTAAAATCCTATTGATATTATCAAGAAACATCAAAAATACTTATAATTTTATTGCTTTACAGCCTGCGATTCAATCAAATACGTCTAGAATTTTAATTGAAAATGATCAAAATCAGACAAACTCACAATCAATATCTGGATGTGGTGCTTCAAATACGGTAATTTTTTTTTTTTGTGTAATTAAAAACAGTAGGATTAACCTACTGTTTTTAAAGAGTCATAAAATTTTTGAGTATTTGCTTTCCTATTTCTATTATTATTTATGTTAATATTAAAGAGTGGTTTTCAGGACAAAGCTGTTTGTATGCCTACCATTCAAAATCAACCTGGACAGATTTCAAAGAGGAGTGCCATAGATTTAGCCCCTAGCACATCTGCTGCGCCAGATTTCGCCGCTAGCACTTCCGCTGCGCCAGATTTCGCCGCTAGCACCTCTGCTACGCCAGATTTCGCCGCTAGTACCTCTGCTACGCCAGATTTCGCTGCTAGCACCTCCACTACGCCAGATTTATCGGTATGACTAGCTTCAGTTTTTCTTCAATGAAACAGGAGATATCTCATGCTTGTGTTCAATATATAATAAAGCTTACTTTTATTTTATTTGATTCCAGGTTCAGACACGTCAAATAATAAAATTAAAGGACAAATGTCAAAAACAGTCCAAGAAGATAAAGAGACTTAATGAGAAAGTTAGAAGACAGAGGAAAAAAATTGCTCACTTTAGTAATATTATCAAAGATTTAAAGGAAAGAAATTTATTAAATTCAGAGTCCCAAGCTTTGCTTGCAGAATGTGCAGGACCCCAAGACTTCTTAAAAAGGCAAGTGGCAAAATCTAAAGGTTTGCCAGTAGAGAGGCAATATTCGGAAGAAATCAGGAAATTTGCTCTCACCTTAAATTTTTTCTCCCCAAAAGCTTATGAGTTTGTGCGTAGTACTTATAATACCTGTCTTCCACATCCGCGTACCCTGAGTAAATGGTATCAACACATAAATGCTGAGCCTGGCTTTTGCAGTGAAGCATTTGACACTTTAAAAGCAAAAGTTCAAAGTAGTAATTTGCCAGTACTATGCTCACTAATGTTTGATGAAATGGCAATAAGAAAGTCGCTGTGCTGGGATCCGCAAACAAAAAAATATTATGGACGTGTAAACTGTGGTATGGATTGCGATAGTGATGCCCTCGATGTCGCCAATCAGTGCCTTGTCATATTACTGAATTGCATAAATGGAAGATGGAAACTACCTGTAGGATATTTTTTTTTATCACATCTCTAACGGGAGAACAAAAATCGACTTTAGTCGAAATGTGTATTCGAAAGTGTGAGGAAGTGGGTGCCAAAATAGTGAGCATAACATGTGACGGACCTGCTGCAAATTTCAGCATGTTTTGTTCATTAGGTTGTGATCTCATGAAGGATCAAAATGTCACTACATTTGAAACAGGTAAAAATAGAATACACATCTTTATAGATCCATGTCATACTATCAAACTGATACGGAACGCGTTTGGAGAAATGAAGGTATTTTTTGACAATTTTGGCAGGAAAATAGATTTTGAATATTTAGAAGAATTATTAAAATTGCAAGATTGTGAAGGTTTGCACATGGCGACTAAGTTGACGAAGGCACATTTGATGTTTGACAAACAAAAAATGAAGGTCCGTTTAGCTACTCAACTTTTGAGTAATTCAGTCGCTGACGCCTTAAACTACTGCGAGAATGAATTAAAGCTCAAGAAATTTGAAGGTTGTACAGCGACAATCAACTTCATACGAATCGTAAACGATGTGTTTGACGTCTTAAACAGTCATTCAGTTCGACCGCCGGGCTGGAAAAAAGCTGTATGCCCTGAAAACATCGGACTTATAGAAGCGCTCTTTGAAGGAGCCATTACTTACTTTCGCAATTTAAAGCTGCAATCGGGTCAGTTAGTCATTTGCTCCCGTAGAAAAACTGGATTTATTGGCTTGATTATAAACATGCAGAGTACAATCCAGCTATATAAATATCTAGTTGAGGATATAAAAGTTTTAAAATATCTTCCTTTATATAAAGTGAGCCAGGATCACCTCGAATTGTTTTTTTCGGCTATCAGAGCTCGTGGTGGATTTAATAATAATCCGAATGCAGTCCAGTTCAGAGCTGCGTTTAAGAGACTTTTAATAAGAGCTGAAATTCGCGACGGTGGTGTCGGCAGCTGTATTCCTCTGGAACAAATCAATATATTAACTTGTTCCAGTAAAGTTGGCCCAGTCACTACTATAAATAATTTAACAGAAAAGAAATCCTTTGTAGAAATTCCGGAGGATGATAGCGATTTGTATGAAGACTTACTTGATTGTATGTACAGTAATCTTTCAGGATATACAGAAAGTGTGTTAACATATATTGCTGGCTTTGTGGCTAGAAAATTGTCACGTTCATTGAAATGCGAAACTTGTAACAAACTTCTTTTTGGAGTTTCTGAGCAATTTAAAACAAGTTTAATTACTTTAAAATCTCGAGGTGGTCTGGTTTATCCTTCGAACGACGTTGTAAACATTTTGAAAAATGTCGAAAAAATATTAAAAGGTGTTTTGCATGTAAAAGACAGGGAAGAAAATTACTATTTGTATATTTTTAAGTTTTTTGTAGATTACTATGCCGAACCAAATAATTTATTCGATTCTGGGGATTGTGAACATGACACAAATCATAAATATTTATTGATTAAAAGTGTAATAGAGGTATACATGAATTTGAGATACAAATATTATGGGAAGAAATCTACTGAAACAATATCATATAGAAATTACCTGAACAAAATTGTATTGTTCAGAAATGAATGAGCTTGATTTATTTAAATACATTAATAATTATAGTAATTATTGTTGACTTTTAATTAAAACCCACAATCATCCTGCAAGTTAGAAAAGGTTAAAACTTAACATTAAAGATATTAGTTACAAGCTGTGCCCGCGGCTTCGATCCCAACTGATTACCTACCTTACCCTATCTACGATATTCTACCTACCCTACCCTATCTACCATAAATCCTATTTACCCTGCCTACCTACCTATTTTTTTTTTTTGTCGTTTTTAAACCTTCCCTATATTCTGGCAAACAAAACGAAAAAAGAATTATTCACATGGGTTAAGCAGTTTTTTGAGTTATAGCGAGACTAACGAACAGCAATAGGTTAATATATGTATGTCATGGACCAAGTGATAAATTGGGCATTATGCATAATGCCCAGTCATTATGTATAATGCCCAATATGAGAGTGCAATTTGATAATACCCCGCCATTCCCTTCATGTTAGGTTACTTTAAACCCCGCACGCAGAAATAGGAGTCCCGCGAAGCGGGGCTCCGTCGAGCTATCATGGCACGTGGTACTTAGTTACTAGGTATATCAGTATATTTGCTTTCCGCACGCTGTATGGCGGTCTCTGATTGGTCAAAGCGTGTCACACCATGCGTGCTTCCCTCCTCGCCCTCGCACCGCGTCAAATTTAGCTTTATTATCAAATTGCCCAATTGTCATGTAGCAATATAATAATGACCGTGCAATGTGATAAATAATGAAGTTAAGAACGTAATTAATCACTTTGCCCGATAGAGCTAGGCATTTTTCATAATGACCGGGCATTATGTATAATGCCCACATTAATCACTTGGTCCATAACATACTCGTTTATAGGTGGTGGTGGTTCCGTCAACGAAGCCCGTAAAATTCTAATTTTCATACGTTTCATCAAATTGCAGCTCTATTATATAGAACTAGCGGCAGCCCCGCGTAAGTCTCGATCCCGTGGGAATATCGGGATAAAAAGTATCCTGTGTTAGTCCAGGTCATAAACTCAGTGTGCTAAATTTTCTCCGTTCAGTAGTTTTTGCGTGAAAGAGTAACAAACATCCATCCATCTGTTCTCACAAACTTTCGCGTTTAATTATTACCTATTATTTATTATATTAAAACATTAATTATAGTAGGATTACGGTTTATTAGAATTCATCTGCGCCGGGAGTCCATCGCGGATGCACTGTTATGAATTATGAAATCTTTGAATTTGTTCCCTCCATTGCGAAGTGTACCTTACGCAAGGGTCTAACAAATAAAATAAAAAAAAAGTAATTTATTCGATTACTACTTTTCATTTTTTTTATAGCTAAACGCTAAGGTCATAAAATTCAAAACCGGCTTCAAAAAAAAATTACACTCACGCAATCTTTTATCGATGTTATTGTAAGAAATAATATCGATATGGGCTGCCCTATTATCCGCCATTTTATCCTCTCAGTAAAATGTAGGTATACACGTTTTTTTTGTAGGTATGCCAAGTCCATATGATTTCTATGTCAGTGGTTTTTGCCCGTCCAAAAAGTTGAATTTGACACTTGTTTTGACGGATCGTTAGGTCATTTGATACGACATTAAAATAGTTATCGTGCCAGCTAACAAAACTACACATTGAGATAAAACATTAAATATCTACACGATTTAATGTGTGGAATAACCGTTTTTTCTGCTATTAACACCGGTTTTCTCCGTTATCGGGAGCGAACGGAACAGTAACTGGTATCCGCAGTCAGTTCCGTCGCTTGGGCACAGCAGCAGCGGATGCGCTCTAGTTCGACCTACTAAATAAATACTTTATGGTGTTCTATTTAGGTCGTTAAATAATATACCATCACGCCTGTAATTTCCGAAGTACCAAATAGTACACCAACATTACGGCAGTTATGTTTAAGCCAACTAGCGAGCACAAATTCAAACTCCGTAGCTGCTACAGTATCACCCATAGCGCTTTGCCTGGCCTTGGAATCGAACCAAAAATCGAACCCAGGACCTCGTGTTCAGCATTCGCTCTTGACTACTAGACTGATTATTGACTGACTTATTGACCACTAGACCAAAGAGACAGTCTGTTGTGCTTCTAAGTAAACTATAACCAAAATACATAATAAAAACATGGGGAATTTAACAATTAAATTAGTATTTTTTTTTTTTTGTAAAGTTTGGTAGCGACTGATTGGCTGCAGCTTGAGTTAACTAGACTAGGTAAACTTCGACACCGTTTGAATTAAAAAGTGTCCGTCCTAGAAAGAGATGGCGAGATGATCTGGACGTACATCACGACGGCTGGTTCGAGGTAGCGCAGGACAGGAGTACCAGGAAGGGGACTGACTTTGCCCAGCAGTTGGACGTAAAAGGCTAAAAGATAAAAAAAAACTATTTACCTAACAGTGAGGCAATTTAAATTCATACACCTAGGTACTACTATTTTCATCCTATGTCCTGCTCCTATATTTCACAAAAGCTTTTTGATTTCTACTTTACAAGAAACAGAATATTTCAGTTACAAAGAATTGGTAAAAATGCAGTCGCCTTGTCAGCGCTAGGTCAGTTGATGCTGAATGTTTGATGAGCCCCGGAAGCCTGGTCACCGTTCCATCTGCCTGCATCGCTGCGAACATGCATCATCTAATAAATTTGACACTACCCTGACCTACATGCTCTACATGCTTGTTAGTTATGCTCCTATAAGTAAAGTAGAAAAATATAATAGTAAGCTTACACTATCACTTACGGGATACATTCCGCGATTATTGTTTATATTGAGCTCCCGATAATCGATCAATCGAATATTGGGGGGGGTGGGGTCGTTTCGATTATTTTTTATTTGTTTTTTTTAACCGACTTCAAAAAAAGGAGGAGGTTCTCAATTCGGTTGTATGTTTTTTTTTTTTTGTGTTTGTTACCTCATATCTTTGTCATTTATGAACCGATTTGAAAAATTCTTCTTTTATCTGAATGGATCTACTTCCCGATTGGTCCCATAGAAATTTCATCGAAATCGGTTCAGCAGTTTGGTTTTGAAATCAAAATAGCTGGAAAAAATTTGTCATCCAAGTAAAACAAATTGCGAAATTGATACTTGACAAGGATTTGTGTGTGATGCGATACCTAAAAAAGAGTAAAATAAAAACTTTTTTGCAAAAAAAAAACCGACTTCCAAAATAAACACTAAAAAAGTGGAAAATTACTTTCGGAAGTCGGTGGCAAAAAAGTCAATGAAACAAACAATAGTCAACAACTTCCGAAAGTAAAGTTATTTTCCACTTTTTTAGTGTTTTTTTTTGGAAGTCGGTTTTTTGTTATATCGGGAGCTCAATATCGAAATATATCCCGTAAGTGATAGTGTAAGTTCAGATATAAACCGTGAAAGCTTAAAACAGTGTAAGATAATAGTAGTTCTATAGTTTAAAACGTTTCGCTTTCAAATAAAGTGTGTATATAGACCCTTACCGAACCGAGAGATATTTTTTCTCACCGTCATTGCGATATTTTTTTGTTCTGGACCATACCTGGGAACCTTTTAGTTATATTGGGGTCAAAGTTCATTTTTTTAATGCCAATTTTTTAAGGTTATATATAACTTTACTTTAAATACTTCCATGACCCGTTTACTATTCAATCTATTCATCAGCACTATGTTTTGAGTGCGTTGCATTGAGTTTTACTCCTCAACAAAAAAAAGTCTTATCCTAACAAAATTTTTTGCGTATATGCTTGGTCGATGGCTTCGTGAAGGGTCCCTTTACACCTTGTATGTAATGGCTTTACTGTTGAATTATTGACAGGCTACATTTTGTATTACTTGAAAATAAACTTGGAACGGTATTTACAAGGCAGCTGTGAGTTACAACGCCGGGAGGGGATGCCCTAGATGGACACATGCGTGTGGCGTTAAATGATATTTTCAGCAAAAGTTCGTTTTCGTTAAGTAACATTTTCAGCAAAAAAAAGAACTTTTAAAAATCTCGTTTTAACACTGTATGCCGCTTATAATTTTTTTTCCAGGAATTTTGCGCTCGTAATAATAGTTAAATTAACCAAACGTCGGTTTTCAAACAAATAAAATAATAATGTTAGTATTTGACAAATTCTCAAATTGAAAATCCAGAAGAATTGAATGTTCCATGGTAGTAGATATAGTTTTATGAATTTTAGCAAAACCAAACCTTCCTAACATAACTTTTATTCGATTTAATAATTATGAATTGTCTTAATTGCAAAAACAAGCCTAAAAATAACCTACATTAATGAATTACAAAGGCACTAATTAAATATAAACGCCATTACTCAATTATAAGCAGTGGACGGTAAGCCGTATAATCTTATTGACAGAGTAAATGGATTACCCGTTAATACAATGCTATCATTTCATTGAATTATTAATGACATATCGACTTCCCATTGCATTGGGTTGCTTATGGTTACATGGAACAATAAGTACTGTGATCAAGAATAAAGGATTCTGCGCACAGTCACGAGCACCAATATATAAAATAGATCATCTATCCAAGTTACAATCGTTTTTTCTCGCGAAAAATGTTGTTAAATTATGAAAGTGTATACATAAATATTGGTGTTCGTGACTGTACAGTAGGCTTTCGATATTGAAAATTCGAAGTATCCCCTTTTAAGCACTTATTTTAAGAGCACCAATTCCTAGAGCACCATAGAAATCTGTCCAGCTGAGGATCTGTCCAGTTGCTCCGGAGGGGATATTCCCGATTGAACACCAGGTTTCATAATATGTATAATTATATGCATATTAATGGGTGCTCAAAGTGTACTTTCCGCTTATTTATTAAAGGAAATAATTCTAGACTTCACATTAAAAGCCCCAACAACACTTAGACCCCTATTTACCCCTTCCAGCAACTATGTACATAAAAAAATCCTCAAATTCAACCCTAATATTATGAACAGTCCCTTTTAAGAAGTATATTATTGTGAATCAATCCAAAAGCTGTAAAAAATTTAGTAAATCCTTCAGCGATACTGGAGCCATTTGTATATTCGTATGGGTTTGATTAAAACCCGATGCTGTGTTTGCCGCAAGCTATAAAAAGAAGCGGGCAACGATAGTTTTTGTATCATACAAAAACTGTCGTTGCCCGCTTCATTTGATTCGTAGTTGTGTGCGTGTTCAACGCTAAAGTGTGGATTCACACTTTGGGCACAACAATTAATAAATCGAAACATCAGACGGCACTCCTCATTTTTTGTGTATGTTAGAGAGTAAAATTAATCAGTTTATAAACGAGTTTGACCGAGTTTCCTCCGTGCCTCGCAAAGCACGTTAAGCCGTTGGTCCTAGCTGTCATTTGTAGGTCTTTGACAGTCGTTACAGTTAGTCAGTGGCCCAAAAGTCTGATAACCAGTCTTTACTCGGTATTAACTAGGTTGTGGAGGGCAGATAGTCAGTCGATACATGGAAAATACTGGTAGAGAGCATTCTGTTAGACTGTAAGCCGACCCCAACATAACTGGGACAAGGCTGAAAACACTGCGGCCGTATACGACCGCATTTTCTCTTGAGAGGCGAACGAATATCCGCCGTGTCAGTCAGGAGTGTATCTATTCAGATGTTAATCTGCCTTGCTAAGAGTTATGGTATACCGGCCCCGTACAATCTCTAACATCTTGTAACTTACACCACACAAGAACACCCGAACCAAAATTAATTCGCTTTTAGGCAGTAACATAAATAATTGTAACACTTGTATTAATACAGAGAGTGTTTTGTATTTACAATGCTTTAACTTTGCGCGAATTAAACGCACGCTCATTTATTAAAACTGAATTAAACCAAGTTTTATGTACGGCGGTTTTAAGGGTTCCGTACGAAACGGGAGCAAACGAGTCCTGGAGTGGAGGCAGTACCTACTGGCAAGCGTATTATGGGACGCTCCTCAGCTAGATAGACTGACAACACTTAAAAGGGGCCTGAATCAGATGCGCAAGGTGGAGGAAGGCAGGGTGTTGTGACCAGCCAGCAGTGGACTGTGACAGGCTGAGTTGATGCCCAAAATGGGTACCAACGGAACCCAATTAATTGAGCCTACACTGGCAGTCTGCCTATCGGTCCGTGTTCCACCCTTGACATAATAATCTTATATAAAATAGTTCCTTGCCGGTTGTTCTTCATAAGACACGGCCAACTCGAACAGTGCACCTTTACACGACATTTTATAAGTGCCCATTATAATGTGAAATCAAATATTTTGATTTTGATTTCTATAATAAAAAAAATTGTGTACGGAACCTTAGTGCGCAAGCCCGTTATTATTTTTTACCTTTTTGCTACAAAATCTGGCATATTGGATGCAGTTTAAAGCAGACATTTTAAATATTTATAATTGTTTAAATGCTGGTAACGAGCAGTAGTTTGCTTAGGAAAAGTTCTTGCTGTTTTGCGCAATGTTTACAAATGTGTTTTTATTTCGCAATTCTTACAAGAGTTTTTAAATGTATCGTTCATAAAGTCATGATTTTGAATTACGTACGGACTTTTATTATTTTAATAGGGAAGGTTCAGTTATTATAAAAAAAATATATATATATATATATCGCTGGACATTACACACAGCGCCATCTAGTGCCACACTAAGCAACGAGGCTTGTGTCGTGGACACCAGATAGTTGATATACTACATAGATACTTTTTTGTTTGTAAATACATACTTATTATAGATATAAACATCCATGACTCGGTAACAAATGTCCATGCTTATCACACAAACACTTGCTCCTACCGGGATTCGAACCCGGAACCCAATGATCGTAAGGCAGCCTAACTACCGCTGCGCCATTCGGGTCGTCAATTATGGTGATATGGTGAGATGGTTGAATGTTGTAATTTTGTTGTAATCTTTTATTATCTTGATAACTGACGAAAAGTGGTCTGTGGCCATTAAAAGCAGGCAAAAACCCAGCCTCCCGACTGCTCCTCGAATGGAAGTACCTATATTTTTTTTGTCTTTTACGGTCTTTACATACGTCTTTCGCCTTCTCCACATGTATACATCTGGTCATACACTCACACGGTTGCGAGCATCAGGCTCCAGACCTTTCTGAAGAACACCATCAATAATTAATATGTAAAACCAGTAACTTAGCTCCTGCCCTTATCCCAATTTATTTGAGGTCGACGCAGCATGTCTTCTTCTTCCATACTTCTCTATTACTCGTCATCTCATCAGACTCTTCCTTTCTTGCTATATCATCCTTCACACAGTCCATCCGTCGTTTCTTTGGTCTTCCTCTACTCTTGTACCTATTCACATTCATACTCAAAACTTTTCTCACAACATTTTCCTCATTCCTCCGCATCACATACCCTTACCACGACAACCGATTACCACACAACTTTTCAGCCACCGGCGCCACTTTCAGACTTTCTCTTATGCACTCATGTCTTATTTCTTTCTACAATTAAAAAAAAATACATACAAGCTCAGTTTAAGAAATAGCTCACTCGCAGTCAGTGAAGCAATATTACCCGTGTTTTTGCCGGTAAATCAGAACGAATAGCTCAGTACAAGCTTCATGTTGCCCGAGATACCTTTTATTAGATCCTCGCGAATGCTCTAATGAGACCACGTCTATCTTTCTGTATTATGACCGAGTCACTTTTTATTAGAAGATGGTATGGAAAAAGTTTTATGGGTTTATTGCGATATTGAGTTCGTGAAAATGTGAACTGAATCGACAGACATGAGTAGTAGAAGAGAGTCTGAAAAGAGCCTGGATTAAATTTCCACGTCGGGCAAAGTGTTATTGAGTTTTTCTATCAGTAGTAGCCACGGAGTCTCGATTTGTGCCTGGTTGCTGGTAATGGCTCGTCCTCTATTACGTGGAACTTAATCATAACTGACCGCTAAGGGCGACAGCTGACCGAAATTTCTGCATAACACACCTCTCCCCCTTCGAGGAAATACAGCCGTCATGTTATCTACATTTTTACGAACCGAGCGGTCCACACTGCAGAGGACCGCATAGCTTGGGGACGTGCCGTATGTGGTCGCAAGTTTCAGCACTGAGGAACCGACGAAAAATAAGAAGGTAAATAATTTAAAAAAATGCTATATTTACCTATAATACGTTCGTTAAGACATATATATGAAAATACCCTTTTAAAAAATGTGGCTTAATAATACACGATACACCAACTCTCTGACTCTTTCAACCCACCACATCTTCCTCCCCCACCTTAATATTGCGAACACAATATTTCCATTACCACGCTCATTAAGGAACCATTAGTCCTGATCATTTCATTTACTAATCAAATTAACTCATTATAATTAGTTACACTCGCTTTATTTTCAAATGTCAAGTCCTTTAATTGATTTGGTAAAACGTCACGGATATAATATTTTCGGAAGAGTTAGACAGAAGTGTAGAACAAACTAATTCGTCAGTTATAATGATGATGTGTCAAAAATATATTGGAAAAAACACAAAACTAGATTCAATAGATTTAATCCCAGGACACCAACAGGCGGCCAAAGTGCGAACCGCCAGTCTGTGGAATTCACTGCCAACTTCTTTGTTTTCTGATCATTATAATTTGGATCTATTCAAGGTTCGAGAGAATCGATTTCTCCTAGGCAAGCATGCTCCACCCTAGGCCGCATCATCGCTTCACATCAAGCGAGATGCGACCAAACACAAGTCTGTTTATTATAGACTAGCTGACTCGCGCAACAGCAGCAGCAGCTTTAAAATAATAATAAAAAAAAAATATTAATAACATTATAGTATAGATATGAAACCTAATGCTTTTACAACGACAATTTAACTTTTTTAGACCACCGTTTTTGA
This sequence comes from Standfussiana lucernea, assembly GCA_964057025.1. Lineage (NCBI taxonomy): Eukaryota > Metazoa > Arthropoda > Insecta > Lepidoptera > Noctuidae > Standfussiana > Standfussiana lucernea. The sequence continues at coordinate 13,524,386 of OZ059798.1, read as the reverse complement.
CCAATACGAGTATATGTATATTCCAACAATTTTATTTTATACCAAATATGAAACCAAATACTTTTACAACACGAAACGAAAGACACCTAATAACCAACATCGATGCAGTTTACCCGGCGAGGGTCGTTCTTTCACGGAAAATCTTATCACCGCGATTCAGATACTGGCGTCAAATGAACAACGCCATCTATCGAGCACGAAGTTAAACTGCTATTTAAAGCGACCGAACAAACAATATAGGCTATGAAGATTTTCAAAGCAGCACCATGTAAAGTACCTTTTACTATCATAACTTTTTGAAAAACCCGATAAGTCGATTTAAAGTTATCTTGTGAGCACTTAATCTTTATTCATTAGTACCAGTTTGATTCAATAGATGTTGTTGCATGTATCTTAAGTAATGATGATGAGTGCTTCTTGAACACTTTAAATTTATATGTCTTTTGATTACGGATTGCAATGAAACAAAACCTAATACGTTCTCTAAGTTACGCGCAATACTTGTATATTGAAACTAACCACATTGGTTTTGTAATTTTCACATGATACTTAAACAAACAAACATAGCCGAAGACTCACATACTGCAGACAAACAGACAAAAATTCTAAAAATAGTAGAAATGGGTTCTGTTTGTCAAAGGATAACAAACAGAACCCATTTCTACTATTTTTTAGGGTTCCGTACCTCAAAAGGAAAAAACGGAACCCTTATAAGATCACTTTGTTGTCCGTCCGTCCGTCCGTCCGTCCGTCTGTCAAGACCGTTTTTCTCAGGAACGCGTGGAGGTATCAAACTGAAATTTCTATATGATACTTAGTTCTACTGTCCCTGGAAGCTGTAGAAAAATCAACCTTCTAAGTCAACGCAATCAAAAGATACAGCCACTTAGGCCGCAAATTTTCGAAACTCGCACGGGAATCAAAACCTACAGGGTACTTCCCGTGAACTTAGAATCTTGAAATTTTGTACGAAGTCACGTCTTATAGTACAGATATAGGAAAAATTACGAAAACCGTAAATTTTTAGTTTCGTTATATAAAAAAAAGTTATATACCCACAGGTTTGTACGGAACCCTCGGTGCGCGAGTCCAACTCGCACTTGACCGGTTTTTTTTCTAAATATTTTCAATGTACAGAAACGCCACGTCTACAAGTCAAATTAAAGTTTTAATGAACATTTTCTGCAATAGCAATAACTCATCGTGACAGTATGTATATTTTAAAAGGTTCTGGGCTCTTAAGAAAACACGGAACTTTTATTTTAAAATCTCCTTTTTTTTGCGTCTTTCACAGAGGTTTGTCGTAACGTAGGAATTAACTACTTTTTACTTCTTTTCCAGGTGAAAATAAAATATTACTATTTTTAAGTCCCCAATGCCACGATAATATAAAAATCAGCTGTAGTCCACTTCTCAATAAAGCAACAATACCCAATCAGAACACCGTATCAAAATAACCCATATTTTTCCTCTGATGCCAACAAGAATATATATCAATATTCTGCCAGCGTCGCACCTCGTATCTATTATAACTCGACCCACCTTTATAAGAAAACAAAAGAATAAAAGGAAGGCCTGCAAAGAATGTCAGAGTTCAAGAAAAATTGGTTTGTTTAGTAACTGAGCCTGGAGTAAATCATTTTGATTCTTATAGCAGAGTATTTAGTGTTGCAAGACCTTATTAATGGGAAGTTATTCCTGTGTTAGAAACGTGATATAACTTGTTATTACGCATTATTGGGGCAGAAATGTAGGTTATGGAGAGAGTTGTAATCGTACCAAAAAATAAACCGACTTCCAAAAAAAACACGAAAAATATGGTAAATAACTTTAATTTGGGTAATCGGTGACTATTTTTTGTTTCAATGACTTTTTGCCATCGACTTCCAAAAGTAAAGTTATTTTCAATTTTTTTTTTGTATTTTTTTTTGGAAGTCGGTTATTTTATTAGTTGTCGTATCACACACAAAGCCTTGTCAAGTATCAATTTCGCAATTTCTTTTACTTGGATGACATATTTTTTCCAGCTATTTTGATTTCAAAATCAAACTACTAAACCGATTTTGATGAAATTTCTATGGGACCAATTGGAAAGTAGATCCATTCAGATTAAAGAAGATTTTTTCAAATCGGTTCATAAATGACGAAGATATGAGGTAACAAACACAAAAAAAATACAACCTAATCGAGAACTTCCTCCTTTTTTTGAAGTCGGTTAAAAAAGACAAGGTGACGTTCTTAAGGCCACTGCAATCCACCTATTTATTTTCTCCATCTTACGACTACCATCATCATCAGCCTACAGCAGTCCACCACTGCACATAGGCCTCCTCAATCTCACTCCAATCAACTCGATTTTCGGCAACTCTCATCCAGTTGCTGTCATTATAGGGTTACCTAATGCGATAGTATACACAATTACAATATTAAATTATGCAACTAATTACAAACAATGCAATTTGTGAACTGACTCGGAGAACTATGGAATACTTCAAAGTCACTGGCTATGAGGTTTAGAGTGCGGAGCGCCTCACCTTACAGATTGGTCCATCGCAATTACAGACATGCAGTCTGTAATTGCGATGGACCGAACTATGAAATTCACTGCATAAAATACGAGAAATAATATGTATATGTTTTCGGCAATGTACAGGGTGTAATCGAACCCTTCACGAAGCCGCCAACCAAGCATTCTGTACATCAAACTTAGTAACTCTACGCAAAAATGATTGCTGGGAAATTTTTTGGGGTGAAAAATCTAATTTTACGGTAGGACTCAATATAACGCGTTGAAAACATTGTGCTGGTGAATGCATTGAATAGTAAGTCGTGGAGGTATTTAAAGTAAAGTAATAAAATTAAAAACTTATGAAAAAGTTGGACATAACCCATTCCATTAATTCGCTTAATTATAATATCCTCCATTTTACAAGTCGGTTAGAAAGTGAAATCACCAATATTAGAGGGTAAAGAAGATTTTTTATATGGTACCAGCCAATCTCTTCGCGAAACCAGTTTTTTTAACCGACTTCTAAAAACAGGAGATTATGTATTCGAACCTCACCAATAAGGCCAGTGTATGTCCTTCTACGGCGTCTTCTCTCTGCGTTGGCACTCACTTGCCTTGCCTTGCTATTAATCGCCAAGATGTATTATGTAAAAAATATTGTATGGCTATAGACTGAGGGTATAGATTGGTGTGGTGCGTTATAATGAAGAGATTTTGGTGGGTATGGTGACATGGTTTGGTGAAAATCAAATCAATCCAAAAATACTTTATTGACATAAAACATTACACAATATTCACAATATTCGGCACTGGGGCCACAGTACTAGACTAATAAAAAAGTACCTATACATTAGCATGTTTTTTTTAAGCATGCCTAAAAGATATTTCTCGACGGCATGTAAAACCAAGTCAGAGGCCCATGGGCAGCATAATAACTCGAACACCAGAGTAGGCACTAACCACGCGATAAAGAAGAAGAAGTAGTAGTATGTTTTAATAATAATTTCTTAGAAAACTACATAAAGGCTACATAATCAAATAACTCTCCTTTTGGGCTTCGCTGCAGTCGGGTAAAAAGTTCAAAATCAACATAGCATAAAATCACGCCTGTTTTCCTCGAAGAGTTAGAGACCCCACACCACACAGTACACACCCACCCTACTAGATTTAACTCCTAATTTCGATAATCTTCTCTGACGGGTTTAGATGTTAACCTGATAATATTCTGAAAGCACCGGAACAAATCCTTTGAAAATCAATTGAACTTAAATGTACACACATATTCGGAAATTAAGTGGGATAATAAATCTTCCTGAAATTATTTTTGTGTTTCGAAACAAATAAGCATAACATTCCTAAACAGGTTCAGAACGGTTTTCAACATAATAAATTCACATCTATGGCAGCATTTACCTTAATTAAAAAGATCACAGAATACCGAGACGAAAAAATCCCGTTTGCAGTAGCATTTATTGACATGAGTAAGGCATTTGATTTTGTGGATCATAGTATCTTAACAAATAAATGTGAAAAATATGGCATCCGGGGCGTCGCTTTAGATTGTATTAAAAGTGTTTTAACATTACGTCGGCAATGTGTTGAAGTCACAAATTTGATTGAATCCACTGTCTACAGATCCTCTTCTGCATTCAATAAGTATGGGGTACCACAAGGTATTGTTTCGGGGCGTATGTTATTCTTGATATATAACAATGATTTCCACGATTCACTAAACTATGTACGATTGTGACCTATAAAACTAAAAAATCAACCCATTAAATTAAAATAAGCGAAACTCTACAGTCCGTAATAAATTGGCTTAAATCTAACAATCTATGTGTTAATTTATCGAAAGCAAAATTCATTAAATTTAGTACATATAAAATTAAATGCAAACACTCAGTATTAACATTAAATAAAAGATAAAAATACAGAAGAAACAGAATGCAATACGTATTTAGGTTTTTAACTCTAGACAAATTTAATAATTAAATAAAATAAAATAAAAAATTTAAAATTTATTCAAAAAAATATAGAGGCATAATATTAAATACAGTTTTTCTCTCAAGGAAACCGACGTTCATACTAATATTACCATTATTTAGGAAAAACGAAAATTTTATCAGCCTAGTATAATTTAGGAAGAGTCACTTATATCTATTTCAAGTGCACCCATGATTTGTGCCAGAACTAGGTATTGTTCATTGATTAGATAATCACATAATTATCATATTAATCTTATTGGTATCTTTGTAAAATAAATAGATTTATGTATGCGTAAAACAAACTTCGCATTGTAGCAGACGAAAAAACTATTACCACCGATTAAAAATCAGTTTCATCCAAATCCCTAGTAGCGACGTTGTTTTCAGCTATTAAGTTTTTAATCATTTCTATGTCACTACGTATTTTATTATAGTTGTCTTCAATTAATTTATTCATCACGTTATATAGATCCTCTGACTTACATGTTTCGGCGTCATTTTTGTGGACAATAACTTTATGCATTTCATCCAGTTTCATGTCGTACAGCATAGTGTGTTGCTCTTCATCCGATTCCCTTCTCTGTAACCGAGCCTGTTCAAAAATTGCTTCTATTAAACGAGTCGGTAAACGGTAACCGCTCGTAAGCAAAGTTTGACGCGGTCGCAAAATGATACGATTCTCCCATTTCTTCGTCTTAAACCATCTATTGTATAAATTCATGAAATCTATGTCTTCAAACGCTGTTATGAATTCCACCTGTTTTACCAGACTCTTTATGTTACCAATAACTTCTAAATCATTGACGTCGTTTACGGCAACACCAACTAACAGATTCATAAGAACTATTGAAACAAGGATCAGAAACGTTAAAAATGTTATACTTATCATAATAAGAGATGCTGAGGCTTCCTTAACTCTCTCCTCATTCATTGTGTCAATATAACCAATCTCTGATGTCATCATAATCATCGTCGTCAGTATGGAAGTCCCAATATTTTCAAACGGCGATTTTGCATGGAACTGTATCATGAAGCTTACGGCGAATCCAAGTATAAGCAAAAAGAATGATAAAAGAATCTAAAAAGAAAAAAGAAAACGGATTATAAAACAAAAATACATAAACTGTAATGTTCAACACATCACAACATTCTAGATTACATTCGAGTCTAGAACTTTCTGCTATGGAACTGTGTAGAAGATTCGAGAATAATCCTAAAAAGTTTCACTATTGAGCTGTGAAGAAGAACTTTCTCGATATCTAAGTAAATAGTGTTTTGTGGTGAATTTGTGACTGTTTTAAAAGCGTTTAGGAGTGTTGAATATAAATATTTGGTGTTTTAAGCGGTAGTGTTTTAATTTATTCCATACCCAGCTCCTAATAATACCAATAATGCATTTCTGTGAAAATGCATGTGAATACAAAAAAAAAGTACAAAATAAGCTCACCTTAAAAACTTTGGTCGCCACTTTTCCATACATCAGAACATAAAACCCATAGTTCGGGACTCTGGAGAACAGGAACATTATTCTAACACAGACGAGGAGCAATGTGACTGACCAGAAGAACCGAACGCACTCAGCAACAGGTTTTGAATCCCACGACGAAAAGGAAGGCAAGATAAACGCAAGCACAGTGGACCAGCATTTCACTAATGATTCTAGTCGTAGAATGTACCTCTTGCTTTTTTTCATCTTAATGATGATGAGGATTTCCTGGTGACAAAAAGGAAGTTTTTTTCTGTTAATAATAATACCGACAAAAACAATTGCAGACAAAATTGTAATTTATATTGATTATTTACGTCTTCTATGACAACCTCCTAAATTTTGATGAGGTTGCAAAACTACACCTTATCTAGGTAGACCAGTAAAAGGAAAGGGCTCAATGTATAGCCTCACGGTACCCCCAATATTTACTTACAATCCTAATGAATTTACGCCATCTATCATCATCATCATATGATTTTACTAAGCTAAGTCCTTGTTTTCCCAGTCCGTAAAACTCATATTTTATTAAGAGTGTTTCGTGGTTCACGCAATCAAATGCCTTGGATAGGTCGCAAAAGACACGCATTAAAGATGTGCTTTAATAAGGTGACACACAACGTTCTTCTGTGAATCCAAATTGTTGATAGTGTAGGATGTCATTCCGATTAAAATGATTGAGCATTTGATATAGCAACATTTTTTCAAACACCTTGCTTAAAACCGGCAAAACAGATAGGGGTCTATAATTATTTGTGTCTTTGCTGTCTCTGGATTTAAAAAGTGGTATAACTTTACTATACTTCATTAATTCAGGAAATACCCCTTGGACTACAAATAGGAAGTAGATTAAGAATCCAAATTATAACGAATTCATTAATCTGATTGGAAGAAAGTATAACTTTAAAATTGATTGTATTGCCCTATTAGTGCCGTTACCGTAGTGTATAAGAGTCTTATTTTTCGTGCCAATATATGTACCTTATCTTATATGGGTACATATGCACTAGTGCGAGCTTTTTCATCTTGCAATACAAGTCATCTGCAAAGTTTAAAAATGAATAAAAATAACAACCATCTCCAACTAGCTCTTTATTAACAACAATTCATAATCTTTATCTACTTAGCTTACTCTCCAGCCTACTCAAAAACTGTTTAATCACTCCCAGTTCTACTGATACCTGATCTATCTTAACATTCAACGTTTCCATAGCACACTTGGATTCTTCGACATATTCTTGATTCTGATTCCTCATTTCTATTACAGCATCATCTAACTCATGTAGTGTTGTTGCTACTTCATCGATATTCTGTTTTTTTTTAGGTTTAGGCAATTCAATGGGAGTTATTTTCGGGCATTCAGATTTCTTCTGGTCTTCTTCTTTCTTTTTATTAATACTCATTATTGCGTCATGCATTTCGTTCAGTTTTGTTTTGAAGGCTTGGAGACCCATTTCATCTTCTATTTGTTTCTTTTGTGCCTGTGCTTTTGTAAAAATGATGTCTTTTATCCTTGATGGTAAAGCTCTTGAGTGCTTCCAACGAGGCTTCCCAGGTCTTAGCGTCATCACGCAAAGAACATTTCTTTTATTTTTCAAGCTAGTGTTTACTTTCTTCGGTAATATAGCGTTAAATATTCTATTATAAACTAAAGTGTCTAAGGTTCCCAAAAACTCCACTTGTTTGACTAACCTTCTAATATTACCAAGGATTTCTAAATCGTTGATGTCATTGACCGCAACACCGACTAGTAAGTTCATAAGTACTATAGCTGCTAAAATAAGGAAGACGAGGAAGATTATCCTAACGATAATGAGAGAGGTAGCCAGTTCCTTGGAGTGTTCTTCATCGAAGAGGGCGACGTAATCGAACTCTGACGTCATCATGACTATGGTCTTGACGATTGCGGCCCAGGGACCGTCAAAAGGGATTTGAGAGCGGAACTGTATCATGAAGCTGAGAGAAAATCCGATGACTAGGAACATGAAAGTTAGGAGGATCTGGAAAAAAATAAACGGTTACAATACGGTTCTCATTACTACTCTAAGTTTTCCAAATACGAGATTTTTCTTTTAATGCAACATTAGTATGAACAAAAATAAATCCAACGCACAAGATTATTTATAAATGAATAACATTATAGGATTACTTTGCAAATATAATTAAATTTAAGTAATTTTGAATTATAAAAATAAATCATTACTCTGAGACGTAGAAACCAAAAAAGTCAAACATTATCAACAAAAAAACATTTCTTAATGACCTTTAAAAGACTTTTGGACCCACCTTAATGACATTAGACGCGACCTTCCCAAACATCAGCACATAGTATCCCCAGTTCGGAAACCTGGACAGCAGAAACATCATCTCCAGCCAGGACAGTAGCAAGGCCACTGTAGCCACGTGACGGGGCCACTCGTCATTATCCAAGTTCACCACTACCACGGTATATGGGAGGATGACTGCGAAGCCTAGGGATCCGAACTTCACCCAGGTCTCGAGTTGTAAGAAGTATCTACTGCTTTTTACGTTCATGTAGAGGAGTTCCTGTAATTTAAAGGATAGTAAAATAAGGTATGATTAGAGAGCCTATGTTCAGCTTTTGATTGATGTTGGCTGATGATGATAATGATATTGATGAAATAGTACTGTGGGAAAGAGATGGCACTAGACAGCTGTCTAGCGCCGTCAATATTTTGCCCACTCGGAATAGAACAAAAACATTCCGTTAAGAGATCATAGTAGCCCACCTGGAGTCGTATCAACGAACGACAAAATTAACAACAGATAGGACTGTGTCGACATATCTGCGAAAGACGTCCACTATTAGAAATAGGCCTCCCAAAAACGTCGCCACGCTAACCAATCTCAAAACCAGTGGATTTCAGCGACCTTCACATGTCAAGGAGACATAAATTACTTTGATAATAAAACTAATATCTAAGTAAAGTTTCAATTTACTAACTACATTTTCTAAGCCCTTTAGATATGAATGTACTAAGTATCTAATCAGTGCATTTCATGCGAAAAATATTGTTAAAGTTAGTGCCTGTGTATGTTATAAAATATGTAATCCTACTAACCTGCAAAAGTATCAATACTATTGTGGCATAAATTACATAACTCCAGATCTCAGGATTTAACCAGTCAGGCGTGATTTCCTTCGTATCTTTAAAGAAGAATACTGACACAATGAAGATCGTCAAAGACGACAAGAATACTGCGTATAAGCCTATGATGGTGTAGAAAAATGGTAGCAGCGCCTTCCATTTTAAGAACAGAAAACTCTCTACTAGCGGATGAACGAGTAGTTTCGTTTGCCCATATCTGTTCCCAGTCTTTAGAAGAGCTTCAATGACTTTCATTTGCTCCATCTCACAGACTGTTGGCATCAAAATTCCATAATCTACAGTCACTTCACAGTTATGATCCTGTAAATCATGACCATTACTTGATATGTAAGAATCGAAAACGTCTTCAATGAACTCTGTAGGTTTTGACAGATTGTTGATAATCATATCTATAGCTGTTCTTCTGAATTTCTTAGGTCCATCTGTATATCCTGATAGATCTGCTCCTTCGCGTAGTAATAGGTTGATAACGTCTCTACTTCCATGATGACTCGCAGCATGTAATGGGAACCAACCCATGCTATTAACTTCATGTACTGTGGTTTTGTCGAATTTGAGAATAATTTTCGCGATATCTACGGTATTTTTAACGGCAGCCAAATGCATGGGAGTTGATGATTTGTGTGGACTGCTAGTTGTCCTTAGCCTAATATCAGCCCTTTTCGATAGAAGTAATTCAACGCATTCCGGGTGGTTATTGTATACTGCGAAATGTATTGGACCAAACCCTCTTCTGTCTGCCGCTGTTAATGTGTTGATTAAATCTTCAGTTACTGTTTCATTAAATTCTATAAGTAGCCTTAGAACTTCTAGATGTCCATAGTCGGCTGCTACGTGGAATATATTCACTTCTCCTGGTAAAGTGATTTTTAGATTTGCTCCTTCATTGAGGATTTGTTGTACACATTTTACGTGACCGTGTATAATAGCTTTGAATAGAGCGGTTTCTCCTTCTTCGTTCTGATAGTCTAGTGCATCTCTCTGTTTGGCAATGCTGAGGATTTCATTTAAGACATCCAAGTTTCCTAACGCAGCTGCCGAATGGATTGGAGTTTCTCCATCATTAGCCTGTAAAGCAATAAAAAATCTTCAAAAATTACACTAAAGAGGTATTGTTTTCAAAGTATAAATAAATTAAACTGTCGAAGTTACAGAACAATTTAGTGACTGTCAGAATAGGTTGGAGTTAAATAACTAAACGTTTCCTTCTATCGCTTTAATACTACGAGTATTCTGGTGTTATAATTATTGCAAAATTACCTTAGAAGTAACATCAGCACCAGCTTCTAAAGCGATGCAGACGCCTGGAACCCAAGCAGCTTCGACAGCCGCCTGCAGAACTGAGTGACCTTCCTTGTCCTTCACATCTACAATGGCCAGCAGCGGGTTTGCGTTCATATAGTCGTAGTTGGCTAATAGCTGCAATAAAATGAGAAGCTTGGTTTTAAAGACTTGTATAAACGGACCCTTCACGAAGCCACGGAGCCGTCAACCAAGCATTCTGTCCATCAAACTAAGTAACCCTACGCGGGGTGAAAAATCACGTTTTATGATAAAACTCAATGTAACGCACTCAAAACATTGTGCTGATGGATGCATTGAATAGTAAACGGGTCATGGAGGTGAAAAACTAATATTAAAAAAAAAACTTGGAACTTTGGCCTCCAATACCTACGTAACTAGAAGGTTTCCAGGTATGGTCCAGAACAAAAATGATCGCAGTTTCGGGGAGAATATGTGCCTCTCGGCTTTGTTAAGGTTCTACCATATTTACACCCTTTATTATTGAATCGGATTCCATGAATTTAAGTTTGATCGCTCCAAACTCAAACTCAAAGCATTTATTTCAATTATACCATTACAGGCACTTTTGAATGTCAAAACACAAAAAAATAAACTAAGCTACAGTCCCAGTCACAGGTCATAATAACTTGTGAAAGTACTGCTCCGATTTCGAATTCCATTTACTCGTGTATTTTTGCAATTATCTACTTCTAGTTCGATCCTTCAGTTTGGTAACGCACAAAAAAATACAGCAGAACACTTAAATTCAATAACATTGTTTAAACTTTCATCATTTTTTACATTAATATTAGTTGAAGAGGCAATTAAACTAACTCATCGCTTATTAAGTTGAGCTGGTGATCCCGTGAAATACTTATAGCTTTGCGTTGACCTTAAATCGCCTAATCCTGATCTCACCTGCAAATGTTCCTCAAGATTCTTCTTCACGCACACATGCAGCGGGGTCTGCCCCACTCTGTTCAGACAGGTCACAGCTGCACCTGCATCCAGCAGCTCCTGTATCGCCTCCAGACTTTCGATCTCTACGGCTGTGTGAAGGGGAGTATCCATGTTGTTCAGGCTGTTGCTCTTCATCGTGTTGAAGTTGCCACCAGCATTGAGGAGCATCTTTATTACGTCTACTAAGCTGGAAAAGAGGGAGCTTGTATTGGTGCCTAGGAAAGAGAAGCCTCATTGGTTCGTATGGTTGGTGGTACTTAAAATATCATCATCTGCCTAGCCTTTTCCCAACTTTATTGGTGTCGGCTTCCAGTCGTACCGGATGCAGCTGAAAACCACAGTATTTTACATGGGGAGACTGCCTTTCTGGCCTCCACAATGGCTGTCAAACTCTCGGGCTACTGACTACCTGTAACGACTGTCAAAGATCTACAAATGACAGCCGGGACCAACGGCTTAACGTGCTTTCCGAAGCACGGAGGAAACTCGGTATGAAATGGGCGGTCACTCATCCGCGGAACAACCTAGGCACGCGCAGGTTAACCTGAAGATCGTCCCGAGCGGCTGTTATTATTTAGCCACGAGCTCCTCCTTGGTAGTACTTAAAATAATGGACCCTTTATTCCTAGATCACTAATAAGAACATTAGAGTATATTTCAGGCAGTACTGCGGAGTTTATTCCGTCACTTCTTCTTCCTAGCTAAAACATTATGGGCGTTTGGGTGGACTGTATTACTGTGAGAATTCTCAACCTAATTTTATCAAACAACTTTTGATTCTTGACTGCATAAAATACAGTTACGATTTCTTAACAACTTGCTTGGTGTATGATATAGCTCCAACTCACCGTAGAGGGTTTATCACAGACGTTTTTAACATAAAATAATATAAAGCCTATAATCCCTGAAGGGTTAGGCAGTGGTGTAACTAATAGTAGGTACACCTACATTTCGCCAGTTACGTTTAAAGTCCTGTATAACAGGGAGCGAGCCCATTGCCATCAACCGGGCACAAATCTAGACTCAGTGGTTGCTACTGAGAAATTCCTGATGGAAAAACCCAATAACATTTTGCCCAACCCGGGAATCGAATCCAAGACTTCATGCTCAGCAGTCGCGCTTGCGACCACCAGACCAGCGAGACAGTCCCTTCACCTTTCTAAGACTTAGAAAATCAGGCTATGTATAGCTTTCTCACTGTTACGCCACAGGTCTCCGTGAGCCATAACCCTTCACACTGGCCCAGTGTGGGTTGGTGGCTATCATATGTCGTAACCGTTTGTGCGTTGATGTCCCTTCCACCTTGTATATCTCTGTCATGAAACTGTAATTCTAATAACATTTCCAGTATCCAAATTATTCCAACATTTTCCTATGCATAAAATAGATTACCGTTTTGGGATATTGTAGGTTAATACACACGGGACATTGCTCTCACCAAACGGGCGACATGGATTTATTCTTATTTTTATATCCCAAATTATTGCAAAAAAAAATCATGTAATAACCACGATTTCCCCAGAGCACCATACATCTTTCCTTAAAGAATCATCTTTTTGAAATTAGAAGGCTCTATGCTCATAGGAGATTTTACGCTACGTTTAACACAGAACTGGATTTTCTAATGGTAGGGCCACACCTGCGTCTATACCAAAGAAGTACTAAGCAATGCATACCGAACAAGAACTAAGAATTACCTACCGCTGCTGTACAATAACTTTTTTTACTCGCTGAAAAGTAAATGTGCTAATGGAGTGGCCACATAAGCGGTTTCGTAATTTATTTATTCGTTTATCATCTCACTGGAACCCCTCATAGAAATTACTCAAATTAAGCAAAAACATCAAACTCATTCTAATGCTTTTTATCCATCCGGTGAGCCGCGGACATCGAACGGGTATCGATGCTTTCGATATGCTGTGTAATCATGTGATGAAGTCGATCGTCCACTCTCATTCACACGGTTTCCGTCATTGACGATCCGTAATAAAATTACGATACGTCATGACGGATGGACGTTCACATTGCATAAAGAACCGTGTTTTATCACGATCCGGAAAAAAAAACGAATTGATGTTCACATTAGTTTCGTAATTTTTCTGGAGCGAACGATTCGTGTTTTTGACGTACGTGATTTTTAAAAGACGATACGTGATTTAAGACTTGTCCGTCATTTTTAACGATTTGTGATGCGTATGAACACGGGCATTTAAAAAGCATTGTCGCCGTCAAAATAATTTACGGATCGTGAAAAAGACGATACGTCAAAAAAAACAAATCGTCCTCGTGTGAACGGTATGTTAGAGTGCTTGCATAAAGAGGCAGGTTTCCAATACGAAAAAGTCAGTCTTGAAGAAGAATACGAAAAAATCAGTATGTGCATAACGAATCTGATGGATTCTGTACCTTCGACCTTATGCAAGCACGCTTAGGTCCGGACCCCACCAAAGCAGAGATAAACGGGGCGGAGAAGAGATGTGCATGATTCAACCAATCGTGGAAGAGACGAAAGATGCGATGTGGTTTTCAACGAATGTGATTGGTTGATTCCCTCACGTCTTCTCTGTGCTTCGCTCGTCTCCGCATTGGTGGAGTCCAGGGCTTTTTTTTATTAATCGGTGAAAAATGCCCAAAGCCATTAAATACTGGTATTCATATGCATTCGGTTAGACTAGAAGCCGACCTCAACATAGTTGATGATGAAATGGTTAATAGCTAACACCCGTTTTATGTTAAAGTAAATAAAACGATTTAATAAATAAATCGCGATGCTTCGTGACTATAACTATGTGTGGCCCCAGCCTTAGAAACACCACTAAAGCTGGAATAATGTTATAATTACAAAGCGAATGTCTAATTAGGATTTAATTGAAGGTAGAGTAGTTCGTTGCTAGGTTGCGGATAGCTGATGTTATAGAGGTAAGACGGGCTTAGCAGTGTTATTTCCTGAGAACGTTGAGTCAAGAATGGACCTTATGGAATCTAGGCTAGGGTGCTTTTTGTTTCAAAGTTTTCTTGAGGTATTTTTATCTAAGGGTGACAGATACTTCTTAGGTACTTTATTTTAAGGAGCCCTGTAGATCAGTGTTTTGATTTTTTGGGAGAAGCCCGCCATATTTCCAACCTTTGCAACTACTGAAAGCTAGAATCCTTAGTATTTTGATAACTCAGACCATGTATTGTTACATGATCTGCAAACAAAGGCTTGTCTTGTCTCTAAATTCCAAAAAATAAAAGTCATATACAATTAATTTAACAGAGATAATTAATTAGCATGATTTTACTTATTAACTTAAAGAGAAATCACGATGCGGTGTAATTTCATATTTTTTAAAGATTAAAACTGTGTTCATAGGTTTCTTTTTTTTCTTTCGCTTTTAAAAAAACGTTGCTCCATCTAGACATTTTTCCAGTATCTTGGGTGCATTCACAAACTTTAAACTCACACTAACAGCCAGAACCGTAACGACTACCTGTAGGCCATAAAAATATTTATCCTGTGCGGGAATCGAATCCACGACACGGAGCGCAGCAGCCAATCGCTCAGCCACTGCGTCAACTGTGCCGTGTGCAATTTAGTTAAACAAAGTTCTTCGGTAACCGTAGCTTAATAACAATCCTAATTGCAATCGCTTTCATTTCGGCACCTTCACCGAAATCACGACCGAATTAGCATAGTTATGTTGTTAAAGCTGATTACAGTTGTTTCAAAATTCCGGCAAATGGTTTTATGATACCTGACAGGAATTCGTTAAATATTAGGGGGTATGAAGAACAGGGTGTAAACTTCTCCATCCCCCATAGAAAAAGGAGATCCCTCCGTCCAAACGGGTGCTATGTGTGGTGGGCTACTGCCCGACAATAAGTTTTTGTCAGGCTTTTCTATATGGTCTTAAATCGCGGATAACAATATTAGCGCGTTGTGGAATTTTGATGTTAGTTCTTCATGTGTGTCATAGATGGCGCTGTAGTAGTTCTTGTACTGTTGCTGTAGTACTTTTTGTAGTGCCGCTGCAAAGTATAGTATTTTGGAAGTCATTTGAAACCTATCCATTCTTGTAACTTTAGACAGCATAAGCTACATAGATACAGCGGT
Source organism: Standfussiana lucernea (assembly GCA_964057025.1). Classification (NCBI taxonomy): domain Eukaryota; kingdom Metazoa; phylum Arthropoda; class Insecta; order Lepidoptera; family Noctuidae; genus Standfussiana; species Standfussiana lucernea. Next base: position 13,508,935 of record OZ059798.1, on the reverse strand, counting down.
ATGTGGACTAGAGGACAGTAGCGAACGATAGACGGCGGATTGAAAAGAGCTAGAGGAGGCCTTTGCCAATAGGCACACTGAAATCAGGGACATTCTTTAGTAATTATAAGTATTACGTAGTTAAACTTGCATAAATAGAAAATAAAAATATTGGTGTTGGTATTAGTAAGGTTATGCCGCCAATATCACGATATTAAAATTAACCGAGTGATTAACGTAAATATTTACCCACAGAAAACCGTCGTGCAGTAAGCCCAGCACATATAAGGATGGAGAACTTATCACCCTATTATTCGTACCTCTAAAGATCAACCTTCACTCAACAAAGAATTAAAATACTCACTGTTTATCATTAACATCCTGTTCATAGTAATACGCGTAGCCAGCCACATCCAGCGGAGTCCGTCCTTCCAGATCCGTGATGTTGGGGTCTGCTCCAGCAGCCAGGAGTAGACGGGTGCAGTGTTTCCGAGCGCACGAGCTGGCAACGTGGAGAGGCGTCCAGCCGGGTTGGAAGAGCGGCATCTGTGTAGCGTGGGATAGAAGATTAGAGAGGCAGTGTAAAGGTTGGCAGTAAACGGGTGCAGTGCTTTCGAGAGCACGAGCTGGCAATGTGGAGAGGCGTCCAGCCGATCTGAGTAGAGAGGGGTAGAAGATTAAAGAAGCAACATAAATTAACAACATATTGGCCTTGTTGGTTCTGTCTCCTGCTGATATGGAGGGAAGTGGAAATTATGTTTTTTATACTCCTCTGCTATTCTCTTCTGATTAAATTCGTTGCCGCATCCATGACAGTTAAATCGTTTCTCTGGGATTTCGTCGAGCTTCATTGTCTCGGCGCTTTTCTGGCGGTTGCCACTGTGGGTTCTAGCTTTCAAGAATTGCAGTGGTTTGGGAATAGTGTGACGTGGTTGTCCCTAAAAAAATACATAAAAGATCGGCTCCAGCTGCCGGGAATAGACGAGTGCGAGCGCACGAATTGACTCGAAGAGCGGCATTTGGGTAGACTGGGGTAACAGATTACAGAAGCAACAGTTTGTGTTGTAAAACAATCTCTACGATCTTCAATCCATCAATCAAAATATTTATTTGCTATAATATGGTACATAGAGTGTTACAGTAATTTTGTTTCAGCATATCCTGTCATAACATGGCGTGCAAATGTATTCATAATCAGCGATATCTATTAATCTAACTAAAAAGTAGGATTTTATGTTTTTGAAACAATGGCTTACAGCTGTCTAAAAAGTGAGCTCCACAAATTTCTCGGATACATTTTTTTTGAGCTTTAAAAACTGTCAAAATCTACTGACTTACCCCATATTACAATACCGTATCTAAGTACGGATGATATATAACCATGGTAAGCCAGCATTGCAGTATCACGGTTAACCATTTGATGAATTCTTTCCAAGAAATATTTAAAACGATCTTCTTTGTCAGAATTGTATCTATGCGTGGTTTCCAATTGCAATTTGTATCGACCGTTATACCCATGAATACACAATAATCGACTGTGGTCAAGTGAAAATCTTTATAAAGAATGTCTAGTTTGTTTATGTTTGCATTGCACGTCTGAAATTGTATTGTTTGTTTTAGTCACATTTATTTTTAAGTTATTTTTTTCTAGCCAATCGATTACATTAGCCAAGACTTGAACGATTACATTTTCTAAATTTTTGTTATTGTCACTTAACAATTATTGTAGTGTCATCAGTGAATATAATATGTAATCTTTGCCTATCGCCTCTGAAATGTCGTTGATATAAACTAGAAAGAGTAGTGGGGATACGATACCTCCCTGTGGCGTGCCATAATTGTTTTGTTTAAATTCCGACCTAAAAGTTTTTTTTTTATTTCTATGCATTGTACTCTTTCAGAAAGATAACTTTTAATCCAGTCGTTGGCCTTACCACGTATTCCATAATGCACAAGCTTTGCGAGTAGTGTTGTATGGCAAACAAAATCAAAGGCTTTTGTCATGTCTAGGAACACGCATATCTTGGATTTTTCATTTAAACTTTTGTTATGTGTTTGATTAGCGTAAAACATCCTAACGCAGTGGAACCGCCCTTCCTAAATCCGAATTGTTTTTTTTTTTAAGAATATCGCATGCTGTTTAAAAAATCCCTATTTTAATGCATATATGTAACTTTCTCAAAGATTTTGGATAAGATTTGGATTAAAGTTATAGGGCGATAATTGCTCTAGTCAGTTTTTACACCTTTCTTATAAAGAGGTTTGACAATTGACCTTTTCAAACGTGTTGGGAATACTCCTTCTGTTAGAGACAAGTTTATAATGTAGGTTAAGGGAGACACTAAACGCATTGCACATGTTTTTGCCACTTTAGTGCTCAGGTCGTCACACCCAGTCGAGTTAGTGTTTCTTAGATTTTGAATGATTTTATAAACATCTGATTCATCTAATGCAAAAAAATGCTTTTAGGATTTTGAGGAGTGATTATTATCGTGAAATTTTGCATGTCTAAATCTTTTACTGCTCACAAAAAGGGAAAGAAAAACATCATGAAGAAACCGACTTGTCCTAGAACTATAAAAACAAAAAAGACCTACTTAAACTATTTTATCGACATTTCTATAATGTTTAATTTTTTTTTCTGCTAACGAGATTTTCTTCAGAAGTAGACACCAACATTTTAGTCATTCCACTTTATCTCAAAGGTCGGGCAGAGTGCAATTATAATCCTTAAACCTACTACAAATTGAGACGAATTTAATACAGCCAATCAGCTAAACACACTGACGGCCTCCCACAAACACGTCCCTCACTTAACCATTTTTTTTCCACACACAAATCAACGCCGAACTAATTCAATCTTCATCTGAACATCCGGGTATTCCGTAATATCCGTAGTTTCATTAGCCGGGGCTCGTACCCGGGACATTGAGGCACGTTCCTGGGCCATTCATCAAACATCTCGGTAACAAGCCGGTGGTCGCATCCTGGCTAAATAAGAAATTATTTTACTGGGAGGGTGAGGACAGAGTGGAATAAGAGGGAAGCGGGATAAAACCACAAGAAATGTTCCTTTTATTTTACCAAAAACTTGATCTAAAAAAAATATATTTGATAAAAATGTTTAACCAACTTTAAGAAAATTAGAAACAATAATAAGATTTTTTTAAGAAATATAAGTTTGCCTGAGTTCGCCAATAAGTCTTTGAGTGAACATTATCAAGTCAACAAGAGACCTCCAGTATGACCAACCTAACGGAACAATAATCGAACGCTTTGGGATATAAGTCTAACTCTAAAGTAACTTAGTGCGCAATTATAGCCCTTCGAACTTCCAAACTACACTATCCAAAAAACAGGTTGCCGCGCGGGCCGGACGTTTGAAAGGTTAATCGAATAGCTGACCCGCGCAACTTCGTCTACCTGATCCGCAGCGTGATGTTATATAGCATATAATCTTCCTCGATAAATCGGCTATCCAACACTAAAATAATTTTACAAATCGAACCAGTAGTTCTGGAGATAGCGAGTTCAAACAATCTCTTCAGCTTTATAGTTTTATTAGTATAGATAGTATTAGTATATATTTATGAATCAATCGCCAATGATTCGAAAAAGCTTGGAGAGTTTCGCATAGTGGTAAACCGCGCACGTTAAGCTAACGGTCGGCACTATGGTCGAACTCTACGGTTAGGAAAATAAAAACTCGGAAATAGGCAGAAGGAATGAACGACTGATATACATATGTAGTTACAGTGAAATTGGAAGTCAAAAAGTGAGGGTTACAACTTACAGTAATTATAAAATCTTCGTAAGCATTATCAAATTATCATGTTTTGATCGAAATGCAAGCTTCGAAGGGCTTCTTCTCAAACAGATAAAGATTCTCTCTCAATTTGAAGAAAAACGTAGAATACGCTACTGCTGAGCATGGTGTCATGGGTTCAATTCTTAGATTACTGGGTTTTTCCATCACTGTACAGTCACATTTCAACATGTTAAGTCTCTAGTCTAGAACTAGTCGCTAGTGGGAAGTTGTGCTCAGTTAATGCTTATAAGCTCACCCCCTATTACATTAGATTAAAACGTCACCGACGAAATATGGCTGTACTGTAGTTACCTATAGTTCTACCTTTTTTGTGGCATACAAGCGTTTTGGTATTAGTATGATACGCTGATCAAACTGAGTGATGAAAACATAATATTACTAGAGCCTCGGATACCTACCCAGATTATACGCATTCAAGCTAACAGCCAAAATTAATTTGATGAATAAAGCCATCAGCAATTAGTGCTTTGATACCTATTCGTGTAGCATACGTCGAAATTATTCAACTGTGATAAATACGTGCAATGCATAGTTTATCGATGAAACGTGTTTCACTCAACCACAGTGTACTTGAAAATATCTATGTAGATTTTAACGAGATTACCGACAGTTTCAGGTCACTCAAAAACAATGAGCAACGTGGAAGACCAATGAAACGTTGGATGGATTTGTGTGAAGGATGATATAGCTAGGAGGTGACTGTTGAAGTGACGAGTAATGGAGAAGTATGAGAGAAGAAGACATGCTGTGCTGGCCTTAAATTATTTCGGATAAGGGCAGGAGAATGAACGATGTTGATGATGTGGCGATGTGGCTCACAGGTGATGGCCCCGATTTACGAATTGTTTTTGTCGGCTTGAATCCAGCTAGGCATTAACATGATAGCTTTTCCATAAAAACAGCTATGGACACGGGCTAAAACATATGGCAAGCTGAGAACGCGCTAGCTTCGATTTCATCCCGTTTCAAAAGGCTTCTAGCTCACGCAATTTCGTCTGCGTATTTTGTTTTTATTTATGCTCCGCTCTTATTGGTTGCATCGTGATGTTTATAGCCTATAGTCTTCCTCGATAAATGGACTAAAAGAATTCAATTTGAACCCGTAGTTCCTGAAATTAGCGCGTTCGACCAAACAAACAAACAAACTCTTCAGCTTTATAATATTAGTATAGATATATATATATATATAAGTACAGATATAAGTGCTACATACACTTCTGTCTATCTTTTCGGTCAATATAGGCGTGATGCGTATTGACAGGGATCAGTGGTGTCCAGGTGGTAACGGCCGCAAAGTCTGTTTGACAACCAGTATTTTTTTTTATGCTAGGCTTACGTTTGGCCGTTAATCACCTGATGTGAAGCGATGGCGCGGTCTGGAGTAGCACGCTTGAAGAAGAAACTGATTCACTCGAACTTTGAAGAGATCTAGATTATAGTGATCGAGAAACAGAGATGCCGCCGGCAGTGAATCGGCCACTAACTGGCTGTTCGCACAATAAATGTAGGAAGCATAGCGCTTTGTTTTACCAAGGGGTATAGCTTTACCAAGTAATTCGGTCATAGAGTTGAGGTACACAGTCGCTCCATGTAAAATACTGTTATTATGTTGCATACCGTTATACTGGACGCCCACGCCAACATAGCTGGGAAAAGACAATGCAGATGATGATGACACTATGTTTTTGTTCAAACCAAAGAACCTTTTCAATCATCGATTGGCTTTAGAATATTCTCTAAGTGCATATTTTTCTCTAAACATCACATGTCTCGAAACCAAACACGATTGAAACTTAGCCATCACAATCTAATGGAGTCTGCAATCTTGTGAGTGTTTCTAACTACTCTCTAAATTACATGTCCTACTTATACTGGAGTTAATCTTGTTTGTTTTAGTTTGGTTTTAGTTCAGATGCCTACTTGATACGATGTTATTCCCGAGACGAGAGCAACTTACTGAAGCTAAACACTTTGTTTTAATATTAGGAGGTAATACGTCTTGTCTTTGTCAACACACATAGCATATGGTACAGTTGAAAACCAGCGTCAGGCACTAGCTATCCCCGATTTTGGTGAACGGGGACCTATTTGGCACAGCCTGCCGTGAGACGCAAAATAATTACCTATCTTTAGTGTTTTGTTTAATGTTGTGTGCACTTGTGGCGTGTGCCAAATAACCTTATTTTCTTTCTTTCTTCTCTCTGTGTGCATAGTCGGCTTAAATGTTCCCAATTCTGGGATCCCTCGCTGTAGTCGTATTAGACCGAAATCCACCATACAGGCAAAGTATATCGTGGTGGATTTCACATAATGTCTTCGAATGCTTTGGTTTCCACGCATTGTTTTTCCCCACCGTTTTGAGCGCAGTGTTGCTGAAATAATTTCCACAAACTGCCAGCCTGGATTTGATTCCACGAACTCGTTATTCGGCCGTTATCAATGCAATACTACAGTCACTGCTCTCCATCTATGCATTTCCCGTCTGTATTCTTCGAGAGTTGTATAGTACCTACCTACGCCACCATGTTATATCGAGGAGTGTCTTTTGAAACGGGGTAAAAGCCAACCAATCAATTGCGTTCACCGCTTGACGTATTGTTCTGAACCTATCCATAGCTGCTCTTATGACAAAAGTAGTATTTGTTATCGTACCTGATAACGCTACTTTTAGTTAATGGGTGAAACTTTATAGATAGTAATATCACAAATAAATAATGATATTGAATCGGGATAAGATATAGTTTGAAGAGGCATATACTAATAAAAAAAAACTCATTTCTGCTTTGTTGACACAGACATTTGTATAGTATTGTTTCGCTCAATCATAGTAAAAATTTAATCCATCGTACACACACCCGTCTCAGAATGAACAATTTATTTTTTTGCGTTTCCAAAGTTTTAATTCAGCCTACAATGTTCTCATTCCTAGAACACAAGCGTCCTCTCAAAAGATAGGAGGCTGTAGTCCTCCGCGTGGTTCCTGAGCTACGGTGGGATAGATATGTTCCCTTGCTTCATGTTTTAAGAGTAGGTAGAATGAAATAAATTACATGAAGTAACCCGCCTCTAGGTTTTTCCTGGAAAGACAGCGCCGTCGAGGTCGACTGCGGCGAAGGTGGCGTGACGATCTGATCACGTTTGCGGGGCTAACATGGCCAGGGATCGCACAGGATAGAGAGGTATGGAAGGAGAAAGGGGGAGCCTTTGCCCAGCAGTGGGACACGATGTAGGCTAGTAGAAAAAAAAATCTCCGCCTGGGTTCAATACCACGACTTAGAACTAGTAAGTCGAAGAAATTTATGTTAAGAGCGTGTTCGCCGTACGACATATAACTGGTAACCGTAACACAATAAATTTTGCGAAAATGTTTTTTACTAACTTTTTTGACCTATGCATTCTGCTTATGGGTATGAATTTTCATTAAAATCGGTTCAGTCGTTTCGAAAAATAAGGACTTGAAAATTTGTATGAAATGCCGTACGGCGTACACGCTCTTAATGGGCTACCAGAACTATGAAATAAAGTCTCACTTACACTCCCTTTAATATCCCGACAGTTATGATCAATATTGTCTTTCCAGGGCTTCGGCAGCGTCATCTCGAGTTCCCCCAGGTCACAGCGCACGTTCGTCATCTCCTTGATGAGAGGACACAGCTTCCTCACGTCTTCCTCCGTTTCTGAGGACATGCTATCTGTGCCCACTCTCTCTTGTATATCTAGAAGGTAAAACAAATGTTTTTATAACCATGGTAAATTTTGAAAAAGATATAAGTGCCTCGTTGGGGTAGTGGTTGTAAGCGCGACAGCTGAGCACGAGATCACGGGTTCGATTAGGGCAAAGTGTTATTGGGTTTTTCCTTCGGGTATTTCTCAGTAGAAGCCACATAGACAAAGTTGTGGATAATGAATAATTATGACTAATATGGAGTTAAGTTTAGCTATAACTCGGTCGACATAAACCTTTTTTGCAAAAAAATAACCGACTTCCAAAAAAAAACACAAAAAAAGTGGAAAATAACTTTACTTTCGGAAGTCGGTGACTGCTGTTTGTTTCATTGACTTTTTAGCTATCGTATCACTCACAAATCCTTGTCAATCCTTATCAATTTCGCAATTTCTTTTACTTGGATGACATGTTTTTTCCAGCTATTTTGATTTAAAAAACAAACTACTGAACATAGAAATTTCATCAAAATCGGTTATTTTAATGAAATTTCTATAGGACCAATCGGAAAGTATATCCTTTCAGTTAAAAGAAGAATTTTGCAAATCGCTTCATAAATGACGGAGATGGGAGGGAACCAACACAAAAAAAAAATACAACCGAATTGAGGACCTCCTTCTTTTTTTGAAGTCGATTAAAAATAACAATAGTTCGAACTCAACCTTTAAATCGAAGAATAATCCTGGCGACAAAACAATAGCTTACTATAAAAAAACTCTGGAAAATAAATATTGTTCTGCCAAACGTCATTGTTGCTTTGTCGACGAAGTTTTAGAAATAATTTATAGCCTTCTTTCAAGAAAAGACCAATTTAAAGAAATCTTGATAATTTCACAGCAGCCATGGAGATTGCTAGCAAATTTATGGTGTGTATTATTATTTTTATCAACTTTGACAAAATGGGGATTCCAAAAGACAATCTAATCCGCCATCAAATGCTATTCGGACGAAAGACGTAAATCTTTGATTCAGCTTGAGCTGATGCTGATCTGACAGCGAAGAAGGTAGCCTATTTCACATCATATGCATCATCAACATGGAGCGACTGCCTATCTGACCTCCACAACCCAGTAAGAACTGGGTAATACGATACTCCTTGGAAATACTGGTTGTCAGACTTTCGGTCAACTGACTACCAGTAACGACCGTCAAAGATCCTATAAATGACAGCCGGGACCAACGGCTTAACGTGCTTTCCAATGATGATGGGTAGGCCTTTAGTGTGGGACGCAACTTGTGTCGATACTCTTGCGCAATCACATCTTCCAAGCTCATCGTTCTGTGCTGGCGCTGCCACTGCGGCTGCGGAGAACCTCAAGCGGCGTAAATATAGTAACCTTTGTGGAAACTATATTTTCGAGCCGTTTGGGGTTGAAACTCTGGGGCCGTGGGGTCCGAGTGCTCACAGCCTTTTTAAGGAAATTTCTAAACGCCTAGTAGACGTTTCCCGTGACCCAAGGGCTGGCTTTTACCTTGGCCAGAGGCTAAGTGTTGCCATACAACGTGACAACGCCGCCAGTCTCTTGGGCACATTACCGGCTGACAGCGTTAAGGAGGAGTTTTTTGATGCTGTTTTATAGTTTGTAGTTAGTTAATTTTTGTCATTTTTAGGGTTCCGTACCTCAAAAGGAAAAAACGGAACCCTTATAAGATCACTTTGTTGTCCGTCCGTCCGTCCGTCTGTCAAGACCGTTTTTCTCAGGAACGCGTGGAGGTATCAAACTGAAATTTCTATATGATACTTAGTTCTACTGTCCCTGGAAGCTGTAGAAAAATCAACCTTCTAAGTCAACGCAATCAAAAGATACAGCCACTTAGGCCGCAAATTTCCGCAAATTTTCGAAACTCGCACGGGAATCAAAACCTACAGGGTACTTCCCGTGAACTTAGAATCTTGAAATTTTGTACGAAGTCACGTCTTATAGTACAGATATAGGAAAAATTACGAAAACCATAAATTTTTAGTTTCGTCATATAAAAAAAAGTTATATACCCACAGGTTTGTACGGAACCCTCGGTGCGCGAGTCCAACTCGCACTTGACCGGTTTTTTATTATTTTAATGATATAGTTAATGTAAATAAAGTTAGTTTATGATGATGCATCAACATCGATTTATCGCCTAGTGTCAAAGTACCGCATCATGGTCGGCAAAGCTAAATTTACTTTTCCACTAACAGACGAAAACCTTTTTCTCTTCAGGGCCCTGGTGCCACAAACACGATGAAACGTATCAATGAAAATGGAATGGTCGTTGGCACCATTATAGTTAACTGCGAAGGTACGAGAGCATATTATTACTATCTTCTTCTTTATCGTGTGGTTAGTTGCCTAACCTGGTGTCAGTTTTTATGCCACCCATGGGCCTCTGACTTGGATTAACATGCCGTCGAGATATATCTCTCAAGCGTGTTTGGTTTGCTCACGACGTTTTCCTTCACCGAAGCTATAGTAAGCGCCTTAATTTCTCTGCGTAGGTACGCGGACAACAAATTATGAATCGTTTTTCATTACTAAAAAAAGGAAAGGATCACGATAGATGTCGATTCGGGACAGCTTTATGTCATTATTATTGTTTTCGGAATTAAGTACGTCAATAAATGTATGTGGGTCAATGACCGTTATTCCACGTTTATCTGGCACTTACTATGGTGATAATTATACAACTCGCACATGAATCCGAAAAATCTGGGTTCGAACTCGTGACCTATGGCTTGGCAGTCCGACAGTTACACCACTAGGCTATCACTGATTTCGGCTTTCAATCTAACCGGATGCAGCTGAATTCCAGTATTTCACATGGAGCGACTGCCTATATGACCTCCACAACCCAGTTATTACTGGCGTTACATTTGTCCATAGGGTAGTAATGTTACAGACGTTAAGGTCCATGCTACCTCATTACGAATTTCCTGTAACGATAGCAGTGTTTGTGATAAATAAATCGATTGGCGGCTCAACCAATCTAGTTGCCTTCACGTCACACAAAAAAGGGAATAATTCAACGTTGTCAACAGGTTTCCCTGAGACCACAACCCTGGACAGCTTGACGGCGGCTACCTACTCCAACCACATGAGAAATCTCTCAGCCAGTGCATCTAATGCACTCAAGGAAATTGTAAGTATCTGATACCATAAATTATTGTATGACTCATACATCTTTTGGAACCAAGTTTTGCGACATTAGAGCATTACCACAATCGCCCAAGAATGTTCTCACGGGGATAATGTAGCTTCGTAAAATAATTTTCGGAATCGGATCAGTAGTTCCGAAGATAATCCCCTACATACATACTTACAAAAAAATACCTCTTTATAATATTAGTATAGATTTCGTATTTATACAACGACTTCCAACAATTTTGTCTTAAGCTTTTCCATAAATATTATCAAGACAAAGAATGTTACTCTGTCTGGAGTCTAGACCCTCAGTTGGAGTAAAATGGCTACATCAACAAGACCATTTTTTCAAATATTTCAGGATGTGACTGACGAGCTCCGGGTCCTGCGGCTGGTCTCCAAGAAGACTGAGGCGGTGGTGGCGCCTGATGATGAGTTCCACCTTGTTGTGGTCATGAGGAGACAAAAGAAAATATAGTAGAGGAAGATGTATCAAACAGTTTTTGACCAAGTTTGAAGTGAGTTCATCGAAATTGTCTATTTAGTTTCTGCAATACGAAACGTATTGCGTATTTAGGATATTTTCATAATAAATAATGATTATGTTTATCGAAAGTTGTCTTTGATTTTCTCTGAAGACAACCCGTGGACAACTGTTCTTACAGTCAGCCTTGCGTTGGTGGTAACACTTTGATCGTAAGCTGACCTAGTGTATTACGAAGTTTTCATACAATGAAAGGTCAATTTATGCTAGTTTCTTACCACAATTGCGGGTGACTTTATTAAAATATATGTAATAAAAAGTTAGCAAGCCTATGTTTATACCCAGGATAATGCAAGGATTATAACAATACATCGAAATCGGTTGAGGCGTTTACAAGTTGATCTATACTAATATTATAAAGTTGAAGAGTATAATATTTGTTTGGTTGAACGCGCTAATCTCAGGAACTACTGATTCGAATTGAAAAAATTTTGTAGTGTTGGATAGCCCATTTATCCGAGGAAGGCTATAGGCTATATAACATCACGCTGCGACCAAAAGGACCCGAGCATCAATCAAAAATGTTACGCAGAAGAAGTAGCGTGGATAAGATAGTCGTGGAATAAAGAAACACACAGATACATACCCGAACCCTGAAAATATTACACTCTTTTTTTGGGCAGCTGTATAAAATGCTGTTGATTCAAATTACCTTCAGGAAAGTCCAAGAGCACAGCAACCTGTCTCGCATTCCCTGCCCATGCAGCCAAGTGCAGCGGAGTTCTGCCGAGTTTGTCGATCCTTAACTTCTCGGCTCCGAACTTGATCAGCAGGCTGAGGGCATCTTCTCCGATGAGGGCAGCGGTGTGGCAGGCGGAGACCAGGCCCAGGCGGCATGTTGCGTTGGGACTGGCGCCGGCGTTTAATAACCTGTTAATTGCAATAGGCGGGGATTTGTTGAAGAGTTTGGATATATGTCAATATTGTTTTTGATAGGCAGTCAATGCTGATGTGTTGTCGCCGTTTTTTCTGTTGTTCTTTTTGGCATGAGTCTTCTAGTAACCGATACAATAACTGGTTGTGTTAATATTAGTGTTGCAACAGAACTCTGCTTCCGCTTCCGCTTCTGCAGAAGTTCCGCAAGCTTTTTCACTTCTGTTTCCGTTTCTGGTTCCGCAACTTTATAACAGAACTCTAAACGGAAGATACAGCGAGGAGCGCGGGGGTGGGGGCGCGTGAACGACTGGACATGCATGACGGAATCGGCGCGTGCGGGGGGTTGGCGGGGGCGGTACACAAACGCGTCGCAACGAGTTTGTTTATCATTCTATTTTCTGTTTCATTCTGCGCATCACCGCGCCTTGTGACGTTTAACGTAAGCTCGTAAATCTTCTGTTGATTTTTTCTTATTTTTGTTACTTGTTACTTAGGTACCTATTAGTTTTGTGTCTAGTGCAATTATGAAACCAAAAACCAGTCCCATTTGGAACTATTTTGTTGAGATTAATGACTCAAGTGCCCGATGCAAACTCTGTGAAAAAGTGTATTCGCGAAAAGGTCGCACGACTATAGCGGAGCTGGTTTAATATATATATGAAGAACACCGAAACAGACTCAAAGGTGTAAAAGCGGCCAAATTACTTTTTATTAAATATAACTTACCTCTGTTTAACTTCGAGTACTAAAAGTACAAAATACAAATGACAAATTCTATTAAACAAATCTGAAAAAAATAAAAATGTGTTTTTTCTTCATAGTATTAACACTTCCGCTTCCGCATCCGCATCCGCATCCGCTAAGATTTACTTTTGACATCTGTTTCCGTTTCTGCTTCCGTTAAGACACTTCCGTTGCATCACTAGTTAATATGCCTATAGTCCTAATCACCGCAGATAAAGAGCGAGCTTTAAACTGTTTGCAGTTGGGTTCATCATTTAAAGAATAAGATTGCACCAGAGTAAAACTTGTACAATATTTAGGAAAAGACAGTATGCATAGATTTAGGAGTAATTTATGAGTGACGTAAGTCAAACTAACGGCACATCATCGCAGGTTTAGGGCCGGACTCCACGTAAGCGAATACGAGACGAGAGGGGAGGAGATGTTTTGTGAACCACCAATAGAATTTCGTTATTTTATACTTCTCGTCTTCGCTTAGTGGAAACAGTTGATAAGGGGGGATGTTTCGTAATTTTTCAGGCAAGACTGCATTTTCTGGCCAAGCGCACAAAGGAGACGTGAAGAGCGTGCTGAGAGCGGCGTACGGTGCCGCTTTGCCTCTCCGCTTTGCACATCTCCGCACAGCTTCGGTGATACACCATAGCTCTTACGCATCACCTCACCTCTCCGCTTTGCACATCTCCGCTCGTCACCGCTTTGGTGGAGTCCGGGCATTAGACAGTCATAAACCTAGACCTTACACGGTAATTGGTGTTATTAGATGATGGCCGACAATTACAGACATCGTAATTATGTAGTACCTTGAGTTAAGTGAGACCTAGATATCATTATAGTATACAAGTAGCACAGTAGCATGCTAGATGATTTTAGAGTTAGTTGTTGCGTGGAAAATCGGAGTGATCTACCCGTATTTGTAAATTTGCCGGTAAGTGTGGGTTTCATAGGTTATGAAGTACATGTAAGTCGCAACCATAATGCACCGACCGACGCGAATGATACATTAGTTCAGCAATCAAATAAACATAACATCACGCGTGTAATCCCCGAAGGTTTAGGCAGGGGTGTAACTAATAGCACACCCACATTTCGCCAGTTATGTTTTAAGTCCCATGTAATAGGGGGCGAGCTTATTGCCACCAACCGGGCACAAATCCAAACTCAGTGGCTGCTACTGGGAAATTCCTGATGAGAAAACCCAATAACACTTTGCCGGACCCGGGAATCGAACCCAGGACCACTAGACCAACAAGGCAGCTACCAATAATAACTTTAGTAAAATATGTAAATTTGTTTAAATAAGTACAAGGTGTAGTTTTGCAACTTCGTCAAAATTCAGGAGGTTGTCATAGAACACGTAAATAACCAATATAAATTACGGTACCTGGTCAATAATAATAAACGCTGCTTTTTTTAGTTGTTTTAATTTGACACTATTTCAGAATGAAGCCCTTTTCAAAAGAGGAGAATCACCCGTTTATCGAATAAACGTCTGCGTTTGTTTGTGTGTGTGAAAGCGCGGTTATAAGGCTAGTATTAGACGAGCCGCGTTTTTATGCGGGTGGTGTACACTTATCGATTTCCGATATTAAGAAAAATATTAAAAAAAAATTACCTACCCAGTTTATTATTGATTCGGGTCGAGAATCATAAGCGTAGTCACCTCCTTGAATTTGACGAGGATGCACAGCAACACCTTGTATAGTATTTGGTTGCACTACTCTTAAAGTACCGACGCAAAGTTAATAAAATTTATATGGGATCACCCGGACCACCGTATGAGCCGAAACAAACAAATGCCGAATGGAAATGTCTAATTTCTGCCGAATGAAAAATCGCTGAGTCGCTTAAATTGGACCAGTTTGTACATGAAAAAAAAATGGTACCATGTAACTCGTTAGACTTTAAAAACGTTTTTTTCTTTATACCTGATAGTTTTGAAACTTGAACTTCCCTACCTTTTGCTGCAAGGTCTTCAAATGCTATTTTAAACAAGCGTCAATAGCTTGTTAACATACAATACACTCACGCATATCAAACATTTATCGACGTTTCTTCCTAGTTTAGCAACATGCTAATGAATAATTGTGCCGAACATACATACATAAACTCACGCCTATTTCCCAAAAGGGGTAGGCAGAAACCACAGAATGCCACCTGCTACGATCCTTACATACTTCTTTTGCCTCTTCCACGTTCATACATCTGGTCATACACGCACGCTGGTGGCGAGTACTAACGCACCTGACCTTTCTGAGAAACCTCACAAATACGTTCAGTATATCTAGGTCCTAGGGCGTCCCTACCCGGCGTTGCCTATCACATCTTCCTTGTAAATACCTTTTGTTGGTCGCCTTTCACTCATCCTCTCCACATGACCAAACCATCTAATCATACGCTTTTCAATTTCTGTCACTACATCTTCTTTTAAACCCCAATGTTCTCTTATAGCCTCAGTCGTCAATTTAACATTCAGAGTTACACCCAAACATGCTTCGTGTTTGAACTAACAACAAGACATATCCGTATGTATTTATAACCATGGGTTATTTATCATCCATTGTTTTTTTTACCATAATTTTTATTCAGATAATGATTATGCGGCACCCTAATGATCTCTTCGTCATGTATTTTTGGAGCGTACTGTTAGCATCAAAAGTAGATTAAAGGTTTAATTGTTTAAGTCTTAATGATTGAGTTAGCGCAACATCATCATCTGCCTAGCCTGTTTTCGGCTTCCAGTCTAACCGGATGCAGCTATTTATTTAGTTTCAGTATTTTACATGAAGCGACTGTCTATCTGAGCCCAGAAATACGATACCCCTTGGTATGACTGACTGTCAGAATTTCGGCTTCTGACTACTTGTAACGACTGTCAAAGACCTTCAAATGACAGCCGGGACCAACGGCTTAACGTGCTTTCCGAGACACGGAGGAAACTCGGTATGTAATGGATCACCCATCCGCAAACCAACCCAGGCAAGCGCACCTTAACCTGAAGATTGATCCGAGCGGTTGTTATTATTTAGCCACGAGCTCCTCTTTAGCGCAATACTAAAATCGAAACAATAGTAAAATTCAAAGAAAATTATCGCCTGTACTTAATTGTATCGAATAATTTTGTTTTTGTATCAATTTCCGAGTAGATGTTGGGAAAAAGTAGCAATTGTTTTTTTTTACTTTTCATGTTGACTGTATCTATATTGAATAGAGTATCAATTACTACTAATTTGGATTGCGTATCATCAGCTATTTGGTAATAACCACGTTTAAAATCAATGACTAAAGAAAAATATAACAATATGACATTGATAGCAGAGTAGCCATGTCAATAAAAAACATTGCTTAGTTTAGAACTCGGAATTAAACCTACGATTGACTTTAACATTAGAAATATGTATTTACATCATAACATGGCATAACATCACCCCTGTAAGTCCCGAAGGGTTAACCAGAGCTTTACTTAATAGTATAAAAGGTGTAAATAGGCCGCTCGGATCAATCTTCAGGTTAAGCCGTGCTTCCCTAGGTTGGTATGTGGATGGGTGACCACCCATTACATACCGAATTTCCTCCGTGCCTCGGAAAGCACGTTAAGACGTTGGTCCCGGCTGTCATTTGTAGATCTTTGACAGTCGTTATAGGTAGTCAGTGGCTCGAAAGTCTGACAACCAGTCTTACCAAGGGGTATCGTATTACCCAGTCCTAAATGGGTTGTTGAGGTCAGATAGGCAGTCGCTCCATGTAAAATACTGGTATTTAGCTAAATTCGGTTAGACTGGAAGCCGACCCCAACATATTTGGGAAAAGGCTAGGAAGATGGTGATGGTGTGGATAGGCCCTTAACGAAGTCGATAGGCACTTCTTGTTGTCCCCGTCATTGCTATTTTTTTTTTTTCTGAACTATACCTATACCTTCTAGTTACGGGGTATTGGAGGTCAAAGTTCCAACTGCATCACAAGTTTTTTTTAATAATAGTTTTTAAGGTTATAAATAACTTTCTTTATACCTTCATGACACCTTTTCTATTCTATACATCCATAAGCACAATTTTTTGGTGCGCTACATTGAGTTTTACCATAAAACGTGATTTATCACGCCAAAAAAAGGTGTTTCCCAGCGTTTTGCGTAGGGTTACGGCTTCGAAGAGTCCGTTTATACCTTGTATGCACCTTAACCTTACCTTTGATATGAAAGAGAAAGGAGTAAATGATGCCGTGACGTCTGACAAGGGAGAACGGAAGAAGAAAACGTTTTGCGCCGACCCCAAGTAGAATGGGACAAGGGCTGGAAGATGATGAAGCACTTTGTACCAATTACGTTGAAGTTCCATGTAATAGAGGGCGAGCCTATGACCATCAACCGGGCACAAATCCAAACTCAATGGCGGCTGCTGAGAAATTCCTTACAGTAAAAACCAATAACACTTGGCCCGACCTTGGAATCGAACTCATCAATCATGCTTAACAGTCGCGTTTGCGACCACTAGACTAGACTATGCCAGATGTATGAACGTGGACGAGGCGTAAGCAGTATCTAAGGGTCGTTGCAGGTGGCGTTCTGTGGTTTCTGCCTACCCCCATACGCAAAAGGTGTGAGTTTATGTATGTATGTAACTACACAAATGTTTACTTAAAGCGCCCTCCTGTTAACACCTTCGCTGCGGAAAAACACACCTGTTGTGTTTTTACTACGGGTCTCGCGCGGTTATTGTTCGGCCGCAGCCAACTTCTGTTCTGTTTTGTTAATGTCATTCCGTCAAACGAAAGTCAAAAGAACCACATTATAGCTCTACCGATTTGAAAGAAAATTTAAACACACTCACCGCTCCACCTCCTCAAGGTCATGTGCCTCTATAGCCTCCAGCAGTTCCGTATTCAGCCTCTGCAGCCGCCTGTCACCCCGTCTCCAGGGCTTGGACATCAGGACTCCTGACTCCAGGATCGGGGTACTGTTGACTGTGGACCCTAATGATGACGGAGTCAGGTCTGGCATCATCAACTTGGGTAGCGGTGGACGTTCTGAGGTACTGTGGAGGAACAGGAAGAGATGATTGCCATAAAGGAAGAACCAACATCAAAATTCTGAATTGTGCCGCTAAAGTTATCTGCGCCGCGACGTAACTGCGGTTGTTTGTATTGCCGGAAAGATTTCCGAAGGCGACCTTTTCTCGTCTTCATTAGCAAGGTTCACAACACAACACTCAGCAGTAAGTTATTGCTGAAGTTAGAGGAATAGATGAGTTATTTTATATTGAGCGTTCATAATACCTGTCTATTTACAGCAACAATCTGCGAACAACAATCAATGTGTACTGCGTGGTGATCGTGAATAATAGTACACCATTATCTTTATTTGCTTTATCAAATGATCCAAAAGCTTTTACTGTTCATTGTAGGCTTCGTATCTGTATAGAGTTTCAAAAATTCAACACATTTTTGTTTGTCTTCAAAGAGATCTATTCAAGGTCGTGCAAAGTCAGACCGCGTAAACATTGCTTCAGAAATAGTAGATACCTAAGTAACACATTTTACCATTTCACTTATCAATTCAACACACACCCCCGAATCCCGTAATCCCCAAGGGAAGGTTTAGGCAGAGGTACCTAATAAATTGTACACCCACATTTCGCCAGTTATGTTTAAACCCCATGTAATAGGAGCGAGGCTTTTGCTATCAGGCGGCCACTAAACCAGACTCCGTGGCTGCTACTGAGAAATTCCTGATGGAAAAACCCAATAACACTTTGCCCGACCCGGGAATCAAACCCAGGACCTACTTAATGCACAGCAGCCACGCTTACGGCCACTAGACCAACGGGGATCCTACGATTAAGAGAAGAAACAGCAAATGTGACGTACTGGTCGCCGGATATTCCCAGGTACCTCGGCCTTTGCACCGAGATTCTGAAGTCGCCCCCCTCATTTGGGTTGAGGAGGGGATGGGTGGCCTCATCCTCCTGGCCCTGCTCGATATCTGCGAAAGAAAGTTCATGTCATTATCAAAGGTTTAATTAGTTTCTTATTTAGCCTATAAAGGTGTGTGTAGACGCAGCGGAAAAATGTCGAATTTCATCATTTCAGTTTAGCAGATATTTTGTGTATGACGTCGTGTAATTGTGTATGGTAAGTAGGTACACATTTCTCCATCCAACCATTGGGGAGCTATTCAACAAAAACTGTTTCCGCTGGAACTACGTCGTCCTAGCGGCACTGTTTTTTTCCTAAGGACGTACAAGAAAAAATATACATTCAATAATTAGTGTGTACCGAGAGGTAAATGCGTATGTTTAAATGAAATTTGTGTGTCATAAAACTGCGAAGATAATCAAGTTTCCGCTGCGCAGACGTTTGGCTATCTGATGAAAATCATACAAAACGGTTTAGTGCAGATTTGTAATTTTTTACGCACGTTGCTTAGAATTTGTGTGTAATGTTTGTGAAAACAGAATTTAAAGACCTGACACACAGTTTTCAGAAGCGTCACCTGCGCTTACACTTAAACCGTAAGCCCTTTGACTCAGAGTTCAATGTTACCCGGAAAGTATGTAGATCTATGAATGAAACAAACACATGTGCTTGTCGACAAGTGTTCGTTATGTGAACTAGTTGTAATTATATCCTCATAATAACAGTCGAATTATTTCAATATTACGACGTAGGTACATAGGTTCTGGACTTAATTTTTCGGCCTTGGCTAGTTTTCTTCCACTGTTCTATAACGTAGCTATTTTTTTACATTACTCACGTTATACAATAGAGCTGGAATATCAAACTAAATCAATGACTAAGGCTAATGAAATTTGACGGATGATTTGCAGTTTTTAATCACTAACAAAAACTTCTAGAGCGCATAGATAGTTCTCGCGTGGCCATAGTCGGAACTTCCATCTTGTTTCTTCAATAAAAATAAAATATAAATTTATTGGAATAAATATATATTTATTTTATTATATAAGCATGTATGTTTTACTATCTCTTTAATTATGATTGTTTAAGTTATTAATTTAGTAGTTAATTTATTCTTCTTACACACTGTGTCTACGTTTCTTTTATATCTATCCTCTCGCAGGTCCGCTGGAAGAGATTTCTAAATGAAATAAGCGGTACCTTTGTGCTCTTTTGTCTTTATGTATTTTTCCTGTAATGTGTTTTGTGTGTACATAAATAAATAAATAAATAAAATTTCCATAGACAATTTTACAAAAAGTTTACCAACAGCACCAATTCGAATGGCAATTTTATTTAAACGCCAAAAGAATCATGCTGCACTATACGTATCGACTTAATAAAAACACAAAAGTAGTATAGTCTATGAATAATAACTTATCAAGCACTACACGAATCACAAAATCGTTGTTGCTAACAAAAGTTCCTTTCAAAAGTAAATCCATACTTGAAGATGTCCATAAATTACAGCTCTCACGCCTCTACCTAACCCTTAATGAGTTATAGCGCTATACTTGCCTTCAGAAAATAACGTAGCTATTTTTTTACAATTTTTGTAGTCCACTTTCCAGTCCATTGTTTTGTTCGGTATGCGAATTAACCGGCCAACATACGGGTATTAACCGGGTAGTATACGTGTGTAACCGGGTAGTGTCCGGGTATTAACCGGGTAGTGTCTACATTGATATGGTTGTTCTATAAAATTGAATAATTTGAATTTGTATTAAAAAAGGATGCAGCACAGATATAGATATATGTACGAGTACCTATATAACGCAAGAGCACCTACTTCGCGTGCCCGGCTTAAGCATTTTATGCTTAACGTGGCTACTGTCGCAGCAAGATAATTTGTTTAACGTTACAACTCAAGAACTTAATTCTAGACATTTAAAGAACAAACACATAGTATATTGTTTGTATAGTAACTAAATAATGCTTATGACGTCATAGTAGGTAGTCAAAAAATCACACGCTTGGTTTTCATACGGATCGTGATACTTGTGTTATCTAGGTGTATCTATATCTCTGGGAAGCACTCACTTAAGCGATGAAAATATCTGAAAGTCTCTCGTGAATTCATCTAGTCTTTGAATAGTGTCAACGCCTTTTGGCTACCCCACAGCTGGACAGGTCATTGCTAATTAATTGGGTGCAGGATATCGTAAGTACGCATTGTTAGTTTTAAAGATCCACTGTTGGACCGCTGGCGTGATTTCTGTTAAAGGAAGTGACCCATAGTCTACCACGCGGCGCCCTGTGCGGATTGGTTTAATGGACATGTTTGTGTTTATTCTAGGTCATGCAGGTTGAGAGCAATAGGCTCACCCCCTATTACTTGGAACTTAAAAACAACTGGCAAAATGTGATAGACCTCTGCCTACCCTTACAGGGGTTACAGGCATTATGGTGTCTTACGACATGTCGGTTTTTTCAACACGATTCCCCAAACCATTTTGAGAGCAGTGATCTTGAAGTAAATTGCACAAACTAAAGCACCTGTCCTTCGAACCCACGAGCTACAACTCCCTAGTCGAGCACCGTTAGCACTAGTTAAAAAAAACACGCTTTAGAGTGACGTCATTTTATTTCTCATATTTTTCTCAGCAAACTCTTTCATTTGAATATCCATGGGAATGCATCTTTGGGAGTCTGCCATATTGGATTTAGAATGACGTCACTTATCTAAATCATTTGTCATCCAAACTAAATACAAATACAAAATCTTTATTTCTGAATAAAAAAGACATTAAGTGGTAGGTGATTGGAGCCTCCTTTTAAGAAATTATTGCCTGTATTAGGAGACTCGGCTCTTCCACAGCAATATACGGTTATTTAATAACTCAGATATAAAGCATGTTTGTGTGTTTGTTTCTTGTTGTCTTAAATACATAAGATCACGCCTGAAATCCCGAAGGGTTAGGCAGAGGTGTAGGTACCTAATAGTACTAAAAAGCATGTGAAACAAATATCTAAATATAGCTTCGTATGTGGCAATCACTTGGATGCCACTAACCCCATATTTGGATATCTTAATGGCAAAACATAACGCACTACTTATTTATCTAAGATTCTCATGTAAATAGAACTACTCATGTTTGTCAAGCAAACATGTCTGATTCACGACAGAGCTATTAGAGATTAGAGATATCACGGATTTATCTATCAATCTGAGTACTTAAACCCTAGCCTCTAGTAAAACTGACTTCAAATCAACTCGGGTTTTTATTAGCTTCATCCGTAACTATGTTAAAAAAAAATTAGTAGTTAAATTTGACCTACTTCCCGGCTTCCGATTGAGCTGAAATTTTGCATTCATGTTTAGTTTGAATGACAATGCATGGTTAGCGAAGTGACGTTATTCTAAATCAAATATGGCGGACTCTCAAAGATGGCCAACTAGTTGTTTTTTATGCATTCCCATGATATGGGTATGCATAAAAAATGAAAGGGTTTGCTGAGAAAAATACTAGAAATAAAATTATGTAATTGTAAAGCGTATTTTTTAGTTTTTTTTTTAATCTTTCATTGTGCGCAAGATACAGGCTTTGCCTAGTTTGGGGCCAATGTAAAACATTTTTGTAATATTTTTGGCAATAAAGTTTTTGTATTTGTAATAATATTTTAAGTCTTATCCGAATGACATTTAATTCCATGACAATACAATTCCGTATATTACTACAACGGAGTGTTTTCTCAAGTAGTTTAAAAGTAATTTGCATAGTGATTCACTTATTTGTAAAACGAAAACCAAAAATAATCGAGGTCTATTTTTAAATCTCACAAAAAAATCGCTACATAACTCAATTTGTCACGAAATTCCCACCTATTACTTACTTGAATAACATTACTGAATAAATATAACTATCTGTAACATTAATATAAATAAATACAGCTATCTTGGGCTGAACTAGGTCGGTGTACTTGCAAATGGTTCATGACATTCGGTTTTATATTCGTTGATAAGATAGTACGGCAATCGTTTTGCTAAGTACACGCACAGACAAATCCAAATAATATTAACAAATCGTTCAATCATAGCGTAGTATACAAGATGTAGTTTTGCAACCTCGTCAAAATTCAGGAGGTTGTCATAGAAGACGTAAATAATCAATATAAATTACGGTACCTGGTCAATAATAATAAACGCTGCTTGTTTTAGTTGTTTTAATTTGACACTTTTTCAGAATGAAGCCCTTTTCAAAAGAGGAGAATCACCCGTTTATCGAATAAACGTCTGCGTTTGTTTGTGTGTGTGAAAGTGCGGTTATAGGGCCAGTATTAGACGGGCCGCGTTTTAATACGGGTGGTGTACACTTATCGATATAAAATTACCTACCCATTTTATTATTGATTCGGATCGAGAATCATTCGCATAGTTACCTCCATGAATTTGACGAGGATGCAAAGCAACACCTTGAAGATGTGAACACATACCATTACGTCAAGCCTGTAATCCGCGAAGGGCTAGACACAGTAAAGCAGTCAGCCCTCTACACCGTACCATAACATGATCGTACTATGAACGTTAGGAAGGAAATAAACGTGACACGGACTACTAAGCCCACTAGAACGTATCAACAGCTTATCATAATTGTTTATAACGAGTTTAAAACGGTCATGATAAGCGGTTAAACCCTATATTCTTTGTATTAAAAAGTATGAGACTACGACGTATTCAGTAAGTACATTATTCCGAGCATAGACATTTTTCATCGGTAATTTTTTTTTTAAATACCCTGTTCCTTATATTTGACTGTGTAGGTAAAGCACTTTTGTAGGAAACAGCTGTTATTTAATGTTTTACTATACAAAAAAAATTGTTGTATGTTAAAAATAGTTTATTATGTTATAATTTGTTTGTAGTGTTTAGCAGCAAAATTCTATTTTGTGTTGTGTTTTCTTTATTTCGTTCCTACCTAATCTAATGTTTGTGTTCATTTGGTTACCTACCTAATTTAATGTTTGTGTTTATTTGTTTACCTACGTAATATAATGTGTTTTATTTGGTTACCCAGGTACCTAATTTTATGTTTGTATTTATTTGGTTACCTACCTAATTTATTGTGAGTGTTTATTAATATTTGCATGCTATTTTTATGGCGAAATGTGTCACTGCACTACATCTTATATTTACCATCTTTTGTACCACATTTAACGCAAATAAATAATTTTGACTTTGACTTTGCTGATAAAAAAAATACCGATGTCAAATTTCTATGTGGAGGGATTCGGTATGACGTACTGAACATATGGGAACACTTTGTGCGTCGATGTCACGCACATACTTAAATAATCAACCCGCACTGGGCCCCTATAGTGGGTTACTTCTCACTCCCTCTCACAGAGAGTAGTCCTGTTGTGGGACAAAGGTCCCAACGGAACAGTGGGAATGTTATAAGCTGACTATGCTAAACACCATGATGCGACCCGTAAACAGCTGACTGGGTGAGAATGAAATTAAGTGCAGAAATAGACGAGAAAAAGTAAGTCGTATATTAATAATACGAAGCACTAAAAATCAGGTATTGTCTGTAAAGATAACTAATGTGTTCGCGATAAGAACAATCATCGTTTTCGTCATTTCTTCAAACGTTGAAATATTATCGAATCGAGACGTCTTTTAGACGGTTCACCTAGAGCTAATACTCAAATAAACAGGCGACTTGCCAAATCCCAAAACTTATCATATTATTTAGTTGTCATCTATATACATATACGTGTAATAAAATTGTAACAGGCCAATGCCTGTACATTGAAGATATTGAAAAAATATATATATATGGGGGTCTTTATTAGAGCAACAGAAGCCAAAACAACATTTTTTAGAATTTTTGTCGGTATGCTTTTATGTGTATTTTCACTGCTCTACTGCTAGATGCCTAACTTATAATATAGGCTACATTTTACCAGATTTTAAGTACCACGCGTACGAAGTCGCAGGCAAAAGCTAATCATAAAATACAAACGCATGTTCACACAATTTTCACTATTCCCAAATAACCTAACTAGGTTGACACTATCCGGTTAAATCACGATAAAAACACACGCTTTCTTATTTTTTTTTTTAACTTCAATTTTGGAACACACTACACAACCACAATTCACTATTTTGTTGTTTTTTGTTTTGTATTTTTAAAGACACTGGCACGCGTTCTTATCAAATTTTTTCTTAGAACTACTATTATTTAAATTGAATTCTAGAAGACATTTAACGCGTATTGTTTTGTTTTTTAACCAACTTGCACTGACTTCTTATCACATTTTTTCTTAGACAACTTGTTTTTAATAATCAATATAAGCCAGTTCACATTGCCGAATATCGCGTGACCGCACTAAACCTGGTAATAATAAACTAAACAGACTCGTGTTTGTGCAAAGAGTGTCGGCAAACGGCTAACTATCCGAAGGTCAAACAGTGACGAGCAATGATGAGACGAGAATATCGTTTTTAAAATCTCGGTGTGAAAAGATAGTGGAATCTTCCTTTTTAAACGAATGGGATAATGTGACCTGGATTTGACGTATGCTGTGATTGGTTTCTGATCAGTCCCAGTGTTCCACAATTTAGTGTATTTTACCGAAACAGGCATCATTTTGTGCTATTCTTGATAATCGGTCGGCAATTGTCTTGAAAATTACTGTACAGAACACTTGTCTTGAATGATATAGCGAGTTCTTTTCTTAGAATGCCAGTACCATTTAATGAACGAGTGCACAACGTGAGGTCGACAAACGGATGTGCGATTAACGCTTGTGCGACGAAACTGTACTGCGACTCACCATAGTTCGAAACTTCGAGTGCACGCTAGTGCGACAAATGCATGTGCGACACTGAAGTGTATACAGGCTGTAAAACGAGCCTTTACAAGCCGTCAACGAAGCAATCTGAAGCCATGTGTACACAGTGCTGCGCAATGTTACTTAGTTTGAGATACAGAATGTTTCGACCTTCAGTTTGTCGCAATCGCACTATGGTAGGAGTGTAGGACGCAGTACAGTTTTGTCGCACAAACGTATTCCAAAAAAACGCGAAATGGCAAGGTTTCCTCGTTGAAATTGTATGTTATCCGTTCGTTGTTTGAAATAATAATTACTTGTTAAAAATAGTTCGTTTCCTCTACTACAATAATAATAAAGCGAATTTTAGATAAATTATTAATTTATTCAGTAATAATCATTCTCCCGATGCATGTTTAGACAAAAACTCACGGAGACGTGTTTTTGGAGCTCTAATTTGTAGATTCTATTAATAATAATCTAATATTTTTTTCATCTTACAAACATCCCCAACTTCAATAATGATTAAATACATTTTCGTTATATGCCTTTATTGTAAAGAAAAAAAAAATTGGACCTAATTCAATTATTGACCGAAAAGACTTCGAAACAAGCCCCGATATCTCCGACATTGTACATCATTTTGACGTAATATAAATACCAAAATAATCTTCAACATTTGCCTAAACTGTAGTATTTTTTTTAATCGCTACTATTTTTTTTTAATGAATTAAATAAAAGTACAATTCTTCAAGTATAATGTCACTGCGCCGTTCTGAGGGCAGATGGCCGGCGGCGCAGTGAAATATATTGTACTTTTATTTAATTCATTAAAAACTAATAGTAGCCATTAGGTACACCTCTACCTAGCCCTTCGGGGTTTATAGGCGCGATGTTATGTTATGATAATTACGGGGCGTAACAAACTCAGTAACTGTGTTGGTATAGTATATTACCTAAGGCTAAGTAATCTTGGCTAACAATAGAATTACATAATTATACTACTTGATAATCGGTCGGCAATTGCCTTGAAAATTACTGTACGAACGATATGGTGAACTATTTTCTAAGAATGACAGCACCATTTCATAGACTAACTTATAAAAAGCAGCGTAATGGTGGATCCACACAGCCCGGCGGCACTGCCGGCGGCTTGACCACAAGCAAGCCGCCAAAAACCCGGCAGACGCGGCAAGCGCGGCTGAGAATAGTACAAATCATATTTCAGTATTGTTTTGCTTGCCGTGGTTGATGCGAATTGTAACTTTTTATACGTAGATATTGGTTGCCAAGGGCGCATATCTGATGGTGGAGTTCTACGTAACACTAGTTTCTTTCAAATGATACATGACGAATCTGCACACTTACCACAACTACAAACATTAGAAGGAAGAAATACGCCAGTGTGTCTTTATTACATCGGTGATGATGCATTCCCCATCAAAGAATAACGAAATGACAACACTCTCATCGAAAGCCGTGACCGAACTATTCCCCCGCTGCCGGCGGCAGGCCGTGGCGGCCTCGCCGGCAAAATGCCGACCGCTGTGTGGATCCACCATAACGCGATCACAGTATTTCCCAAAAATGATGACTTTTACAACAAGAAGTCTTATAGATGAGGTGAATAATGGAAGCCTTCGTTAATTAACATTATATTAATGATCAATATTTTATACGTTCTTTCCTCTTTTGAATCTGCAATCAGTCTTTAATACTTTAAGCAGATATGGTGTGATGTAAACACATCACGAATACAAATCTTCATTTATAAAGACTACAAACGAAAAGTTCTAGTTTTTTTGGCTTTTGTGGTAAGTATAGGAGTTTGTAATACAAGAGCTAGGGCTACACAGATATTTCTGCCGTTCGTTTTACCAAAAATAACTGGTAATCCGGTTGTTTTTTTTTTCTGGTTGTCGCATCTCGCAGGTCAACCTATGAGGCTGGCTTCAGCTTAACCGGACAATCCTGTGGGTGCCTTGTAAGGCCTCCAGCCAGAGGCAGAACTCGCTAAGAGCACCCCCTTTGGGGTACGGGCCTCGGTTTCGGGCGTCGCTGGGGGAGGGCAGCAAAGGGACAGGCTGGGTCTGGGTGATTATCATTATTAAGAGGCTGATTTAAAACTGCTGGCTCAGCATCGTGGGCTGGGTCGAGCAAGGGTCGGGGGGGTGGAAGGTAATCCGGTTCGAAATTAGTCATAATAATATATGGAACATAGATAAGCTATAAATGCCATTCTCTAAGAAACACCGCTTAGTCATGTTTAAAAAATATGTTGTGTGAATTGATCTGATAGTGTAGATAAATCTGCCTTATCAATAGGCTTGTTTTTCTTGAGAAGTTGTATGTAAACTTAAACTTTTAACCAACTTTTTAAAACGGAAGAGGTTATAATGCCTAAGTTATTATGCCCTGTGACTGGGACTGTAGCTTAGTTTTTTTTTGTGTTTTGATATTCTAAAGTGCCTGTAGTGGTCTAATTGAAATACATGCTCTGAGTTTGAGTTAATGTATTCGACCAGAATGTTTTTGTTTCATTTATTTATTTCCATTACTCCGAGATTACTGGGCCTATTTGCATACTTATTTTTTCATTTGGTAGAGGAAGCTCGCGCGATGCATCTATTTAAATTGTATTCACTTTGTTTACTACTAGTTACAACGTAAAATATAACTGCAATTTTTTTTTGCAAAAAGAAAATAGCCGTCTTTCAAATAAAACACAAAAAAGTGAAAAATAACCTTCCTCTCAAAAGTCGGTGGTAAAAGCAAACTAAACGAAACAAACTAAGTCACCGAGCTCACTTTTTTGAGTTCTTTTTTTAAATTAATTTAAAATTACCAAAAATAATTATATATAGAAATTACTGAAATTAGGCAAAAAAAGCAATTATAGCACTGATTCTGATTCTGAAAGATATCTACAAAGTTCTGCGCTAAAACTTATCGTAATTCATACGGTTCTCGCCCATGAGCCCGCAGGGTCAGACTAATTTCGAACTAACAGCACAAACTTTAAGATCCAACAGTTTATTGATTACTTTGAACAATAGAGGCTTCAGGCTAGTTCAGACAGATCAGTTGAATTGAACCTAATCCAATAGTAAAATACAGCACAGTTTATAGGTACGATTACAATGTAATCAAATATATATCAATCGTTAATCTATGAATACTCTCAATGAAAATAGACCTAGGAGACGAGCCTATTGCCATCAAACTGCCAGTTCCAGGCTGCTTTTATGACATGAACAACATTGGCACAAAATCAACATTTATATAGCCGATACGGTCTGCGCGAAGGGTTAAAAAAGTTTTAATCGCGAAACATGTATCGCGAGATCACGTTGTGTAAATAACAAATGACTAACAAAAAAATTAATAAAAACTATTTCTGAAAAACACATCCCGCTTTTTTGCACCTGAGGGTTAAACAAATGACAATCGGTTTCAAAGTGCACCATTTTTAACCGACTTCAAAAAAAGGAGGAGGTTCTCAATTCGGTTGAATTTTTTTTAATCTGAAAGGATATACTTTCCGATTGGTCCCATAGAATTTTATCAAAATCGGTTCAGTAGTTTGGTTTTTAAATCAAAATATCTGGTAAAAATATGTTATTCAAGTAAAAGAAATTGCGAAATTGATACTTGACAAGGCTTTGTGTGTGATAGGACAACTAATAAAATAACCAACTACCAAAAAAACACGAAAAAAAAGGAACATAACTTTACTTTCGGAAGTCGGTGGCAAAAAAATCAATGAAACAAACAACTATTGTTTGTTTCATTGATTTTTTTCCTACCGAAATTAAAGTTATTTACCATATTTTTTGCAAAAAAGTTTTTATTGTAGAACAACTTTGAACAGGAATGACATAAACCTTTCGGTAGCTCATGTCGGTCTTACACATTTTAGTCTGATCCATCATCGTAAAGAAGTCTGCCCACTACACCGTACCATAGCATGACCGTGCTAAGAACGGTCAGGCACCGAAATAAACATGACACGGACTAGCCTAAAAGCTTGACTTGCCCTTATAACCTACTACTCTTTATGATGTTAGGGTTTCTGAACAGTCTGCTTGCCCTTGGTGTTTGCTGTATTGTTGGCCATATTATAGGTACACCATATGCCCACCAGAACGTATCAACAGTGTATCATACCCGCTTTAATCGGGCTTAGAACGGTCATCATATACGGTTAAAAACTACTTTCTTTGTCTTGAAAAGTATATTAAGAATCGATATGTATGTAAAGAAGTTTTGTTGTCTAATTTAATATTAGTTATAGAAAGAAAATTGTCTATGAATCTATATGAAAATATAAAGGAGGTTTTTTTAAATTTAATATAGGCCGCATAGATTTTTTTCGATCACGCTGACATTGAAGTTAGTGGAAAAAAGATACGTATCAAATAAATAACTTATAATATTTTAATTAAAATAAATCTGTATTCACAAAAGTAATCCTCGATAGTTCAGTTGTTACTGAATCAGTCTTTCATATGAGACGGTGCACACTAGACCGTTCCATCACCGTGACATGTCACCGTCCAAGCCTGGAGCGTCAACAAAGGTCGCGACAATATTTTGCCGGTGCCGATACGCTACGTGCATTGCACGCGACGGTGTTGGTCGGTGACGGAGCGGCCTAGTGGGCACAGCACAGCCTCATATACACATTACATTACAAGGAATATTTTTGCCTGATACATTCAAAGCACGCTCACGTACTACGGTGTAGTGGGCAAAATCCTTCATCGCTAATAGAATGGCACTCAGATTCTCTTAAGCAGATACTGGATATGTGCACTGGGCAAAAATGTCCGCTGAAATGAATCCTACCCAATTGCCGTATTTTTTTTTATCCATTGGTTGTTGCTAATTGTCCATCAAGTCAAATAATCTTTCGTCTGCTTATTGCTTTGAAAAGACGCTAGTAAATAAAACGTACCTTTAATAATAGGCATGGTTACTCATCCAAACACATTTTAGGGCACAGCACAATCACATAGCTCTACACTCGGTCACTGCACAACGTCTATAGTCGATGAGTGTACCTTATCATTATCAATTTCCTTTTCAAATATCGGCAGGTAGACTTAGAAATGTCATAGAGGTGGCGTTATATCGTCATCTGCATCTTTCGTCTTTCTCGCGAGTCAAATAAATACTTTTTCTTTTCTTTATTCCTGTCTCTTCGTAATTTTTGTAACTGCTGAAGATTGTAATAAAAACTAAAGACGAGCGAATGATTTGTAATTATTTTTTGGTAAGAGTAAAAATCTTAATCTTTATTGTAAACCGAGCTCTTAGCCCGCGACTTTGTTTGCGTGGATTTCGTTTGTCGTCAATAGGGCCACTTTTCGGGTCAGGTAACACCAAAAGAATATTAAAAACACATTCAAAATCAGTCAATCAGTTTACGAGGAGAACAATGACAAACACGCACACCGGAATTTCACATTAAACATTTATGGTGCGCTCTTTCCCTTTCGCCACTTAATACACGACGTTCACTCACAATTTACATTCAAATACTAGTATAATATTGCAAAAAAAGGATTATCAATGGACTTTGCCGTAAGATTGGCGTACGAAGAAGGAAAGAGTAAATAACTGTTACTTATATACCTAGGTACTCAAATGACGTCTTATTGACTCATCTATGTGCGGGACAGTCCGTTCAACGTCACTGCATACTGTCAGAATATAAATATTTTATGTCTTAAAACTACCTACATGAAAATTGAAAAACGTTTCCACATATAACATAACATCACGCCTGCAATCCCCGAAGGGTTAGTCAGAGGTGTACCTATAGTACACCCACATTTCGCCAGTTATGTTTACGTCCAATGTAATAGGGGGCGAGCCTATTGCCATTAACTGAGCACAAATCTAGACTCCGTGGCTGCTGCTGAAAAATTGCTGGTGGAAAAACCTAATAACACTTTGCTCGAGCCGGAAATCGTACCTAGGACCAACAAACGAAAAACGTTTTCCTCACAGAGCAGTGGTAGTCGAGTGGTGTGACCGTTGGACTGCAAAGTTATACGTCTCGAGTTCGAACCCAAGACACGCACCTCTGATTTTTCGGAATTGTGCGCGTATTGTACCTATAATTATCACTTGCATCGGTGAAGGCAAACATCGTGAGGAAACCAGCATGCTTGAGAGATATTTCTTAACGGCATGTAAAAGCCAAGTCAGAGGCCCTTGGGCGGCATAAAAACTCTGACACCAGGTTAGGCACTAACCACGCGATAAAGAAGAAGAAGAACGTTTTCCTTAATTGGTTTAGTCATTCATTTTAAAGACAGGGTCAAACATATACTCCGCGGAACACAATCGTGATGCGAGCGTCATGATAATGAACCGAAGAGATCTAAAGTTTTGTAAACTTAACTTAAATAAAAATTCAACAAATCCAATGACATGACGCCTACCCCATCGCAAATCAAGCCAATATAGTTTCTAAATAGATTAATTAATTCTTAATAATATTCCTTGTTGAGGAAAAGTGTTTTTGATATGCCACCGGCTTTTTTAACCACATTCCTAATTCCATAAAATACAAGAGGAACCAGTAACAACTTTCAAAAAGAAACTAACTGTACTTTTATTAAATAAATGTTACTACTCCGTATCGGACTTTCTAGCTGATACATTTTATTTGTGGACCAATGTTATACATTATTGTAAATACCTACATTCTGAGCAAATAAAATATTCTATTTTATTCCTTGAAATATTTTTGGGTCCATCCTTATTGAAATTCGAATTCTATGAAAATCGAGTTTGACACCTATGATGTACACCTTACTCGCTCTATTGTCCTCTCATTTACGCGCGTGACATAATTAATTATGCTATCTCTTTCTTGTAATCTACTTAAATAACCTGCAGTCATCACCGTAATTGACTGCAATTAGCTAATAGTAGCAATCAGTACACAATATTAAAAGTTTATAAATAGACTTCAATAAAATAATAATTATGTACATTTGTGTCAAAACGTTTGGTGACATTATTGACAAAGTCAGGTGCGTAGTATTCGACCAGTGTATGACCAGTGGGGCTACTATGACGTCTTAATGCAGGAATGTTTTAGTTCTATTTCGAGAGTGGGAAAGAGATGGCGCTAGACATCTGTCATTAAGACGTCGTAGAAGCCCTACAGATGTATGACCGTGGACGAGGCGCAAGGAGTATCTAAGGATCGTAACAGGAGGCGTTCTGTAGTTTCTACCTTTCCCCTAATGGAAAAAAGGCGTGAGTTTATGTATGCATGTATGTATTTGTATTACAAACAAAGAATTTTAGGGCATCATGAAAATTCATCCGCTTAAGTGCCAACGGGAAAATTGCCCACAATGCCAGCAGCAAAGCTACGTTAGATGGCAATACTAATTCTCAAGCCAAAACATTGTCCAGTCATTTATTAACACTACATAATTCAATATGTACATGTCTTGTCTAAAACACCTTATAACTCTACTCGAGGTTATCCTTATCAACTGATAAGGACCAGTAGATAATATTACAGAGGAATTTTAAAGTTGTTGTAACGAAAACATAGTCGTAATTGTTTGATATCTTTGCAATGTTCTTAATCTACGTGGTTTATTTGAGTAAATGTAAAATTAATTTATGACTTCCTATGCACATCCGGCATTGGATTTTGTTTTCAATGCGAAAATGTAAATCAAATATTTAGATATTAAGGGAATGTGTCCAAATTAAGATAAAATTGTTTTTTAACAAAAATAAAAATATTAAAATAAAATAATAATATATATTATATGAATAATATATATTAATTTTATGTATATATAATATATAATTATTTAAATTGTTTTTGAAATTGTTTGTTCTATGTGTGACTTCGTTCATTCGTTTCTGTTTACCCTAACCTGAGAAATGGTGTTACTTTGCGAAAATCCATGACATTATAATTATGTTAAGCAAAATGTTTAGTTTTAATTCCGCGAAAAAAGATACAGATGCCTGGATGCAGCACCGCCGCGCCGTCCCGCCTGCAAAAATGTGCCAAACATTTAAACGTTATTGTCTAATGTTTTCTAGTTCTATCGAATTCCAACTTGGTCGCAGATATGTTATCTAGGTTTGTTTTTACCTCAGAAACTGTGAATTATAACCAATTATAGAACCATAGTTTTGCCTGTGACACGAACCAGTGAGTATATAATATGAACATAGGCATAAACTATTAGCACAGCTACTTAAGGTACATGATAGATATGTAGTCCATCAACTACATCCATCGACTTATACCCACTCTCGGCAGAGTAGCGCGCTTTAACAAAAGGTTGTGGTGGTCCATAGACAACTATAAGAGCATAAGAGACCTTCGGGGAACTTAGTCCGTTTTATTTGTTGTAAAGATAAACATCAGCCTCTCAGCTTGAACTTTGTATTACAAACTGGACCCTACTAAGAAAACTCGATTTATTCTCGAATATTCAAAGATTTCAATCGCGTTTCGCTTTGACAGCATCATAAGGTAAAGAGAAATAAGGAGGTAAAGTAAATATTTATTAGTTTATTTTAATTGTATATGTGTATTAGTATCTATAAAAGTATATTCCTACATTTTCGAAAGTAGTATTCTTATTTTTATTTTATTTTTTTTGTACCCTATCACAATTTTGTCCAATTTAACCCAAAGGTTGACTGGTAGAGAATGCCTTGTGGCATTAAGTCCGCCTATGTACCACTATTGTACATGAAGTTTAAATAAATAAATAAATAAATAATAAGGTGTCCATTATATGAAGAGCATTAGAGAGAGATATCCAGCATGTCACGATAGAAACAATAATAAGTGAGCTGTGTATGTCTCGCTCACCCATTCATACTTTCTGCACTATACATATGTAATTTTGAACAAAACAAAAATTTCGAAAAAGTATTTGATTCGGAAGCGCTTATATTATACGTACCATCTATTTCTATGATCTTTCTGTAAACTGGGTTCTATTTTCCACAATTTCCAATAACCAGGAAGACCTCAAGTCTTTAATTTTTGTATTTTTAAACTTAAATAGAAGCGGAAGGGTTCATTTTATACTCTCGTTTTAATCGCAAAAATTTTTAAAAAAACTACTACTACTACTACTACCACTACTTTTCTACTACTTTTTTTTTTTGTTTTTAAAAAAACTACATGCTCTTCTAGAAATAAAATAAATTTTATTTCTAGAAGAGCATGTAGTTTTTTTTTTTTCGAGTCTGACATGAAATCGCCAAACAGCCAAATATAAAAGAGACTAACAGCCCGAGAAGTTCCCATAGTAACAAACCTCAATGATGGGGGCAGGCTGGAGTTAAATCCACTGGAGATTTTAGCCTGGTTTAATCTAACTTGCCTTCAGATCTGCTTGTATAAACCACACTATATATTCTCAATGTTCGCTACAAACGTTCAGTTAGCTATTTGAGGAACTTTTCAAGTGGTTTTTTAGACGACCCTGTTGTGGTTATTAATCTAAAGGTCTTTGTGTTATTTTAATATAATTAGATAGGTGTCTATTATAAAGAAAACTGTGAACCTGCTGAAATTTTGCATACACGTTTTGTTTGGATGACAATGCATGGTTAGCCAAATGACGTCATTCTAAATCCAATATGGCGGACTCCGAAAGATTTACTAGATAGACTAGTTATTTTTTCCAATATCATTTATTGGATGCGGATGGCTCAAACTACGCCTTGTGGCTTACAGGTCTAGCGATGTTCTACATGCGATAACGATGACAGAGAAGTGAAAAATGTTTTGTATACATAAGCTACCGAAAAACTTGTGTCAATCCTGAATCGTTGTACACTTCAACCAACTTATATGTGCAGCCGGGAACACACAGAACTAAAAGAAATGTAGTACCAAGTTTGGCATATTGATGGATTTTTTCTTAACAAGCAAAGCCACCTTGAACTGAAAACGTAAAATGGTCATACTGTATTTAGAAATGCGAAATGCTTTGAAAGTCATTGCCACTCATCTAGCCCCTTTGATTTCCTTATTGTATAGTGTTCTCGATGTTAAACTACAAAAATATACCCAATGTCTACTTTATTATTGAAAAAACAATAAAAACAAACTCCATTACACCCAAAACGAAAAACATCCTCTAAAATCGCCCCAGAAGCAACACTAAACCGACTTTCTGATCAAATAGTGTGGGACACTTTAAAATATGTACCGTTTTGCAAGCATGCGACCTCTCACGGCTCTCACACGGCCGTACACCAATGAAAAATGTATCAGCCACTCGGTGTCACACTTCACGGAATTTTGATCCGAATTTATGTACAAACACAGGCAGGAATCCCTTGAATATTTGATACGAGCGACCCCAGCCTTTGTCTTGGTATATTTTAAAACGAAGCACCTAATTTTGGTGGCGGAATTTGTTTCGAATTAGGAACAGTTTGTAAACGTAGAACGGCATATCTTGCTAAGTGGCCTGGTCGCCTGTCATGACGTGGGAAAGAGACAGAGCTATACAGGATGTCTAGCGCCATCTCTTTCCCACACTCTGGAATAGAACTAAAACATTCCTGCAATAAGACGTCATGGTAGGCCACCTGAAAAGAAAACTACGTGAGGAAACCAACATGTGCAAGAACCAAACATTCGAAGGCACGTGACATCCACCAACCCACACTGGGCTCGCCTGGTGGATTAGATTGCACACTCCCTGGGAGAAGACCTGCGTCCCAGCACTGGGACCATTAAAAGTCAATAATGCTAATGCTTATGCGTCTTCTTTGCTGACAGAGTGAGAGCTCTTTTTTTTCTATTCCTGTGGATAAAAAGAAGTGTATTTCTTCTGAAGCTTGTAAAAAAAGATCATCTGCTCTCCATTGACAAAAATAGTCACCGCAGTCCATGGACAGCTGCAACGATAGAAGACGAGGATCCAGATGTGTCATCGACTTCACAGAAAACGGGTATAGAAATCATTCCACTAATAAGGAACATCTGGTACTGTTATAACATCACGCCTGTAATCAGAGGCAGAGCAGAGGTGTACCTAATGGTACACCTACACTTCGTCAGTTATGTTTAAGTCCCATATAATTAGGGTTACCATATCTCAGGATTTTTAGGCTCTTCTCAGGATTGCGGCCGGATTTTGGAAAACACAGGAAATCTCAGGATGTTTAGCATTTTCAATAACATAAAATGTTTTTATTAGAAAAACAAATAATAATATTCTTTACATAGCCCACGCATTTAAATTGCACAAAATCAACGCTTAAAATCTGTGAAAACTATTCTAAACATCAGTTTTATTATATTTTATTTTGCGATGATACCTTTTTAAGTAAACTTTTATCTTTTAACATGAGTTATTATTACGTTTGCGAGAGAATTCACAAAATTCAAGAAAATCTCGGGATTTTTCAACGGAAATGAGGCTTTTTGTCCGGAATTTTCAATTTTGTATCTGGTAACCCTACATGTAATAGAGGCATAGTAGGGGGGGGTACTACAATGTCAAAACATATTGTCTAATGAAACGTAAAAAGTCTTCAGTAAATAAATAGCAGCTATAATAATATTGAAAGCTTATTATTTTAAGTTTTAATCAAGTTAGCAGGAGTTGTGTAACACAATCAAAGTTTTTTAAGAAAATAAGTTGAAAACACAGGTATTCCATCAACGCCCCTGTTAATCCATCCGAGGTGGCTGATACACGGGGATCTACGAGTCGGTATTGTGGGCGGGCGCGTCGAACAAGATACCTACGACGGTCGTTTAGTTAATAAATTAAAGATGGCTACTATATCTACCCCAAATAGATAACAAAAGGGCAGGAGACGAGTGACTCGTGATGGTATATAAAGCCGAGAGAGAGAAGAAAGAAGAGGGAAGAATCTACTATTATTTATATTTTCTTAGACATAAGAAAAGACAAAAAATGTAGATTTCTAGAAAAAAGCCTAAGAATTCTAGCAAAAGCGCTAATTCATTCGTTCGAAAGCGTGCACTGGAAAACATGCGGTCCCGAATGACCAATTCACGCAATAATCAACATTATTTTTAATGGGAATTGAATGATAAAGCAGAGAAAAACCAGCAGAAATGAAGTAAGTACTTAACAGAAATTTACCAGCATTGCAAGAGAAAACAACTATTTCAAATAACTAAAAGCAAAACGCGTCCGCACATTCTTTTCAGCCCTATGTTTACAAAGCC
Source organism: Standfussiana lucernea (assembly GCA_964057025.1). NCBI lineage: Eukaryota > Metazoa > Arthropoda > Insecta > Lepidoptera > Noctuidae > Standfussiana > Standfussiana lucernea. The sequence continues at coordinate 13,471,165 of OZ059798.1, read as the reverse complement.
GGTAACTTGAAACTTAGACGGTTTAGTCTGAAGTTGGGCGTTGGGACCGTTCATCGACGTTTTCATAACCGAAAACAATGTACCTAATCCCGGCGTCTATTGTGGCCTTATCTAGGCACAATAGTACCCGCATGCTGCGCTATCGGCTGGACTTTGTACTCTGTAACTGGACAGGAGGTAATCTAGATTTTGCGTGGAAAGTTTTAGGGTTAGTCTGACTTTTAATTTGATTGTGGCCCGGAAAATTGGCTGCGCGTCGCAGGTCGGATTCCCACACAGAACAAATATTTCATGTATGGCCTACTGGTAGTGGTTCCGGGGCTGACTGTTTGCGTATGCGAGTTTAAATAAATGAATAAATCTTTATTCAGAACCAAAACTGGGTAAAATACAAAGTTAATCTTAAAAAATAATAATGTAAACCACCCACGATACAGGAGAATTCCTAGTGAGTGGCAACGAAAAAAGACAACGGAGGTTTTTGAAATAGCCGGCTCAATTGCAGTCATGAGCACCAATATGTTAACACGCACCTAAATTGAAAAACGAATTTTAATCGTTAAAAAAGTTGGAATGACTTTGAAATAGGAACTACTTCATAATAATATTGGTTTCAAAACACTATGTTCGTAACACCATAAATTCGCAATTTTAATACATTAAAACTTTTTTCAAAAAAAAAACTGACTTCCAAAACAAACACTAAAAAAGTGGAAAATAACTTTACTTTCGGAAGTCGGTGACTATTGTTTGTTTCATTGACTTTTTTGCCACCGACTTCCGAAAGTAAAGTTATTTTCCACTTTTTTTGTGTTTTTTTTGGAAGTCGGTTTTTTTTGCAAAAAAGTTTTTATTTTACCCTTTTTAATTATCGTATCACACACAAATCCTTGTCAAATATCAATTTCGCAATTTCTTTTACTTGAATGACATTTTTTCCAGTTATTTTGATTTCAAAACCAAACTGCTGAACCGATTTTGATGAAATTTCTATGGGACCAATCGAAAAGTAGATCCATTCAGATAAAAGAAGAAGTTTTCAAATCGGTTCAGAAATGACGGAGATATGAGGTAACAAACACAAAAAAAAAAAAAACAACCGAATTGAGAACCTCCTCCTTTGTTTGAAAAGAAAGTCACTTTTCGCTACGTCCGACGCCGCAAGGCAGTCAACTCTGCACCTACCCTATCTGACTGACTGACTAATATTTTATCATGGCAGGCATGGCGCATCTTTCATCATCTGCCCATCCTTTTCCCAACTATGTTGGGGTCGGCTTCCAGTCTAACCAGATGCAGCTGAATACCAGTATTTTACATGAAGCGACTGCCTATCTGACCTCCATAACCCAGTTAGTACTGGCTAATACGATACCGATTGGTAAGACTGGTTGTCAGACTTTCAGGTCACTGACTACCTGTAACGACTGTCAAAGATTTACAATTGACAGCAGGGACCAACGAGCCGGGAAACTCGGTATGTATGGGTGGTCACCCATCCACGGACCAACCCAAGCAAGCGCGGCTTGACCTGACAATCGACCCGAGCGGCTGTAATTATTTAGCCACGAGCTCCTCATGACATGGCCCATCTTTATATTGTTAAAAAATGTCATGTATCTTCACATCACCTAAACATTTTCCCTTTCCTTTACGAGTATATGATCACACAATCCATCCATCTTTTCTTAAGTCTACCTCTCCCTCAACAACCATTAATATTTTATGTTCCATGCTGTTCATCCCTCCTCATCACACGTCATGACCACACCAAGTCAGACCGTTCCCGTTTACGAACATACAAAAAAAATACCGACTTCCGAAAAAAACACAAAAAAAAAAGTGGAAAATAACATTACTTTCGGAAATCGGTGCCAAAAAAGTCAATGAAACAAACCATAGTCACCGACTTCCGAAAGTAATGTTATTTTCCACTTTTTTTTAGAGTTTTTTTTGGATGTCGGTTATTTTTTTTTTATGTTTAAAAAAAAACGAATTGAGAATCTACTCCTTTTTTTGAAGTCGGTTAAAAATACGTTTAAAACTGCACCTCTACTCCGTACTACATCACGTAAACAATTTACAAAATGGAACGGTTTACTTTTAATTTACTTGGGCAGCGATGTTTACAAGCTCGGCTAATAATTTCTCACCGTCTTAAATAATCGATCACTCGACTTGAGCGTTAGTTCTCGACGTATGTGCTTCGGAAGCATGTGGAACAGGGTTCCGTAGGGCGTTGAAAATAAAGGTTTTGTTAAAAGTGTTTATATTTTTTAATACACTTTCTCGAAAACTGGCTCTTATCACACTACAATTAGGTTCAACATGCTATGGATTTCACCCTCGTGGTTTTCTTCTTATATTCCCGCACTATAGTGCGGAAATAAAAATTCCGCAGTCAGGTGGTGAGGCGGCTCGCCCCCACACGCATTTTTATTTTGCATTTTTTTTTCTATTCCATTGAATCAATTTGAACTTTGAACAAATTTGGACTAAAAACTAAAACCAAAATACTAAAAGTGTATTTAAAAACGTCGTTTGATACACGTGGGCATAACACCCTCGCCTGCGGCTCGTGTGTGTATTTCGCCTCGGCCGCAATAACAAACTTACCCCACTTATATCAAAATGTACTATTTTAGATCTGCCTTGTTGCTCTGGTGGTCGTAAGTGCTTATGCTGAACATGAGCTTCTGGGGCAATTTTTATTGGTATTTCCTCCAGGTATTTTTCAGTATCAGCCACACAGTCCAGATTTGTGTCCGGTGGATGGCAATAGACTCACCCCCTATTACATGGGACTTAACATAACTGGCGAAATGTGGGTGTATTAGTGACTATAGGTACTTCTGCCTAGCCATTCGGGGATTACAGGCGTGATGTGATGTTATATTTTTAAGGCTGGTAACTTTTAATATATCTTAATAGGCACAATTTCGCCAATGAGCAGGCGGCCTACGTGGTGGTAAGTGGTTACCGCCATCTAAGGAAATATGAATATCTACAAACAGACAAAGCTGAAAGGTCCTCATAGGTCTCCATAACACTGGCACACAATAATCGTCCAACCGGAACACAGCAACGTTGCTCGGTTGCCGGAAATAGGTAAAGTACTACATGGCTCTTTTAGAGCGTGGCGTTCATCGGAACTAACGCCGCCATCTTTTTTTTCCATAGACAAATTCACAAATTCTAACGAACAGCGCGCTCCTCTCAATATTATTTAAGCGCCAAAGAACCTATGCAAAGAAGTATGCAGCACAGACGAACTCTGTCGCAAAGAGCTTAGGCAGAGGTGTATCTACTTAATAGTACACCCACATTTCGCCAGTTATGTCAAAGTACCATGTATTAGAAAAAAAATGTTTTTGTCTCTGATCAGATTTGGTTTTGTAGCTATAGCTGGATTTATAATAACTTAATTATTTATGTCATATTATTTGTTTTCTGTGGTAATGCTCGTCTAGTGGCAACCACTAATCTTTAAACATGTCTATCTGCGGATAATGTAGTGGACTGCAACATTACTACTATGTTTTGTTAACCTTAAGTATATGTTTTATATGTTGCAGTTGTTTATTATCCCTTAAATAAATAAAATAAAATAGGGTCGAGCCTGGGCATAGATCCAGACTCTGTGGCTGCTACTGAGAAATTCCTAATGGAAAACCCAATGACACTTTGTCCGACCTTAGGAATTGAACCCAATACCTCATGCTCAGCGGTCGCGTCTGCAGCCTCTAGATCAACGAGGATACGGAACCTTTAAAATAAAACCTGGTTCGAGCGTTAAAGTTTATTGTTTTTAAAATTCATAGCACGCTGTGGATGGGGCACGCCTGCGGATGGATGGATGGACTGCACACACCGGTTGGAGTTATACGTCCACACGGATAATATGTTACAGGCAATGTTACGATAAATATTGTGGATACGGTGTTCGGACTTTGATTTACTACTTCTACTACTAATTTGGAGAGGTATCAATGGTTCATTTTGAAATAGTGTTATTAAAAGTTTTTAGCTTGATATCAGTAAAAAATTATAAATTTGTTTATAATAAGTTTATTCGTACCTACATCAAAAAACAACAACAGTACATAGCATAATTATTGAAACAGCAGGTAATACTACCAAGTTTAAAATTATTGTCAGCTTTCCGGGCTTCTAAACTAGGTACGCAGACCTGTATCTTAGGCGTCGGAGATTTGGCAACTTTAATTTATATATACACCCGAGACTTTCGTTTTTGTTTAAATTGATTGTTAACACAGCAAATGGAGGATTTGTTATTTTATTTTATTAAAAAAAATCACCACGCTGCGTTCCAAAACGGGTATAATGGACGTCAGCAAAAGTCTGCCTACACATGGACGCGCCGCTGAGGTCGGCCCAGATAGAGGTGGCGTGACGACCTAGACGCATACCGCGAGAGTTGGTTCGAGGTGGCGCGGGACAAGAGCTCATGGACAGACTTGCGGGAGGCCTTTGCCCAGCAGTGGGAATATTGGGCTAGAAAAAATAAATTGAAAAATGCGGTTTTCATTCGCTATCTACTGCAACTCAACTCTCTGTTCAACTCGGCCTATCACAATCCTCAGCTGGAGATAGGAATATCCCGAACTGCGCCACAACAACCTGATCTTCGCCGTCCCCTTCCAGTCGCACCCAGCCACTTTTTGGCTGAACTGGGCACATCTTGCCGATACATAGTCTCCACTCCAGCCTAAAGGGCTAGTTTTGCTCCATCAACCATCGGTCCTTCGACAGACATGACCGGCACGCTGCCACTTCAGGTAACAAAGATGTTATCACCAAATTGATTTAAAATATAATAATAATGGCGCAATTACACTCGGTCGATAGCATTACACAGACGACCAAGTGTAAAAGAACGGAGTCGAGCCCGCCCGTCTTCGGGCAATCATGTTCGTTTTCATGGTTTGACTTTTAAACTACTCCTATTGTTATAAATGCCAAACCCGAATATGAGCTAATTATTATGTGCCTCATGTGTCCCACTACAGGACGAAGGCCTTCCTTCCTGCTTTCCATTTTTCTCTATCTTGGGCTATTTGGGCCCAATCCAGCGTCCAAGAATCCAGCTAGTCACGCCACCTCCTTCTGGGCCTACCGCGTCGGCGGGTTATGTTGTTTGGAACCCAATCTATTGCCACTTTTGCCCAATTGTGATGCGACATGCGGCAGATGTGGCCAGCCCAGTTCTATTTTAATTTGGCGGCTGTGTTGCAAACGTCTGTGATTTGGGTCTTGGATCGAAGTATACTGTTCCTTATACGGTCAGAAATTTTGGCTCCTAGTATACTTCGCTCCATGGCTCGCTGGCAGACCCCGAGTGTGGACTTTTGACGCTTCGTTAATGACCACGTTTGCGCTCCATAAGTGAGGGAGCTAATGACCAAGTTTAATTGCACCATACTATTATAAAAGCAAAATGGCAAAAAAAAATAACCATAAAACAAAACAAAATACGCGACATCAAGTAAAAATTCTCATCCCGTTTTCAATTTTCATACAATGCACCCTGCAGCACCTATAACTCCGTAGTGTGGATACCTGGGACTTTTCCAAGATTGTATGGCTATTGGACTTCAGTGGAATTCCTGTATTGATGGAATATTAAGATGCCTGTGTGTCCGAGTCACCCGTGACGGTACATTTCATAAAACACCTAGATAAAGATGCAGAAGTTCCATTTTACCTTAAAACGATTAAAAGCGACGATTTTGAGGTTATTATTTTTGATTGGAGTTATTTTGAATCTAATATTATTTTGATTGCAACCATACCAGAGACTATAGACTATCTACAGGGTGTAAGGGACCACGTATTCAGTACTCATCATTCTGAAACCACCCACAATTCCCACAAATAAATTTTTCATAGGTAATTTAAATAAAAATCTGTTGTTCATACATTTTCACCGTGTAGGTATTGCAGTTTTGTAGGTAAAAGCTGTTTTTTTTTTAATAACCGACGAAAAATTTGTATGTGTCTGATTTCAGAATGATGTGATATGATACTGAATACGTGGTCACCGTTTTAGTGTCGATGTCCCTTCCACCTTGTATACTACTAGTAATAAAGTTTAATTTTAAAATTAATGAGAGTTTTTCGCATTGATATGAGAAAGCACAATCCCAAACCTAGGACTTGTACAGAACACCAATTGCGTAACACACTTTTATTCGCAATCCGAAGGATTTTGAACAACATTCGGCGCTTGACAAAGTTTACAAAGCAATGAATATTGTTGATATTTCATTGAAATCTTACTTAATTGGCCGAATAAGCACTTACAAACATATTTGTGCGTCCAGTTTTACTATAAAAATATTATAATATGACCTATCGCGATAAAAAAACCGGCAAATGAAAACAACTTGCCAATATGAACTGCAGTTTATTTGCCTACCTCACAGGGATCCTTTTCACGTTTTGATACAATGTTACGCTGTTTGTATACGCGTTCAATTTTAATAGATAAAATTAATTTGTTTATTTTTTTGTCAATTTTAATAAAAGATCGTTTTGCTTTTAAAGTGAAATTTATTTATTACTATTTTAATTCTGTTTATATTTTGTAAACTAACATGATTGATTGATCTTAGCCAAAAACATTTGAAACTCAACGACTTTCATACTTTCCATTCTAGATTGACTTCACTTACTGACATTCCCCTGTGTTGTGTACATATTAACAAATTCCTACCAGGGGACCGGTCCATTCTGAGTAGCATTAAGCCTTTGATAGGCCATCGGACGAGCTTTACATTGTTTTATAGCATATAAAATAGTCAGGTGGCGTATTTGAACTGTAGTTACGTCTATATTTATCTTTTATAATGATATATAGTCCTACTCAACAATGGGCATTCATAACAACAACAAAAAACGTAAACAAGAAACATAACATTTCATTTCATTTTTATTAATTTTTTTATTTCACATTTTCTTTTTCACATTCATAACATTATTGACAATTGCCATCGGATAATTATCTATATTTGAGAAATTATCCTCCTAACAATACAATTTAAACGCCAAAAGAATCATGCTGTTGGTTTTAGTGGACTTCTACTTAACCGTCAAAAGTAGAATCTTAAATCTTAAGTTAATGATAGTATTGTATTCTGATTTAATAACTATGCGTTTTGTACATTATTTACAAACTATGCAAGGCACCTACCATACCATACTATACCATATGCAACTGGATGAAATGCATAAAATAATTCGAGGGCGCCAAATAATCCAAGTTGGATGGCAATGTTGATTCTTTGGCCAAAAATAGGCCAGCCCTCTGGTCACGTGAAGAGTCGACCAGTCGCCTAGCGATAATACGGAAGATTGGGTGGGCTCTCGTACCCCATGGCCCGAGCATTCCAACCCGCAAACTGCTCAAACACATAACTACCTATTCAGTTATTATATTAATTATTGTATCCTGAAAATAATACAAATTCAAATGTACAGTTAACTTCCTTGTGTAAAGTCATATTTCTACCTAAATTTTAAATGATTTCATTGTATTGTGAACAATAAAAGGTATAGAATTAAAATAAACAAATACGAGGAAAACCTAAAATAAAAGTTCATAAAAGGTCAATTATGTAATTGTTATTATTATTTGTTCTTTATGTTTCTTCTCATTTAAGAGAGTCTAAGAAACCTTACACGCGGGTCAGAACCAAGGATGTAAGGTGAAATTTTGATAGAGAAAGTGAATGATAATGTAGAAGAAGTCAGAAACTTTCGGGTGATTCGACATGTGTTATGAATGGTGGCTTTTTGTAGCAGGTAAAGTGTATGAGTAGGCATCTGTAGAGTGTTAGTGGTACAATACCAGTAGATGAGAGAAAAATGGGGCCTATATGGACAGTTTGTGCTTTCCATTGGGTTTTGATTTCAATGGCAAGACCACGATACTTGCTGAGCTTAATTAATTAATTATTACATAACTACTACACACACTACTGCACTACATCACACACACTCTACTAATAAAAATAACTAATATAAATATTATATCTATATGCAAAAACTTAACAATTTATAATGTATATATATATTTTTCAATTCATAATTATACACTCAATCACAACACATGTACACCTAATAACCTAATAATTTATAATAATATTATTGAATTGCTACTGAGCCCTCACCTCCCTCCTAGTGTTGCTGTGCCCGACAGGGTCCATATTGAACTTTTATCTTGTTACACCATCTATGTAATACATATGGAATGCAATAGAGACTTGAGTATTGAGTATTAATATTAAACTTTACCATATGATATTGATAGTAATTTAATCATATTCCAAAAAAAATACCAGTGCGTGTATGGCCAGATGAATGAACGTGGACGAGGTGATAGGAACTAATATGTTAGAGTCGTAGCAGGTGGCATTGTTGGTTTCTATATACCCCCATGGGAATAAAGATGGAAATTTATGTTTGTAAACCCGTTCAATATAGCTGACATTACATATTTAATGCCTTTAGGGACTGTTAACTAGTACCCAGTACCTAACCAGTCTTACCAAGGTGTATCGTATTACCCAGTATTAACTGGAATGTGGACGTCTGATAGGCAGTCGCTCCATGTGAAATACAAGTATCCGGTCAGACTGGAAGCCGACCCCAACATAGTTGGTAAAAGGCTAGGCAGATGAAGAAGACGAACTAGTACCCAATACCAGTTACACACAAATAAATAATACTAAGTACGTTATGAATGAATCAGTGTAAATAGTAATATTTCCTACTTTTCCGGTTAGACACACGCAAAACAAGGAAAAATAAACAAGTTCTGCGTCTCATTAAGTGTAGTCAGCTCACTGACATCGCCAGCATCCATGTTGTTACTTTAATTGAGCGAGAAACATGAAAAATAAAGACAGTTCTGTGTTCAGTTGTAAAAATACGAGGTTTTCTGGTAAGTAGGTGACAGTTTTTTATTAACCTGACAACAATCGCATGAACCTGCGATAGTACAGTGAGTTATAACAATTAGATGATCCACCTTTGCATAAATGGTTAAAAAATTGCACACATTTTATAATTCTTTGATGTTTCATTTATTTTAGCAAAGTAAATAGAATATAAAAGAATTACAACATGCTATCGGTTCGTATCAGAAAAAATCTCAATCATTTATGCAAAGTGGGTCAGCTAATTACTATGCGCTCTCCGCGTTCAGTATAATAAGGCGTTTAGGATGCTGGTGGGGCTGTACCGCTTCTGTAGTGCGTCGCGAATGTTCGCGGATGCGCATGTAGATTGTTTCTACGCAACCATGCGCAAAAGGTGCGCTTCCATGGTGCGCAGGGTGTGCGGCAGCTCCAACAGTATCCTAAGCATGATCTCAAGTCGCCTGGACTGTATTTTCGTGGGTCGCTGTTGCGCCATTTCACATGGGTTGCCACAACGGTGACCCACTACTCTTTGTTTGTTTGTGTGAAGTGTCAGTCCTTACTAATATACACACATCAAAAGTGTCTAGGGATCAAGCATTTTTATGCGGATTTCTTGAGATTGAGATGTGGCTTTGTAATAAATTTATGATTTTATAAATTTATATGGATCCTTTTTGGTGCATTTCATAATTTGAATCAGGAACTCTCAATCAAATTCGAGTAAAAGATGAAAATAAGCTGTCAATATTTTCCCCATAAAAACATACAACGCATTGAAGACATTATTAGTGCTACTGTTTCCCTACTACTGATTAAAACCAACGTTATTATGGAGCGGCGACGTCATTTAAGCAGGGAAGAAATGCTCAGAGCCGTGGGAATGATAGAAGCTGGTTCCCGGCAACGTACTGTGGCTTTAGCTCTGAATACAAGTCAGAGTGTTATCAGTCGACTTTGGACATGTTACCGAAGCACTGGTACCGTGGCTGAGCGCCATGGAGGACGGTATCACACGGAGACAAGACCGATACATTCAAATCTTAACTCGAAGAGCTCCAACAATATCCGCCATGATGTTAGCCGTGAGGCTTCATCACTCTTCAGGGAACTTAATTAGCGACCAAACAGTCAGAAACCGCTTGCATGAAGTGAACCTTCATTCCCGAAGACCGCTACGGGTACCACCTATAGCAATGCACAATCGTAGGATTCGATATCAATGGGCTCTTGAACACAGAAATTGGGCAGAAGAACAATGGCGTTTCGTGTGCTTTTCTGATGAGTCTCGTTTTGGTATGAGACCGGATACAAGACGTATACGACACTGGAGAACCCCTGGACGCCAACAGCGATTAAAATCCTGCCAGGAGGTCCATCCTTATAGTGGTGGAACCATCATGGTATGGGCGGGTATTTGGATCGGCGGAAGAACTGAGTTGATTTGGATCAGAGGCAACCTCAACGCTCAAATTTATGCTGAGACGATTGTATCAGACGTCATCGTTCCTCTACAAGTGCAAATCGGTCCCTTATTTCAGTTAATGCATGATAATGCACGACCGCACACCGCAAGAGTTGTAAGACAGACTCTCGCCGCAGCTAACATCAATGTCCTGCCCTGGCCTGCTCAGTCGCCAGACTTGAACCCGATTGAGCATGCATGGGATATGCTACAGAGAAGAGCTCTGCCGAATATGGAGGGTATCCAGTCGCAAGAAGACCTTTTTTTGTTGTTGCAACGAACATGGGCGGCCATTCCACAGCGTGATTTGGATGAACTCATTTTGAGTATGCCAAACCGATGTTCTTGTGTTGTTAGTGTTCGCGGTAGAAACACGGATTATTAATTGTTTAAGTTACCCAATAAAATTTTAAAGAAAACTGTTATTTCAGTCTTTTTTTCGAACTTTAATGTTAGTGGTTCAAATGTCAAAAATCCCTTTATTAGGAAAATGGCAAATTTCTTTATTAATGCAAAGGTGACTTGGTTTATCGTTACTGTGACAAACGAAAACTCTTTATTTGATGAATCCTTAAAGAAAATTTTAATTAATATCAATCAGGAGAAAAGTTATTGCAAAAATATATGTTGATCCCTAGATACTTTTGATGTGTGTAGTTGTAAGTCTTACTAAGCATTTTTTTGAATCATCTGATACTTGAATAAAAATAATTTTATTCTATTCTATAACTCACTGTACATAACAAAAATTTACTCGAAACGACACTATATAAAATTGTGGAGTCGTGGAACCGTGGCTCTTACGAGGAGAAGGCGCTGTAGGCAATCAATTGACGGGTTAAAGTTGTGATTTCTTAGTTAACCTTAGTGTTTACGTGGTTAAATAAGTAGGCAATTACGTGCTATTTATTAAAGTAGATAGTAAGATCTGTTATGTCACTAGAACTTTATTACTATCTTAATATGAAATGTGACGTCCGTAATCTTACTACTCATTGCAATTATTGACAATTTATTTTATCTCCACGTGAGGGGTCTCTGAGACCGAAGCAAATATCGTCTGCTATTAGTTTATAAAGCAAACGGTATTTGCTTTGGTCTTCCTCTCTCTTTGTATTAATAGAATGTTTATTTGTCCTTTAAACTCACTTAACGTAACATTATCCTCTGATCCCCGAAGGCTTAGGCAGAGATGTACGTAACAGTACATTCACATTCCGCCTGTTATGTTGACGTCCTTTTAAAGTAATGCATTTCGTTTACTTTTAACCGACGAAAAAAAAAATAAGGTTGTCAAGTAATTTTAATGTAAGTATTTAATAATACCCTCAATAGTTTAGCTTAGCCTATATTTAGATTAACATAACAAATTGTTGATCATAGTGAACTAGTCGAGGTACTGCAAGCCCCCAACATAAATAAGTAATTACCATAAATAATATATTTTTATAGCCATCGTCACCGGGCCATCACTGCTGTTTAAAACTTATTGATAACATGAATTTAGCTCACTACTCATCCCAAGATGAGGAGTGCAGAGTGCAGCCGCTCTTACAACCAGCAGTCAGCGGCAATGATGTCCAACGTGCGGCGCTGCATCGACCCAGGAGTATCAGCCTCTTCGATACGGTGGAGTAAGTACCTTATGTAGTAGTGATGTCAAGTGTCAATGTCACTGTCAGTTTGACAGCTGACGTATTAGCTACACTAGAAAGCTATCTTAATCTTACCTACCGGGGCTCGGCTAGGTGATTAATCCTAATTTATAACTGTGAAAATAAACTGAAATAAACCACTTAATATTTACTTTCCGCAAGATGTTATATTTACTTATTTATGTAAAATACTTTACAGGAATTGTATTAAGAAATTTTGATTCAATTTTGTATTTTGTTTTATTAACAGAAATAACATTACCATCGCAAAGCATTACTGCAGAATAATGGGCATCAAACAATCGTAGTACGTTAGAAAAACGATTGATAAAAGTACTTTGGTCCTAAAAAAACACTTGCAATTTCAACTCTCTTACAAACAGATAAATGCCAATGTCATTTTCTATATGTACACATATGTGTACATACATAACATCACGCCTGTAATCCCCGAAGGGTTAGGCAGAGGTACCCATTAATGTACACCCACATTTCGCCAGTTACATATGTTTAAGTCCCACATAATAGGGGGCGAGCCTATTGCCAATAACCGGGCACAAATCCAGTCTCCGTTGTTGCTACTGAGAAATTTCTGATGGAAAAACCCAATAACACTTTGCCCGACCTGGAAATTGAACCTCATTCTCAGCAGTCGAACTAGCGACAACTACACCAGCGAGGTAGTCGGGGGTTTTCTAAATGTGTGTGTACTATGTGTATATTTCTTACTTAGGTATGTAATTATAATTTCAGAGATCGCCAACCCATTATTAAAGTGTCAACATCTGGATCTGGACTGGAGGAAGATGACTCGTTAGTAGAAGTCTCGTACCCTGACGACAAGCTGCTGAAGTCCCCCACATCCACCTTGACCCTTCCCAACCTTGGCTCCACCAGCCGAAGGTTTACGAGATTAAACACATTGTTACTAGAAGCAGTCAAGCATCGGGATGTACATGAAATTGAGAGGTGAAGAGCTATGTTAATATTTCTTGAAAATACAGTTACATGTGTCATAAATAATGTAAATGTTTGCATGTTTGAATGGTAAAATATGGCTAAACTCTGATATTTATAACAACTGTTGTACCCATATTTGAAAAATAAAATTCTATTCTATTCTATTCTATCCTATCCTATCCTGTCCCGTCCTCCTGTTCTATCCCATCGTATCCCGTCGTATCCCGTCCTATCCCGTCCTATCCCGTCGTATACCGTCAAATTTTTGTTAAATACCCGTGCGAAGCCGGGACGGGCCGCTTGTAACAGATAAATTAAATTGTTTTTTCCAGGCTTATCAAGGCTGGAGCTAACCCCAACGCGACCTGCGGCATAGACTGTGTGTCAGTGTGCCACCTGGCTGCCATGAGATCAGACGATGCCCTCACCAAACTCCTCAATGCTGGGGCAGAAAGGCAGAGGTTGGACAGACTTGGCCGTACTCCACTACACTTGGCCGCTTGGGCAGGACACGTGAGGCAGATTGCTGTTTTACTTGGATTTTCTAAAGGTTCATAATTATTCATCAATTAATATGATATAGCAATCATCACACCTGTTACCTGTCACTATTAGGCACACGCCTAACCTAAGCCTAACCCTTCGGGGATTACTCAACAGAGCAAAAACCCCTTCCAAAAAAAACAAGATCAAGGTATCAAAATCATAATTACAGACTTGCAGACCAGATTGGACGCTGAAGACATGACAGTAGCTACCGAGGAGGAAGTCAAGAGGTTCAGCCAGGACGTTAAGGAGATGGTCAACATGAAGTGTGACTTCGGAACCAGCAAGGCGAAGCTTCCGACTTACTGGAAAGATAACGCAGTAGACCATAATTGCAAGGAGTTCGAAAGAAGCGTACGTTTTTTTTGTTTTCGTGTAATTCAATTTGTGATCGAGAAGAATTGGCAACAGTTGAGAGCTTGGAAACAATAAGATTTAAGATAAGGAAAAAATGTCTTATAAAACCTTTGATCCCATATAACGGTGACGCTATTTAGCAAAATTGTAAATACGATGGTGGCCTTAGTTCTAACCACAAAGACATTCAAATATTTACGAGCGAAAGACGAAAAACATCCATCGAACGCTTGTCAGGTAGCATTGCATTCGTGTAACAAAATCAATCATTTACGACTTGATTATTTTTGTACGACAGTATTCTTTATGCTCGCTCTATAACTCTTTTAAATCTCTTTGGTTCTAACTATGGCAAAATGCCATAGCAAAACAAACTTTCATTTCTGTTCCATCAGCTGCCGATATTCCAATTGGGTTGGTCAGCACTACACGCGGCGAGTGCGCGAGGTCACTCCCGCTGTGCGCGCCTTCTGATCGCTGCCGGCGCGCAACCCTGTGCACGAGACCTCGTTGGCAGAACACCTCTTGATATCGCCGGGTCAGCGTACTATGCAGAGCAGAACATAGACCCACAGAAGTATGTTATAACGCAGCACAATATCACGCCTCTAATCCCTAAAGTGTAAGACGAAAGTGCAGCTAATAATACACACACATAACACAACTATATGAAATCTTTACCTTTTTACCTGTAATATGACCGTATGCCGTAAACCATAGTGATAATATCATGAAAATATGTCCAGATGATAGTTTCGCAGATCTAGTCACAATGCTCATCAGTGCTGACTGCAAAACCTTCAGAATCAAGAACAGGAAAACCGTTGATACGCCTCTTCATACTGCTGTGGAACTGGGCAGTTTAGAGGCCGTGTCGGTGCTGGTCGCAGCCAACGTGCCTGTGAATTGGCTAAACCGTGCAGGCCAGACTCCACTGCATATATGCGTTAAGAAGAAGCTTAAGGAGCATTTGCAGGTGCGAAAAATCATTGCGGGAAATTATACCTCTTTGCAGACTGTGACTGAAACGTGAAACGTTTTCATGATAAGATGCCTCCATGAACGGCGATCAGTCTGGTGAATCCGGGGGCAAACAGCTCGTATAACATTTTGGTGACTGTTAAGCCAGTTAATCCAATAAAATTCATGGCAATACAAGAGAAAAAAACTTCCATAAGGCCTGAAATAACGACATTTATCAAATCTTTCCTTACCAGAAAATTGCTACTGTTGACCATTAACATAATGCTACTTTTGACCATTTAAAGAACATTTTTCGTCATTGCATTCGTTACTTCGCAGCATAATAAATTTTTACTTTTCTAGATTCTAGCATCCCACGGGGTCAGCGATGCAGAAATCCCAGTAACAGTAGATGTTAAAGACAAGGATGGTCATACTGTGCTACATAAAGCCATTCTGGAGGAATGGGGACCTGGAGTCAGCGTCGCTATAGAAGCAGGAGCCAGCATCACAGCAAGAGTTCGTAACTAACTAAATCAAAATACTAACATTTAAATTACTTTAAGACATTATGTCGCGACACTGTAACCCATTCATATTATAAAATATCATCGCTACATATGTATTAGTTTATATCTTCTACTGATTATCATACATACAATTATGTCACATCATATTTCAGGACAACAAATATGAGACACCAATTCATTTCGCAGCAATGAAAGGCAACGTGGATATACTAAATGAAATACTAAGTGTAGCCAAACGAAAAGATGCCATCGACACAACCAATAGTGAAAGAGAAACAGCATTATTTAAAGCAGTTATCAACGGACACCTAGAGTGCGTTAAAAGGCTCCTTGAAGAAGGAGCTTCAATAACAAAAACACTGACGAGACAAGTCAACCTCTTCCATATAGCTGCCCAAAAAGGAAACCTGGAAGTACTCACTATATTATTAGATCACGATTATACAATCACCAGGAGAATGATCAACTACTTAACAGCTGATGATAAAAAAGGCTACGGTCCTATACATTTTGCTGTAGAGAACAATCATCCCAAATGTGTGAAAATGCTTTTAGCCAGAAACACTTACAGAAGTCTCAGGACTTCTTACGGTACACAGAAAGGTTCAACGCCTTTGCACATAGCTGCAATTCAAAATAATGTAGAAATCGCAAAAATTATCATGTTTAATAATGAGGATACTGTACATATCATAAATGATATGGGCTGGACTCCACTCCACACGGCCAGTCACTACGGAAGCAGAGATATAATCACACTGCTTCTGAAAGAAGGTGCGGATTTATCTCGCTGTACAAACGGTCCTAATAAATGTAAGCACACTGCAGTAGATATGATAGTGAACAATTTGTCAAAGCCAACAGAATTTATGGAGGATATCTTTGATACATGCATTTCTACCAACGACTCGAACCTCCAAGATCCCAATTGTGAAGTCACAGTGAACTATAAAATGCTGGTGCCTCAAGCTGAAGAGCAAGTACAAATGAAGGTCATAGATGCGCTTTTGAAAACAGGAGATAGGTACGGACAGAGACGCCTATTGGTTCACCCACTGCTTGAAAGTTTTCTGTACTTAAAATGGAAGGCCCTATTGCCTTTCTTCTATACGATGTTGGCCTTTTATGCTTTCTTCGTGCTATCGTTGACAACGTTTATAATATCAGTATTTTTTTATAAAGATACAAAGAATCTTCCACCAGTGATTCTAAATTCTACTGTGTGGGCAGTAGTCTTGTATATTACTATTATCTTGATAGTTGCACAGGTTAGTACTATGTATTTGATGAATAAACAATTTTTCCCTGTTGCATGCATAAATGACTTATACATAATATAATTCCTGCAAAACAAAACTGTCTAGTCGGATATCCTTGTCTTATTTTGTTTCAGAACATTGCCCTTAAACTTTTT
This sequence comes from Standfussiana lucernea, assembly GCA_964057025.1. NCBI lineage: Eukaryota > Metazoa > Arthropoda > Insecta > Lepidoptera > Noctuidae > Standfussiana > Standfussiana lucernea. The sequence goes on along the minus strand of OZ059798.1, from coordinate 13,454,333 downwards.
CATTTTTAAGTCTCATAAAAACCTATTTCACATACCGCATTATTTTCTTCCAGGAAGTCCTCTACATGAACGTCAGCAATGGTTACTTCTTTCAGTTAGAAACTTGGGTTAAATTCAGTTCCGTTAGCTTGGCTGTGATCCTACCTTACTCCACGGAGACCACTCCGACTGTTGTAGACTGGCCCAGACATGTGGCTACAGGGGCTCTGCTATTGTCCTGGCTGGAGATGATGTTCTTGCTGTCCAGATTCCCCAACTGGGGATACTATGTGCTGATGTTTGGGAAGGTCTCCTCAAACGTTATCAAGGTAATAATTTTATATATGTTTGATTGCTGGTTGGTTTAGTGGTCGCAAGCGCGACTGCTGAGTATGAAGTCACGGGTTCGATTCCCAGGTCGGTCAGTGTAATTGAGTTTTTCCATCAAGATTTTCTCGTAGCAGCCACGGATTTTGTACCCGGTTAATTACAAAAGGCTCGCCCCCCATTAAATATGTAGGAATTAAACATAACTGATGAAATGTGGGTGTACTATTAGGTACACCTCTGCCTAACCCTTCGGGGATTACAGGCGTGATGTTATGTATTAGAATAACAACATAACACTTTCAACTTCTTCCATTCCTCTTAACTTTTTTGTAGGTGAAAGATCACGTTTATAAATACAGTCGTCAATTTCAAAACCTGAAAAGTGATAACGTTATTTTCAATATGAACAACTTTTAGTATGTAACTAATCCTGGTATCGGATAAAAATTTGCTATTGCCTACATTCGAAATCCGTTGATGCTTAACACCCGTCAATACCCAACCGCGCGGACGAGCGGCGCTCTCAGCCTCTCCGCGCGACGCACTCCCTATACATCCGCCACTCCTCCTCCACCCCACTGCGCGGAAGAGGTATGTCGTGTGAAAATCGCCTTACATTAATTCCATAAACGCAATGGTTAATCTTCTTTTCAGATTCTTTTAACTTTTGCATTCCTGGTGATAGGGTTCGCCCTGAGCTTCATGATACAGTTCCATTCACAAATCCCTTTTGAGTCTCCGTGGGCTGCCCTCATCAAGACCATAGTTATGATGACTTCTGAGTTCGACTACGAAGGCCTCGTCAAACCAGATGACTCCAAAGACTTCGTAACTTCCTTGCTCGTCGTTCGCGTCGTATTTCTAATATTCGTAATACTAGCAGCCATAGTTCTGATGAACCTAATGGTGGGTGTAGCTGTCAATGATCTACATAATCTACAAGTATTAGGAAACGTCAGAAGACTCAACAAACAAGTCGAGTTTTTAGGATCTCTAGAACATCTAGTCTACAACAGACTCTTTAAGAAAATTTTGCCAAATTGGCTAGAAGAAATGTTAACAAATAAGAAGAAAATTTTAAACGTCTTCGTTCTCAGTCCAAGTGTCCCTAAATCTAAATGCTACAGATCTCTGCCGTCCCATATAAGGGAGGCCATTTTTGAGAAGGCTCAATCTCGAAAAAAACAAATGGATGATGAATTGGGATCACAAAATTATAGAAAAAAGTTGGACGCAATATATAAAGCTACAGTTAAAATCAAACATGAGAACTTAGCTGTACAGAATTTTAAAGCTTTACAAAATAATTATAAAGATGTTGCAAAACATCTGTCGGAACTAGATGCCGCTCTTTTTGATATCAAAAGCCAAACCAAAGCATCTATAAACAAAATCCAATCGTCTATAGATGACCTTAGTTTCAAAATAGACTTAATTTTGAGCAAATTAGATGCTAAAAGTAAAAAGAAGTAGTCATATGGTAGAAGGACTGAAGGAGTAGAAGGCGATTCCAGAATCTCATGTTCACACAATTGTCGCTAGCACTATCAAAATTTGTGTGGTTTGAACGTAATAAAATATTTTGTTATCGCCAGGAGGTTGACGACGCTTAAATGTGATGAAGGCTGAAGACGCTTAATTATCAACGGACCATCGTAAATGAGGGGCGTATTCCTTATTTCATTTAAGATTTTTTTCTTATGTCTATTATTCTTACCAATTCGTTTTGGTGGCCTCGGCGTCCGCATTTCTAGTATAAGTTTACCAGCGTTCTTGTCCTCTGTCCACAGCACTAAAAAGCCAATCAAAAAAATTTTTGCTCTTTCCCTGATTGACTCGGAAGTGCCGTGCTTGACCGAGACAGAGTACATCTGGAAACTGGCTTACCCGGATAAGGATCTGCCCGAGAACCCATTTTACCAGAGGCAGTGGAATGAGCCGCTCTGCAGTTTGGTTCGGAATAACCTTATTAATATGTCTACCAATACTGCTGGCGGCCCTGCCGGCTATGGGTGAGTGGGAGTCGGTCCTTTGACTTCAAGCACTACCGTCACCTAACATAGGCCCTATCCTAGACGACTCAATCTTCCGGCTCGCTACATTAATGATCTCATCCGTCGTGTTCTTGTCACCGCCGGGGTGCCAGCTGTCTTAGAACCCAATGGCTTGGCACGCGTCGATGGGAAGAGTCCAGATGGTATGACCATAATGCCATGGAAGTTGGGTAGATCTTTGGTGTGGGGTGCAATGCAACTTACGTCGACACTCTTGCACCATCCCATCTTGGGCGGCTGCTACAGGTGCTGAAAACCTCAAACGGTGCAAATACAATAACTTCATTGGGAATTAAGTGTTTGAGCCGTTTGGGGTCCAAATGCCCACCTATCATTTTGGGATATCGCCAAGCGGGTGGTGGACTCTTCACGTGACCAGAGGGCTGGCCTTTTTTTGACAAAAGAATCAGCATTGCCATCCAACGTGGCAACGTGCTGCCAGCCTTCTGGGCACTTTTCCAGTTGACAGCGATGTGAATGAACTTCTTGACGCGCCGTAATTGTACATATTTTTATTCTTATTTTAGATCTAATATTAGTTTGTAATTATTGTACATTTGTTAATAAATTGAAGAACAAATGAATAAACGAAATAACTTGGTTTCTACGAGACCACCATTGTAACTATAAAATTAGCATATTGCAAAACAGTTGTATTTCAATTTTGGTGTACAATAAAGTATACTCTATTCTATTCTACATTTCAACCCCAAACGGCTCAAATAATAAATATCACAAACTAACTAAATAACTGTGGAGTCTGGAGGAAACCTCTGCAGTACCTAGCATAATTCATTATGTAATTTTGCAAGGTAACATTCTCCTTGAAATTAGCATGTTTGAATATTAGAATTCTATATGATTCTGTATGTTTGCCAAGTATGAATTGTTTGCATAAAATTTCGTTGATCCATTTATTTTTAACCGACTTCAAAAAAAGGAGGAGGTTCTCAATTCGGTTGTATGTTTTTTTTTTTTTTTGTGTTTGTTACCTCATATCTCCGTCATTTATGAACCGATTTGAAAAATTCTTCTTTTATCTGAATGGATTTACTTCCCGATTGGTCCCATAGAAATTTCATCAAAATCGGTTCAGCAGTTTGGTTTTGAAATCAAAATAACTGGAAAAAATGTCATCCAAGTAAAAGAAATTGTGAAATTGGTACTTGACAAGGATTCTGGATTTGTGTGTGATACGATAACTAAAAAGGGTAAAATAAAAACTTTTTTGCAAAAAAAACCGACTTCCAAAAAAAACACTAAAAAAGTCGAAAATAACTTTACTTTCGGAAGTCGGTAAGAAAGAAAGAGAAAGAAACATAATTTATTTATAAAAGTATTACAAAAAATTGTACATTTAGGCGCAGTAGTATTATTGTTTATACAATGGTAAAAATAGTACTTATAAAGGTAAACTATAACTGAAACATATTCAACAGTTGCAAGTACTTAATAATAGTTCATCTAGTGCAATTTAGATGTTCGGTGACTATTGTTTGTTTCATTGACTTTTTTGCCACCGACTTCCACCGACTTTTTTGCAAAAAAAGTTTTTATTAGGAGTATGAAATACATGCTGCACCGACCCCATTTAAATTAGAATAAGGGCAGGAGAATGATGATAAAATCAGTGTCATCATCATTATTTATATATTTTTTTATTATATATTAGAAGCAATGACATCACTTCAAACTGTTTTAAAATAAGAAAATTAATTAAATAGGTGATAGTCTAGTGGTGTGACAGTTGGACTGCCAAGTCCAACCACCGAACGAGTCCAAACGAACCACCACCCACCACCACCACCGAACGAGTCGACCGAGGTCGAGTTCGAACCCAAGACACGCACCTCTGATTTTTCGGAATTATGTGCGTATTGTACCCATAACTATCACTTGCTTCGGTGAAGGAAAACATCGCGAGGAAACCAGCATGCCTGAGAGATATTTCTCGACGGCATGTAAAAACCAAATCAGAGGCCCTTGGGCGGCATAAAAACTCTGACACCAGGTTAGGCACTAACCACACGATAAAGAAAGAAATTAAATAGGTAAGTAATAAATTAATAGCAAATATTTATGCAAAACCTCATCATCTGCCTAGCCTTTTCCCAACTATGTTGGGGTCGGCTCCAGTCTAAACGGATGCAGCTGAATACCAGTTTTACATGAAGCGACTGCCTATCTGACCTCCACAACCCAGTTCGTACTGGGTAATACGATACCCTTGGGTAAAACTGGTTGTATTTATTCAAAACCTAAATTGATAAAATTTACTGCCTCGAGCATGAAGTCCTGGGTTCGATTCCCGGGTCGGGCAAAGTGTTATTGGGTTTTCCATCGGGAATTTCTCAGTAGCTGCCACGGAGACTGGATTTGTGCCCGGTTGATGGGAATAGGCTCGCCCCCTATTACATGGGATTTAAACAATCCGGCAAAATGTGGTGTTTTGCAAGCTGGTGTACCTTATAGTACACCCACATTTCGCGGATTTTTTCGGCGTAACTCTTCGGCGGGATTACAAGACGTGACGCAATGTTATGTTAAATTGGTATAATACGATATGAATTTTACAAGTAAGTCGCGGTACAACCGCCGTCGCGGTACACGTTCAGATCGTCTCGCCACCTCTTTCTAGGCCGGCCTCGGCGACGCCGTCCGTCTTCCAGCAACCATCGTGTGGAGACTTTTGCCCGGCGGTCAACATACATGGCAAGAAAGGAGGTGTCTGATGAGATGGTAAGTAATAGAGAAATATGGAAGAAGACATGCTGCGTAGCAGGGCCGTCTTAAGTCTATTCTGCGCCGGGGTGCGGGACTCAGCCTGCGCCCTCGTTTTTTTTTACACTGCAGTGTGGCACGTGACCGACGACACACTGCAGTATGAAAGGGGTCCTAGTCAACCAAGAAAACACAATACACGTAATTTTGATAATTTATTTATTTAATACTCTAAAAAACAAAAATAAACTCTAAAACAAAATTAAACTTAAAACTTCGATTACTAAATATCTATTAATTACATGTACATACACATACATCAAACAAACTCAATTTTTCTTGCTTTTGAGTTAGCAAAGATTTTAATTAAATATTTTTTTTTTTATATCAATTTTGGATTCTATACTTACAATGGCTAAGTTTGTCAGTCTGTCTTGGGTCATGGTTGAACGAAGATATTTTTTTATTAATTTTAATTTTGAAAAGGATCTTTCACCTTCTGCTACTGTAACAGGCAGTGTTAAATATATACGCAGAGCTGTTGAGATATTGGGAAATGAGGAAATTAAATTATTAGAATATATATAGCTTAAAATATCAGTGGGAGTACTTGTTCAGCATTGCGAAAAAATATTGACAACAATTCTAATTCATTATATAAATCCTCCCCGTCAATATCGAATCTATTTTTAAATGTTAGTTTTTCTTGGAGCCGATAACACTGAGATTTTTTTTCATGGATCTCTAATTTATTCCAGCATTCAATGTTTTGGAAGAGTGAAAAAACTGAATTGTGTTCCGTCAGCAAATCGAATCTCTCATTTAATTTCGAAATAGCAGTGTCCAGTAGAAAAAATGAAAACATAAGTACTTTAAATTTGTTGGTTGGGTCTAAAATGGGCTCATCTGCAGCCTCGTAATCAAAATGTCTTTTTCGGGGACGTGGACGAGCTGTTTCTTTAAATTCACGATTCACAAACAGTAAGAAATTAAAATACTTTAGTTGCGATTGGCGGATCTCGCCTGCGGCTATTTCACTAAAATACATAATTCATAATCCCCAAAAACAAATCACAAACACACAAGCCATATACATAAGTACAGACAGTCCAGTCTACTGTTAGACATGATCCTCCAAAACTATGGGGTTATTTATTGCCATAATCCCCACGATTGGAACGCGTGTTGGACATATCACACAATACAAAAATTTAACACAAGGTCTGAGAAGGTATGTATTTAAATAAATATTGCATCGGCCGGGATTCGAACCCCCGAGACCTTTGGCACAAGAGTGAGTGTTAGTTACTAACCATTGCGCCTTCCGGTGTGCAATCCGCAAAAAACAATTAATTAGATATTGTCATAATCATAAAAACCTACTTTATTTAAGACTCATAAGTAGGTAGGAACTTAAGGATCGAACCCAGGCAGGATACACCAGCGACTTCTGTCACTGATTTATGCCACTTTAGATGTTCTATTTATGGTACCAACTGACTGAACTTACCAGGTCGAAAGAAAGAGTCAATCGGAGAAGTTAGCTTTTTATTTTTTTCTTCTTTGTCCAGTTTTCTTTTTCTATTTTGAGCACCCGATGATTTCTTTATATCCCCTAATTCGGCCATCTACAATAAAATCAAATTTTATTTAGTATTTAATTTTTCTTTCTTTATTCTAAATAAAGTAAGTAGTTTTTTATCAATCACTAACATTAAGAATTTGTATTTTTGCAATTATATACAAAAAAACAAAACTGTCATGACTCTCTCTCATAAACAAATGATGTGATGATAATGATTGTAATGTACCTAACACTAACACTTAAAAAATAAAATTGACTTACCTTTATATTTTTTCTCTAAGAACTTCCGTGCTAATTCGCCGGTGGTCGCAAATGAAATGAGCTAACGAATTCAATTGCTTCAAAGAAGAAATCAGATCAATCACTGACCGACACTCACATAGGCGCCGCGCTTCAAATGAACTTACAACTAATTGTAGTGATTTAGAGATCATTTCTCTTTAAGTGCGAGCGCCCGGACGGCTATGTCAAAGGACGCAACAGAAATACAGGTGCCGCGCCGCGCGCCCATTTCAAATGAATGAACTTACACTTTATTGACTTTGACTTTAGAGATCATTTTGCTTCAAGTGCGGGCGACCGGGCGGCAATGTCAAAGAGCGCAATTACTCGCCTATGACAGACGCACAGGTGCCGCGCCGCGCGCCCATTTCAAATGAACTTACATTCTATTGACTTAGAGATCATTTTGCTTCAAGTGCAGGCGACCGGGCGGCAACGTGTCAAACGTACATACATACACTCTTTGGATTAGAGATTTTGCCGCGCGCGTGTTGTATTAAATAAAATTGTTATTTGTGTAGTGTAGTAATGCGGTATGACAAGCGCCAAAAGCGTAATAAAAGTAAAAAAAAATATTATTGTTGATGACTATTTTTTGTTTTGCTTGCGCATACATATTTGGCGTAAGTAACAAGTATATAAAACTGTGCAATGGCGTTAAGTTCAATGAAATATCCAAAAATTCAGCGGTCGACAGGCGCCCCCGGGCGCTTCGCGCCCTGGTGCACCGCACCCCTTGCACCCCCTGGTAAAGACGGCCCTGCTGCGTAGATCCCTAATAAATTGGGATAAGTGCAGCGGAATGATGATGATGATGATATCAGTTACAAATGATAGTAAATCAGAAACAAGTCATGAAAACAACCTTAAGGCAATACTAAATCAATCATTAGCACTTAAAACGAGATATTAATCATGTTGATTATTTGTTTCGAGCTTCCTGTATTTCGGCGTTGTTGCAAGCACCATGATCACCGATAAAGTCAAATAAATATCGAAAGCTCGAATCTCCGTTAGAGCTCATCCACACGGCATTGACGATCCGTCATAAAACACAATACGGCATGACGGATGGACGTTCACATTGCATACGGAATCGTGTTTTATCACGATCCGCACTAGCGCATCAGCGAATCACGATTCGTGTTTTTTGTCGTACCTAATTTTGAAAGACGATACGTGATTTAAGACGTGTCCGTAATCTTTCACGATTCGTGATACGTGTGAACACGGGCAGTTAAAAAAAAATACGGATCGTGAAAAAGACGATACGTCAAAAAAAACTAATCGTCGTCGAGTGAACGGGGCTGTAACTAAAAGATTCCCAGGTATGGTCCAGAACAAAAAAATAAAACAATGACAAGGCGAACAAGTCTTTTTACACCCATTAAAGAAACTTTTTACGTTTGTAATTTCTTAAGCATAACCAACAGGATGTAGCCGACGAGTTAGTTGTTTTTCGAATGCTCACTAAAGTAAATTAGCTCTTGATGGCTGCGGCGAATACGCGGATTGCGTGTGGCATAAAAAACATTGAGATAACGAACAAGATACACTACCAAATCTAATCATACTTCTTCAGAAAGGTAGGTATTTATATGATTCCGATTTAAGAAGGACGTCTGCTAAAACTCGGGTGCACGGGGCAGGTGTCCGCTGTCAAATTTTCCTTAAAAATCCCATCACACGCGCACCCGCACGCCGCCCATAAAATTTATACACCCACGCCTTTGTCAGCGGACGTCCTAATACTTCTCTACTGCATTTTTACTGTCACGCTGTTTTGCGCCCATGAAAAAAAATCTTTATTTAGAACAATCACCGTTTAGTTATCGCATTGCTGGGACGAAGGCCTCCTCTCTGTGGAGGGTCACCGGGAGTGGGCCTGAGTCCCAGCGGTGGGAATGAGAACATTATAGGGTGATTGCTTTTTACACGACTGCCCTAAAAAGAAGTGTATGTGAGATTGTTACAGAAAATTCGTCGTCGTTATAATGAAGATAATAACGAACCTATTGAAAGATACGAGAGACGAGTGGCTGGCCAGGACAGTAAGTACCAGAGAAAAATATAGTAAGTACGGTGGGCCGAACGTCAATGGTGACAGAGCAGTATAAGGTGGCCTCTTAGGTCTGGCGCATCCCTAGATACATACATGTAAGCGTACACTGACGGTAAATCTGCCCCGGGATCCTTATTTCTTAGGTATGCCGCGACGACTGGAGCGGAGAGGAGACATGCTTCAACCAATCACATCGCATCTTCCGTCTCATCTGTGATTGGTCGAGTCCAGCAAGTCTTTGCACCACTCCGCTCGTCTTCGCGTTAGTGGAAACTGAATCTAAAGGTGTTCTTCAACTTTTTGAACCCGCAACCCTCTCTCGTCGAATACATTACATAATTTCCTAGGCTTTAAACAGTCTCCGTACCAACCAGACGGGACCCACACTATTTCTTATTATCCTATAAGTACTATTAAATGAGCAGTATTTGTAAGTATATACTTAAACAAGGTGTTGCTTTGCATCCTCGTCAAATTCAAGGAGGGAACTATGCTAATGATTCTCGACCCGAATCTTCTTAATATCGATAAATTTTCTTAATATCGGAAATCGATAAGTGTACACCACCCGTATTAAAACGCGGCCCGTCTAATACTAGCCCTATAACCGCGCTTTCACACACACAAACAAACTCAGACGTTTAGGCGATAAACGGGTGATTCTCCTCTTTTGAAAAGGGCTTCATTCTGAAAGAGTGTCAAATTAAAACAACTAAAAAAAGCAGCGTTTATTATTATTGACCAGGTACCGTAATTTATATTGATTATTTACGTCTTCTATGACAACCTCCTGAATTTTGACGAGGATGCAAAACTACACCTTGTATATATTTGTAATCACGTTCTCGAATCGGCTCTAACGATTTCGATGAAAGTTGCAATACAGGGGTTTTTACGGGGGCGAAAATTGATCTAGCTAGGTCTCTAAGGAAAATTCGTTTTCTCTATTTTCACCCGAGCAGAGCTCGGTCGCCCTGGTACTTACTATAATCCTACGTAATCCCATTGCAAGGCCTCCCTTTCCACTTTTATCTATCTAACAATATTGCCGGCCAACCCTTTAAATATAGTCATCCCACTATCTTCTTCTTTGCCTGTTAAGTTACCATTTTGGCCACTTGGGTTCCACTTAGTGGTAATTGACTCTATGTGATGTTGACACGATTATTCCATTTCAGACAGCGACAATGAACACATCCAATGCAATTGTGGACAGGATAATGGATGACGATTCTGTTGAGGGAGTGATTATGACTAACAAAGAAGGTACTTGTATTAATACCCATAGTACAGAGACACCGCAGCTCTGCTAGATAAGTAGATACAGCATTGTTAGCTCTTTCTATACAATTCAACCGTGTCAACGTTTACTCGCACTCCGACACTAATGGCGTATGGAAGCTGACGGCGTTAACTGGCGGCATGTGACAGAAATTCTGTGCTTGGGTATTGGCTGATTGATCAATATTGGCGCCAGGGTATCCCTCAAAATTCATTTTTTTTTTCACGTTTTTTTGCAATTTTCAGGTCAGTGCCGGCTTGCATGTTGATTAAAATATGATTCGCGACCGTAACACGTATGTAGTTACAGAATTATAATCATTTTCAGCATTTAAAACCGTTTACTCGTAGCAACGGTTCGTACAAGCAGACGGAATCAAGTTATAGCTTCATAATTATCTTCACTTACAAACGAGAGGTACCACGGAGCCTTAAGCCATTAAGTACATTGAATATAGTTCCCAATATTATTATCATTTTTGATATGTTAAAAAAACAATCTATATTTTATTATTCGCCGATAGACAAAGGTATTCGTCGTGATTCGTCCTTGAGTTACATTTCGTCTCCGAGAACCACAGAGCACGAAATCGTCTATATAAGTCAGTAAAGTCCGGAGACGGCAGAACAAAAGTGGTCCGACCGAAGCTTCAGCCACCTTCGGCCAAAAAATCCACTGTCAGCCAAACTGGGCCATTGTGGTGATAGCCGATTAATCGGGTTAAAAATAAAAATCGACCTAAGGTCAACAAAAACTTTTGTCACGGACCGCTTTCAAAGCTGTCAGGATCTACTAATCCTTTGTGTTGTGGTGCGAGTAAACGGTGACACGCTAGTTTTTTATGGAACACTAATTAAGCAACAAGAACATTGGAAAGTATTCCATGGTTTAAAATACTTAATATGTCCTAATCCAGCCTTTACCTTTGTGCCAAATTCATTCTGCCGTTTAAGACGTTCCCTCACCAGGAGGATTCGCTTATAATGTAACAGTTTATATTCGAATATTAGATCAGTGAGTGAGGAGAACCGAGCATGACAGTGCGCAACAGCAATCTTGGATTGTTACATTACTTAAAGGCAAATCTCAAAGTTACATACAGGCAATTTTACTTTCACATTTATCTAAGGTAGTTGACAATACCACCTCTAGCAACGACCGCCGTCTTCATGCTCTCTGCCGACAACGATATCGCGCCAATATCAGACAGAATAAACATTTCGCGAGTATTAATATTAATACCAAGTGCTTGCCATCAGGGGCCCCGATATTGACGAATGTTAGCGTCACGAGCGCCACGAATTATGGAAGAGCTCTTCAAAAGTTTGGTGTGCTGTCGCAAATGTATGTCAAGGAACTGGTATGATTTTATTAGTATTACTAGCTGTACGTGGCATGCGTTGCAATGCAATTTTCCCTACCTAATATGTACTACCTCCTTGTATTTTTTACTACCCACCTACCTACCTACATACATACCCACCTACCTACCTTAGCTAAACCTTCCCAGGCGTATGTAAAACAACTGTGCAAAATTTAGGAGTAGTTTAGGAGTCTATAGATTTCGAACAGACGAACATCCGAACAGACATTGATTTTTATATAGTAAATAGGTATTGCCGTGCACAAACTCGTGTATGCGAGGCGAGGTCCAAACCACTAGACTGTCAGGATTAATTCTGATCATGTAAACGTTTGTTGTAGGAAGTGGCTACACGTCTATCATTAAGAGCTTTATGTCCACGCAAAAGAAAACGAATACCTTGTTTGTAACTTTTTTCCGAACTAAAACGAGGCGAATTACGTCTTTTTCGCTTTATGAATTTAAAGCTTCTGGCCGGCTCATGTCGATCCACGTCGATAGCAGGTGTCATATATGACCGCTGTTATCGTTTACCCGGATCATACATTTTCTGAGCAGCAATGGAGGCTGCAGCCATTACAGCTGGTGCTAGACCAACAAGACAATCATGGCTATGGTGTTTAAGCCCAGTAGCTTTGATTATATAATGTCTAGATGGAGCGTCAAGTGCGCGCAAACGTGTCAAAAAGTGTCAACCAACTATTGGTTCACAAGTGCTTGCCCGCCAATCAGTGCAGATCGTGTCATACACCTAAAACTTATCTTATTTAATAAGTCTATTTTTTTATGTGATTTATGAGAGAATTGTAGTAGCTGGTATCATTATTTACGCACACAAAGACATAGACGCATAGTGTAAAACGACGCCTGCACGCACACATACTTGAAAATGTTGACTCGTTTTCTTTGATACGATTGTAGGGCGACGCTCTATCTAGACATTATATAATCAAAGCCCAGTAGGTGACTGCACCGATTGTGGCAAACAAAAGCTGCGAGTGACGGTCGGCGCATTATACAGTCAAGACGATGCGTCTTTTGCACCCCGCTGATATCTTAAATTGTATTTCGCGCAGCTTTACGTTATATGTCCCGAGCCGCCATAAAATTTGAATTTACGAGTTTGATTTTTTTTTTTTTTTATTTGAGTTCACGGTATGATCCGGGTTCCAGATGCCCAGCACCCGAAGAGCGTTATGTCATCGGTGTCAGAAAAAAAATGAAACAATCCTTTCTGTCAATTCATTTTCAGAATCCATTGGAAGAAATAATGATAATACGAATCCATACGAAAAAGAACGAGATAATGGTGGCACCGGACAGCGAGTTCAACATCGTGGTGATACAACACGCGCGACCTCGCCACAAACGGAAGGACGTGAAAGGAAAAGAAAAATGATGAGCAGTACAATGTCTAAGGGGCAATATCCTATAATAGCTATAAGTAGTCCCTCCACATCATTTAACTCTTGTTATTAGGTTGGCTAACCTGAGCTTAGAATGATTCCCCTGTAGAACATTTCTTTCTACTGTAAACGTCAAGTTAGCCAACTTAAGAGCTGGCAGAAAATAAACTATGAAAGGACAATATACATATTCGGACCGGCACATTTGCATCGGCTGTATTAAATTAAATGATAAACAGCAAAGCAGACCTGAAGCAATACTATAAAAATATTTAGGTATTTGCTGAATTACGTTAATTGATTTTGCCACCCGTTTAAGCCGGATGAAGCTTCTGCATTATATACATAGTATTTGTAGGATAGTAGGACCCTTAACCTACGGTTAGGTATTTTGGCTGTCTATTTTTTGAATATACCTACATTGCTATTAGTCTTATTGTTTTAATTCCTCAGTCTCAGTCATCATTCAATCGCGTCTTACCAAGAGGTGTCGCAATACACAACAACTAGGTTATGGAGGTCAGAAAGGCAATAGCTCTATGTGAACTGCTGCTCAACTGCAACTAGATAGACTGGAAACCAACCGCAACGTAGTCGGGAAAAGGGCGTTGTAGATTGTTGATATGGCTTGGTGCCAAAGACTATATAACCACTTGACTGCGCATACAGTGCCCCGATGCTCGAAAACTATTGGTGTTTTGTCGCCTTTATATAGGCTACGGTACTAGTAACCATTTTAGTTGTTGTGACCAAGTATTAGACCTGTGTGCACGCTAAATTATTCAAATTTTTTAAACTTTTTATGCAATTATAACGCATCAAAATGCCTTCATGCGCGGTGAAGTGGTGTGGGAAACATTCCAAAACATATAGTTACAAAAAGGATGGCATGACTTTTCACCGGTAAGTAAAGTAGTAAGTAAGAAATTTATTTTTGAGTTAATCAGATCATGAGCGACCGTAGAGGTCTCGTTAAAATGGTGGTTGGGTGAAAGAGCACACGTTTTGATTTCCGCGTTGATGTCTTTTGGAAATGTCCCGTTCTTTCATTAGACAATTCTAATTCTTTTATCCCTTTCTTTCCCTTTGTGTGTTTATAGTAGAAACCCGTGCTGTTGCCTTTACTATCCGAAATTGCTATCGACAATAATAAAATTTTAATTAATAAAAATGTTATTCAATTCAAATACTGCAATAAAATATCTATCTACTCTTAACCGACTTAAAAAAAAGGTGCAATTTATACGTTCAGGACCCTAAAACTTGAATTCGAAAAACATTTACCAAATTAATTCATTTTAAAAATCAATAATAACAGGATACATGTTTTTTGTAATCGATTGTTTTTGATTAAATATCATTATTTTTATAGGATTTTAATTGAGTATTTTTTATAATTTTAAAATCCATTTTATCGATATCGACTGTTTTCCCCTAATCGAATAGATCAGCCCTAACGATATGCATACCTATGCAAGTTGACCTTGAACTGACCAATTGCAGACGCGCGTTCTTCCTCGTCCCCCGGCCCGCGGTAGTGAGTCGTGTACTTAGAAGAAATCGGCCTATAAGCTCTCTAGTGGTTATATACTCTATGCTTGGTGCAGATGCCTAATCAATGATTCTACTTCTGATACATAGTAAGTAGATATTCCTAGTGTGTAAATAGGTATTAAAGGTACGATGGGGTTGGCATATCCGTAAGGATAAAAACCCCCTTATTGTTGACAAAGAAATTAAGAAATTGTTTGGCGGAAACAAATTATTTATTAATTTTATTCGAACACATGATTCATATTGTTGTTAGGAATACTACAACTTAACACTTATAAAACTATATTAGTAAAATTTCTCATTAAAATAAAATAAAACGATTTCTAAATCTATAACTTCATGACCGCTTCCCGTTTCACCATAGTCCATACCTGCAGCTGTGCCAGTGTACCAGGAACGGGCAAACTGGCTTATCCACTATCACCTTTAAAATGCTGTTGCGCAAACGAAAATGCGCGGTCATGTCGACATAGGGAACTTTCCGGTCCCGGTATCCGACCAATAGTTTTGTTTCTTTGATCAGTAATTTGTTTTTAACTGGGAAACGCCCTCTGTCGGCAACAACAAGAACCAAAGTACGAGCGCCTTTTTCACGAAGCATCTACACACATCAAAAGTGTCTAGGGATCAAGCATTTTTATGCGGATTTCTTGAGATTGAGATGTGGCTTTGTAATAAATTTATGATTTTATAAATTTATATGGATCCTTTTTGGTGCATTTCATAATTTGAATCAGGAACTCTCAATCAAATTCGAGTAAAAGATGAAAATAAGCTGTCAATATTTTCCCTATAAAAACATACAACGCATTGAAGACATTATTAGTGCTACTGTTTCCCTACTACTGATTAAAACCAACGTTATTATGGAGCGGCGACGTCATTTAAGCAGGGAAGAAATGCTCAGAGCCGTGGGAATGATAGAAGCTGGTTCCCGGCAACGTACTGTGGCTTTAGCTCTGAATACAAGTCAGAGTGTTATCAGTCGACTTTGGACACGTTACCGAAGCACTGGTACCGTGGCTGAGCGCCATGGAGGACGGTATCGCTGCACCACACGGAGACAAGACCGATACATTCAAATCTTAACTCGAAGAGCTCCAACAATAACCGCCATGATGTTAGCCGTGAGGCTTCATCACTCTTCAGGGAACTTAATTAGCGACCAAACAGTCAGAAACCGCTTGCATGAAGTGAACCTTCATTCCCGAAGACCGCTACGGGTACCACCTATAGCAATGCACAATCGTAGGATTCGATATCAATGGGCTCTTGAACACAGAAATTGGGCAGAAGAACAATGGCGTTTCGTGTGCTTTTCTGATGAGTCTCGTTTTGGTATGAGACCGGATACAAGACGTATACGACACTGGAGAACCCCTGGACGCCAACAGCGATTAAAATCCTGCCAGGAAGTCCATCCTTATAGTGGTGGAACCATCATGGTATGGGCGGGTATTTGGATCGGCGGAAGAACTGAGTTGATTTGGATCAGAGGCAACCTCAACGCTCAAATTTATGCTGAGACGATTGTATCAGACGTCATCGTTCCTCTACAAGTGCAAATCGGTCCCTTATTTCAGTTAATGCATGATAATGCACGACCGCACACCGCAAGAGTTGTAAGACAGACTCTCGCCGCAGCTAACATCAATGTCCTGCCCTGGCCTGCTCAGTCGCCAGACTTGAACCCGATTGAGCATGCATGGGATATGCTACAGAGAAGAGCTCTGCCGAATATGGAGGGTATCCAGTCGCAAGAAGACCTTTTTTTGTTGTTGCAACGAACATGGGCGGCCATTCCACAGCGTGATTTGGATGAACTCATTTTGAGTATGCCAAACCGATGTTCTTGTGTTGTTAGTGTTCGCGGTAGAAACACGGATTATTAATTGTTTAAGTTACCCAATAAAATTTTAAAGAAAACTGTTATTTCAGTCTTTTTTTCGAACTTTAATGTTAGTGGTTCAAATGTCAAAAATCCCTTTATTAGGAAAATGGCAAATTTCTTTATTAATGCAAAGGTGACTTGGTTTATCGTTACTGTGACAAACGAAAACACTTTATTTGATGAATCCTTAAAGAAAATTTTAATTAATATCAATCAGGAGAAAAGTTATTGCAAAAATATATGTTGATCCCTAGATACTTTTGATGTGTGTAATACTCGTATAGGTTAAAGCATGAATTAGGTTAAAATATGAACATCATGGAGTGAGATATTCGAGTGAAACTTTTTTGATTTTTTTGTTAAAAAAAAAGTGCAACATTCGATTTTCGAATTTCAAATTCTAATTTCAGCTTACACGGAGAAGATGGATACTTCGAAAATCCAAGTAATTTTTGAATACGTGTTCCGACGCGGAACTAACGCGGCAGAAACGGCTCGCAATATCAATTCTGCGTTTGGAGAGGAGACTCCTAATGAACGCACCGTGTGACGCTTTCGTAATGGAAACTTCGACTTGAAGAGCGAACCACGTGGAAGACCGCCCACACAGGTGAATAACGCTAAATTGAAGGAGATGGTGGAAGCCGATCCGAGTCAAACTACCCAGGAATTAGCAGCATGATTTAACGTTACCTCACCTACAATATTGACTCATTTGCATCAAATCAATAAGATAAAAAATATGAAAAATGGGTGCCTCATGATTTAACTGATCTGCAGAAAGAAACGCATGTTGAAAGTTGCGCTGCCTCGTTGAATCGGTACAGAAATGAAGGAATATTGGATCGAATTGTGACATGTGACGAAAAGTAGATTCTTTACGATAACCGTAAGCGAAAAATGCAATGGTTGAACGGTCAAACTCCGTAACAGTGCCCTAAAGCAAAGCTTACCAATAAAAAGGCAAAGGTGTTATTCACTATAGCTTTCTCAGGTCTGGTAAAGCAATATCAGCAGATGTTTACTGTGCCGAACTTCGAACAATGATGGCGAAACTGGCAGTGAAACTAGGGAGGTCACGCTTAGTACTAAGCAATTATTGAGTGAGAACGTTGCGGCATCTTGAATTCTGTTCCAAAAGGTTATGCAGCTAAAAAGTCTTAACAAATCTCACTAGATGGGGCAGGTATCGGTACCTTTCGAAAGTACCGATAAAATAAATTAAAAATGAAAAGTTAATGGTCCAGTTTTATGATAATTATTAAAGCATAAATTATTTTAATAGATTAGATATATTTTTAATTAAATTGAACTATAAAAATATAATATCTGAACGAAAACGAACGAATGAAGCGTCAGTGTCAAAAATCTTGTCTGATTTCGGAGATCCGTTCTATGAATATTTTATAAAAATAGCCTTTATTATTTTAATAAATAGTGTAGTCGGGGTGGGTCAGGTTCAATTAAAGAGCTTCGTTACACGGTAAAAACTTTAATTAATTCTAGTAACATGTCGCGCCATTGCCTTTTAAAATTACAATCCCTTACAACTAACTTATAACTACCCCTATTGGTTCCCATTGGTCGGAGCGACCATAGACCAAATCTATGTCTCGCCAATCACGCGGTGCCCTTGCGCTGACCTTGGGCTACTATTGGTCGGAGCGACCATAGACTAAATCTGTCTATGGGCGCGTTCGGATACACGCTGTTTAATTATCTGGCGAGTATCGTACAGCCGGAATACCTCGGCCTTTGCGCGTAGGGAGTTTCGGTACATCCGCTATACACTCCCCCTCGGGTTCATGAAAGTGTCCTCGCTCAGGAACCCGCTCAGGAACGGCAGAAACAGGCTGAATATGACGAGGCCGGCCTCGGTTACGCTTTGGCATAATCGGAAGAGGAGGCGCGTCATTTCTACTAACAAATCGCGTGAGTTGGGACGCGTGGAACCTACCTAAGACGTTGTCAGGAGCATTAAGTTCACAAACTAAGTAACTGGTGGGACTAGCTTTTTTAACGATCTTGTAAGGACCATCCCTTTTTGGGACAAACTTAGCCGACAATCCTTTAGCAGCATTACTCAATACGTGTGACTTTACCAAAACCTGATCACCGATTTCGAATTCTTCAGGTTTACGACCCTTGTCCGCATAGTCTTTACGTCTGTCCTGTTCTTTCTCTACCTTATCCCTAATAGAAACTAAAGAGTCTAAGAACTTCTTTAAGTAAGGTGTGATCTGAGGAACAAAATTATCCTTCTGCAAGACGGCCCTTATGTCAAAATGAACGTCCACGGGTGAACGGAGATCTCTAGCGAAGGTGAGAAAAGCTGGCGAAACACCTGTTGTATGACACAAAGCCGAGTTCATTGAAAAACGAACCGATGGTAAATAGTTAGGCCAAGAAGAATGTTCAGTGTCGACCAATTGTGCCAGCTGTACCTTAAGGTCTCTGTTCTTTCTTTCGGCCGGGTTTGCCTCCGGATGATATAAAGGTAACAAATCCTGTTTAATCCCCAAAATAAACATGCACTGTTGCATAACAGATGAGACAAATTGTACTCCATTGTCCGAGACAATACGACGCGGCAGGCCATACCTGAGGAAGTACTCCTCTATTAGTGTACGAGCACAAGCTTCTGAGGTGGCATCAACAAGAGCAAAAAGCTCGACCCAACGAGTAGCTGTGTCCTCGATTAATAAAATGTATTTCTCCCCCTTTTCTCCAGGAGGGAGCGGGCCAAACAAGTCGATCGCCAAGACCTCTCCCCTTTGTTGTAAAACCGGGGTCTGTAAAAGGCCTGAAGGCTTCAAGTTTGATGACTTGTAGCGCTGGCACGTCGCGCAAGACTTGATAAAATCGGCGACATACCGTCTCATTCCAGGGAAGAAAAACCGCTGTGAAAGCTTGTATAAAGTCCTATCAATACCCTGATGTCCAGCAATAGGAGTGTCATGGCATTCCTTCAAAATGTCGAGTCGTAAACTCACAGGAAGTACAAGCTGTGGTTCCTCAACATCGACGTCAGGGTTGTACCTATAAAGAACTCCTTGCTGTATAAAGTATCCTCGTTCGGACCAGCGTTTTTCTTCTATTGCGTCATTACTTTCAAGACCAGTGATGATCTTTTTTAGTTCCGGGTCATCTAATTGAGCAGGTCGCAGATCAGCGGGACTTGTAGTGGGTAAGTCAACAATGACTGAACAAATACCACACTGAGCTTTACTGTCTTCTTCGCAGGTAGGACGACTTAACGTGTCGGCGACCACATTGGCTCTGCCTGGAGTGTATTCAAACTGAATATTGAACTCCTGTAACTTCAGTGCCCACCGAACTAGTCTACCA
Source organism: Standfussiana lucernea (assembly GCA_964057025.1). NCBI lineage: Eukaryota > Metazoa > Arthropoda > Insecta > Lepidoptera > Noctuidae > Standfussiana > Standfussiana lucernea. Next base: position 13,434,476 of record OZ059798.1, on the reverse strand, counting down.
GACGGCGACTTCAAAGTCAACAACCATTTCAGAGGTTGATGGTCACTACCTATAATAACTTGTTGACCCTCAATGTAACCTCTAAACCGATCAACTGACCACACTACTGCAAGAGCTTCCCTCTCGGTAGTGCTGTAATTACGCTCGGCTGGGTTTAAAAGGCGGCTTGCATACTCAATAGGCCTTTCGTCCTTTCCCTCACCTTGCAGCAGTACTGCACCGAGAGCGTAACTACTAGCATCTGTACGCAAGACAAATGGTTTGGAGTAATCAGCTTGGACAAGTATGGGCGCAGACGTTAACCGTTTTTTTAGCTCTTGAAACGCCTGATTTTGCTCAGAAGCCCATACCCAAGTCTGATTCTTTTTCAAAAGACGTGTTAAAGGTTCAGCAACTTCTGAAAAGTTCAAAATGAACTTTCTGAACCACGAACATGTCTGAAGAAACGTTTTGAGATGTCGTAGAGTACTTGGTGCCTTCATGTCCGCCACTGCGCGAACTTTGTCATGATCAGGCGAAACCCCGTCCTGAGTTATGACATGACCCAAATATTTCACCTCTTTTTTAGCCGGAGTTAACCGATACGGAGGGACCGCGATAGGAGCGTGGTCACCGGTATCAATGACGTGCTCTGCAAACGTAGTTGGTTCGCCTCTTAATTCAAAAACGTCTTGATTTTCAGACAGGAATTTAGCGAGAACCTCGCGCTGTTCGTCGCTAAGCTGTGACGCTTCCTCGTCCCTAAGTACACTACTTATAGGCACACTCTCAACGTGGTGTGCTGGTTTTTCAAAAAGAAGACTGAACTGCTCTGCGCTGTCAGCAAAGTGCCATTTTGCATTACCGAAGGCAACACTAACATTAAAATTTATCAAAAAATCTATACCTAAAAGACTTTCGTTATTGTCCGCGTCCGGAAAAATTAAAAAACTGACGAGCCTGGTTCTACCTTCAAGAGTTACATTTACCTCGGTAGTAAGTACATTCAATAACCTACTTTTACCATCTGCTAGTTTTACATTTTCCATGCGCGAGGACATAGGATGATCTTTGGCCTTTAGGAGAGCGTATAGCGTATGGCCAGCTACACAGCACTTAGCTGCCGAATCTACCATCGCGGTACCGTTTTCACCTAAAATACTAATCTTTAGCACGGGCCGACAAAAAGATTGAACATCGTTACGATTACCGGAAAAATGTTGCGAACCACTGGTAATTCCGCACAATTGTTGACAATCGCTAACATTTTCGAAAAAATGTTGACCACCACTTGCAATTTCGGAAATATGTTGAGAGTCGTTGGTATTGTTATTAAATGGCTTAAAATCATATAGAGGTCTGGGAATAGGCATAAAATCGCGAGCAAAAAATTTTGAGCCGTCGGAATTACCAGATAAAGATTGACAACCCTTGAACACTACCGACCGTAAATTACTATTATCATCATTAGACTTTAACGGCGACGCGAACTCCCCCTGGTCGCAAGTGGCGCAGACACACATCGTAGTTTTAGTACAAACACACATTTCAGTTTTAGTACATAAACAAACATTTTCCTTATTTACAGAACAATAACAATTTCCAAAATCACTATTTGGAATCGTAGATGTACATACACTGTTATCAACACAGAAATAACTTTCTAAACTATCATTTAAAGGCACAGAAATAACATTAACATCGTTATTAACACAAGACATCGTTTGTGAACCAAAATGATCATTATAATAACTCTGTGAGTTACAATTACAAGTAACTTGATCATGTAAACATTTACTATAAGGAACACTATTATCAGAATAGTAAGTATCCATAGTGATGTTATCGTTATCAGTTGTTAAATTATAAACACTGGTATTATTAATAGAACCCCCTGTGACATACGCGGGGTTACCTCCAACTTTACGAGAAGACGACTTGGCGCACGAAGGAGCGTTTGCTTTGCCAGCAAACATCACGCTACCTCGCAGTGGCAGGGTAGGCGTTTGCGGTGGCGGCGCGCTGGTCTCGGTGCGTTCGTCGCTGCGCCCAGGGCGCGAGCGACTCGATTTGATGCCGCCGGTGGGTGTACGATGATCACGTGTCGACGTAAGGGAATAGAACGCGGGATGTTCACTATTTTTCCCAGTGTTACCGTTACACTTCGCGCACTTTGATTTTATTACATTCGCGGCACCACACCCGTAACATTTAATGTCTTTTGAGTCTTCACTTTTGGAGTTATTTTTGTCACTTTTTGCTAATTTTTCACAGTTTTCTTTTGTGTGACCGTTACGTTTACAGTAAACACAGAACGACTTCGTATTCCCTGCTTTCTTCGTCGTTGAGTCGCCCGTGCGGCTACCGACGGCTGCAGTGGAAGAGCGGGAAGAATAATTCGACGTGGTGGCGCGCGGAGGCTCGGCGGCGGTGACGTTCGCAGCGCGAGAGCATTCTTCGTGGCCTGATGACGGTCTCTGAGCTCGTGACTCATTCAGTGAGTCTTCTACGGCTCGTGCTTTCTTTAGCAACTCGTCGAACGTCGAAACTTCAGCTCTGTCGATACGTTTTCGAATGCGGCGATCTAATAACCCAAATGCCATATCCAACTCGACCCGTTCGCATAGATCTTCCTGTGGTAACTTGGCTAACAAGGCTCGGACCTTTGCAATGAACAAGTCCGTATTTTCTTTACCTTGTATTAAGGAGAATAACTCGACGTAAATACGAAACGGTGGACGACGATCGCCGTAGGCACTTCGTAACCTTGTTATGGCTTCATCCCACGTTTTCGTTGTTCCTTTGACACCTTGCCACCATGTTCCCGCCGATGAAGTCAGCAGCATAGACATGCCTAAGAGCGCGTTGGCGTCGCTTATATTTAGGCACGATTTATAAACTTCTATTGCATCTATGAAGTTTTCCACGGATTCTTCTGAATTGCCGCTGAACTTTGATGTGCACTTCGAGAAATTTGCTGTAGCAGACCTCATGACGCCCATTGCGGCGTTGACGGCACATGTACTTGCATCGCTCGACACGTGTGGCGTCGATGAACGTACTTCACGTAAGAGTTGATTGCAAAATTCGGCTTGCGACTGTTGGAGAGTAGTAAGCAACGTAGATAGTGCTTCTTGAGTCATCGTTACATTGCCTGATTGCTCTGATTCTTCGAGAATTGACTCGTCGCTTGCTTGCAACGACTTGCGTTTTCGCGGCATTTTGCAAACACGTAGGTGAATAATTGGAACCTACGGTTCGTGGCTCTGTCAGCCAGCAAAATAAACGAAGCTAAACGCAAAACAGCTAACAACGGCAGTCCCTGTCGATTGTTGTGTCGGTCGTCGTACGAGATTCATAAAACTTCTTGAAACCCGCGGCGAGAAAAAGTTTGATCCGCGCACAAAGACACCGACCCCTTGTTTTTAATATCACAAAACACACGTTGAGCGCCAAAATGTAGTCGGGGTGGGTCAGGTTCAATTAAAGAGCTTCGTTACACGGTAAAAACTTTAATTAATTCTAGTAACATGTCGCGCCATTGCCTTTTAAAATTACAATCCCTTACAACTAACTTATAACTACCCCTATTGGTTCCCATTGGTCGGAGCGACCATAGACCAAATCTATGTCTCGCCAATCACGCGGTGCCCTTGCGCTGACCTTGGGCTACTATTGGTCGGAGCGACCATAGACTAAATCTGTCTATGGGCGCGTTCGGATACACGCTGTTTAATTATCTGGCGAGTATCGTACAGCCGGAATACCTCGGCCTTTGCGCGTAGGGAGTTTCGGTACATCCGCTATAATAGTTGGTGTAGTGTTGTGTAAATAAAAGCCGCACAAGTGTATGGTGTATAGTGCATAAACACAACAAGAATTAAATATATGACAGTTTACTGATTTAAAAATTGTTTCATTTTATTTATTGTCCCAAGTACCTGAGTCTAATCAAAATCATATAGCTACATTATAATACCTGCCTACCTTAACGTTGCTGATAATTATAATACATATAAATACCCTTAATATAGGGACCCTGTAGTGCGTGGAGTTGTTAGTACAGATTAATAGATTTCGCCAGTATTCAATTTTAGCTAGCAAATTTTCTGCGAGTCGTCCCTCTTTTCCTATAGGTAAAAGTATTTCTACTCTTTGAGTGAAACAGTCCGACTGATGAATCGATCTTCACACCATTATTGCTCCATGATTTATGATAACGCAAGACTTCACACTGGAGACAGAACAAAATGCTTTCAACCAGTTTGTCGAAACTAAATCCCCAGAGTTCTATCGCAAAGGCATTTAAATGAACTTCCGATTAGATGGCAGCAATGTATAGATAATGTGTTACGATAATATGTTACATCTTGGAAAAAACGAGTTTTAATTTTGCAGTTTAAATCGGCAATTTCATACTTGTCTTTAGCCCCTAATATTAATTTGACATAGATGTCTCTTTATTCGGACAAAAGGTCTAAGCTTTGAAAAATAAATGATAATATGTTAAGTTAAGGCTAATTATTTCCCAGGCGACTAACAACTTAAAGGGCGACTATCTATTTGCTACTAAAATAATAACTTGGCAGTAAAAAATAGCTTGGCATAAAATAATTGAAGTTGCATTTCTTACCTAACCAAGTAGCAGAAAGAACATAGTGCACAAAGAACTTGAGACACCCCTACACTGATAGGTTAGGTTCGTCATGCCATTCATGTTAAATTCCTTTAAACCTGCAGACAGAAAAAGCAGCCCGCGCAGCGAGGCTCCCTCGTTGAGGCCAATAAATTCAGTTACCAAAACAAAAATTCGATGCCAGCTAAAATGAAAACAAAGTTATAAACTGATTATTAAGCTGCTACTTTAATTATTTTATAATCCCAAATTCAGATTAATTTGTCGCCGCGTGAAATACATAGACTCCTGCCGGATCCAACTGATGGTAGATTGATCGTCTAAGATCCTCCCAATAGCCTATTACACAATACTGTACCAACATTCAGAAAATATTTCGTCAGCCAATCGAAACATCCTACTTTACCGGATGTCACTGAAACCATAGACTATAAACACATTGTTTATTCCATCTCTCGGTTTGCCGGCTTCCGCGACTCCGCGTCAATTGATTTCTTTTTCATGGTGGACGCTTATTCTGTGAGATTGTGAAATATAATTGATTTCTGTTGTAACAGTTGATAGACTCTGTAGCAGTAAAGCTATTCAAAAATGGCTGAAAAGTACGACAGTAAAAACGGATATAACAGTAGTGACTTCAAGCGTAATGCGCCGCAAGATCCAAGTATGGAAAACGACCAAGAACAAGATGGCGAAGATAATCCCAAAATAAATGAAAAAGCCGGTGAATACATGAGAGAGTTATTGAGCGAGAAGATTAAACTTAATAATGCTAAGTTTCCCATAATTACAAAACTTATTGACCAAGGTAAATACTTCGAAATCGCGGATGTTTTACGCTATCGATGTTAAGGCATCTTCTGAAAGTTGGGATATAATGAGAGGTCTGATACAATATTATTCGTAGCTAATGTAACTATGTTGTATTTGTACTGAATTAGCCTTATTTTAGTTAATAACTAAGGGTACATAGTAACTAACGGTAACAGATCAATGATACTTATTAAAAAACAACACGAGTTTGGAAGGCAATTATCTAATTAAGACAAAAATAACATTTTACAAAAATAATCATTTACCATATTTAAAATTTACCAAAATGATTTTTGCCAGTGTGTCTACCCAAATTTTTTCTAAAATAATTTATTCATGGTCATTGAACCCATCCGAGTGGTATGTTGCCAAACCATGTGGCAATATGTGCCAAGCATCATTTGTGTACAATCTAGTAATTAGATTTTATTTTCAGTAAATAAGTGGTAAATTACCATTATTTTTTACCAACTCATGGACCATATTGCCATTTTGTGCCACTTCTCCAAACCTGTTCCTTTCAATAGGTCATTGACTCGGGTCATGTTAAATTGCAAACTTTAGTCAGGATACATAGTATTCGAGATGAATGCATAGATTTATATATATCATTGATGTGATTGCTATAAAACTTATTATTATAGCTAGCCTGTACTGTCCCACTGCTGGACAAGGCCTCACTTCATTATTTCTACTGACCTCAGTTTTGCAACAGTTCTTATAGGCATTCTGTGTAAAGAGTGTTTTTATTATTGTTTATATGTTATGAACAACGAATTACAGAAAATATTATAATTTGTGATAATTAACCGCAAAACACACTGGATCATGATGGTGTACCATAACATGGCTCTAGGAACTAGGGATTACAAAATCAGTTTTTCTTTGACTTCAATGCGATAGAATAATGGTGCTATACATCTTTAATAGCTCTATCTCTCTTGCACACAAATATGAATAACCACCAAAATAATTTTTGTGGAGCAACATTTGCAAGTGTTAGTGGCTAAGACATTCAAATATTTACGAGCGATAGATGAGACAAGACGAAGAAAATCATAATCCAAATCTTGTTACAACTTTGTAACAAATCATTCTGTCTAGTGTCATATGCCCGCTTGTCAGGTAGCATTTGTGTGTCAAAATCAAAAATGTTCGGGATCAAAATTATTGTATGAAAATATTCCCACTGTCCACTCTATAAATCTTTTTAATCTCTGTGGTTAGTGGACAGCAAAAAGTTATAACAAAAGGCCACAAAGTATACAGAAAGTTACATAAAATGTTGTGAAAATGTTGCTCTACAAAAAGTTTTACTGTTTTTTTTTTCTATTTGATTGAATTTTTTAATTGGTTTTTTGTAATTTGAGTTTAATGTCCTTTTATAGAGGTCACAAAAGTCCAAGCTTCTGGTAGGATACCAGGCAAGGACTCTAAATATCTTGATGTTTTCCGTGATAAGCCAACCAAGGTCACCGTTAAGGTCTTGGTACCTGTTAAGGAGCATCCGAAGGTAAGACTTACCTCTTTTTTATTATACTGAAATGATTGACCTGGTGACTGTATCTTAGAAGTTGTTGAATAAAATAGTGTAAAGTTGCATGTAACATGTTTTAAACACTAAATGTTGGCTAAATGCCATTAAAAGTTTAGTCATGCGGTGTAAGCAACTGTTGAATACTAATTACATTGCAACAATGACAAACAAGTTTTTTTTGTGTAAATTTTTATCATCATGCATAATGTTGGCACAAAATTGGTCTATAAGAAATTGCTTATGGTGGTTAGACTGCTGCTTGAACTATTCTATGTTGTGTTAAAAGATAATTTTACCAAAAAATAATTTGTTACTGGTATGTTGAGAAGCTTTTGAACTATGCCATCATAGTATCAGAAACACATAATGTCCTTCACAATCACTGCTTTTCACACACTTACAAAAAATACTTTCTTTCACAGTTCAATTTTGTTGGCAAGCTACTAGGACCCAAGGGTAACACAATGAAGCATCTGCAAGAAGAGACCATGTGCAAAATGGCTGTTCTAGGAAGAGGATCCATGAGGGACAGGTGTTTATCAAAACTAATTATCCTTCAACCGTACCTACAAATCCCATCAAATTATTATCCTCTATTAGTTCCAGTCAGGCGCATGCATTACTGCCTACCTCATCTCTTCCTTTTCGTCGTTCCCATACAAAAAGATTGAAAACACCAGTGCATCAAACCAACTGTTTTACCTACCTCATAAGATCAAATTAAACTAACTTACTCGCTTTAAGAACTATGATGGGTGATATATTTATTTAGTATTGTTTAACAATTTACTTGGATCTTATCAAAACAACACATTAAAAGAGGGGGTAATTGATAGATCTATAAACACTAGTTAAACCTATTTCCTTTCTATAGACAAAAAGAGGAAGAGCTCCGCACCTCCTTGGACCCGAAATACGCACATCTGACGGACGAGCTTCACGTGGAGATCAGTGCGTTGGCACCGCCGGCCGAGGCGCACGCTCGCATCGCCTACGCTCTCGCTGAGGTCAAGAAGTACCTCTTGCCCGACACTAATGACATGATCTGGCAAACTCAGATGAGGGATATTGAGAGAGGTGGTGAGTACAAAAAGAAACTTCTTGTTAACATTCGTTTCGTACGGGCGATTTTATTGACCACTGAATTTTCATCATCCGCTTTGTATTGAGCAGAGCTTTGAATTCAAATTTCAACAGAGGCGATCCTAGTGCAATGTTAAATTTTCAATTTTGAATTGAATTTTCTTGGCAGTGCTAGCAGTTCATTGAACAACCATGGTGCAATCAAAAAATAGTCACCTCTTAGAGATATTATGTCAAGTGAATGAAATCTTCAGTTTCTCTTACACCCGTATCTATAAACAAGTCAAATTGTTTACTTCAGTAAATGTCATTATTTAAAATACGTTTTTTATCATATATAGTAATTGCTTGATGTTAGAACTGTAAAAAGTTGTAATTCTTCGCTTTTCTTTCTTTGATGGTACTTACTTCGTTTGAATTGTTGTCTATTGCATAAAAAAATTGCACAAGTAATTACTTAAGCTCAAGTAATTACTTTAACTTGACTATAGATACAGGTGTAAGTTCTTCTGGGACATGTCATGTTGCTATCCAATTCAAGTATGAGCTGAAGTAATGTTCTAAGCTAATTGTCTTTTTTTCTTTCAAATTGTATTATGACAAACAAATTGAAAGGTCTCTAGCAGCATCACAGGAAAGATTTGAATTGTTTGTACAGTTGTCCACAATTTTCCCTCTTATAAATTGCCACTCTCGAACAGAAACTCCTATTTCAAGCTGTACCTCACTAAGATAGGCAGATAAGACTATACTTTATCGTACTTTAATCAAGTGAACCATCGAGACGAGCGTGGGAGCACTATCCACATAACGTCGCATTTTGACAGGCTTTCCTCCTGGGCCGCACGGCCACGGCGGCTTCAACCGCTCGGTGACCCCGCGCTCGTTCTCGTTCGAGCCTCCATCTAGCGCTGCCCCCGCAGGAGCCCCGCGCGGCGCTAGGCCTCCGCCCCGCATGCAGGCGCCGCCTATGCAGCGCGCCATGCCGCCCAAGAACAAGGTCATCAGCATACTGGACCGCGCGCGCTCGGCCATGGAGACCTACCCGTACGATGATGTGTATTCGCAGCCACCGGAGCCGCCGGTACGTAGTGTTTGTTTTTAAAGCTAAAGTTGGATAAACAAAAAATTAACAGAAACTGAAGCATCTGATTTCATTTTTTTTTTCATCCAAATTGTATTCAGTTTTTTTTATTTATCAGTTGGGTAGCAACTATCCAGAGGTGAAACAGGCAAAATCTAAGACACCGTAGTTTGATGAGTAATAATAACACATCCGACATGTAACATGTATTGCAAAAATATAGTTTTAAGAGCGTTTACGCCGTCCATGCGCTGTTTGACTCCAAAACAGTACTTTTCAAACCCTTTAATACCATCAACCCTTTATTTTACAAAAATGATAATTACTAATAACTTTAGGAAATTTCATTGTCTCAATAGTTGGAGAGAAAAATATTTCAATTAATAGAGTATTGGTAAATTCTATCAAGATAACTCAACAGAGGTTTTCTTAATTTCCCTTTCAGCGTCAGTTTCGACACTCTAATTATAGGAAACCACTGGCAAACCTAATTCGATTTTTTTTTTTTACCTATTGCTAAGATCCTAAGGAATATAGTTGGAGAAGAAAATTTTTTGATTTAGGTTTCTTTATATAAGAAATTAAAGTTCAAACAATGTGAAATATTAAGGAATTAAAATGATTTTTTCACCGATATATCTTACTTGATTTAATATAATAATAGCATAATATAATAGAAGAACATATGCTTTAAAACATCCAATTTAAAATTTCAAATAATTTACAGTGATTATTTTTCTAAAAATATTTGAAAACTACTATAAATCACTGCGCGCGAGCAATTTCAAATCAGTCCGCCGCGAGGCTTTCTAGAGAGAGGACATGTCGCTCGGCGCTCTGCCTGACCCGAGTTGACCTCAGTCGTACTTGGAAGGATAGCGGACGTTTATAGTGTGATTAAAAAATCTTGGTACTTTGATGATTAAATTTTTTTATTATTATTTTTGATGACTGACAATATTTTTAGTGACAACCAATATCTACCCTATTTTTTTACCTACGAATTTTATTTATTAAAACTTTTACTTATTTTTTTGTAAATAAGAACATAAATTGTTTTTAAAGTTAACGCCAACCTATTGTATTTCCCTCATAAGAGGTGTCACTATGAGGAACATCGCGTCAGGTTAAAATATAATATAAAATAAACGTAAGTAAATCCGTATAAAGTGATTTATTTGAATAGAATAAGAAATATTTATTAATCAGTCACAAATCAATAATAATTAACGAAGTTCGGTTTCTTTCTAAAGTTTAGATCAACAAATTCATGTTTGAATAACTAAAAAACGACTTTAATATTAATCATAATTATAGCTATACTTGCAATATATTATTGAATACTTATTTTATGCACTCGTACTTTAGTAATCCGTGTACGTTCAAATTCAAATTAAATTTTACTACAACAATTGCACTCGAACGGATCATAGTGGGTTAGTTTGACTATAGCGCAAGAGAACGCGCCAGCGCTATGCACACAGGCACGCGCGCTTTTGTGTGCGTAAAAAATGCATTGAATTACCTAAACTTGACTTCGCGCGATAGACGTAAACGCTCTTAATCACTTTACAGGTAGAATTGTCGGATTGCGTATTTTCAAACAAGCTTTGCCTGTCTTAACCATTCCCTATATAAACCCTCCCAATCCACAGATCCGCGGCCCGGTCCGAGGCGCAGCGCCCGAACCGGACTTCTACTACGAACGTAGCCACGACCGCTACGGCTACGAAGACGACGGCGGCTACGGGTACAAGGAGGACAACCGCGAGTACAAGACGGCCCGCGCTGTGGGCACGCGCCGCCAGAACCCGATGCACCCGCAGCAGCATCACGCGCCCAGGCACTACGAGCGCCCACAGCCCTACGCGCGTCCGCCCAAGTAGAGCAACTTGCCGTTCGTACTTGTTTTAGTGCACGATGGCGCGATCCAATTTTCTCGGTGTCCTGTGTCCTATGAGGTGACAATCATGCTGAGACTATCAAGTATTATAGATGTCGCACACCATTTAACTGGATCTTAGGCTAGCTAAGAGAATTTGCTAAAAAATAAGTGAAGAAAACTGAAACAAACAGTTAAAGTATTATTGTCACCTTGTAGTTGATATTCATTCATCATTATAACTTGCCCCATTTTTTATCATTTAGCTCTAAGTAATTATGTTCACAACCACACATTTTAGTTTCAAGTATATTATATGTATCTCCCCAAAATTAACCAACTCAATTGGAAAAGCGCCCGTGCACACCTTTTTAGTTCCGCTTTTATTAACAATTTGTTTGGGATACATAATTATTATTTGTTTGCATGTAACTTTTATTTTTATTCTGACTTCACTTGTGGACGTAAATGATAATATTCCCTGTTTCAATTTTCAGGGCATCAAGAAAGCGCTCCCATTAAACCGGTGAGTAATAAAGTTGTATTGGATCTAAAACCACAGGATATATTAAAAAAATACGGGACAAAATGAAGACTAAAAGAAAAACAATACAACTTCCTCAACACAAATGTTTTCCAGTTTACTTTACTAAAACCAATTATTTTATGGACCAAAAATAACACGGATTGTGTAATTTCCATTTGAAAAAAAATAGATACTGACATGGTATAAATCATTTTAAAATATTGTTCGTAAAAGAATAACTTTTTTGTTTTGTAATACAAACAGCATTTAAGCATGACAGTGCTGCCAACTTAACTTAAATGTAAAATGCTTACACCCATTTGACCAGGTGAATCGCAATAAAAGTATTTATATGTAAAATTCCAAAAAGCAATTTATACAAAAAAAAAATATCTTTGTTAGTAAGTAATTTTTAATAATACTAGTATTTTAAAACGACTTCAACATGTTTTGAATTAGTGAACGTTAATGCACATAGACTAGACAAGAGAAAGTTGCTAGCCATAAAAGTTACAAAAGTATCCAAAAAGGTTTTGCACTTTCTTAAATAAATAAGATATTTCATTGAAACATGTTGAACAGCAGTAAATATAAATGAAATGTATTCAATTTTTGTGTGACTATGAAATAAATAAAATAACAAAAACATAAATCTTTAATTTGTATAATAGTATACAATTGGTATGGCAACCCAAAAATGTAAAAGTGGCAGCTACTAACGTAAAATGATGTTTTAGAGAACTAATCAATAGTTGTAAACTCATTGGATTTACAAAGCAAAAGCTGTGGTTTTAATTATTTAATGAGGCAGTTATGTTTGATAAAGGTAAAACTATTCTAAAATGGGTTGAACGACATTGGTCAAGTCTGATATTCGTCAAATCGACAATTCGTATATATTGGACAATCGACAATTCGTCGATATTGGTCAAAGCTATAGTTCGTGAAATCGTCTGTCCAATTACGAAAATTGCCAAATACGCTATTGGTAAAGTAATATAAGTACAATCAACTGTAAAACTGAAAGTGCCTCATGATATTTTTTTATTAACTCATTTATTCAATTCATATTTATTTACATAGACTTCATACCCAACACAACGATTTTAAACACTTAACGCATCTAATTTTCCACTCCATATTTTTCTATTTTGGCACATTTCATGATGTTGGATGTTTTCCTCTGCAAAATATTTCGCGTCCTTTTTTTTAAAATAAATGTACATGAAAATATTATATGTTTTTCTTGTACTTTATTTAATCCCTAATCTCCGATGCCAAACCTCGACTGGGTTGGTGGTACGATGGCGTTCATTTGCACATGTCCACATGTCCTTAGAAATCCTTTTTTCCATTGCTCAGTAAAATATTTTTTATAATTTTCCGCCCTACTATCATTTTCTGGCATCATCTTAAGTATTGCTGACCATCCTTCAGAAATATACTGATAGGGCAGTAATGCTAGAGTTGTGGTTAGTCATTTTTTTCAAATTGTCAGTAAATCATTCATAGTGCTTTTGCTTTTTTATGAATTGCTTGATTAAAATGAAAAAAGCAGCCTTTGACAAGAATATCAGGAAAAAATGCTTTTTGCAGCGTTAATTGTTGCCATTTCATAATCAAATTTTTAGAAAATTCACATCAAGCTTGAAATGAGAACGCAAAACCGAGAATACTCTCTCATAAGTTTGCTGAGTTTTATTAGGCAAGAGCATAGAGTATATAACCACTAGAGAGCTTATAGGCCGATTTCTTCTAAGTACACGACTCACTACCGCGGGCCGGGGGACGAGGAAGAACGCGCGCCTACAATTGGTCAGTTCAAGGTCAACTTGCATAGGTATGCATATCGTTAGGGCTGATCTATTTGATTAGGGGAAAACAGTCGATATCGATAAAATGGATTTTAACATTATGAAAAATACTCAATTAAAATCGTATAAAAAAAATGATATTTAATTAAAAACAATCGATTACAAAAAACATGTATCCTGTTATTATTGATTTTTAAAATGAATTAATTTGGTAAATGTTTTTCGAATTCAAGTTTTAGGGTCCTGAACGTATAAATTGCACCTTTTTTTAAGTCGGTTAAGAGTAGATAGGTATTTTATTGCAGTAAGTATTTGAATTGAATAACATTTTTATTAATTTAAATTTTATTATTGTCGATATCAATTTCGGATAGTAAAGGCAACAGCACGGGTTTCTACTATAAACACACAAAGGGAAAGAAAGGGATAAAAGAATTAGAATTGTCTAATGAAAGAACGAGACATTTCCAAAAGACATCAACGCGGAAATCAAAACGTGTGCTCTTTCACCCAACCACCATTTTAACGAAACCTCTACGGTCGCTCATGATCTGATTAAATCAAAAATATTTTTCTTACTGTTTACTTACCGGTGAAAAGTCATGCCATCCTTTTTGTAACTAGATGTTTTGGAATGTTTCTCACACCACTTCACCGCGCATGAAGGCATTTTGATGCGTTATAATTGCATAAAAAGTTTAAAAAATTGGAATAATTTAGCGTGCACACAGGTCTAATACTTGGTCACAACTAAAATGGTTACTAGTACCGTAGCCTATATGTAGGCGACAAAACAAATAGTTTTCGAGCATCGGGGCACTGTATGCGCAGTCAAGTGGTTATATAGTCTTTGGGCAAGAGGCAAAAAAAATATGGGAATAATATTGGTGCTTGTTGCTCATGTACTGCCCACGTCTACGTGTATTGATCAAAGTTGAAAATAAAGGTCGCTGTACTGCCATCTACAAAAATAAAATCCATATTTAATGCTATTTCAGCTGTAGCCAAGATGAAGAATTTCGGTAGATCGTCTTTCATAAACCAAAAAACCATTTGGAAGTATGTCAAATTTGACCGTATCTACTGTCGGGAACTGGCATGTTTGTACGCCAATTGTTTTTTTTCGCATTTTGTATAGACCATCGCGCTTTGATTTCAAACTTGGTATGTCCACAAAATCATCTTCCTCAAGCTGACCCACAGTTTCTTCAAAAATGTTACTTACTTCCATTCCTTCTTTACTCCTTCTCTGCAATTATTCATCTTAACGTCAATCAAATTCTCATCGAAGTTAGGCTTACAGGTATGTCAGCTTTCCCTCAAAATTGACCCAGAATCACTGCTTACAGTTATGGATTCATTGCGCTCGCTTCTATTTACGTAACGCCAGATTGTAGTACCGTTTTTGCTTGTTGAGTTAAAATGAAATTGGTATCCTGCACGTAATAGTTTCTTTTTGCCGTTTTCAGTGGCTGGAAATGTCAATACAGAATCATTGCCTTTACTAGTAGAAGCCATTATATATATTTCACCCAACCGAAGACACTAATAGAATGTAGGTAATCAAGGTCTAATAATATGGGTCATTTACAAATAATGAAATGTCAAATAATTGACGGACAATGACGGCATAATATGCTATTCTATTTAGCCAGCATTTTTCGCCTAGATCCTACCTACTCTTACAGATCAAAGGAGGTTAGTCGAAAGGAGGACAATCGAAACAAATTAAACCTCGGAATACTCAATTACTATTTACTACATTTTAATGATGTAAATAGGAATAGATTCCTAAACGCCATCTGCTGTAGGCAGCAGATAGCGTTTCCTTTTGTAAGTTCCTACAAGTAAGTTAGTTATGTGAATTCAAAACGCATGTTTCATCGACTGTACATGGACTTGACCAATAGCGTATTTGGCAAATTTCGTAATTGAACATAAAGACGATTTGATAAACTACAGCTTTGATTAATATCAAATTTGACAAATTGCCAATTTGACGAATATCAGACTTGACCAATGTCGTTCAACCCATTTTAGAATAGTTTTCCCTTTATCAAACATAACTGCCTAATTTCTTATTTCATTCTTTAAAATACAAGAGGCAAACACATAAATGCTCCAGGTATAAGTAAAACTGAAAGTAACCAACTTCATAAAGATCTTAGCATAATCAGCCTATATTGTTCCCACTAGTACACAGGCCTCCTGCTATCTGAGAGAAGTGGGCCATAATCCCCCACGCGGGCCTAATATGGGTTAGATTCGAAAAATGGACTCGAAACGACAATAAATATAATTGTTAAAATCGTGGAGTTCTTACGAGGACAGAGTGTATTGTAGGCAATTGTTTGACGGGTTAACTGCACTAATATACAGGTGAATTTTTGAAGTGGGCGTGAATGGCCAATTCCGAACCTTTGAGACATGGCGAAAATTACTCAAAAGGTGTCTCGGGCCCGGTTTTGACGAAAACTAAAACTGCATCATTGGATTTTTGAAAAATCAATATGCCCAGCCAACAAATACGGCAAACTAAAAGTATTTTTCGCTATTCGTCATAGTTTCGGATCTGGCTATCCACACCCACCTCAAAAATTCACCCTGTAAAGTGCGTATTTAATATGCATGTTGCAACAAATCACAAGATCAATACAGAATGCAGGCTGGATAACTTCAATAATTTTAAAGCAATTGAAGACTAATACAAATTAAAGCTGCATAAATAAAACAGCGAATGAATGAAGGAGAAACTGGATTCATTAAATCAAGACTGGCAACACTGAATTCAATTAGTTTTAAAAATGTATAAATCATATTATTTTATTTTTATATTCACTACGGCAATACAAAACTTGAAGAAACTAACTGCGAAGACTGAGACTGAATTGATAAAATACTAAGTATTAATTTAAATACAAATATTTTAATTGAAGTAGGTACTTGTCCCAAAATGAAAAACAAAATCAAATGGCTGCTCTTGGACTATGCAGCTGGTAAAATCGAACTCGGCTGAAGAAATCGACAGAAGCGGTCTTTGAGTAAGTACTCTACCCAAAAAAGGGTTTTCGTTTCGACTACCAACATGAGGAGCCGAATTATATGCACTACAGGAAATGAATGGGGACCACTGATCAAGAAAGCAATACGTACACTAGTTGTTCATATGCATAATCTGTTTAAGTTTCCAATGCTGGGACAAAGGCTTGCACTCTGAGGGAGTGAGTCAGAATACACCACGCGAGCCCGGTGCAGGTTGGCATTGTAAATTTGACTAGTTTTATCGTAAATCTACCCTCATTCGCACAATTTTAGATTGCTTTCTTGATATAAAAAAATATGCAGATTTCTCCATAGGAAACCTAAATAATGCCTAAAATGGTCGCACTTTTAGAAAAACCCCACTCGGCGCTGGCTCGTTGATATTCCAAGAGTGCGCTTTTATTCAAGCATTCATTTGGGTGTCCCTAGTGTTTGAAATCTGGCATTAGATGTGTGAATTATTGACATAATTATGGGCAAATATGCCTATAGCTTCTGTGCACAGGGCTAGCCAATGCAAACGCCTTGTGCACAGGCGCAACGCAGTGAGAGTGATTACAGGTGTAACGTATTTTATACCTTATTTGGGAAGTACACGGCTGTTCTTGAATGAAAATGTGGCACATAGCAATATTTCCAGGGTAAGAATAAAAGATTTTTTACAGTCATTTCATGGTTTTATTTTACACCCATAACATGAAAGTCCATAAAACCTACCTCGTGCATATCAGAAACCAGGTGTGACGTCTACAGCCGAATGTCAAACTGACCTCTCGCACTACGGCTTTGCTTATTAGGTGATCGGCTGACTGTCTGTTTCTAGTTCCCTACCCTAAATATTTTAACATTTTGAACGCCAGAGCATAAACGCGCGCGCGTGCCCTCCACGCCAAGTCACAGAATACTTAATGGTACAAGTACAGAAGATTCTCTCCGCAAAATCTATTAAATATCGGAACTTTTGCCACGATAAAGTGCAATTCAGGCCGCACAGCGCTAAATTACCTACAGTTATGTTCACCTATGAGTTGCCTCTCCTATCGCGTAACTTAAACCTTCTGACTACGTGAGGGTTGTCGTCTTTTAAATAATAATTAATCTGAAATTATTTAATTACCAGTTATGTGCCTATTAGGTACTGTACTTTTGTGAGCCAATTACGTTTCAAATAAACCTAGGCACGGTGCTTACTTAGTAGTATGTAGATCAAGAAACTAATTCTATTTTAAAATGTCTGTCTGTATGGGTGGGTACTTTAACCTAAGAAGATAGGCTTTCAGCATACGTTAGTGTGCACCTAAATTGTCTATGAAATGAAATATCTTGTTTTAGGTGTTTAAGTACCTAGGTACAAGGCGTCTACTTACGCATAAAATCTGGAATGACATACGATGCGAACAATATCGTCCAGGAGCCTACACCCAAAAATGATAGTGTTGGTTCTCAACTATCTTGTTTAGTGCAAACCATAATACCTATGGGCTAGAACAAGGGTCTTCAACCTTTTTTAGGCCAAGGGCCTAGTATACTCTGATATTGGTTCGGCGGGCCGCAAAACAAAAAAGGCATTCCATTGTAAACAAAAAGTAATTAAAAAGCAATAATATAATCATTGAAGTTATTTATTACGTAATTTTACACACTAAGTAGAAATTGTAAAATTTAATCAATGAGACGTCTGCCATTGTTTACTTTTAACTAATTTATCAATATCTGCCCCTATAGTAGTCGTTGCGATTCTCAAACTGTTTTCAAGGTGAACATCGGTGATTCTAGTTCTTGTCTTCGACTTTACGTTCTTCATTCGAGAAAATAATTGTTCGCAAAGATATGAGGTGCCAAACAGAGATGTCATTTTCAGTGCATGATCTCTTATTTTAGGAAAGTCTGAAAGGATGTATTTTGAGTAAAACTCGATCAACCCTAAATTGAATTTGTCTTTTAAAGTAGAGTTGCACTGTAATTCTATCAATTCCATCTGAACTTCTTCAGGGGCATCTTCGACAGAAACATTGAATGGGCGAGCAAACAAATTCATATTTATTTCATTTTTCCGGAAATCGCTAAAACGTGAGTCGAATTGTGTTTTCAGATCCTGCAGCGCGGTAATATATTTGTCCATGTTGGAAGTTTGGCAAGACGACAAATTTGGAAAATGTGTGGTAACGTTTTTTTTTAATTGATTGATCCACAAGTCCAACTTCACTTCAAACGCTTTTAAAGCGTCAAATAGCTCGTGAACCAAATTATCTTTTCCTTGCAATTTCTTATTTAAATCATTGAGATGTAATGTTATGTCGGCAAGAAAACCTAAATCACTTAGCCATGCTTCATCAGCGAATTGTGGAATAGCTTTATCTTTACTTTGCATAAAAGCTGCAATTTCTTTCCGCAAATCAAACACCCGTTTTAACATTTTCCCTCTGCTGAGCCAACGAACATCACAGAAATAAGTTATGTCACCATATTCAGCATTTGTTTCTTTTAAGAATTCCTGAAATTGCCTGTGGTTAAGGCCCCGAGATTTGATGAAGTTAACAGCTTTTATCACAACATTCATGACTTCTTGAATACTAACAGACTTCGCACTTAGATTTTCTTGATGAATAATACAGTGGTACTGTATGAAGGAGATATCGGGATTATTTTTCTTTATTAAAGCAACAAGTCCTTCGTTTTTGCCAACCATAGACGGTGCGCCGTCTGTGCAAATACCAGCCAAATTGGATAATTTGAGGTTATATCTATTTATGACGGTATTAAAGGATTCCATCAAATCGCATCCTCTTGTAGTACCTTTCATGGGAACTAGAGCAGCCATCTCTTCAGTAACAACAAAATTAACGTCAACGCCGCGAATAAACATGGCCAGTTGAGCGGTGTCAGTTAGGTCTGTACTTTCGTCGAGTGCAACGGAGTAGTATACAAATTGCGACACACGTTCCTTTAATGATCGTTCGATATCACCAGCCAATTCTTCTACCCTTCTTGCGACTGTAACGCCGGACAGACTTATTTTGGAAAAAAGTTGCTTTTGCGAGGGGCATAAAACTTCTACTGCAGCTTCCATGCATTCTTTTATGAAGTCGCCGTCAGTAAATGGTTTTGACTTACGAGCGATTTTTTCCGAAATAATGTAGCTCACTTTTACACTTGCTTCGCTGTCGTCATTCTGTTTGTGAAATGAATACTGCTGTCTTTGAAGTTGTTTCTTCAGAGCCTCCACCTTATCGATTCGTATTTGTCCTTGAAGATGTGCAAACTTACTGGAATGTTTCGATTCATAATGACGTTTGATATTGTATTCTTTTACCACAGAAATTGATTCGTTACATACGAGGCAAATGGGTTTTTCCCCGACACAGACGAATAAATATAAGTGCGTCCATTTATCTTGGAATAATCTGTGTTCATCAGTGACCTTGCGTTTTCTACTTGTACTGGCTGCCATCACACTCGTTTGATACCGAAAACTCAAATCGCAACGTGTTTTAACGCAATGAGCGAGGGAATGAATAGAAATATAGAATACGTGCGCGCTGCAGTGCGATGCAAACGTGACTGCCCGCTCCACCCCGCCTCCGCACCGCCACTCGTCACCCGCGCCCGTGTAGGAGACACGGGCGCGGGTGAGGGGAGGTCCCGCGCGTCTCGCTACTTGAGTATGTAGTGTAGTGTGTGTGTATGTAAGTAATTGTAGGTAGGGGTAGAACATAAATTCGAATCAAGCGCGTAAATTTCCTTTAAAGTCGGTTTTAATGTGTAAATAGGCATAATTTGTAGACATGTTAATTTTATTTTTGTTAATCTAATGGCACGGGGCGGGCCGCCAAGGAGGCAACCGCGGGCCGCAGGCGGCCCGCGGGCCGCGGGTTGAAGACCCTTGGGCTAGAACTACGCATTCACCATAAAAGGAAACCGATTGTATCTACTAAGGTCTAAGAAGTACCTACGTAATTGGGCCAATAAAAAAGTATGTACTTGTACCCTGTAGTCAAAATCTTACTTCATAATGTTTAGTTATAGTAGTAAGCAACTACCCACCAACAAAAAAAAAAAAAGTTCTCAAATACAATTTAAAAAGGTAGGTACTATCCGACCTATACCTACTTATCAAATCTAATTCTGACCTTGTAAATAGAACTTGAAAGTACCTCAATACCTAAGTACCTATATACGGGTGACAAATAAAAATAAATTGTAATCGACTAATCACCGACCGATGTAGGTACTCTTGCGGTGCACGTATGGTGCGTGCGGCAGGCCCACTGAATGGGGGCTATCGCGCATGAATTCTCCGCTAGAGGCGTTCGTGTAGAGTAAGGTCTTCAGAAATGTCAGATGGCATAGTGTTCCCACGTTGCGCGCTTTTTTATCACGTAGTTTTATTAATATTCACGAGTGTGGTCAAGATTGAGCCATTCCTGATTAATTATGACTTGAAGATTGTAGGTAGCAAGTTGGGAGTTCTAATTTGTTAGTACTTGAAGGAAGAATGATTTTTAAATGTTTCATGCTTGCTAATTTTAGGGACAATATTGTAAATATGTACTTTAACACGTTGGCTGCGGCCGAACAATAGCCGCGCGAGACCCGTAGTAAAAACACAACAGGTGTGTTTTGCCACAGCGAACGTGTTAAATTTACAAATGTTGTTAAACGTATTTAAATAAACTTTTTATGAAGTTATTGGTACTTTAAAGTATAAAATAGAATTAATGATAGGACCTTTCTCGACAGTGGCGCCATCTGGTGAGCTCAAAAACTATAGTCCTCATTAGTCCGTCTGGACGGGACAGTCATGTGCTTGTAACTTCAAACCTAAACTGCGGAGTGCACCCTGGCCAAGCCACAATTTCACCGCATACAAAAAAAAATGCCTACAAAAAGAATAGGGAAACTTAATCGAAAAACTATATTATTAAAGACAAGACAAGAGCTTAAATATTAAAGGTATAAGTACAAATAAAAACACAAAAGTCTATTTCGTGTCTTTTAGTGTGCACAAAAGTCATTTTTGTCACATATTTGTGTCGTTGGCGTACAGGGCACGCGCTTGCTTGTCACGCAAATGTGACAATGGCGTTCAAAAGGTTAAATGTGTCCATGCAGCACCTACTTTACGCAGTTTACGGCGTTTCGCTGATTTTCAAACGGCGCCTGACTGACTCTGAGCAGCGATTCGGTGGTAAAAACCCAATAGCATACACGACCGATTCGCCGCTCAGAGCCAGTCGGCCGCTATCTGTTAGCTTAATGAGTACACAACCGCGGATCAACAACTGTACGCGAGCAAGAACCGTGCACTTCGCGCGTCAAAAGAAAGCGTGTGCAAGGATCCACACCTGTACAATTGAAACTGGAATTAATTATGTGCATACTATGCATGCGAACCGCACTATTGGTACGCGTGCGCAGTTGTGGACCCGCCTTTATAAACGATGGGTTCAATCCTAGCTAGACATTATGGATCACTTGGAATGGCATACAACCCCTTCGGAGGAGGCTGGAGTCCATGATTTAAAAAAAAAAAACAAACCAGAAACTCAAAGCACATAGTGGTGTATAAATATTTATTAGTGTTCTTACATACATAAATAATTAAAACTTAAGATTAAGATTTTTGACTCAAAAATATAAGTGTGTGAGATAAGAACAAAAATACAAGCAATTTGTTATCAATATGAATATGTTATCCCTACCACTAATAAAAAATTGCAACTTAGTTCAATAAACTGTTCCATATTTTTATTCCTGAAGGTACTTATGCACCCTCTACATATACCCTGCTGCATATAACATGCAAAGATAAAACTGGAATGAGCTATCTATATAATCTTTCATACTCACAAACTTGACTTCTACATCAAGTCTTTTTCTGATATTTTACCAGACAGCAGTAATCTTATTTTTCATTTTATATGGTTCAATGATTTTAAAAGCAATGTTAGGTCTAATAGAGATAAAAACAATTCTGTGAAAGGGCTGTACAATAGAGATTAGTTTATCAACCGACTTCAAAGAAAGGAGGAAGTTCTCAATTTGGTTGTATTTTTTTTTTGTTTTTTTTTTTTATACACTTGCTTATCCTCCAGCAAGCAGCAATAACAAAACTGAACACTATTATCAAGTTCAACTCTGGTCATCAAATTGTAACAGCCACTATGCAGAGGTTTACAAAATACACATTACAAGAATGGCACTTTGAAAGGTATGTGGGTAGCCAGAATGCAGTTGTGAAGTTTTGCAATATGTTGTCGTTACATTACTTTTGAAAGCTTAAAACTAAACGAGTCTTCATTCTAGCGACTCTCAGTGAAGTCCACTAGTGCAATGTGTCATTTTAGGGGCCCCCACAGCATTGTTGTGCCAAAATTATCAAATTTCTTTTTAGCAGTTTCCATTTGAATTCATTGCCGAATAAATAATGTAGGCCCTGAATCTTTCCATTTGGGTGTATTAGTTTTGATAATATAGATTTGTGGTTAAATAAGGCCCCTTATTCCAAATTATAATCATTTGTTTGCACTGTGAAGCTAGTCCGAAGTATTCTGTATGACAATAAGTATGAATTCACGATCTGGTGCAATCAGGATCTCGTGTCTCCTACTCCTCACACGCAGGAACGTCAGCTCATTTGTGGTGTCCTGTAAAGTGAGAAATGATATTATTAAGTTCAACCAAACACTAGCTAGTAGAAAATGCTCTGGGTATTAAATCTGAGAATTATTCAACTGCTGGACCGAAAGATAAGCAGATACTAAGGCACGGCAAGATATTATGGCACAAAGATGTTTACCATTTCACGAACAACATTTTTTGCTTTTTCAGTGAGTTGACCAATCAGACCGGAGTACAGCACAGATGTAGCATTGTCCAGTGAGCTTTTTATTGGTATGCCTGAAATTAGAAAGTGGAAATACAAACACAAGAATCAGATAGCCTGTCTCGGCTGATATTATCGGGTATCAGGTATTGATCGAGGTGAGTATAGGGGCAGAACGTTCGAAACTTGCATAATAAGCTATTGTAACCATGGAAATACGTTAATATCGACCAAACCTTCGTGATTCACAATGATGACTCCCATAACACCCTTATGGGCTTGAATCCTCTTGATTGTGTCCTCAACTTCGGTCGCCTGAAATACACAATAAACATTATAACAATTGATCCACTAGTTAACCTTTATCACACAAGTATAAATTAAATAAATACCATTTTGTTAAAAATTCACTCTGGTATCAAATTGATGACAAACCCTGCGATTTACGAAATTATGAATGATTTGAAGTAGACAGCTGTCAAACACCAGATAAAAAATAAAACCATCGACAACAACATCGAGTAACTATGAAGGCAAAAAAAATACTAATAATAACAAAAGGGAAGCTGAAACGAACACATAAAGCAGATTCTCGACCATTAAAATCATCCAAAAATCGACTAAACAAAACAAACTAATCAATGACATTTAATTTTTTAATCTGTGTTCTGGCAGCGGGCGGTATTGAATCAAAGAACCAAAGTTATTTGAGATTTCTTTTCTTTTTGTTTTCAGCGATGATAATGTTTATTTTACAAAAGAACAAAAGTAATAACAAGAGGAAAGGTTCTGTTGACTTTAGCTTTTGTTAAAATGCCTTCGATCTGAGGAAAAAATGAACGATAGCGGCGCCGAATGCTCCGAAGCATTGGATCCTCGCGTTCAGGTAAGGGTAATCGATATTTTCAAAGGTAATTTGTAAAGAAGATGACTGTATTTTGCATAAATACGTTCTGGATTTATCTAGTCATGAATGCCTAAGGACTAAAAACGACAACTCCGTATATTTTCTAGCAAAAAACTGAAAATCTCTAGATTAATGAGATTTTAAAATGAATCTGCGTTTCGATCATATGTTTTTGTTATGCAACAGAATTGTAAGCAATCAAACAATGAAAGAGTTGAGTAGATGTTATCCTAGATAGCTATAGTGAAATAAAACTTAAAGCTCTGAGTACTTATTGATAAAATGTTGAAGAATCCAACTGTAACTATACAACTTTTCAAAAGGTTTTTTTTTTATATTCGTGTCATGTATGTTAAACTTTCGGCGTTTAACTTATTATGTTCATTACATTCTTGAATATCATAGTAACAGGGAACATCTTGTCTCAATAGGAATAACATTTTGTCAACCAAATTAAGTTTTTTTTTTTTCGGTTTACTGAAGAAAAACTTTATTAATAATTTTGCATCACTAAAATCACACTTAAAAATACATAATGAAGTCTTAAATTGAGACTAAATTGAGATCTCTTAGGTATAGACTGAAACTCACAAGCTGGTCATGTTTACTGCTTTTGCATATACTGCAAAATATAGCTGACACACTTGTCTAAATATATACCAGCCAGGGGCTTAAAAATGTTGCATAAATAATTCATAATAGGAAAATAATATGAATCATGTTACAAGTCTTAAAATGGTTGCAGAAGCAGTTAATATTTTTTTATTGTGCTCTGAGTAAGTTTACAAAAAAAAAAAAAAATTATTGTTATTGTGTACACTATCCTTTTAGTATCACTTTAATCATAGTCATAAGCAGAGATCGGAATAGGTAGAGTATATTCGCCTAAACTTCAAGGAAGTAAGTAACATGTGTATAATACCACCCTCTAATTTAACAGCCTTAATTTGAAACTTAAATATTATTCTCGTATTTTTTTAGGAACTTTTATTCCATGTTACTTACTTCCTTGAAGTTAAGGCAAATATATTCTACCTATTCCGGTCTCTGGTCATAAGATAGACATGAAATGATTATGAATTGACCCTTTGCAATCATTTTACGAAATTAAACAAAAACAAAAAAGAAAACAGAAATACAGAAAATGCAAAAATGAATGAAAAAAAAAAGATATAATAAAAATAAATGAATGAATGAATGCAGAAATTGTAACATTATTGTGATTAATATTATTATTCTATTATGATTCTGCTAAAGCGGCCTTTTTAGAACCCCAGAAGTGGTAACAAACCGAACTGCCCCGTTTTATACCTGTCATAACACATTCACATTCTTATTTCAGATTGAGCTAGAACGTCTAAACACCTCAACAGATGAGATCAACCGGCTCGAGGTTGAGTTGGATGAGGCTCGGCTGGCGTTCCGTCGCCTCCTCGCAGAGGGACACCTGCGGATACAGCAGCTCACGAAGAAGTTGGGCACCAGTGTTCATAAAGCAAGGCCGTACTATGAAGCCAGATTTAGGGCTAATATTGTAAGTGAAAAATTGGTTAATACCACCTCAAGTTGATTTCACATTAACAAAACTATTATCAATAACTTGGACCAGAGACAGTGAAGTTTTAAAGTTTAAAACACTGCCACATGTGAATGTTTAATAGATCAAAAGCACTTCACAAAAACAATCGCACACAAATACCCCATCTGATTATAGCTAGAAAGCTGATTGCAGATAAAAGAAGTACACAAAAGAAAAACTATTATAATGAGGCATATCATAAAAGCCTGTAATCCTTGGAGAATTACGCAGTTGTGTACTATTACACTTACATTTCACCAGTTATGTTTTAAGTTTCATGTAATAGAAAGCCTTGATTTGCCATGATTGAGGCCGCTGTAACAAGAACAACAGTATTCTGTTAAAAATCTCTATCTGATTTCATTACAGCCCTCAATGACATACAGATAGTAGGTTTGGCAAAGGCAAAAACACACATACCACATTGCGACCTCGTGTCGTGGTAACTGACGATGCAATCCTGTGGCGCCGAGACCATAGCAAGATCCACTTGCATGACACTGCATTGCGACACGACCGACGTCACAATGTGGTACGATGTGATGTCGGATCATGGTATAAGGTTCCGTTACTCCTTAAAAGATACATTACAATATCTTTATTTTCTGTCTTCACAAAGACACCCTGGTTCATTTGCTCAAAATTAATTTTATAAACCACAACTTTAAGATCAACACTGGAATTTAAGATGCCTTCAGGCTGTTGGAATTTCAACTTTCGGCACCGAGTCAAAAATCTAATGGAATTCCACTTTAAATAAGTTAAATCTGAAATTCTTACCTTCACAAAAACGGACCTGCAATATTTACCTCACAAATATTTTATTTTTAGACATCACAAGACCTCCAAACGGCAACGATCGCGTACGACAAAGCCAACAGCGCTCATGCAGCCGCTCGCGAAATGGTGTACCTCGCCGAACAAGGGCTGGCCCGACTGGCTGAGGGCAACGCGGGCCTCACGCTCGACCCCGCCTGGCAGGAGATGCTCAACCATGCCACGCACAGAGTTAACCAGGTCAGACTCAGACAGTGTAACAGAATGTGCATTCAATTCTTATGTACTTTTTTTTATTAGCCTATTCTGTCCCACAGCTGGGCAAAAGCCTCTCCATGGCTTTGTAATAATTTGTGTCAAATCTAGTCTCAATATTGTTAATAACTAAGGGAAAGAGCGAGATAGCCCCAACACAAGTATTATCAATTACTTACTGGGGATGTCTCATATATAATCCATGTACTGCTTTTGGGACAAATAAACATTTTTCATTTTCATTTTTTTTTTTATGGCTTTCCAATTTTCTTTGCAATTTGCCTTCTCCGAACAATCCGTTAAGAGTGAGTCTAGATCGTCACGCCAGCGGATTTTGGGCCTGATTCAGTTACGACGGCCGTCTTCAGGCTCCCACTGTGTAACTATCTTCGCCCATCTGTCCGGCTTCTTCCTTGTTATGTATTGTTAAAGCTTAAAACCTTTTCAAAGCTAGGGGTGACATTTACATCATAGATTCGCCATACCGCGCCGTTCCTATATTCGTTTATAATTCTGAGATTTATGTCGCTCACTCATACTGGATCTATCGTTTCATGCGGGATGTGCTTCTTCGGACAGTCTAATCCATCGTTTCTTTGGTACTTCCAAAGAAGCGATGGATGCACTCAAAGCAATTTGTTACTCAGGGCTTACCTCACGATATTTTTCTATGTAATGTCAGGCGGAATGCGACCGCGCCAGCGCCACGGTGACGCAGCGCACGAAGGCGGCGGCACACCGCGCCGCGACCGCGCTGGTGCAGCAGCTGCAGAGCGGACTCAAGAGGCACATCGCCAAGTCCAGGTTAGTGCTCTCACCCAACTAGATGCCGAGTTTCTGAAAGATCATTTCGTGCCTCGTGCGGCTGCACGGAGCGGGTGCCCGCTGTCAAAATATCTTAAGAAAAACATATAGACACGCGAGCGTGCACCCGCGCGAGTTTTGGCGTACGCATTTGTGTGCGTCTTGAGTGACGGCGCATCACGCATGTGGTACGCGGCGCATGAAACAAATACATTTCAAGTTTGAAACTATACGGAATACGAGCGGGCGCGCACATGCTCCGGGCCGGAACAACTTGGCATTTGCTCCGTGCGTAGCGGATTCCGCATTCGGCGATGCGCCGTCACTAAGACGCGCTCAATCCTGCTTGCACCACAAGTCAAAAAAGTCAAACATATTTAGAGATTTGTGGTGCAATCCGACCTCGTTCACCGGTTCAGTTTCCAATTTACGTGATTTCTAAATAAATGCCTACACATAGCTAACGCAGGTTTAAGCTGCCCGCAACGCACGCAAAAGTCCTCCTTCAACAGTTTCATACTTTTTTAAGAGCAATCGCACAGTGCCCGCGGGGGTTCACCGCATTTTTTGTTTTTTTTTTTTTTTTTGTATTGAAATGCGACTAATTTACAGTACAGTTGATTTCCCTAAATTAGAAAACATGACATCTATCAATCCGCATTTGGCGAGGTATGTAGAATGTACATAAAAAGAACTTACAAAGAAAATTGGTTTGAATAAGATTTGATATTTCGTTAAAAAAAATTCGTATATAAAATAAATTTAGTGTTGCTGTTATGTGTACATACATTGACATTATGTATGAGAGTTAAAAATATTGTTGCTATAATATTGTTTGGTTCTACGGAACCCTTTGAGTGCAAATCCGACTCGCACTTGGCCGGTTTTTTCTTGTTTAAGTAGAAATAACGTCAATTGGAAACAAATATCAGAATAGAATTTAATCTATGATCGAGTCTCATGATTGGTTGTTATTTTGGTTAACGTTTTCACTAATAGTAAGCGACACTTAAATTATCGTTGGTTTTTGCCTCTGGGCTCGACTCCGAAAGTTGAAATTCTTACGTGCTTTTGCTTAGGCATTCATTTAAGTGTGGCCTAGTGTTAATGAAAACAGGCATTAGTAAGGTATTACTTATATAGTTTGTCTCAATCTTGTAGACCCTTAATATTTCGCAATTTAAAAAAAGCCTAATTTAATTAGTATTTGCTTCACTTAATGCTTGCATTGCAAATAAATTGATTTCCCTCTAATTGCAAGTTTTTCTTCTATTTCCACACTTTGTAGTTGAGAAGCTAGCTTAGACTTAATATTATTAACACTAACATGAGTAGTTTGTATGAATGGTGTACAGACGAATGCTATAAACTCGAACGTCACTCGAATAAAATTGTTCCTAGAATTTTTCTGTGATCGTTAGTAAAAAATGGACACTGGTAGGTATAGTAATTTTACCGCCGTAAGCAAGTGTCGCAGAAACTTTGCATCGGTAATATAAAATAAAAATTACCTGGTCCATAAATTTTGAGCGTGTAGGTATTGCACGTTTGAAGGAAACAGCTGTTTTTTTTTTAAATTATCGATGACAAATTTCTATGTGGGTTCGGAATAATTATGTAGAAACCGTTTGTGCGTCGTTGCCCCACATAAAAATAGTGCAAATTGTGTAGTGCAATTGAAACCGTATCTTTATAACGTCGTATAGCATTCGTCTGTCCTATTGATCACTAATCCCGCACTTTATCTGCTTGACTAGTCGCACAGTGCTCTCTCTTTCAGGCACGCGCCGGCGCAGCAAGCACTCGTATTGGTACTGCATTTTATTATTATTATAACGCATGATTTTAGTTCTGCAAATTAGCTTGCGGAACTCCGCAGATGAGAATTTTAGACAACTGCCGCTTAATTAATCGTTAATTCAATTAACAAAGGTATATTTTTGTATACTTTCACGTATCTGATGAGTATCAATATCAGACACCGATGAAACAAAAAGAAATGAGTCTGCAGAGTTGCGCTAGCTAATTTTATTTCACCTTTTATTTTAGCATTATGGTAGGGGAGCTCAGAGGATTTTTCAGCAAGCATTTTCAACTTGTAAACTGATAGCTGAGTAGGTAGGGCGTGATAGTAGAACTCTAAAATGATACTATAAAAAGATTCCTATAGAAACTCAGATACCCGTTCGGGCAGGAGCCCACCTCCAGTTTCCAAAAAGTACCAAAAACTAACAACGGGCTTTTGAGCAACGCTGATTTTCATCTCATCGTACGAGGCCTGAACCAAAACGACTTAAACAGACAACAATTTCTCCAAGATATTGTGGCCTTTCACTAAATCTGAAGAATCGGACCTACCTACTCAGCCATCAATTTTCATGCTGAATATCATCATCATCTGCCTAGGCTTCTCCCAACTATGTTGGGGTCGGCTTCCAGTCTAACCGGATGCAGCTGAATAACCAGCATTTTACATGGAGCGACTGCCTATCTGACCTCCACAACCCAGTTAATAACTGAGTAATACGATACCCTTTGGTAAACTTTCACTGTCACTTACCGGATATCTTCCGTGATTAGAGTTTATCCTTACCCTTTGGTAAGACTGGTTGTCAGACTTCCGGGCCTCTGACTACCTGTAACGACTGTCAAAGATATAATAATGTCAGCCGGGACCAACGGCTTCACATCCTGAATATGCTGAATGAAAAACTATCCGGCCTCCCCTACTATTATATCAATGTTTACTGGTAAAAAGAACGTGATAACATTAAACACATTTTGGCCACATGTATTGTGTGGAAGACCGTATTATTATCAAGAACGGCGTATCTCTTTCTCAGTAACCGCTTCATTAAAAAAAAGTATTTGCATGTTATTAAAGTAGATTAGTTACTTCAGAGTCTCTTAAACAACACAAGAGTAGAAAATAACTACAGTTTTTTCAATGGATGCTAACATGATTTATACTAAGAACATCAGCCTCTCTTTTTTTCCTCGCCAGAGTCTGTTCAAATCAACTTTGCATTTGCAATATGGCGATAGTCTGTCAATCGTCAAAGCTTTTCCGAAAGTAAGGTAGAAACGGCCTGTTGCTCGCGAAATTCTAATTTTCTTCTGCACGTTAAAATCATCAATACAACCCTCTAAGTTCATTTAATGCTATTGAATGACATTTCTATGAATGTGTGAATGCCATGAAAGAGCAAGGAGCAAATGATGCAGTGACGTCTGACAGGGGAGAATGGAAGAAGAAAACGTGTTGCACCGACCCCGAGTAGAATGGGACAAGGGCTGGAAGATGATGGTGATAAGTCATGCAATGGGTTCAAATGCTCAGTAAAGCCATATTTGTTACGGTCGCGAATCATATTTTAATCAACACTAGCGACCTACCCCGGATTTGCACGGGTGCAATGCTGATACTAAATATACATATAAACCTTCCTCTTGAATCACTATCTACATATTAAAAAAAACGCATCAAAATCCGTTGCGTAGTTTTAAAGATCTAAGCATACATAGGGATAGACAGCAACTTGCAATAGTGCCCTATGGACCTCATATCTGATTCATGAAAGAATGAAATCCAATTCAGTTTGCAACCAACACTTGGCAGACAACCTCGATGCATGTATGAAAAGCTACTTTTATTTCAAGAATTGGATATAGCTTTCATAGGAAAAGTTCTTTAGTATGAAAAAGGGAATTACGCCTTAAATATTCAAGTCACTTTATCGCCATCCACAATTTCTTTGGGGATTGGACTTCAGTCTCATATCCTCGAAGGAAAGGAACAATAGGTGATACTTATTTTACCCAATTATTTCTAAAATACGCCAGGATCCAGTAGTCTCATCAACCCATCAAATTCCAGACCTTACTTCGAGGAAAAAGCTCGAATCAACACAGCTTTAGAAGCTCAAAAGGCGAGGATCCAAACCTTAGAGGAGCAAGTGGCTGACGCGAAACAGCAGTACTCCTCAGCGCTCAGGAATTTGGAGAGGATCTCCGATGAAATACACAAGCATCGGTCGAGAAGACAATCAACTAGGAATGGTGAGTTTAATGATTTTTCGATTGTCGAAAATAGCTGAATGTGTTAAGAGATGGATAGAAGGAAGGTAGCAACAGATCTCTTTGATTACTTTCCATAAATCTGACCAGATGTATGGAAAATGAATATCTCGACATCAAAGGCTCTCCTTCACCGGGAGCGTTTATTTTTAATGCAAAGCTCTAAACCGAATCTTGGATTGTTATATTACAAGCGAATGCTCCGGTAAAGGAGCGCCTTAGGCGGATTCAGCAGTGGTGCCCCGATTAATTAGCTGTAGCTCGCGGGTTCGAACCCAGGCAAGCATATTACAATTGTTGTTCTTCTTTTTCGTGGGGTTTATTGCCTAATCCAGTGTCAGAGTTTTTATGCCACTCATAGGCCTCTGACTTGGCTTTACATGCCGTCGAGAAATATCTCCCAAGCACACTGGTTCGGTTTCCTCACGATGTCACCGAAGCAAGTGATAATTACACAATACGCATATGAATCGAAAAACCAGAGGTGCGTGTATTAGTTTCGAACTCGAGACCTATGACTTGGCAGTCCGAACGGTCACACCACTAGGCTATCACAGCATATTACAGTGTAATTTATTTCAACACCACTACTCTCAAAACGGTGAAGAATATCTCTCATAAAGTGGAGGCCTGTGTCCCAGCTGTGGGACACATGGAATATTACATTCTGATTATTCCGACGTATTTGCTTTCCCAGACATAGACCGTTCAACGATCACAGACACGGCCAGCGACACAAACACCACCTGTAGCGACAAGCTGGAGGAACTGTGCGAGACCAGCACGGACGCGAGCGTCAGGGAGTGGCTGCGACGCGCGGCCGACGCTCAGCGGCCCAGGTGTCTGCCGGACAACGACACCTGGACAGAGATCGACCTGGATTACTCCAGTCCTGAGGAGGTAGGCTTGCTCTTATTCTTTCTTCTATAAGAGGTCAAGTTTGGATGTAGAAAGGAATCTTCGGAACTATTGATCAGGTTCCGAGAACTCTTTCGCTGAGGGAAAGCTACATTAACCCCGAGTGTTATACACATATTATCAATAGGCCCTTTTCAAACATGTGCTCGAAAATACAAATAAATGAAATAAATCCAGATTTTTTAACCGACTTCAAAAAAAGGAGGAGGTTCTCAATTCGGTTGTATGTTTTTTTTGTGTTTGTTACCTCATATCTTCGTCATTTATGAACCGATTTGAAAAATTCTTCTTTTATCTGAATGGATCTACTTCCCGATTGGTTCAGTAGTTTGGTTTTTAAATCAAAATAGCTGGATAAAATATGTCATCCAAGTAAAAGAAATTGCGAAATTGATACTTGACAAGGATTTGTGTGTGATGCGATAACTAAAAAGGGTAAATAAAATAGAAAAAATAAAAACATTTTTGTTAAAAAAACCGACTTCCAAAAAAGTCGGTGGCAAAAAAGTCAATGAAACAAACAATAGTCACCGACTTCCGAAAGTAAAGTTATTTTCCACTTTTTTGTGTTTTTTTTTTTTGGAAGTCGGTTTTTTTTGCAAAAATGTTTTTATTTTTTCTATAAATCGATTTTTATCAAACACACATAGTTTTCGCCCTCTCAAAATATACGGTTCATTTCACAGGTAAGCTTTGAAAAATGCTCCCTCCGTGCCCGGTCGACTCCTGAAAAGTGGTCCCCGCCTAGTCCGATGGAGTCCCGGGCTTCGGCCGCGGAGCCCCGACGCATAATCAGGACTGCACCCCGGACACACGTGTTAAGGGAAGACTTCGACCATCCCAGGAGACAGAGCCTCGACGCTCTGTTGCATGACACCGGGGAGAAGGTCAAGGAGATGTTCCAAGGTTAGTTTGGTGTGATAGGGAATAGCAGGTTGGTTGAATGGTGTTGAGAATTTACGTCTTCATAGAAAACAGTTCGTAAAACTGTGTTTCCTGATGTCATGCCTGTTTATGGACGCTACTGATTTTTTTCTTATTTTTTGGTGAGTCTCCAATTGCTCAAGGCGATAGCGTAGGTGGGTAAGCTCAGCATTTCTGTCGCTTCAGTCCATTCACAACTCAAGCTACTAAGACGTTATTCACGAAATAATTTTTACCTATATTTTAATTTATCTAAAACTGTAACACAACGCTATCAAAGTTCCAAGTCGATTGTCGGTTTGGCCATAATATTTTTTTTTGCAATCCTCTTATTGCTTTTAAAAGTTGAATCAAATAAAACTGATCAAATTACACTGTCTTCATCTCCGCTAAGGTATTATTCAGTGTTGTAGAATGTAGTATCTGTTGTAAGGTCTATCCCTGTTCGGCGAGCGGCGCGGCTCGTCGTCGGCGCCGCGCACGCCGCGCCGCGCCGCGTCGCCGCGCGCCGCCTCCTCCGCCAGCGACGAGCGCTACTCCGACACGGATAGTCTGGCTAGGTACCTCAACCATCATGTTCTCTCACTTAGCACTGTAAACGGGCTATTTACCATGTTTATTATTTGTTTCCTATAGTTTCCGATATTTCGATGGTCTTACCATGTCGGTTTAAAAACTTACACCTTGTCCTTTATTCTGGATAGGGCGTTTATGCTCGCATTTGACGGTTTCTTCATACAAAAAATCTGCAAATCAAAACACAAGCACATTTTAAATGTAATAAAAATAGGAAGCAGGCAAGCCCATTTGAATATAAAATTATTAGAATGTTATGGGCCCCGCCTGCTTCCAACATAAAAAAGCCTCCGATATTTTTGATGCATGATGTATAAATAGTTTGTCCGTCTTGCAAGGCTATACATAGCGATTCTTACAATAGTTTTTATTTACAACACCAGGTACATATCTATGTATCACAATTATTATAAAACAAAAATTATTAAATATATTTGAAATTGAATATTTTTTTCTTAAATCTCCAGCGTGGAAATGCTGACGGACGATCAGATAGCGTCGCTGATGTTAGACGCGCAGCTGGAGGCGGTGTGCGAGCGCTTGGCCGGCGTGGCCGTGCGCCCGCGCGAGCCGCACGAGCCCGGCACGAGGTACTGACGAGGTAACCACGCTGTACCTAGTTACCTTTATACCGATCAGACTTGTACCTGTTTGTCTATTATTTTCATGAAAAAGTTATTCATCATCTGCCTAGCCTTTTCCCAATTATGTTGAGGTCGGCTTCCAGTCTAACTGAATGCAGCTGAATACCAATATTTTACATGGAGCGACTGCCTATCTGACTTCCACAATCCAGATAGTACTAGGTTATACGGTACCCCTTGGTAAGACTGGTTGTCAGACTTTCGGGCCACTGACTTCTTCTAACGATTGTCAAAGATCTACAAATGACAGCCTGGACCAACGGCTTAAAGTGCTTTCCGAGGCACGGAGGAAACTTGATATGTACGTACTAAGTGGTCACCCATCCACAGACCAACCTAGGCAAGCGCAGCTTAACCTGAAGATCGATCCGAGCGGCTGTTATTCAGCCACGAGCTCCGTGTGAAAAAATAATTCAATGGAATTAAATTAACTTGGAGGGTTGTAAAGATTAAAACTCTGTATGTATACGTGTTACGGTCTTGAATCATATTTTGTTAAATATACAGCCAGAAACTGACCGGTAAATTGCAAAAAACGTAAGAAAATTTTAAATTCCGAGCGCCCTGGCGTTTCCGCCTTAATCAGATATTGTCATCAATAGAAGCCCCACCTATTTTATAGGCTTGACTTAACTAATATCACTGAGGACTTGTCATGTGTCTTGTGGTATGGCAATAGGTTCGCCCCTTACATGGGACTTAAACATATCTGGCGAAATTTTGGTGCACTATTAGGTACACCCCTGCCTAACCCTTCGGGATTTACAGGCGTGATTTTATGACTTGTTATGTTGTCTCATGAATAATTAATTTCTTTTTCAGGTAACCTAAGCAGTGAGAACATCAATAGTTAGTTATGATAATAAAAATAGCACAGTTGAACAGTTACGCTTATTAACCGTTTGTTACATCGAATACTGCATTCCACTTAGTGACAGCGGTACAGTATGGCACTAACACTTTTTGGTACCGATATGATACTTAGATAGAAATGAAATTATTATTTATTTGTTAACATAGGTAAAGAAATACAGATCTTATGTTTGGTGAACAGAGCGCTATGTTATGCCAGGAGGTGAACAAATATGGTGTGCAAATCTAACGAATTAAGTACAGATTAAAATTTACTAAAAACATTTGCTAATCGTGCATTATTATGGTAGGTACTAAATTAGTAGATAAATTGAAGCATTATTTATCTTATTATTCAATACTCCAATTATGTCAGCCCTAAATGATTAATTATCAAAATGTCAAAAATCTATGTCAAAATTTTAAAAATTATTTAATGTCAATATTAATAATTGTAATTCAAAATTAATTCGTCAATAGTATAATAACATTTATCAATTAAAAACAATTTCATTTTTTTCTTGGATTGTGTATAATTTAATTCTTTTATTATAAATGTGTGGCCCATATACCCAGTACACTTTTTTTTACTAATGCAGCTTTTAGCTTTACATTTTTAATTACTCAAAGAGTTTTTTGTACTCACTTCGAATTGGGACATTTCGTACCATTGTCATTTTTTCAAAAAGTTTGGGATTTATAGAACATGGTTGAAACAATTATTTTAAGGCAAGAATAGTTTATGCCAAGTATAAAAGCTTATTTATTTGTATATATAATATTTAACCCAGGGAAATTCATTTTTAAGCAAATCGATAACCAACTTTAAAATAACCTAATAGAAGTACACTCAAATCACACCTCTCATTATTTGATAGTTGTATGAAATGCCATATTGACATAGGGTGTCAATTTGCTTAACAATTAATGTTCCTGAAGGTACATAACACATTAACCACCAGGCACTTAGGCAGCTATACAGTGTGGTTGTTGTGTTTTAAAGTATCGGTAACCGTTAACTAAACACATTGTATATATAACATCTATACGGGGTGGAAGGGACACCGTACCGAAAACTGAAACCACATACTCAGTACATGATTCTGAAACCATAATATAAAATATTTTAATAACCGACGAAAAATTTCTATGTGGGGGGTTTCAGAACCATGTACTGAGTATTTGATTTCCGGTACGGTGTCTCTTTTACCTTGTATATAGCACATTCAATGATCAAGATGAATTTCGGCTAAGCCCTAGTCAAAACTTCAAATTAAACCAATATTTAAAGTGTTAGTGCCATAACTATGCCAGTTAATAATAAATTACTTAAAAGTAAGTTCCGAGTAATTATGTGTTTATCCAATTATCGCCATCACTTTTTTTAAAGAAGAAAGACAGCAATACGTCTCCCACTCCATTATTACTTCTTTGTTTACTAGACAACTATCGCCCTCTAGCGGCAAGTAACGTAATGACACCGACACAAATTTAACTAGTCTGTAACTATCGCTTAACACTCGACGTTTGTGTATATTTCTTATGTATTGGCGAATTTCTGTAACGAATTTTCATTATGTAAAAGTTAGTTTTGACATGACACTTAATATTTATCATTTTCGGCTACGAATTATCTAAAAAATAGTAAAGATATAACATTAAAAACTTATATTTAAAAAAAAAAAACAAAAAACTTGTGAAAAAGTTGGAACTTCGCCACCCAATGTTCTCCGTAACTAGAAGGTTCCCAGGTACGGTCTAGACTAGTTCAAAAATACTATTGCAATGACGAGGAGAATAAGTGACTTTTGGGTTCATTTAGGATACTTTTACACCCATTATAATAAAAGCAACCAATATAACATTAAGATCTCACTATTATATAAAAAAAAAACTTCTAACAGATCTCTTATTTTATTTTTATATAAATTATTATTTAAAATTAAGATTTTTTTTTTTTAATAGAAACCGAAACACGCCAATACGTAAGAAGTATTGTTTAATTCTAAGATCGATATAATTAATGTTAATTTAAAAGAAAGCTACTCAAATGAACGCTTACTCGTCGATTAGTACACATATCAGCGTGGAGCTTTGTTCACTGGGCGTCGAAAAATAGGCTATATTGCCCGGGGTGTGGGCTATTTGACTCCATCATTGTCTTTAAAACAAATGCAATCCGAAAGTCAAAAATTCTTCTCTACAGGTCAGTAAAGGCTAAACTATAAAATTGCTCCGTAATGTCAGTGGAATGTGATGTTCGTAATTTTGACTTGTGCATTGCATTTTGTACATTGCTACATAGATCTTCTGGCGCTCGAATGACGTTGAAAGTGGGCGCTGTTAGTAAACATTTTGTAAAATTGCTCTGTGAAATTGTATATAAAACCAAGATGGTGGCGTCAGAACCGATTTTGGACAAGCGCCAAACGCTCCTTGTGCAGTTTTATTCGTGTGGTTATCGACTGTTAACTTTTCCTTATGTAATTAATTATACAGGGTGGAAGGAACATCGACATGCAAACGGCGTCGATGTGTCTACCCTGTATAAGCAATTTTATTTTAGGATTACAAATCATAGAATAATTTCGCCATGTTGCGCGCCACATTAGCCGCCCAAAACACGCCCAGTGTACACAGCTTAGTATTATTCCCTTAATTTTTCGTACAAAAAGTACATTTAGTTTTAATTTAGAAGAAGATGAACGATTATCGTTTACATTTATGTCGAGTTGTTGCTGAAATGCGTAGTCTTAAGGGTTCCAGTGATGTTTTAAATTTATATGGGGAGGAGATATCTTACTATGTGATAACTATGAAATAACGGCTTATTCTTGGCTTTTTACTACAAATGTAAATAAACTCCTTTTTTTTCAAGTCGGTTAAAAAATATTGTGACTTGTTGGTATAAAAAATTTCGAATAGCATGTTATATTACATTCTGAAAAGGAACAAGACCTAATCTAATATTGTAAAAATGTAAAAAAAAAATTACAATTTATACTATTGCTTTTATAAAATACGCAGGCTGCACTGTGTAGCGTTTCATACGAATATGAAAGTTATTCGCAAGTTTAAATGGTTAAAATAACTACCATTTGGTACGTCAAAGAAGGGTCTATAAATCTCGCACTAAGATATATTTCTGGACATCAGAACCATAAGGTCGTATATAAAACTCTCTGTACTTGAACGTCCTACCTTATTCTCAGTAGCATAAGGTCAGATGTACAAACTCCCTGTATTGTTACATACGACCTTACGCTTCTTACGTCGAGAATTATTTCTTGCCGTAGAATATTTAATATTTTTGATTTAAAGGCAAATATGTACGTACAACACGTGAAATCTCGAAGCGCGGTTACGTGAAGAAAAATTCTTTACAAGTTTTATTTTTGGATAGTGCAATAATAACTCTCTATAAATAATTACCTGTATAACGTCGTATCTCCTCCCCAACTCGTAGGTTAATAGTAAAATGTTGATCGTTCGCAATAAGTGCAGATAATAACGTACTCCTAGCGTTAAGCGTCGCCTAACACAATGCCTATGAACTTGGTGTCCTAGAATTGTTAGTTGTGACTTCGTAACTTGTATGTTTGAGGAATGACTGAAAGTTTTAAGGTATTTGAGGGCCTGCTACTGCGTGAAGACAAAAATCTATTCAATTTTCTTGTTTCCAATTTATATTATTTTCACTTAAACGAATGTCAAACTTAAGTTGGTGTCAATAAAGTTTGATTCAGAATATTGAAACAGTTAAGTTGGAGCTGATGTGATTTTTTCGTATTAACGTTTTTTTTCTCACATAATTGTTTTTATGTTTGGCAACTAGATTGTTAACGAATTTTACAAAAGATTTGTGGATTATAATAATTCTTTAAAACAAAATCTTGTTTCTTAAGTCGTCGTAGCGACAGTCGAAAGCACTCAATTAAACGATAAAATTACAACACCATCTCATTGTTTCAACTGTGTACCCACAGTAGCGCCCTCTATGTTACTAAGATCATCATTTATGCCTCAATTTGTATTATTAAATAGATGTTATTATTTTATTTTTAACAAATTATTATTAATTGTATTATTATCGGCTGTGCAATCGCTAAGTGCAATTGTTTCTAGTGTCGTATTGGCTCAAGAGTTTAAGACACGTTGTGATGAATCGCTAGCAAGCTACTTTTGCGCAAATTAGGGACAATATACAGGATGGACGGCACATAGATGCACTAACGGTTACCATGTGTGCAGTACAGGCTTCTTCTGGGTGAGCACGCTCCATCGTCGACCTAGACTAGAGCCAAGAGCAAACCCATCTTAAATTTAAAAAAAAAGTACATCATTTCGAATCACATATAAATTTTTCAGAGGTAATTTAAAAAAGAAGCTGTTTCCTATAAAAGTTCAATACCTACACGGTCGAAATGTGTGGAATAGCTGAATTAATAAAACTTATCGATGAAAAATTTCTATATGTGGGGGTTGATGTGATTCCACCCTCTGTAAATAACCTAGTACTGCTGAGTCTCCTCCAACTGTACGTTCATACTGGCAAGATAAAAACATGTCTAATAGAGGTAAAGATATCAACTAAGAGAAGAGAGTGTTCTGTGATTAATGTTTGAGCTGAGGGAACGCGCAGTATTCTAAATTTTTTTTGTTAATTCTTAAATGTGTCTTAAAGCTTAATATAATTCTTGCCACACACGGATTTAGTTAAATTTTATTTTTTAATTTTGGGCTTCACAGGCGCCATATTTGGCGATGTGTGTCTTTTAAAATTGTATAGTGTATTGGCATAATTTATAGTAAATAATTTTATCCTAATGTTAACAGTATTATATTTATTTTATAATTGATTTTATTTCTCATTAATTTTGTAATCTCAACAATATTGTGAATAGCCATGTACTAAGTACAATGACCCGCCAACTGTTATTTATAAGAAGTATAAGTATATAAAATTATTAAAATAAAGGGATAGTATCAATATCTTGATGTAATACTCTGAAATCATGACAAAATTTTTGTATCACTAGTTTTTATTTTGATTTTCTTAAATATTTTAAAAACACAACGATTTCTCAATTGTATACCCATATAAAAATAATATATTTGGATGTAAAAGAAATAAGTAAATATATCGTCAATTTTGTGTTCAACTTGTATACTTCCTTTGCTTTATTTACGCGAGGTTTAATTACTATGCCTTGTAAAGATACAAACAATCTTAACTTGACAAAAAAAACTAGTGACTATCAATTATAATGGAAGCCACAATAATAGATATATACAGAGGAACTTGGGACACAACTGGAAAAGAGATTTCAACGTTGAGTTCAAACCTTTTTTTTGTTTGGTCAAAGTTAATGTAAAAAGCGCTAGTTTTTTGTGTGTAGTGTTATGTCTCCCTCCGATCGTATCGGAATGAATGTGTCCCATGGCACTGTAAGAGTGAGAGCAAAGAGACTGCACCTGCGTTGGCGCACACAGTTATGCACTCATCGTCTGCTTAGCCTTTTCTCAACTATGTTGACGTCAGCGTCCAGTCTAACCGGATGCAACTAAATACCGATATCTTACAAGGAGCGACTGTGAATCTGACCTTCACAACCCAGTTACTGGGTAATACGATACCCCTTGGTAAGACTAGTTATCTGAACTTCGTATGCATGTATACATATATGATTATGTCAAATCAATTTGCTTCGCGTAAATAAAGCATCCGTCTTCCATACTTGTTCGATATGTTTTAAAAATATATTGTTAAATGATTTCCATTACGTTTGAACACAAGTATATAGTAATGGTTGAGATAGTGTAAATGAAGTTGTTATATAATGTAAGTTGTGTTTCGGCAAGTAGCTGTAGTTTGCGACTCTAGTTGGTATTTAAAGGCACACATTTATAGAAATTTAAGAAATTATGTATTATTTAAATGATACATTCAGTAACGGGAACAGTACTAGGTTCAAGTTAATTGTTTTACTTTTATGTTTACGCGTTTGAATATGGTTGCTTCATCCAAATTAAAGGCTAAAGTGAAGCGTACGAGCTTTAAGGATTGTGTTGAAGAGTAATCGAAAACGGACATTTTTTTTTTCTTTAAATACTTAATTTTTTGTTCATCTATACTGATATTATAAATGCGAAAGTTTGGATGGATGGATGGATGTTTGTTACTCAATCACGCCAGAACGGCTGAATGGAACTGGATGAAATTTGGCACAGAGATAGATTGTAGTTTGGAATAGCACATAGGCTACTTTTCATCCCGGTAGGACGATCCCGTGGGTCAATTATCGAACCCTACGCGGGTGAAGCCGCTGGCATAAGCTAGTCGTAAATAAATTACAAATCAAACCCATGCCATTTGACTCGCGCACTGCTAAAAACTGAACTTAAAAAGAAATAAAAATATCGCAATGATATATTTATTATGATGTATACTAGGGTCGCCATTTTAGACGCTTTTAGCTGAAGAGACGCATAATATTATAATGTTACAGCACAAATACCAGCATAGCAATATGGTAAACAGTACCTGACCGTTAATATGGTACATCGGCAATTAGAAAGAGACAAATATGAGTGATATATACGATGTTCTATAAAACCGGGGACTGATTAATCAGGAGAAAAGGTTCCAGGAACCATTATACGGGTTAATCCTTATAATATGTGGGTTAACCCTTATAATATATGGGTTAACCATTCAAATAATGCTGATTGACCAGAATGAAAAAGACAGCACCAAGCGCAGGCTAACTCCGTCACTTTTTTGCATATTTGCTTATGTACACAACAAAACTCTGTGCGTGGACCTGTTATTATAGGCTGATTAACCCATATAACCTATAATACAGGTTAACCTTTACTCGAGGGTTTATCACCGAACCCTTAAAAATAACCTGAACTTACCGGTCCTAGTACATAATTGATCTTTTTATAAAACTTGATGTTCCATATTAACGCACAGGTATTGTGGTTAATATAAGAACAATGCAATGTACATTCACTATATTTTAAAATAAATATCAAATATGGCAGGTTGGTGAAGAAGAGAAGTATATAAAGCTACATGAAATTACCCTATTTTTTTTAATGAAATACTCAGAATTGCAGCAATTTTTAAAAGAAATAAGACATGTCACTTGTATTGAGAAATTAATATTTTTGTTTTTCTATTGGCAGCTACAAATAATTCCTCATATTTATTGAAGGGCTGCATTCTTAAAGTTCCCTACGTCGCAAATAGCTTTCAAACATTTTGATATTTTGATTAGTTTTTTTTTTAATATTTCTAAATGAAATTATATCTTTTTTAAATATTTTTAAATGAAATTATAAAATATTGCGCACAAAAATTGACGAATGGAGATTGAACAAGCAATGCAATGCCTTTCAAACGTAATATTCGGTATATTTAATTTATCAAACCAAAATATTTAACAGCTATTTGTTGACATTGTTAACTTTCAGAATACACTGCCGTAATGTTACCCGTTATGAAATATCAAACATACTTAAATATTATTGGCTTTAATAAAAAAAAACCGCTTTGTCATTTTAACTAATCAATCAATCAATTTCGTTTGGCAACTGTTTTTTGTATAATTTTGCCCAAAAAAGTGATATGGTACTATAGCTTTCATTATATTTGCTAAACTCCATAAAAAACTTACTTTCTTAATACTAAGCATCTGAGAAATAACTATTAAATGATAATATTTTTCAAACAAATGTAATAAAATAAAAACGCGTGCAAGGGTTCTATATGTTTATAATAGCATATTAATGTTCACGTATTGGTGGTAGATAGATAGGTTTGGGCGCAGAACGTCAGAAACGCAAAATGACAGATTAGCGAATTGTCAGAAACGGATAATGCCAGGTGTCGCAAAATGACAAGATCTGATAATGACAGATACGCGTATTGACAGATTCGCGTAATGACAGACTCGCAGAATGACAGATTCGCAAAATGACAGATCAATCTCGAATTAAATAAAAATCATCAAGTAGTGATTATTAAAAAATTCTTTATTTGTCAGTGTTAATCAACATAAGGAAATGGGGGAGGCCTTTGCCCAGCAGTGGAACATTCAACAAAAACTAACAAAAAAAAACATAAATTTAAAAAAAAACAACATAATTTAAAAAAAAATCAAATCAACAATAAAAGAAGGTAAGGGTCTCCCTTTGAAAAAATACATAATCGTCTATACATTAGTAAGTCTTAGTTAACCTTTCGAAAATATTTTTTTTAGAAATTGTTTTGGGTATTTTTTTTTAATAATTCAGTGTACTTTCTGAGTTTTTTATTAACGGCAATGTCGAAATTACGTCGATTTTTTTTTTGCAGAGTAAAAATAACTATGTATTTCTTATTATGTAGTCATAATGCTTACATTCTTTTATTAATTTTTGTACTAAATTACATACTTGGGGCTTAGGAAACTTGACGCCAAGGTGATGGTGCCAGCCCTCCAATGAATTTGTTATTCTATGCATATTTTCTGAACAGCTCAATAAGTCAGGCGAAAATTTCACTGACCTAACCACTGACCTTCGAAATATGTTGTAAAAGCTTTAAGTTCCCTTGTTTATGAAGCATCTTCTAAAATCGATTCCCAACATGACTGTATATAATTTCCAGGTAGAAGAGGTAAAGACGCTGTCATTCTGGCTGGTTTCTACCTTCTCGCGAGTCATATAATTTTAAATATATTATTTCTAACCCGTATCCAACAGACATGTCGCCAGTAATTAATTCTATTAGTATATCGGTTGTGCATTCATTTTCAATTGTCATTTTTGTTCTGGTTCTAACTGGATTTTTTTTTTTTTTTCGATAATTTGACCAAAAAGAGACGCATTAAGTGCCTGCATTTTTTTTAAATTCAATTTTGCTGCGAAAAGACTCGAGCACGGTATTGGTTCGGTGCCTTTCTCAGAAGACTTAGACGTATTTATATATTTTTGGTGTTGCACCGTGAGCTCCTCATTCACACGGGTTTCCGTCATTGACGATTCGTCAAAAAACA
The DNA here is from genome assembly GCA_964057025.1 of Standfussiana lucernea. Classification (NCBI taxonomy): domain Eukaryota; kingdom Metazoa; phylum Arthropoda; class Insecta; order Lepidoptera; family Noctuidae; genus Standfussiana; species Standfussiana lucernea. The sequence goes on along the minus strand of OZ059798.1, from coordinate 13,389,894 downwards.
CGATACCTCATGACGGATGGACGTACACATTGCATACGGAATCGTGTTTTATTACGATTCGGCAAAACATCCGAATTGGTGTTCACATTAGTTTCGCGATTTTTCGAGAGAAATCACGATTTCAAAAAAATCACGATTCGTGTTTTTTGACGATACGTGATTTAAGACATGTCCGTCATTTTCCACGATTCGTGATGCGTGTGAACACGGGCATTTAAAATGCATTACCGCCATCAAAAAATTGTCGAATCGTGAAAAAAGACGATTCGTCAAAAAAAAAGGAATCATCCTCGTGTTGCACTAATTGTGTATAAAAGGATATAACCGTGTAAAGCCAAAGTGAATAAAAAACAAATAAATAAAAGGTTATAGTTAGATCACTCGTGACACTCGTAGCACTCACATTTGACGATTTCCGCATCTGTCATTCTGTCATTTTGATAATCTGTCTTTTTGCGAACCTGTCATTTTGCTAATCTGTCTTTTTGCGAATCTGTCATTTTGCGAATCTGTCATTTTGCTAATCTGTCTTTTTACGATTCTGACCATTTGAGACAAAATACTAATACCTGACAATTTGCTAATCTGTCATTTTGCGTTTCTGACGTTCTGCGCCCAAACCGATAGATATTATCTAATCGTTTATTTCACCTAGAAAAAGGTTGTTAAATTGCTTGTAATTGGTTCAACCAAACTCGTGGGCTAATCTTGTGTCCCAGCTGTGGGACTTTTTAGGCTTATTGACTACTTGAGCCTAATAACGCCATAACAAAATGAAATGTTTATCTATTAATTGCTTTATTTTCATTAGCAACGCAATTGAGATTTTTCAGTAAATGATTAATAGCTGCAATTCATTTGAATAAACCCCGGCCAAGTTCGGTCACCATTTTTTATATTTAACAATACAATAACAATTTCTATCTACCATCGAGCCGTAGATCAGCTTTAGTGATTATGTTCTCTGTTGTGATAAAATGTACAAAAGTTAGCGGTAGCGTGTACGATGTACATACGAGGTGACGCCTTCACATTATTATAATAAATTAATATTAATAAGTCTCTTGTGGTTTTATTTCATCTATCAATCTACTTAGCCTATCGCAGTAAACTACTGGGCTCACCTAAGCAGCTTGTCCTCAGTCTTCCGCGTCCAGTCTGTCTCAGCTTTGTTTTTAACATAACATCATTTATTTCAGGCTACGATGGCCCATAGATAACTTATAAACCAACATGTATAAAGTAAATACGAAACTTGTGTTAATAAATAACACTTAAAACTATGTTCGTAGCTCTTGCTCACACCTCACTTGTGCTGGCTGACCAGTGGAACTTGTCCGCGGAAACGGCGGAACACCACGTCCTGCGGTCCAAAGTCTTACTCCATCACAAGAGGCAGATAACAATTCGGTACTCGCATCACGAACGCCTTGAAGTTGACGTTGCGGCGCGACTCCGTTAACTGCACCTTCGGTGTGTACCTCGTCTTTTAGCGCACGTACTCCACGATGTCCGCCGCTTTAGTGGTGTAATGCAAGCGGGAAATGTACACCGGTGTATTCGGCTTGGCTTGGCTTTTAAGGTCATCGATCTCAGGTTGCTGGAGGCCCCACACTACGCTTGCCAGATGACTTGAAATGCCTTTTTTGAGTTTTTTGCAATATATTGATAGGTAGACGTCCCAGGTCAAATATCAAGAAAATTTCGTTTCCCTTTTATCGGACACCTCGCAGAATGTTTACCCATAGATTTAAGTATGACTTCAATTGACTGCGTCGTTGGTCTAGTGACCGCAAGCGCGACTGCTGAACAAGAGGTCCTGGGCTCGATTCCCAGTTCGGGCAGTATTATTGGGTTTTTCCATCAGAAATTTCTCAGTGGCAGTCACGGAATTTAGTTGTGCCTGGTTGATGGCAATAGGCTCGCCCCCTGTTACATGGGACTTAGTGTCTAATGAAAGTGGAAACGTACTATTAATTTTGTGTTACATGAGTAGGTACCTACCTAGTGTAACATTCGTCTGGTGAGTACGGAGCAAGTTATATTTTATTTTCAGCACGTTATTAATAGTTTGTTTAATGATATCAGTTCAGTGCAATTCCTAATACACACATCAAAAGTGTCTAGGGATCAAGCATTTTTATGCGGATTTCTTGAGATTGAGATGTGGCTTTGTATTAAATTTATGATTTTATAAATTTATATGGATCCTTTTTGGTGCATTTCATAATTTGAATCAGGAACTCTCAATCAAATTCGAGTAAAAGATGAAAATAAGCTGTCAATATTTTCCCTATAAAAACATACAACGCATTGAAGACATTATTAGTGCTACTGTTTCCCTACTACTGATTAAAACCAACGTTATTATGGAGCGGCGACGTCATTTAAGCAGGGAAGAAATGCTCAGAGCCGTGGGAATGATAGAAGCTGGTTCCCGGCAACGTACTGTGGCTTTAGCTCTGAATACAAGTCAGAGTGTTATCAGTCGACTTTGGACACGTTACCGAAGCACTGGTACCGTGGCTGAGCGCCATGGAGGACGGTATCGCTGCACCACACGGAGACAAGACCGATACATTCAAATCTTAACTCGAAGAGCTCCAACAATAACCGCCATGATGTTAGCCGTGAGGCTTCATCACTCTTCAGGGAACTTAATTAGCGACCAAACAGTCAGAAACCGCTTGCATGAAGTGAACCTTCATTCCCGAAGACCGCTACGGGTACCACCTATAGCAATGCACAATCGTAGGATTCGATATCAATGGGCTCTTGAACACAGAAATTAGGCAGAAGAACAATGGCGTTTCGTGTGCTTTTCTGATGAGTCTCGTTTTGGTATGAGACCGGATACAAGACGTATACGACACTGGAGAACCCCTGGACGCCAACAGCGATTAAAATCCTGCCAGGAAGTCCATCCTTATAGTGGTGGAACCATCATGGTATGGGCGGGTATTTGGATCGGCGGAAGAACTGAGTTGATTTGGATCAGAGGCAACCTCAACGCTCAAATTTATGCTGAGACGATTGTATCAGACGTCATCGTTCCTCTACAAGTGCAAATCGGTCCCTTATTTCAGTTAATGCATGATAATGCACGACCGCACACCGCAAGAGTTGTAAGACAGACTCTCGCCGCAGCTAACATCAATGTCCTGCCCTGGCCTGCTCAGTCGCCAGACTTGAACCCGATTGAGCATGCATGGGATATGCTACAGAGAAGAGCTCTGCCGAATATGGAGGGTATCCAGTCGCAAGAAGACCTTTTTTTGTTGTTGCAACGAACATGGGCGGCCATTCCACAGCGTGATTTGGATGAACTCATTTTGAGTATGCCAAACCGATGTTCTTGTGTTGTTAGTGTTCGCGGTAGAAACACGGATTATTAATTGTTTAAGTTACCCAATAAAATTTTAAAGAAAACTGTTATTTCAGTCTTTTTTTCGAACTTTAATGTTAGTGGTTCAAATGTCAAAAATCCCTTTAAGTATTAGGAAAATGGCAAATTTCTTTATTAATGCAAAGGTGACTTGGTTTATCGTTACTGTGACAAACGAAAACACTTTATTTGATGAATCCTTAAAGAAAATTTTAATTAATATCAATCAGGAGAAAAGTTATTGCAAAAATATATGTTGATCCCTAGATACTTTTGATGTGTGTATTAAGTCACGAGCACTCGTGATCCGAGTATAGTTCAAAACGGGCGTTTCGTTGGCCTACGGAGTATGTGACCTAACTTAATCTAACTTACTGACCTAACCTAACAACTGACACAACAACCCACACCACTACTGCAACCCCCACCACAACACTCCCCCCTACAACTGACCTGACCTTTAACTGACTTTTTTTTTTCACGATGCGGAAATCCGCAATGGATGTCTGTCAGACTCGTACTGACTAAAACCACACCGGGCGGTGTTCCATCGCACACTTGCGTCAACTAATGCGACTTCCGCTGTCACGGACTAGTGCCCACTTGACCTGCGGTCCTCGTCGGGGAGTGAGGTGTACAAAATAGTCCAGACAGTGGACGCAGTGATGGCACCGAGCGTCCCGATCCTTGCTTATGCGACACTGGTACCTACTTCCCGAAGCAGCTGTGCCCCCAGAGCACCTGCGTCGCGCGAAACATCAGGGAGCCGTGCTTCCTCCCGAGCCAGTCGTCGAGTACTGGATTCGATTGTGTCGAAGCCGGCGGTAGGGAGCGCTAGCCTCCCCTGCCACTCCGCCACCATACCTTACAAACCTAACCTAATTTATTGACTTAACATAACCTAACTTTCTGACCTAACCTAACTTACTGACTTAATCTAATTTACTGACGTAACCTAACTTACTGACTTAATCTAACTTACTGACCTAACCTAACTTATTGACTTAACATAAGCTAACTTTCTGACCTAACATATCTATCTAGTGGTCGCAAGCGCAACTGCTGAGCATGAGGTCCTGGACTCGATCCACAGATGCACTGTTATTGGGTTTTTCCATCAGAAATTTCTCAGTAGCAGCCACGGAGTTTGGATTTGTGCCCGGTTGATGGCAATAGGCTCGCCCTCTATTACATGGGACTTTAATATAACTGACGAAATATGGATGTACCTACTATTCAGTACACCTCTGCCTAACCCTTCGGAAATTACAGGAGTGATGGTAACTATGTTATTTTCAAACTGTTTTAAGCTTTCACGGTTTATAAATGAACTTACACTATCACTTACGGGATACTTTCCGCGATTAATGTTTATATTGAGCTCCCGATATTAAAAGAAAAAAAGACAAGAAAAAAGAAAGGTAAAAAAAAAGAAAAAACGGGAAGATCAAGATATCACTTACGGGGTCGTAAGTGATAGTGGAAGTTCACTATGTTATTTTTTTTTGTTAGCCTATATGGTCCCACTGCTGGGAAAAGACCTCCCCTATAGCAATCACTCATCCACTCTTCTGTCCGTGCGGTTTTCTCCGGCCAATCTCTCGCAAACGCCTCTAAGTCGCATGTACATATGTTATTTTGCGAACTGCGTAAACAGAACTGTACAGCTTCGTAAAAACAAAAAACCGGTACTTACCTCATTGGTTTAACAACAACCTTGCTACATTAAAAATAAAGGTCACTATTATGTTGACAGTAACGGAGGTAAAATAATTGCCATAGGACAGTATGAGCTAACGATGAAAAAATAAATAAGAACACAGATTATTTTCAATAATGACTTTATTCAGTACAAGTACAACAGAACAGAACAATACTCACAGGACGGAAAAAACACTGAACGCTAAAAAAAACGGGCATAAACAAACATCCAATACTTACATAATAACAATAGCAGATAGGAATAGTGTATATTTGCCTAAACTTCAAGTACATCGCTCTTAAATCCCGATTAAGTTCCGTAAAAATACTGATGAATTAGAGGGATGTTACTTTCTTTCTTGAAGTTTAGTTAAATAAACTCTACCTATTCCGATATTAATAAATATACACGAATCAGTTACAAAAATACGTCTTTTTGGTTACATTTTGGCTCCAAGAGCTATTTATTTTTGGTCTACTTCTGTTAAAAATATCTGTTATTTTATTGTGATTATAGTCGATTCAGTTTCAAAAGTCTATCAGATTAATTCGACGATTTGTATGAATTTATCTGCCAGATCAGTTAACCTGAACCTTTCCAAAAGTGCTGAAAAGGGAGTTAATGCTAGACTAGGTACATTTGTTTGAGTCAGCCACGCGCATACATTTTGCGAAAACTAAACCACATTTATACCACACTTATATATGAGATAAACTTCTTGGATGTTGTCCAAGTTCTGATTAGCCTTTATGAATCTACTTAGCTGTGACAGTTACCAGGATAACGCTAAGACTATGCAATTATTATGGCTTCTTGTGGCTTACTTAGGTTGGTTATTTTCCATGCTATGTGATATCCGACATATTCAGAAACAAACTGTTTTAAGAAAGCAACAATAATTGCGGCTTGCCAGCTGGTAATGATTGTTTTTATCGTTTTTGTCTGGATATATTTTGAAATGGAGCCATTCAAACATTTTCAACAGAAATAGACCCAAAATCAATTACCTAAGTTTCTAATAAATCGCGATACAATATAATAGATGAAAATTGAGCGAATAAATACAAAAAGATAATAATTACAACAGCTACATGTTTCGATACATTTTGGTTAACATATTAAAACTTACTAATCGACTATTCGCTTATTACTAAATCGCTTTTCATATAGCTAAATACTTTTCTGAGGCGCGTTGGGGGTAACAAACTTGATTCTTTATAATAAAAAGGTAACAGAAGACTAGATTAAGACATTAAAATAATTTAATTTATATCGATTAATAAATCTTTTCAATCATATATTTTTTTGTGGAAGACGATATTTACTTAAATAATTTATGAGTCCCGGTTTTTAAAAACATTTTCAAAAATATATTTTGCCAACTTTTTTGTTCGAGTGGTTTATTCTGCTCGAATCACAACAACTCGTAGCATTCGACAGATTTTTTAACCGTCTAAATAATTCGGTTTAACTAACACAAGGCGACATGTACACCTTGCTTACTGTTGCATATCCAACTCACGGCTAAGCACCAGGAATTGATATTCTAACAGAGCAATAATATTTAGACATCCTTTCAAGTCATGCTTAGTGTTAGTTAAAACTGGCATAACTTCCGCAAACCGAGATTTTGAACTCAAAAAGAAGTAAATAAACAAAACCAACAAAACAATAAACAAAAAAAACTTGAAAGAATCTAGTTTCCAACCCTTCCGCGTACCCTGTCCATCTATACAATATAATAACACTACGCTACAACAAGGGAATGCAATGAACAACGTGTACGAGCTATCACAATAATTTACTATTTGAGCACAAAACATCAACCCTATGCTACATACGTTGTAAAATATGTTTAAGAGCGTGTACGCCGTACGGCATTTCATACAAACTTTCAAGTCCTTAGTTTTCGATATGACTGAACCGATTTTAATTAAACTTCACACACATAAACAAGATATATATGTAGGTCTAAAAAATTGGTTGAAAACATTTTTGAAATGTCTCATTTAAAAAAAGATAATTGGATTTTTCTTGTTTCTATGGAAAATTTAAAATCGGTCTAATTTAACTGTAACACAATTTTGCTAACTTTTTAGACCTATGTATCCTGCTTATGGGTATGAAGTTTCATTAAAATCGGTTCAGTCATATCGAAAAATAAGGACTTGAAAATTTGTATGACATGCCGTACGGCGACACGCTCTTAAGTAGGTACAAGATTGTTGCTGAAGCGTGTTTTGAATGTATTGTAGCCTCTATAATGGGGTATTTAGTGGTATTCTACATATTTTAATATTTTATCTTCTTAATATATCAAAATCACGTGTCACTATGTCCGTAAGATACTAACGAACAGATTTCAATGAAGTTTATAAATGTGTAAGGTTTGATTCCAACTTGAATGTAGGAGTTTTGGAGCCGTGCAAAGCAGGAGCCAATCGCTAGTAATAAATATAAGTTTGATTCAATACCACGCTTCAGCAAGCTCAACATTCAGTCACTAGAAATAATTCAAACATTGCAATAAATAAATAAACTAGAATAACAATAATTATAAGCTTAACTATGTCCAAAACTTACGGGAATCGAAGGTAACTCGTTTTTGCTAGTATATTGTACATTGTGCGAATTTAACAGGTATACTATTAACGTATTTTGGTAGCGTATAGCGGTGGGACACCTCTATGCGCTCCTCTATATGAGGGAACGAACCGTAATCGACCACGCGGATTCAGTGTGGGTTGGTAGATGTCATATGTCTTTGATTTTTTATTTGTTTTAGGGCAAATGGCCACCGTTCACCGTTTAGAGAGCAGTGGTGATGATTAAATTACTTCCACAAAGAAAATTGCCTGCTTAGGTCGAATGCACGATCTCCGACAAGAAAGTCAGGATCCCAACCACTGTGCCATCACTGCACTCAAAAGTTATAAACAAGTAATCTATCTATACATCATTCTGAACAAAAATAATATTACCTGTGTATTTCTTACAGAGGTAATTTTTTTCAAATCGGCTGTTCCGTACATTTTGACCATGTAGGCATTGCAGTTTTGTGGGAAATATCTGCTTTTTTTTAATATACTGACACTTTTCTATGTGGGGAGTTCAGAATGATGTATTGAGTACGTGGTAACAGTTTTAACGTCGGTGTCCGTTCGACCTTGTATACATACATAAAAATCAATTGCCACATGTTTGACGGAGCATCACTTGGAGGTCGGCTTAACTTAACCGATATGGCAGGTTTTTTTTTGTGTTCGCATTATTATTACCAGCACAGTTTGTTCGAATGAAAATGTGGACATTTTCTTCATTAGTAAGTTGCACCCGTGCGAAGCCGGGCCGGGTCGCTAGTAGAATATAAAATACACTAACAGCAACGAGCCTCGTATTACTGAATTGAGCATATACGATAATTTTTTTAAAGGAGTCGCGTTTATAGAGGTCGCTCTCGGTCACCATTCTATCGCAGCGATTATAAAATTTTAATTTCTTGACCCATTCCTATGCCTAAAACGACCGTTTTGTATAACCAATATCAGCTATTATTCCTTTAAAGCCCTCCCCACTCCCCCCCCCCCCCCGACGCTATTAAGGAATAGGTGTACTAAGTTACGCTGGCATTTTCGGCTGAGTATTTGCCATCATGTTTGTTCAAGTATCAAAATATGCCTCAGAAGCTTTTGCCCGCGGATTTGATTCCTTTATGGTAGGAAACTATTCCGCGGGGACGTTTTAAATAAAGCCTATGACACTCTGGTCTAATGTAGTTTAAGTAGTGAAAGAATTTTCGGGTCACAAGTTCCGAAGAAAATCCCTCCCAGGGTACCAAACGTTAACTCTTTAAAAAATTAAATATAGCAAGGCTGTGTATCTAGCTAACCCATGCTTCGCATAAACATCTAAATAAACTAATAAACGTTCGGTAAGACATAGGAATCGGGCAGTTTTCTTGGTAACGGAGTCAACCTCTGTAACGGTACTGAACACTCATACTGGGCAAATTGATCGCAAGCCACTTCGCATGAATTACATAATAGCATCATTTATTTGAATAAATAACTTAAGAATAAGATTACATTATTTGGAATCAATTGTACATACGGGAATTCATTGCATTTGAGGACCACACATAAGTTACGTAATCCATTTATGGTTTGACAAGCTTTTGCCCGCGACTCCGCCCGTCTGTTTTGGGGTATATAATATTCACTGGGACATAATTCCGCGATAAAAACATTCAGTATCCTAAACTACACCATCTGTGTGCCGAAATCCGTTCAATCGTTAATGCGTGAATAAGTAACAGATAAAGTTTTACAAGAGTTCAGTTTCTGCGATTTGGTTACGCATCCTTAAAAAGTACCGATGCCGATCTCATCATAATATAGAAATTGATGATTTGACATCTAATTGTGTATTTTTTAATCATTTCTGCTAGATTAAGATGAAAAGAACACAGAAATAACATTTTTTTCGTAATTTCGTTTGGATAGCTTAGATCTTTATAAATTACCGAGATAGAACCTCGTGACAGACGAACAGACATCGTAAACATAATAAAAATATTTCAGATATCATGTTTTCGCTACAGAACCGTGACAGACACCATAAAGGATTACGTAACCTTCGAGTGATCCCTAATAACTTTTGAAAAGGTTTTTCATTCAACATTGAACAGTTAAAAAGTTACAAAAACTGCATTGTAATATCAATTTATACACATTATATATTAATCCATAGGTACTAAATAATAATTGATTTTTAATAATTCGCTTACAATCTAAAACATACATTTTTTTTTTAATAATAAATTACCTAAATATAATATCTTTTTTTAATATAATACATTGTGTCAACGATTTGGAATGCATTTTAAATTTCTTGTTTCTTCATCAAAAATTGGCACGAATTATAATACTTTTCTTTTACAAAGTTTACATTATCTTATTTTTTTTTGAAGATTTTTTAAAGAATAACAATAATATTATGCGTTAGTTTCTTTTTACAATCCAAACAATTTTTAAGTCGGAAAACTGTTATAGATGTTTTTTCGTAACTTTTTTACTTAAATTTTTAAGGCACAATCACACTTAGCAGGGAGCCATATCCGGTATTTACCGAAATAGGTTACCTGCTTAGTGTGCAATTTACCTTAAAATTAGTTTACAAGAGTGCATGGCAAAAACTCTCTATAGTAAGCGCCAGATAAACGTGGAATAACGGTCATTGACCCATATACATTTATTGACGTACTTAATTCCGAAAACAAAATAATGACATAAAGCTGTCCTGAATCGACATCTATCGTGATCCTTTCCTTTTTTATTAATGAAAAACGATTCATAATTGATTGTCCGCGTACCTACGCAGAGAAATTAAGGAAAGGGCAATGAACTTTATTCCACGTTGATCTGGCGCTTACTTTATATTATCTTTAAATTAAATTGAAAGTGTAATGTCTCTGAGATCAGTAACGCATTTTACTATTACACTATTTTAATTTCAAATATTCTAGCCATATTAATTACACTAAATCAACAATTTAGTCTATCAATCAATCAATATTTCAATCAAATTGATGATTGATGCCACTTATCACTTGGTCCTAACTATTTAATCGTTCCAAAAATACAAAACCCCCGACTTTATCAATCATTCAATCGCTTTTCCATCAATCAATTTGACGATTGATAAAACAACACTAACTTGTCCTTGTTTCAATCAGTTACTTAGCTTACAATATCAACACTGTTCTTCAATCAATCTATCAATCGTACGGTTGATTGATAGCTGGCCCCTTTAAATGCATCGTGTACAATTTGTGTCAATCGAATCAATTGTCTGAGGCTTCATTTACCATGTTGTCACTTCCTGAAAATGCAAAACATAACTTATTATTAGAGGATAAGTTATAAGTAAACAGGATTAGCTAAGATTGACCTTTTAAAAGAGTAGCGTTGAACTGTGCTCTCGTTTTAATGGTTAGTGTGTCGCTGTAAGACCTAAGATGGCGACGCGATGTTCTGATGAAGATCTTGGGAGTTTGCTGGATGCGAGAACCACAGGACTAACTGTGGACGTTTTTGGCTGAAATCGACGATGGTGTCACAGGTGACAGAGCTAGGTACCGACCTGCCTAGGCGAGCGTGGTCAGGTGTCAGGGCGTGTGCGCGGGCTGCAGGCTGCAGGTGTCACAGGTGACAGAGCTAGGTACCGACCTGCCTAGGCGAGCGTGGTCAGGTGTCAGGGCGTGTGCGCGGGCTGCAGGCTGCAGGTGTCACAGGTGACAGAGCTAGGTACCGACCTGCCTAGGCGAGCGTGGTCAGGTGTCAGAGCGTGTGCGCGGGCTGCAGGTGTCACAGGTGACAGAGCTAGGTACCGACCTGCCTAGGCGAGCGTGGTCAGGTGTCAGAGCGTGTGCGCGGGCTGCAGGTGTCACAGGTGACAGAGCTAGGTACCGACCTGCCTAGGCGAGCGTGGTCAGGTGTCAGAGCGTGTGCGCGGGCTGCAGGTGTCACAGGTAATAATAATAATAATATCGCTGGACATTACACACAGCGCCATCTAGTGCCACACTAAGCAACGAGGCTTGTGTCGTGGACACTAGATAGTTGATATACTACATAGATACTTTTTGTTTGTAAATACATACTTATTATACATATAAACATCCATGACTCGGTAACAAATGTCTATGCTTATTACACAAACACTTGCTCCTACCGGGATTCGAACCCGGAACCCTATGAACATAAGGCAGCCTCACTACCGCTGCGCCATTCGGGTCGTCGACAGACGACGTCGAGGTGACAGAGCTAGGTACCGACCTGCCTAGGCGAGCGTGGTCAGGTGTCAGGGCGTGTGCGCGGGCTACAGGCTGCAGGTGTCACAGGTGACAGAGCTAGGTACCGACCTGCCTAGGCGAGCGTGGTCAGGTGTCAGAGCGTGTGCGCGGGCTGCAGGTGTCACAGGTGACAGAGCTAGGTACCGACCTGCCTAGGCGAGCGTGGTCAGGTGTCAGGGCGTGTGCGCGGGCTGCAGGCTGCAGGTGTCACAGGTGACAGAGCTAGGTACCGACCTGCCTAGGCGAGCGTGGTCAGGTGTCAGGGCGTGTGCGCGGGCTGCAGGCTGCAGGTGTCACAGGTGACAGAGCTAGGTACCGACCTGCCTAGGCGAGCGTGGTCAGGTGTCAGGGCGTGTGCGCGGGCTGCAGGTGTCACAGGTGACAGAGCTAGGTACCGACCTGCCTAGGCGAGCGTGGTCAGGTGTCAGGGCGTGTGCGCGGGCTGCAGGCTGCAGGTGTCACAGGTGACAGAGCTAGGTACCGACCTGCCTAGGCGAGCGTGGTCAGGTGTCAGGGCGTGTGCGCGGGCTGCAGGTGTCACAGGTGACAGAGCTAGGTACCGACCTGCCTAGGCGAGCGTGGTCAGGTGTCAGGGCGTGTGCGCGGGCTGCAGGCTGCAGGTGTCACAGGTGACAGAGCTAGGTACCGACCTGCCTAGGCGAGCGTGGTCAGGTGTCAGGGCGTGTGCGCGGGCTGCAGGCTGCAGGTGTCACAGGTGACAGAGCTAGGTACCGACCTGCCTAGGCGAGCGTGGTCAGGTGTCAGGGCGTGTGCGCGGGCTGCAGGTGTCACAGGTGACAGAGCTAGGTACCGACCTGCCTAGGCGAGCGTGGTCAGGTGTCAGGGCGTGTGCGCGGGCTGCAGGCTGCAGGTGTCACAGGTGACAGAGCTAGGTACCGACCTGCCTAGGCGAGCGTGGTCAGGTGTCAGGGCGTGTGCGCGGGCTGCAGGCTGCAGGTGTCACAGGTGACAGAGCTAGGTACCGACCTGCCTAGGCGAGCGTGGTCAGGTGTCAGGGCGTGTGCGCGGGCTGCAGGTGTCACAGGTGACAGAGCTAGGTACCGACCTGCCTAGGCGAGCGTGGTCAGGTGTCAGGGCGTGTGCGCGGGCTGCAGGTGTCACAGGTGACAGAGCTAGGTACCGACCTGCCTAGGCGAGCGTGGTCAGGTGTCAGGGCGTGTGCGCGGGCTGCAGGCTGCAGGTGTCACAGGTCAGCATGCGCGCCGTGTAGCGCTCGATCTGGAAGGTGGCGGACGCGACGCCCCACTCCGTGCGCGCCAGCTGCTGGCACGAGTGCAGCACTGCCTCGGGGTCCGTCAGCTCGTCTGTGGACATCAAGAGGGATGTTAAAATATTGCAAACAATAAGTCAATGCTACTGTTGAGCCGGTCCCGTCAACATCGCCACACGCTTGCGGCAGTGAATCTCTGCCACGCGCGACTTTGCTTGCACGTCTTATTAGCATTCATATTTATAGTTTTCATTCCAACCGACAGGCAACCGCTGTGATAATATTTCTTTTGTTCTATTACATATTATATACACGCTCTAATGTAATTTTGCTCCAACATAAAACATCGTCGCGATCAAGCATAGTCACACACAAAACACACAAAAACACACACAAACCAAAACACATCAATGCCAAAAATTTTACATTGACATAGCTTTCATATCGTAGCAGTATGGGTGATTTTCAATATATTATATTGAGTAGTACACTCACCGATAGCCACATGCGCTGTGAGGACGACGTAGTGCGTGGACAGAGCCCACACGTGCAGCGAGTGCACGTGGCGCACGCCGCTCAGCGACGACAACATCGATACACACTCACGATACCTGCCATTGTAACACCATTACATTGTAAGAAAATTAAAATAAAACACAAATTAAAAAAACTTGCCTGAATCGTTGGTCCTGAGGACCTGAGGCCCTGGGTCCGATTCCCAGCTCGGGCAAAGTGTTATTGGGTTTTTCCATCAGGACTTTCTCAGTAGCAGCCACGGAGTCTGGATATGTACCCGGTTGTTGGCAATAAGCTCGCCTCCTATTACATGGGACTTAAACATAACTGGCAAAATGAGGGTGTAATAATGGGTAGTTGGGTACACCTCTGCCTAACCCTTCAGAAATTACAGGCGTAGTGTTATTTATGTATGTAATTTAAAAAAAAACAAACCGTCAATAAATAAATTTATATACGTATATTAACCGAGGAGACGAGACAACACAGTACATTATTAGCTTGTATTTTTGTTTTGTAAACAAACTGTTTGCAATGACAACTAGGTCAAGTGAGACGGTCTAGTTAACCTTGCTTTTCTTGGTAACGTTGCCAAGCACGCGTAACGTTCACAAATAGTTGCCAGCACAAAATATACAACATTACCTGAAGTTCTTGGGCACAGCCTGCATGAGCATGGCGAGCGCGTCGCGCACCACCTGCGCCGACGTCAGCAGCACCAGGAAGCTGAACACGAACGTGCAGATAGGATCCACCACCTTCGCTTCGGGCTGGAGAAAATAATCATGTTAGCTTCTTACAGACAACACCAACATCTGCCTAGCTTTTTCCCAACTATGTTGGGGTCGGTTTCCAGTATTTTACGTGGAGCGAGTGCCTATCTGACCTTCAGAACACATTTGGTACTGGGTAATACAAATACCCCTTGATAAGACGGGTTGTCATACTTTCGAGCCACTGACTACCTGTAACGACTGTCAAAGATCTACAAATAACAGCCGGGACCAACGGCTTAACGTGCTTTCCGAGGTACGGAGGAAACTCGGTATGTAATGATAGTCACTCATCCACAGACCGACCTTGGCAAACGCGGCTTAACCTAACGATTGATTCGAGCAGCTGTTATTATTTAGCCACGAGCTCCTTCTTGTAGACAACACCAACAACCAATAATTGCCAGGAGGCCTTCTCTCGATGTACAAAACCTGTAGATTCGGCCGAAGTTAGGGGCGTTTCCTACTCCATATCACTCACTGAGTTAAGATTAGTTAGGGACCCGAACTAAGAATGAATGACAATACGTTTGGACAGGTTTCTGTACTCCCGATGTTTCGTCAGAAACCATGAACTCGAAAAAAACTTAAAAATAACCGACTTAAAAAAAAAAACTAAAAAATTTAAAATAACGCGATAATGTCGCAATTTTTTTTACTTGGATAACACATTTTTACTAGATATTTTGATTTAAAAACGAAACTACTAAACCGATTTTGATAAAATTTCTATGGGACCAGTCCGGATTTCAATCGGGAAGTATGTATATCCTTTCAGACAAAAGAAGAATTTTTCAAATCGGTTCATAAATGACGAAGATATGAGGTAACAAACAAAAAAAATACAACCGAATTGACCCTCCTCCTTTTTTTGAAGTCGGTTAATAATTGAGAGTAGGGTTCATTTCGTAGTTCCGAACTACTTTCGGACGGGCCCGTATCTTGGTTGATGAACTAAGAAAGAACCCCAGATGTGGGGATGAAATTCAGAAAAATGCGGGTAAGACCTGGCTGAATTTCGTACAGATCAGAAAGACATGCCACAAAATGGAGGAGATCTGTTTAGTAGTGACAAGGACATCAATATTGATGATGTTTATAAATATAATGATATTGACAAGTCATGAAACAATGTTACGAATTTTGGAAATATCGCGACGCGCTGTTAAAACATGCGCCACTGAAATGCTGCCATGAGAGTACTTTTTATTTCAATAATAAATTACGTAAAATTTTAATTTGAACCCCGACCATATTGTTTTTTTTTTTATAAACGTGAGCAACGCTCGTTTTGTCATGTTTCTAATGCAATTCGGCAAGCAATGGCTGTCCCAAGCAATAAAACTGCGCACTATTCGAAATTGAAAGTTTAAAATCCACTATAACTATCATTTTAATACGTTTACCACCAAAAAATATATCGAAATTACTACATGTCAAATTTACAATAGTATTCCGCATCCCTGGTGGGGATCGAACCCACGACCTTTGGATAAGAAGTCCAACGCGCTATCCTCTGCGCCACAGGGACGGTTGAAATACTATAACTAATATCGGTCGTCAAGAGGTGCAATTAATTTTAACAAACGGGAACTAATTGGTAAACAGTACTTATTGATTATATATTAGACTAGCTGTTGCCCGCGACTTCGTCCGCGTGGTTATGAAGATATGAAGTTTAATGATGTTTAACACAAAAAAATCAGAACTTTCATACAAACTTGCGAGAGGGCTTAGACCTCTTTAATCCGGCTTTGTCGCAAAATTCTTAGCGGACGTCTACTAACTATAAACTACCTCCCTGCCAAATTTCATCTTTATACGTCAAGCGGTTTTCGATATTTCGTGATGAGTGAGTGAGTGACATTTTACTTTTATTATTTAGATTAGATAGATAGATTAGGAAGTTAGAAAATGATACAACTTAATAACAGTTCTACGTAAAATTTTATGCAAAGTATTTAATTGTGTTGATTCAGCTAAAAAGATCCAGGCGTGGAGAATGCATCACAGCCCTCTCGCCCGCAAAAACTATTCCCGTGAGCTATTCCAGACCATTCGTATTTTATCATATTTATGTTACCCTGTAAGGCATACATAAAAATGTATATATCTATGGGCCAAAGTTGCCTGAGAATAAATGAATGTTATACTATGTTTTTTTATTTTATTCCAGGCTATAATCTATCTCTGTACCAAACTGTATCCAGATCCGTTCAGCCGTTCTGGCATGATTGAGTAACAAACATCCATTCATTCTCTGCACTACGCCAAGCTTTTTTTTATGAATGGCCTCTCGCAGCTTGCCAACTCACTAAGGTTGGTAAGAGGTGGGCGGAGACCTGTCGCTGCCGACCGTTGTTCGCTCGATGGTTGGCAGCGCAGAGTCCTGGGATGCGGTGATGTCCTTCTGCGAAACCGTCATGTCGCAGAAGGAAGCTGCGGAAAGGGACAGGGAGATGACGAACTCCCGCCCATTCCGCAGCAGACGCACCGGGCGTCGGCAGAGGGCGGATAACGCCCTCTTCCGGCCCCCCTAAACTGGTCCAGGGGCGACGGATTCGGGCGCGTAGTGTTCCATGCGCGCCTCTCTATGACGTAACGGGGGGAGTTTTGTACACCTCACTCCCCCCCGGGACGAGGCCCGCAGGTCAAGCGGGCCGGCACTAGCCCGGGGCAGCGGAAGTCGCATTATTTCCCGCTGCCCCCCGACGCAAGTGTGCGAGGGAACACCGGTGTGGTTTTAGTCAGTACGAGTCTGACAGACCCCTCCGCTCTCCCCAGGGCGGAGGACATCCATTGAGGATTTCCACATCGTGAAAAAAAAAAAAGTGCTGTACCCTGCACCCCCCGGTGGGGCTCGGACCTCGGCTTATGGCGTCATTGAGAGGAGGGCAGCAAGTGGGGGCAGGCTGGGTCACGATATTATTATTTGAGGAATTTAAAGCTACATGCTCTGCGGCGCGGGCGGGCTCGGTGGGCTAGGGTCGGGCGGGGACACTACGCCGAGCCAACTCAAGAACTCACACGAACACTGGAGTGAATTCACACGGGCCGCATTTTGTAAAATTACTCTTGGTTGTTGAGATAATATAATTGTAAGTCTAATCTTATTAAGCTAATAACTATAACTACACTATTGTATTAGGTAAGCCTATGATGGTAGTGGTATGTGTTTTAAATAAATAAATAACATAGTGATACCACTGACGAGCGTCCTACGTCTGATTACGAATGAATGATTTGAATTAGTAACGGTTATTATTGAATGAACTAAATGCTAACGCCGAGGGGTTTAGTAAGACTCATTTGATAAGAATGATTAAACTACTGATAATTTAAGGGTTGATTTTCAGGGAAATTCTTTAAACCTAAATACCTCTTTGGTCTATTGTTGTAGGCATGCCTGTTCGATACCCAGATCGGGCAAAGCCCATCAGGAATCGTCCATCGGGAATATCGCAGTACTTAGTCTGGGTTTGTGCCCGGTTGATGGCAATAGGCTCGCCCCTGTTATGAGACTAAAAAATGGCGAAATGTGTGCTCTGGCTTCTCCTTCGCGTGATGTTGTTACTCACTAGCCCTGCGCTTGCGACTTCATATGTCGACAGAGGCGCCACGTGTAGCAGGCGCTAGGCGGCGCTGGCGGCAGCACACGGATAGCTGGGCGGGTACTCACATAAAACTTAATCAGTATAGAGGCGAGCAGTACTCCACAGCTCTGTATAAGGTCACCTATGACGTGGATGAGTGCCGCTCTCAGGTTTATATTCCTGCAACAAGGAGAAAACTTAGCGTTAATGCGTAAATAGTATTTAGTATTAAGTTCTTTATGGTTTTAGTATTAATATTATTACTTACTTGTTTATTATTTGTCATTGACTGTGTTTATTCTTTAGAGCAACAAAATAGATTTTAGACTTTTTTTTATCTTCAATTTTGTTGTAATGTAGTTCTGTTTTATTTTATTTTTTGCCTATATTAAATACTCCATGAAATATTTTAATAACTTGAAATACGTAAGTGCTTTGCACACCTATAAGTGACAAATTCACTCTAGATTTTAAGTTTAATCGTTACAGTATCCCAAAAATGTATAAGTGAATAAGTCGTTGGAGTGTCATAATTAAATAAATAAGTACCTGTTCGGGTGAAAATAGAGAAAACAAATTGTCCCAGATATGCATCCTAGCTAGATCGAATTTTCGCCGCCATAAAACCGTTTCTGAGAACGTGATTACAAATACATTATACGAGTAGATACAAGTATTGCTCATTTAAACGTATACTATAGGATAAAACATTTATTTTCGGGTTGCACAGATCCGTAGATAAATACCTTAACCTAAGTATACGTAATAGAACACAAGCTGATCCGCGCAACTGCGTCTGCGTAACATTTTTGATTAATGCCCCGCTCCTATTGGTTGCAGCGTGATGTTTTATAGCCTATAGCCTTCCTCGATATCCAAAGCTAAAAGAATTTTTCAATTCGAACCAGTAGTTCCTGAGATTAGAGCGTTCAACCAAACAAACTCTTTAGCTAGCTTTATAATATTATAGATTAGTGTTTGTAATCAAACAACAAGAACTTAATAGTGCAAGTAAAGTGATGCTAACACTTGTATAGTCAAGTTAAAGTACTGACCTGAGGTTAAGTAATAACTTATACAGTCTGTTCAGTAACTCTAACATCATGAAGACCCGAATGGCGCAGCGGTAGTGAGGCTGCCTTACGTTCATAGGGTTCCGGGTTCGAATCCCGGTAGGAGCAAGTGTTTGTGTGATGAGCATGGACATTTGTTTCCGAGTCATGGATGTTTATATGTATAATAAGTATGTATTTACAAACAAAAAGTATCTATGTAGTATATCAACTATCTAGTGTCCACGACACAAGCCTCGTTGCTTAGTGTGGCACTAGATGGCGCTGTGTGTAATGTCCAGCGATATTTATTATTTATTTATGAAGCGTAGTTGGTTGTAAGGGCAATCCAAACTTTTATGCTTGTATGAAAGTACCGCCACTGGTTAGACAAACCAATATTCAACAGAAGACTTCATCAAGTTACCTCCTTCGTAACTTCACCTAAATAAAAAAAATCTTTCTTTATACCTCGGCTGTGAGCCCACGACGTTGGTCTCGATGCTAGCCAGATCCTTCATGGTGTAGTCGCCGTTGACAAGAGAACCGTTGGTCTGTTTGTGTTCGCGTGACTTCCGGAACAGTCGCCAGCCGCGGGAGGCGCCTCCATTGGAGTCGTGGGAATGAGCGTGCGAGCAGGCCGCGCCGCCGTGTGTGTGGTGGTGGGCTGGACGGAATAATTAAACAGATTTGTTACCTTGTATTGAGTAAATTATAGTGAAACGGCTGACAAGAGCAAATGGTAAAAAGAAACGTGTTGCCCCGCACATAACATAACATCACGACTGTAATCCCTGAAGGGTTAGGCAGAGCTGAATAGTACACCCACATACTGTCAGTTATGTTTTAAGTCCCATGTAATAGGGGGCGAGCCTGTTGCCATCAACCGGGCACAAAACCAAACTTTGTTGCTGCTACTGGGAAATTCCTGATGGAAAAACCTAACAGTACTTTGCCCGACCCGGGACTCGGTTGATGGTTTTTATATATACGTGATGTTATGTATGTATGTGTTCGGTGATTCTTGAGGTCAGTGACCGCAGGTAATGTCGCTACTTTAGGTATGGGTTTAGAGAATCCGAACCCAACAAAGCTGTTATAAAAAAAAAT
Source organism: Standfussiana lucernea (assembly GCA_964057025.1). Lineage (NCBI taxonomy): Eukaryota > Metazoa > Arthropoda > Insecta > Lepidoptera > Noctuidae > Standfussiana > Standfussiana lucernea. The sequence continues at coordinate 13,369,679 of OZ059798.1, read as the reverse complement.
ACATGTTAAAAATCATCAAATTACTTAGTTTTTGTTTTATCTTGTTCCCATAACTTCCGCATAGTTTCACTAGCTAATTTAATTTGAACCTGTTTTTATTACAGTCCACAATATGAACTTAGGTTACTCAAGCACATTCTACATGTAATAACAATAATATAGGTTACCATAGTTATCTATTTACTTAACAAAGCTAATGGCATAAGGACATTTGCATATAAATTTCTTATCGCAATACGGGGCCATATTTTTTTGCATATTATTTTGAAGCAAAAGGTTGGTTGGTATACACAGCTGGTTTATCAAGAGAAAAATAAAAACACGAGTACACAGTTGATATACAAGGTGTTGCTGTGCATCCTCGTCAAATTCAAGGAGGTAACTATGATAATGATTCTCGACCCGAATCAATAATAAAATGGGTAGGTAATTTTTATATTTTTTTCTTAATATCGGAAATCGATAAGTGGTCCATCCGTATTAAAACGCGGCCAGTTTAATACTAGCCCTATAACCGCGCTATCACAAACACAAACAAACGCAGACGTTTATTCGATAAACGGGCGATTCTCCTCTTTTGAAAAGGGCTTAATTCTGAAATACTGTCAAATTGAAAAAACAAAAAAAGCAGCGTTTATTATTATTGACCAGGTATCGTAATTTATATTGATTATTTACGTCTTCTAGGACAACCTCCTGAATTTTGACGAGGAAGCAAAACTGCACCTTGTATACAGGATGGAAGGGTCACCGACGCGAAAACGGAAACCACATCATACCCAGTACATCATTCTAAACCCCTCCACATAGAAATTGTCGGCTGTTCCATACATTTTGACCGTGTAGGTATTGCACTTTTGTAGGAAACAGCTGTTTTTTTTTAATAACCGACGAAAAATTACTATGTGGAGGGGTTCAGAATGATGTACTGAGTATGTGGTTTCCGTTTTCGCGTTGGTGTCCCTTCCACCCCGTATAAGGGATGGGTAGGGACACCGACGCGTAGTCACGTACCACGTAGTCAGTTCATCATTATGAACCCCTATAAATAAATAGTTTCAACGCCAAGTTCTCATCACAATCTTCCCAGCCTTTTCCCAAACTAGCTTGGGATCGGCTTCCAGTCTAACCGGATGCAGCTGAATATCAGCATTTCACATGGAGCGACTGCCTATCTGGCCTCCACAACCCAGTAACTGGAACTGGGTAATACAATACCTCTTGGTAAGACTGGTAGTCAGACTTTCGGGCTGATGATGTTTAATTTGTTTTGCACATCTGCAAATTGGTAATGAAAACTTATCTTTATGCCAGACGCAGAAGTTTAATTTGCGTTGAAAAACAGGAGGTACGGCTATGTAACCTCCTTGGTTTAAACTTACCGACACGACCACCATCATATCGGATCCATGAGTAAACGGACCACAACCTAGTACAGACCAGTACTCACCGATATCAGACGCGCAGCCATGCAGCACAAGCGCCAGGATGACGTTGAAGCCGACCCCGCAGCCCGACACGATCATCATCATATCGGGCTCGATGTTGTACTCGCCCGTGTGTAGGCGGACTATTGCGACGTATACAAAGATGCCTGTCAGGATCCAGATTAAGAGGACTGATAGCATGGCGCCGAGGACCTCTGGAACAAAGAATTTTGGTGTTAATTAACGAAATATAGAATAATGGAGATAGATTGCTCGAAAGAAGTAAATTTTTGTTTGATGAAATTATCTGTGTTTCTCAATTATCAAAAGTGACATTTCACCGTCAGAAATTGTAACTTTACAACTGGTGTTAGGTAAATGGTTCCTGGACTTAACGTTTTAAATCGCACACACACATGAAGTTTGTGCCTTCAAAAATGTGAGGAAGCCTATTTAGGGCAGAAAACACAAGAAAAGAGTCCTTATCATCAACATCATCAGCCTGCAGATGCAGTACATCATCACTCACCAGCACGCTTGTACCCATAAGACATGGCGACGTCGGGGCGTCGTTTGGCGCAGTGGAAGGCGAGCAGTGCTAGCGCGAACCCGCCGCAGTCGCTCAGCATGTGCGCCGCGTCGCTCATCACTGATAGGCTGCCGGCTAGGTAGCCGCCTATTAGCTCGCAAACCTGGACAAGGAAAATAACATCTTGGTAATGTGTAGAGCATACGACATTTTACGGAGAGGAGATGATGATGATGCCATCTAGCCGATCCTGGCCACAGCGAGTGCATTCGATGGCTTTCTGGGGTGGTTTTCGAGAGCTTCGGTGTGCTGCTCTTTCATGTGCTCTCAAATGGCTACCATAGCATAAATATCCATTAGCTTTGGCCGAAAAACTCCAAAGCGGACAAAATAAATATGTAAGGATACAAAACGAAAATCGTAGCAGGCCTACCCCAATGACAAAAAGGCATGGATTCTTTTAAGTATGTATGTGAGACACCAGAGTTCTATGACTATCACCGGTATAATTCATTCAATGATTCAATCAATCAATCATTTCGCAATCCACAGCTGGACAAAGGCCCCTATCAGGATGCGTTACAACACCCGGTTTATCCCGGATGCAGTATTCAGTGATTTTTAAAGACAGTATTCAGCGGATTTTTGTAAGGTCGGGCGATTGTGAGTGTCCTATACAATACACATCTACTTAAGTATCAAGGGTGTAACAACACACTTAACGAAGCCGAAAGACTCTTGCTGTGTGTGTCCCATCATTGCGATTTTTATATTCTGGACCATACCTGGCAACCTTCTAGTTACGGAGATATCGGAGGTCAAGTTCCTACTTTTTTACAAGGTGTTTCTACAAGTTAATGTTATAACTTTCATTTAAACACCTCCATGAGCCCTGTACTATTAATTGCCACAATCAGAACAATATTTTGAATGCGTTAAACGGATTCTTGCGGTAAACCGTGATTTTAAACACCAAAAAAAATCGTTTCACAGCAATCATTTTTGCATCGAGTTACTTAGTTTGATGTTCAGAATGCTGGCCTGATGGTTTCGTGAAGGGTCCGTTTACACCTTTTATACTCCTTCGGGAATAAAATGCGAGATGTTAGCGTTACATCAACATACACTTCAGCTGACGTAACTTGTGCGTTGACCTATAAACGACATTTACACTCTCCATAATTTACTAAGAGCATTTTATAGGTTAGAAGGACAGTTATGGCAAACGACTACAGTAAATAAATACGCATAATGTTTCAACATCTAGAACAACTACACAGGGTGACTGATATACAACATTATTTTTAGTATATACGAAACCAGAATATAGTTTGTTCAGAATAAGTAACTGAATCGATTCCAATCATTTTTATATCACGTTATATTTTGTCCCAAAAATATTTAAAAAAGGTTACGAGTTGGAAACCGAGCGACACTTAGTACCTATCCGCAATCATACGCGCACAACACAGGTAGGTATTAGGCGCGGGCGCACAGTGGGGCGCCGCGCGCCGTGTGGTGAGTAATGTGAGTATGTTTTTGTACGGACAACCAGGTAACATAACAAGCTTATAACTTTGTGATTTTTCATGATACAGTTTTGAAATTTTGTACATAAATACTTTACATAAAAATACTAGACACGTGTTTCAGGTTTCGCATATACTAAAACTAATGTTGTATAAATAGGTCAGGTTATGTGGTGTGCTTATTTTTCTTATCTCATTTCTCAAAAAAATTCATAACCGCCCGATTCTTCGGATAGAGTGAAAGGTGGTTCAGGCCCCGTACGATGACAAGAAAATCAACGTAGCTCAAAAGCCCGTTGTTAGTTTTTGGCCATTTTTAAAAAACTGAACCGTATAATATACTTTCATATTATGCATTCAGTACAAAACTGTTGTTTTGAAATTACAAACAGAAACTTCAATCTTATTTATTTATACACTGGACAGCAAATAAACCGGGCCACCCGCTACCTTGGAACTCTGATACGATTTTCTCAAAAAGTATAAAACTTACAACTATCATAGATATACATACAGGAAGTGCGTTTCATGATGTTTAAAATGAATGGAAACTCATTGAAATTAATCAATTTACTAAGTGTTTATTAAGGGTCTTACAAGGAAGAGTCGTTTTCAAGTCGTGTTAATCGTTAGTAATCGTAAAATGAAAAAAAAATAAAGCCAGAAACAAAGAACAATTAAAAAAAAAGTTTTTGATCAATATGGAGTTTTTCCTCCCCTTGCTCGGATAACTGCCAGCATCCTCGTATTCTTCGACCTCACGAGCCTGACGATGAAATTTTGGGGAATTGCATTCCACTCCTCTTCAATTGTGATTCGCAGCTCTGGAAGCCTTGTTGGAGCAGGTACCCGGGCTCGAACCCGACGTTTCAGCTCATCCCATAAGTGCTCTATCGGATTCAAGTCCGGGCTTCGAGCTGGCCAGTCCATCGTACGAATGCTGACTTCGCGTAGATACTGGGTCACCACATGAGCAACATGAGGCCGTGCATTATCAATATTATCATGCATCAACTGCATATCCTGCCCGACATATCCTGCGTAAGGTACAACATGGTCTGCGAGGATTTCAGTAATGTAGCGATGAGAAGTCAATCCACGTGTACGACCCGTCGGTTCGATGAAAACTAACGCTGTATGTGCGGTTAACGAGATGCCGCCCCAGACCATTACAGACCCTCCTCCATAAGCAACAGTTTCCTCGATGCAACATTGAGAATAACGTTCTCTAGGGCGACGATATACTCTCTGACGTCGATCACTTCCATGTAGACTCACTCTGGTCTCATCAGTGAAGAGTACATTACCCCACTGCTCTAACGTCCAATCTCTATGCTCTCGAGCAAATTCAAGTCGTGCTGGACGGTGAGCTACCGTTAATGCTGGGCCTGTTGCAGCTCTCTTTGGAGTCAGGTTCCGTTCAGCAAGTCTCCTTCTGACGGTATCTGAAATTATAACCACTTGGCGTTCGTCACGCAGACTTTGTTGGACTTGAACTGCGTTGAGGCGGCGATTTCGCAGAACAGTGAGTTGGATATAACGATCATCTGCTACTGATGTAGCCTTAGGTCTGCCCGTACCTGGACGGCGATCGAATGCTCCAGTCTCTAGGTATCGTCTGTAAACTCGTTGCACCGAAGATCTGCTGATTCGAAGTCTTCGAGCGACCTCACGTTGCGCAACGCCTGCTTGAAGTAGTGCTACAGCTTGAGCTGCTTCCTGAGGTGTCGTATCCATTATTGATCGAAAAAAAGTAGCAAAAATACACGCGTCTGAGCAAAGGATGGACAAAACTAAAGAAATGATAAGAAATATCCGACTACACTCATTGTAGAAATAAATAACGCTAATTGCGAACTCTAGTCAAAACAGAGCAAATCGTTAGCATTGTGTCTGTTGCTTGATTACAATGTGAGCTGACGATACTTTAGAATAAATTTATAATCATTTTAATCATCATGAAACGCACTTTCTGTAGGTATAACTTTGATAGTTATATGTTATATACTTTTTGAGAAAATCGAATCAGAGTTCCAAGGTAGCGGGTGGCTCAGTTTATTTGCTGTCCAGTGTATTATTTTAATTAAAAAAAAAAAACGATGGCGAATTACACGCAACAAACATTTAAAGCAAAAGAAAAGTGTGTGTTGCCACTCTTAATTTTTTTTCTTAAGGCACATTAATGTTGCCCACATAAAACCAAATATTTATTCGATTCTGAACTATTACAAATCAATTCAATTAATTGCTTTAATTTATAATAATTCAGAATATCAAATATATGTCCACATTGTATTGAACAGTACAGATTACAATATGTTACATGCAACAACCGTTGATATTGAAACCCAAAGGACAATAAGCCAAAATGAGATGTGGGTTCCCAACAAAAGTATTCGTTTCTTTTGTCGTCCGTCCTATAGATAAAAACACCCAATAATGAGTATGACTATACTAAGGTAGGTAGTACAAGATTACCAAACATTTTCTTTTGTGAGACAGGCCTTTTACCGTCATTTACGGCGGCCCCATATATCCGGACATTACCCATTGTCTGATACGATATTGGGCCGTGTTTAAGGCAAGCTCGTATAATTCTATAGACCTTTGGGTTTTCGGCTCATGCAATCGGATGAACAAATCGGTAATTTCAGGAGTTACGAGCCGTATTCTTACATATATCTAACTTTTCTTGTTTTGTGGGTTACATTGTTGATATCAGACACGAAGTTCCTTTGTTAGGAATTAATACTAATGTTACAAACTAGCTAATACCCGGGTTCGCGTGCGTGGAGCTCGGTAATTGTCCTACGAGATCGTACTACCGGGATAAAAAATATCCTATGTGTTAACCTAGGTTATAAATGCTAAAGTTTGTGAGGATGGATGGATGTTTGTTACTCTTTCACGCAAAAACTACTGAACGGATTTGGATGATATTTGGCCCACAGGTAGACTACGATCTGGGTAAAGACAAAGGATACTTTTCACCCCGGCAGTAGGTTCCCTTGGGATATTTTCCGAACTGAACCCGAGCGCAGCCGCGGACAAAAGCTTTACCACTAAACTTTCTTTAAGATACTTGCTTGTTTAGAACTGGGAATTGAACTAAGCCAAGGACAGCTGACTAGGTTGCGTATTCAGATCACGTTGGGGTCACCATTATGGGGGTATGAAGAACAGGGTGTAAAGTTCTCCATCCCCCATAGAAAAGGAAGGATCCTCCAACTACAAGGGTGTTGTGTCTGGTGGGCTACTGCCCGACAGTTACACTCGTATCTATAGTCAAGTTAAAGTAATTACTTGAGCTTAAGTAATTACTTGTGCATTTTTTTTATGCAATAGACAAGAATTTAAACGAAGTAAGAACCATCAAAGAAAGCAAAGCTAAGAATTCTAAATTTTAACAGTTCTAACTTCAAGCAATTATTAAACTACATAATAAAAATCGTATCTTAAATAAGGACATTTACTCAAGTAAACGCTTTGACTTGTTTACAGATACGGGTGTTATTGTCGGGTTTTTCTAAACGTTTATAAGTCACGGATAACTTTAATAGCACGATTTAGAATTTTGATATTAGTTCTTCATTTGTGTCACAGATGGCGCTGTAGTACTTTTTGTACTATGTTGCTGTAATACTTTTTGTAGTGCCGCTACAGTGCATAGTGACTTACCATAAAAATGCCACATAGCACGAGCGCGGTAAACAGCTGTGGGATGGCACTGGGGGGCTCCGCCTGCGGCTTCCAGTGGCAGTGCTCCACGTCCGAGGATGGCGCCACCGGCACGTCCGTGTAGGTCTCCTGAAGACAAGCGAAAAAAGGTTATTTAGAGGTGGTCTGTACCGAGTTCACTGACAGTCGACCACTTTTCAACCTTATGACTTAGGGCACTGGGCATAAGGGTGAAATGTGGCAGCCCGTCAGTAAACTCAGTAGTACAAACGCCAGCACATCAAGCTACAACAATCTGTCTAATGTCTTTAAAAGATTTTCAACTTTATCGTTACAGAATTAGGTTCAAGGTTGATTGAGAATATTTGACAGTTTCGGGTAGCTTGATGTGCTGGCCTCTAAACACAGGTCTAATACACTCATATCAGTAGTGCACAAGTAATTGTTGTTTTTTCCTATAACCAATAACAGAATATTATAACAACATGAAAATCTTGAGGTGCCTGGCAGTGTATTTTTTGACTACCAACGTAAGTACAGGCTGACATTATTGTTGGTAAAAAACTCAATAGATTGCTTAGTCTTTTTTACGAGAGATTTTACATAACAATTCTGATGTTGGCTGTAACATTCAAGTTTTTAGTAGTATTTATCTACTCGAAACAGGGCAATCCAAAAAGTCCTATTTATTTATTTTATGATTCATGTACAAAAAGTCTAAATAAAGAAATGAACACAAAAATAGGTTCAAAGGTGATGCTTATTTCAAAAGAAATCTCTTCCAACATACCTTTACCAAAAACTGGTGGGTTACCATGAACTGTTAGTGCAGAAATAAATGTTTTAGATCTATTCCGAGAGTGGGTAAGAAATGGTGCTAGACAGCTGTCTAGCGCCATCCACTTACCTTACCCACTTAGCTTACCCACACTAAAGCAAAATAGCATTAATGACTTTTCAAAATGTACCTTAGAGTCAACGGTTTTCATAAAAAGGTATAAAAATAAAATATACCGTAAACAGCAACACGTAAGTGGTTTTATTATACAACAATACCGTTCAGTGCTGTTGCGTAAAAATCTCCGTTATAATAATGTATATGAACAAATAATCTTACACGCGTGGCGTTTCATCGACGTAACACAACATCCTGCAGAAAATACAGTAAAAAAAAAAAACAATATGATATATGGAAATAATAGAATAAGGCCAATAAAAGATGGATGATAAAAAATGAAAGCCGACGTAGCAGAAATAGGAAAATACATGAACTTTGAAAACATAACCCTTTTACCAATAAAAGGGTTAAAATTTTTGTTTCCAGACTACCCAAGTAGCCTGGAAACAAAAATGAAAGCGTTGATGATTTTGCTCCTAGAAGCTTTACACTTGTAGCCACAAAATGGCTGTTAAAAATAGCAAAATCCTATTAGGGGGGGAGCAATTTGGTTTATGAAGGAGTCCTTCCTATGATGCCAATAAATTTCCTGATGATTGATAATGTAAAGTAAAAGAATCTTTTTAACTCTTAATTGGCTTGCGTTTGGCCGCAACTCGCCTGATATGAAGCGATGACGCGGCCTAAGGGTGGAGCACGCTTGCCTAGAAAATTCACTCGAACTTTGAAAAGATTTAGATTGTAATGAACAGGAAACAGAGAAGCAGGCAATGTATTTATTCCACAGGCTTTAAAACACTACGTTGAACAAACGTTGAGAAGAGAACGCCTAGAAAATCAAATCTAAGTGATTTGATCATGCAGTTTTTTTAACGTACAAAATTAGGTCGTTATAAAACAGAAATTGGCAGAGAAACTAACTTACATCCAATTTCTCCATCTTGGCACAAAAAGCCGTTTCTTTTACTTTAAAATCACAAGAGCTCATAGCTACTAAAACAATTTTCGAAGACTAATACAATTGACTTGGAACGAATAGAATTCTAGCTTTTTTTTACAATGTGGGTAGGAAGATAATAAGGCGGCCCATTGGCGCTGCGTTCTTTGTGCCAATAAAATATATCTAAGATACTATACGGGGTGGAAGGGACACCGCACCGAAAACAGAAACCCCACACATTCAGTACATCATCCTGAACCCCCCCCCCCCCACACACAGAAATTTTCCATCGATAATTTAAAAAAAAACAGACTGATGTTCCATTCATTTTGACCGTATAGGTATTCCACTTTTGTAGGAAACAGCAGATTTTTTTTAATAACCTGCGAAAAATTAATATACCTATTTCCATATCTATCTATTTTATTTTCGGTACGGTATCCCATCCAACCCGTATACAGTGGAAGCGCCATCGATGCATAAACGGTTATCCTTATCATGTGTTCCATAGAAAATTAGAAATATAAAAATCAGCCCATGTATAAATTACTCATAGGTTATTTTAAAAAAAAACTTGCTTTTTCCTACGAAGTGCAAAACCTACACGGTCAAAATGTCTGGAGCAGCAGATTTTTTTTTTGCGCTAGTCAGGCTCGGTCCATGGTGAGAGTTACCTCGTTGCCTCCGAAAGTACGTAGTCAGTGGCCCGAAAGTGGTATGGTAACTTGACTGTGGAAGTCTGTCTGTGAAAATACTTTTTCATTTCATTCAGCTGCACCCGGTTAGTCTGGAAGCCGACTCCAATATAGTTCGAAAAAGGCTAGTCAATAGTTGATGAGAGAGGCTATCAGAAAAAATTACAGACTTTATTGCCAAGTATGACACGTGAAACTTGTACCGACGGCACCCAGTTGGCTGTTGCAGATAGACTACATAGAAATTTGTCGTCGGTTATTAAAAAAAAAACTGTTTCCTACAAAACTGCAATACCCTCACGGATGGAACAGCTGTTTTTTTTTAAATTATCGATGAAAAATTCTTATGTGGGGGGTTCAGAATGATGTACTGAATTCGTGGTAACCGTTTTGGCGTCGGTGTCCCTTCCACCCCGTGGTTGAATGTCTTTGGTGTGTCAATGCTTGAGGACTTTACAATGTCAAGGTCGTTTTTTCTTTGTATTTCGCAAAACAATGAGGTTTTCGTTTTGTTGCTTTAATGTAAGTCAATGGTGAATGAATGATTAATGAGTTAGGCGAATATCGAAAAACAATGAGGATTGTTAATGTTTGTGTAGGTACAAATAATATTTAGATGCAGCGATTTTAGATGTAGTAAGTAAGTACCAATCTAATGAGCCATTTAACGTCATTCCATTTTAGGGTTGCAAATGACGGTTCTGAGTGACAGAAAATGATAGGGCATGGAAAAACGCAATTGCGTGCTGATGGATGAGGTTTAACCCCTACACCTGATCATCATTATCAACCGCCCGACTCCATCCACTGCCAACTCTTCATTCCTAATCTATACTATGTAATATTATAAAGCTGAAGAGTTGGTTTGTTCGTTTGGTTGAACGCGCTTATCTTAGGAACTACTGGTTCGAATTGAAAAAATCTTTTAGTGTTGGATAGCCCATTTATCGGGGAAGGCTATAAAACATCACGCTGCGACCAATAGGAGCGGAGCATTAATCAAAATTGTTACGCAGATGAAGTTGCGCTGGTCAGCTAGTACCTAATATAACAATATTGCATAAAACTCGCATTTCATCACAATGTTAAACCTAAACAAGTCGTGAGAGTCAAAGTGGCGGGTGTACCATAGCGAATCCAATTATACCAATTACCAAAAAAATGTACCTATAATGTACTATTTTGTACCTAGCGCCAAGAAATTTGTACCTCCTTCAGAACGAAATTATTTCGAAATTAAGGTACACCCGCTATATTGATGTCAATATGGCGGGTGTACCTTAATACTTTATTATTTAACCATTACTCTTAAAATATAATTACTTCAAAAAAATGTACCTAAAAAGTACCTCAAGTAAAAAGAAACACACACTTGATCAGTGGGATAGTTCCTGAGATATAAAACAACCGTGTCTCGTTTACTTTTGTTTATTATTCTTTCAAGTTATTTTATGTTCTTCTCTCGTAAGAGAGTACAAAAACCCTACCCACGGGCCGGAGCCAAGTTTGTAGGGGGGAGTTTAAATGGTGAATGTGAAGAAGTAAGGAATTTCCGGGTGATGCGACAGGTGTTGAGAATTGTTGCTTTTTGGAGCAGCTGAAGTGTGTGGGGAGGCATGTGTAAAGTGTGAAGGCTTTGTATAAGAGACTTTGGTACGATACCAGTGGAAGAGAGCACTATAGGGACGATGTGGACGGTTTCTGCTTCCCACTGGGTTTTTATTTCTATGGCGAGGTCTTGATTTTTACTAAGCTTTTCAGATATTGTAGTTTGAATGTTGTGTGAGTTCGGGATAGCTATATCTATTAAGTAAACTGTTTTATTGGCTTTGTCGTGAACGGTTATATCTGGTCTATTGAAATGTATAGTTTTGTCTGTTATTATTGTCCGATCCCAATAGATTTTCTGATTGTTATTGTCTAGTATTAATTCCGGTTTATGTTTATAATATGGTTTCATCTCATTTATGAGTTTATATTTAAATGCTAATTGTTGGTGTATAATAGCGGCAACTTGGTCATGTCGATGCTTATAGTCAGTCTGTGCAAGTGATTTACAAGCTCCTGTAATATGTTGTATGGTCTCAGAGGCGGTGTTGCAATGTCTGCATAAGTCAGTCGGTTGATGAGGGTCTTTAATTATGTATTTCCTGTAATTACGAGTAGCTATTATTTGGTCCTGGATCGCCATCATAAATCCTTCCGTCTCGGGAAACAGTTCGCCTCGTTTGAGCCATTCGTTCGACTTAGCTTTGTCGACGTGTGGTTGGCTCAGATAGGCTCGGTGTCTCCCGTGAAGGGCTTTAGCTGACCACGCGGCAATTTTTTCTTGCGTGTTTATGAGTTGTTCATTAATTTGAGTGTTCTTATTGTGTAGGTTAAGAGGCGTAAGTTTCGTATCGTGTTCCGTTATATGTTTGTGTAGTAAAGAATTTTCGGATTTGTTATGAAAGTAAGCTCTTAGTGAAAGTATCTGTTTGTTGTGTAAGTTGTGTATGTCTATCAGACCTCTACCTCCTTCTTGGTGCGTTCTTATGATTAATTATATTATTGATCTAGGTACATACACGGTGTAAAAAAACACATCACATAGCCGTCAACTACGCATACTGTACATGTAACAAAGTAGCTTGGTGCAAAAATTATTGCTGAGAAACGACTTTTATTTTTAGGTATGAAAAAAAAAACGATTTTTTATTTCGCGCAATGTACTGCGAACCCAGGCAAGCAAAGTTAAACCCCGCCCCTTCGCTCTAAGCCACGTAGGTACTTGTCGGATGTTTGATATTCATTGCGTTTTTGTAACTTCAAACGCATAATTTCGAAAAAAAACGAAAATTCTGGCAATGTTTGCTCGGAAAAAAGTTAAGTAATAACACTTGGAGTGCATTTTCGTAAAAAAGTAATAAAAAAATTGCGACTTTGACCTTCAATATCTCCAGAACCAGTGGATTCCCAGGTATGGGATCTAGTGGAAAAAAATGATCCAAATAATGGGTAGAAAATGTGGCTTTCGGCTTCGGAAACTGTCTTTTTACACCCGATAAAAATGTATATATAACTATTTCAATATATCATGATAATTATCGTGTTTATATACACCAGACACGGTTGTTTCATTTCTCAGGAACTATCCCACTGATCAAGTGTGTGTTTCTTTTTACTTGAGGTACTTTTTAGGTACATTTTTTTGATGTAATTATATTTTAAGAGTAATGGTTAAATAATAAAGTATTATGGTACACCCGCCATATTGACATCAATATGGCGGGTGTACCTTAATTTCGAAATAATTTCGTTCTGAAGGAGGTACAGATTTCTTGGAGCTAGGTACAAAATAGTACATTATAGGTACATTTTTTTGGTAATTGGTATAATTTGATTCGCTATGGTACACCCGCCACTTTGACTCTCACAACAAGTCGCACGCATAAAACCGTTTTCACACGTAAACAAAAGGCATTAAATTTTCATTGACAAACCGAGATTGTGTCGCACCGTGAATGCCAAGCTTTATATTCCTATTATTAAAGAAAATAAAGTATGAAGTGGGTAGATGTTTTAACTTCCCACTTCAAGGGGGTACGCCGTATGTTTTTGTAAATGGTTTGAAGAAATGTCGGTACAATGAACGGTTTCTTGAGAAATTTTGGTTTAATTTTGGAGTTGTACTTATAAGGAAAGTTTTACAAAGAGAGATAAGTTAAGAACTTAGGAATTTGAAGAATTTTCTTCATTTAGGCGTTGGCGAGAGTCAATGCCGGATTCATTTTCTTAAAACGTTCCTACCATTTCTTAGGATGCTTACAGGCTCACATAAGATACAACTTTTTACTAGAAATAAAAACGATAAAACCTACCCCAAGCAACACAGGACCCAAGCGGCATAGTTGCCCCATAACATAGCCATTTTGATTATTCGGTATCTATATGTAGGTATACAAGTTTTATCGTGAACAAATAACAGCAACAATTTTACCTAAAGCTTTCCACAAAACATACTTCCAGTCTAAAAAAAGACAGCAACAAAACAGGACAGACTTAACCCACCCATTTTATCTACACGAGTACACGACGATTCTCTTGGTAATGAATTAGACCAATACAAGCACACCCAGCCAATATCATCATCGTTCGAACGTACCATTGAGATATTCTAAGCTAGCACTTCGCAGATTAGACCGGCTAGTGCCAATCGAGGTGCGCTCACGTTCAGAAATGGAACGTCTAATACCACAGTATGTCTGTTACTTGAAAGATAGACAAAGGGTTTCTAAACTATTCGTGGGTAACAGGGTATAGGAGAGGGTGTTCATGGGTTGGTGGGTATGTTTGCTTCATCAAGTGCAGTGTGTATAATGGCTGAAGACTAGTTTTAAACATAGGTACTAAAGACCGTGTACACCGTACAGCATTTCGTACAAATTATCAAGTCTTCATTTTTCGGAACGAATGAACCGTTTTTTATGGAACTTCACACACATAAGCAGGATACATAGGTCTTAAAAGTTAGTAGAAAACATTTTCAAAATGTCATATTTCAAAAAAAAAAATTGGAAATTTCTGTTTCTATGGAAAATTTAAAATCGGTCTTATTGAACTGAAACACAATTTTGAGAAAATATTTTCTAAAGAGTTTCAGTCATATCGAAAAATAAGGACTTCAAATTTTGTATGAAATGTCGAGTATTTCATAAAATCTATACTATTTATTAAGAGGTACAGTTTTGCTGTCGGGAGTAATTTTCGGAAGTAGGTTTCTTCGGATCACTAGATTACGAAAACTCTTTCACAAATGTGAAGCTACATTACCCTCAAGTGCCATAGGCTATATTTAAAACGTTCCCGTAGGATCATTTCTGACTATAACGCGAGCGAAGCTGCAGGCCAAAGCTAATAAGAGAGCGAATGCCATCATTGCACGCGACAGTATCGCCGATGCGCTCAGCAGCACGCTTTGTTTCTCGCCCTGGCAAATGAGCGACAGAAAAGGACGGGATCATGGAATAATGAGATTCCGTGCTGCTAGGTCAGGCGCAACCCTAATACATGTTTGTTTCTTTATATTAATTAAGAAAATACCTTAACAAAGTAAAAAAAAATAATGACAGGTCTGAAAAGGCCTTGTATCAGAAATGTGTTTCAGAAATCACAGACATTGTTTTTTTTCTTCATCAAAAAATTATCTAACTAAATTAAAGTAATTCCCAACTCGAATACATACAGCAGGCCTGCATTGTCAATGATTTAATTAACATACAAACTGCACTCGTTTCGTAACAAACCGGAGCCCTACTGTTATACAAATAGGTCAGGTTTGATTGCTGTTCGGTTAGCTATGAATAATATACGGAACAGATGGGGAAGACAGTCGAGGATTATTCTTAGATCAGTCTGGCGCTTCGCGGAATTGGTTATCGAGTCCTGTCAATCTAGAGGTTGGAGAACATGCTATTTGTGATATTGAGGGCGACTGAAGATGTTTTGTAAAGTTTTGTATATCAAGCCTATGAGATGTCGGGATTTCTCAGCAGTCTTAGGGCACGAGCTTCAAAAAAATGATAGCACAACAAACTTAACTGAAGTCTGACACCCGTATCTATAGTCAAGTAATTACTTGAGCTTAAGTAATTACTTGTGCAATTTTTTTATGCAATAGACAAGAATTTAAACGAAGTACGAACCGGCAAAGAAAGCAAAGCTAAGAATTCTAACTTTTTACAATTCTAACTCCAAGCAATTACTAAACTACATAATAAAAATCGTATCTTAAATAATGACATTTACACAAGTAAACACTTTGACTTGTTTATACATAGATACGAGAGTAAGTACCAGCTAGCACGTGTTGAATTTTAGAAAGGATGAACTTCCATCCCAACTTTTATCCCCCTATTTAATCCCGTTATGTGATAAGTTTCAAAAACCCTTCTTTTCATTTAATGTGCACAGACAAATCGGCTTAGGCTGTACGTTGTCTATCTGTGAGATCACATCACGATGCACGGGGGATCCACGAGGCTGTACGCACACTGGCATAGGCCTCCCCCAAATATCGCCACATCGACCTGCGCTGGATTTCTTCCATCCAATGGATTACCGCAACCAACTCATGAGTTCACGATGTTCATATAAATAACTACCACCATGTAATTATCATGTTTTTAAATGCTTTATTATTGGGAATATTATGACGTCCAAATATTATGTAATCATATCAGTCGGTACCTAGAACTGCGAATAAACGACCTTCTCTTCACCTGTTGGTGTCGTGAAAGGCCAAAAGCGATATCGTTATATTAAGATAAGCAGCGCATTCTCGTGTTTAACTGCGAAAACAACAAAATTGCAAACACCAATTTGTTTGCAAGAAGCTATGGTAATGAATATTACTTATTTTGCAGTCTCTTCTTCTTTATCGTGTGGTTAGAGCCTAACTTTTTTTTTTGGGTTGGGAAATCATCAAATGACCTCTCCCGCTCTGGGTGGAGCGGGAGGGCGTGTCAGACTCTTACTGACTAAAACCCACCCGTGTTCCTTCACTTGCCTGTGCCAAGGGCCACGGTAACTCTTTCGAACAAAACCGCAAGAGTCTAACCTGGTGTCAGAGTTTTATGCCGCCTATGACTCGGCTTTACATGCCGTCGAGAAAATATCTCTCAGACATGTTGGTTTCCTCGCGATATTTTCCTTCACCGAAGTAAGTGGCATAATTATCCAACACGCTGATGAATTCGAAAAATCAGAGGTGCGTGTCTTGGGTTCGAACTTGAGACCTATGACTTGGCAGTCTGACGGTCACACCGCTAGGCTATCACAGCTTCTTTTTATTGCTTATGCGCCAGATAATGTGGTTAGACAGGGAATTAAAACTGAGAAGAGATCTGAGAAATCAAAATGCTGCGTGACCCTAAACAAATTGGGATAAGGGCAAGACACCATGTATATTGATTATTGGTTTGAGTCAACCTCTTCTGACAAACAAAGGTTATCCGCTGAACCTCCGCAGGACCTCATGCTCACATGAGGTCTTCGATTCGATTCTCGGGTCGGGAAATTGTTATTGGGTTTTTACAGGAATTTCTCAGTTTCAGCCACGGAGTCTGGATTTGTGCTCGGTTGATGGCAATAAGCTCGCTCCCTATAACATCGGACTTAAACATTACTGGCGAAATGTGGGTGTACTGTTAGGTACACCTTTGCCGAACCCTTCAGGGATCACAGTCGTGATGATTTTATGTTATTTTATTCGACTTAGGAATCAAACCCTATGCTCGGCAGTCACATTCGCAACCACTAGAACAACCAGTCAGGAGTATGATGAT
The DNA here is from genome assembly GCA_964057025.1 of Standfussiana lucernea. Lineage (NCBI taxonomy): Eukaryota > Metazoa > Arthropoda > Insecta > Lepidoptera > Noctuidae > Standfussiana > Standfussiana lucernea. The sequence goes on along the minus strand of OZ059798.1, from coordinate 13,352,658 downwards.
GTTAATGATTCGAGTCAACCACCTCCAGAGCTCTCCCAAAAATACGAATGCTGTATTTAACCTTAGGATTCCATTGTCGCATATACGTGACAAGCAAGCGCGTGCCCTGTACGCCAACGACACGAATATGTGACTAAAAATACGTTGCACTTTAGCACGAAATAAACAATTAAATCATTACTTTAGTGTGTTTTTATTTGTACCTATACCTTAAATATTTTAAGCTCTTGTCTTGTCTCTTTAATAATATTGTTTATTGATAAAGTTTTGGAAACCTATTCTTTTTGTAGGTTTTTTTTTTTGTATGCTGTGAAATTGTGGCTTGGCGTGGAGGGCACGCGCGTGCGTTTATGCTCTGGCGTTCAAAAGGTTAACACCTTACTTGGTAAACGTATCGTGTAACAGACAGATTCATTGACAAAGCATACAAAGATAACGGTGAATGAAATGCCTGGGTGACTATCTGCACTGCTTACCGCATCGAGGCAGTGAAGCGTGGTATGGTGGTCGATTGGTTACGTTCACAAGCTAATTGTTAACTGGCGTTACTGCTCATACTTCATTAATTTGATAAGACTTTTCCTGTTGTAAGTTAACCATTTTAGCTTGCGGATACCCTGGTATCACTACATACTTAGTATAAAACAAAGTCGCTTCCCGCTGTCTGTCTGTCTCTATGTATGCTTAGATCTTTAAAACTACGCAACGGATTTTGATGCGGTTTTTTTTTTTAAAGATAGTGATTCAAGAGGAAGGTTTATATCTATAAAACATGCATATTATAGTAGAGAAAACACTAGTATCTACATTGCACCCGTGCGCAGCCGGGGCGGGTCGCTGAAAATAATCTTGTATGATCCTTATGTTGTTTTATTGTCATATTATTCGCGAAGGGCAGAATTATGGTTAACTTTACGAAAGGTGGTTACCGTTGTCTATTGCAATTCGAATGTGTTATTATATCTCTTACCATTAAAGAGATATGCACAATAATAAGCAGTGATAGCCTTGTCGTGTGACCATCGGACTGCCAAGTCATAGGTCTCAAGTTCGAACCCATGACACGCACCTCTGATTTTTCGGATTCATGTGCGTATTGTATGATTATCACTTGCTTCGGTAAAAGAAAACATCGTGAGGAAACCAGCATGCCTGAGAGATATTTCAGAGGCCCATGGGCGGCATAAAAACTCTAACACCAGGTCAGTAACTAACCACACGATAAATAAAAAAATCAAAGGGCTGGCCAATAATGTGTAAAATATGCCTGAATGAGATCAGCAGAACTTGAATCATAGCAATGCCGGTGAGGACGCGTAAACGAAATTATCCAGAATCTCAAAATGCCCATTTTATTGGGCGTCTATTCAGCATCAATTTTAACCTGTGCTGCAATTAGACGATTGATCGTCATAGACCTTCAAACCGCCCGTGGCAAGGACCGCTTGACAGCGCGACCTTTCATAAAGAAAGGCCGTCGCGACGATGGTGTCAACGGCGCAGAAATTGATGGCATGAAAACAACCTCAGAGGACATTGTCGATGACACATAGGTCATTGATTTCGTCAGATATCTAAGGCCACCTTTACATAATCTTATTTAGGGATTAGCTTTATTTTTGTTTACCTTAAATCTCCTTAACACTATGGGAAGACTTCTGAAATCGCGAAAAAAAAGGTTCGTGGTTAAATTTCGAGTGTATAGGTTGAGACAATTGAGTGTGAATGTGGATGGCTATAATAAGAGTAGAGGAAGACCAAAGAAACGATGAATTGTCTGTGTGAAAGATAATATGGATAGAAAGGGAGTGAAGCATGAGATGACGACTAATATTAATTGAAGAAGAAGACATGCTGCGCTGACCCTAAACAAATTGGGTTAAAGGTTGGAGAATAATTGTGATGAAGGTAATGAAGGTGGGACAAGTAATTACACTCCAGAATAAAGTAAGAATATCGACTCAGTATAGTTTTTATAGATTACTACCAGCAGTATTGTTTCTCCCTCTGCCCCTAATTCTAAGCCATCCAAAGGTTGTCTTGAAAATATTGTTTTTAGCGATAAGACCGGCCATTGTGGCACCCGAAGTGAAATGTTTTATTTTATATAAATTGTAATTAGTATGGCGTACATAATAAATAATATTCTATCTATATATTATAATTTAGAAAATTATCACTTATTTATTAAGAAAGGTTGACGCGAAACGACGGTGTCAATGGAGCAGAAAGTGATGGAATGTAAACAAATTTAGAGGACATACACGACAAATTTGTAAGTAGATGACGCATTAGGTCACCAGAATTAGTTAATTTACCTATTCCGTAAAATATACATTGTATAAGTAGTCGACCTTTACATAATGCCAATAAACAGTGATGTAATTTTGACTGTATTTAAATTAGAAGACGGTATAATTTGACATAACGGCGTTAGGAGGTTTTAAGTCACTTTCGTTTTAGCATGTCATAATGGAGATGATGCTAAACTTATTGCTATAATTTGGACTGTATAATTTAGAATATTAAGAATGGCTGTTTACACTATAAACGGCACTTATTCATCGTCATGGCATTATTAATTTATTATAATAATTTACGGAATCTTCTATACGTAAATGTATAAAAAACACTTTTTTTTTTCTACCTATGTCCGTTACAGACTTTGAAACCATCCCACCGATGTGCCCCAAACCATTTCATTCGAAAGGCAATTATGCGAAGATGGTTTTAGACCACTAAAGCAATGCAGGCACTATAGCGTAGCAGCATACGCCGGGTATCCGCAAGTGCTAAATAAATTCATAACAGTAATTAAGCTAGAAATGGGGACGAGTGTTTTACTACAGATTTGCTTTTACTACGTACTATAAACGCCCTAATTCTTTAGATCGCCCATCTAATTTAATGAGATTAATGTATTATGCAAAGAACGAAAGCGAAGGGTCATGCCAATGCCAGTCTCTCGAATAAAACTTTTTGTCTCTTACAAATTGCCAACTGTAGTCCAATAAGCCGTCCTATAAATTCAAATTGAGCCACATTCAAATAAGAAGCAGGCTTTGAATTCGTCGAGGAATTCTATAGCTTTTAAGGAGATTACAACGATATAATATGGCCGAATATAAAGACGCGATTAAAATATTCTTTTGGGGAAGAAAATTACAGAAGCGTAAATAGATGAAAATGGAGCCCTGATGGAAAGATATTTATAAAAATAAGATGGGTATTAAGATTGAAATGAGCGATCGTTAAACAAGTTTGCTTTTACGTATTTTATTTTATAGTGGTGACTAGGTGTCGCCTGCGATATACATTTGCCTGAAATTATAAAAAAAAAATTACTTCCCTATTTGAATCGGATTTTGTTAACAATTTCAAGGGTTTTAATTCATTTGCACGGCACCCTAATCCTTTTTTCTAAAATAAAAGTAGCCTTAGTTACTCTTTATTATATCGGGGATGTGCCAATAAAAGTCCCGACAAAATCGGTCTGGCCGCTAATCGGAGATTATCCGGAACAAGCAGACAGACAGAAAAAAAAATGTTTTCTTTTTGTTATTAGTACAGTTTATAGTTTCATAATATGCATTCAGTAAAAAACTGTTATTTTGAAATTTCAAAAAGACCCTTAAGTTTTATTTATTTGTAAAGATGTGACTGTAGATAGGTGCTATTTTCTTTTAAAATACTTGTAAATAATGAATATTCAAATGATGTTTTCAGTTTCTTTTCTATCATTGCGTTTTTATTAAACAACTGTATTAGTTGTTTATTTACACACTGACATCAGCTTATGAATAGAGTTCTGAATCGATCGAGCATATCAAAAGATGCAAGTTAATAAAATACCTAAGCAAATAGATGACATCCTTTCGTATTTGTACACATATTATGAGACTCGAACGTCTCTGAGTCTGTAAGTTTGCTGATAACTCGAAAACAAGTACCGTTGGTCCAATTTACCTACGTGCCCGTTATTTCAATTTATATCTATATCTATCTATACATATAATAAATCTGTAGACGTGGCGTTTCTGTACATTGAAAATATTTAGGAAAAAAATTGTAGGGGTGTTAAAGGATAACAAACAGAACCCATTTATACTATTTTTAGAATTTTTGTCTGTTTGTCTTTAGTCTGTGAGTCTTCGGCTATGTTTGTTTGTTTAAGTATCACGTGAAAATTACAAAACCAATGTGGGTAGTTTTAATGTAAAAGTACTCGTATTGTGCGTAACTTAGAGAAGGTATTAGTTTTTGTTTCATTGCAATCCGTGCTCTTAATCAAAAGATGTTTGAATTTAAAGTGTTCAAGAAGCAATCATCATCATTATTAACGACATCTATTGAATCAAACTGGTACTAATGAATAAAGATGAAGTGCTCACAAGATAACTTTAAATCGACTTATCGGGTTTTTGAAATATTATTTTATATTTAAAATAAATAAAAAAGATGTGTCTGTTTGTAATTTCAAAAGCCACGTATTTACGATACGTTTACACCGCGTGTCTAGAGTTCAATATAAACTAAGCAAAGTACATAGTTTAACTATTATTACTAAAAACACAAAAGTAAGAATTTTCATGTACCCTCTAAATTATAATTTTTGAATGGTGAGACTTAAACAATTTTTATTTTATTCATTTTTTGGTAAAGTCCAAACCATTAATTCAGAAATCACACAAGAACTCAAAGTTACAAAAAGAATAATCATAATTTCAGTCAATTCTCCTTACTTCAGTATTCTTAGCTAATTAAAATCTTTATATTACTTTGTAAAACAAACAAAAACCTTCAAATTCTGCTAAAAGGTTGCCGCTTAAGTTAATATTGACATAAAATGTGGAAGTTCATTTTACCCCTAAAATCGGGGTAAATATTTTCGGTTGGTAACATAGGGGACTTGGCTCCACGGCTGTGTTATTAGAGCAAATAAGTTGGAGAATTATTAAACAACTGTACTTTACGTTTTCAGTCAATTTTGGGGGGTAGGTAGACAAGTGACTCGTGTTAAATATAACCTGTTGAAAATATTATTGACAGAGGAGAATGGAAAAGAAAAAATTGTGTGTACCCTATGCACATATGGCAACACATCAACTAGGTAATACAATATCCAGTATAACATGGCCTCGCTTTGTATAGATTTCCCGTAAATGAGAGATCTGCATAAACTGGTTGTGCATAGCTTGACTGGTCGTCGTGTGAACCTATTATGGGAGTACGACTACCAGCATTATGCACATAGGTATATCCGATTTTGCAAGTCTCGCAATCGAAGTAAAGTTTGCTGGAAGAAAACTCAATTAGTCTGTATGTATTTCCCAAACATAACAGTACATTTAGACAGTTCAATGTGTAATTGCTATTGACTTGCTTTCAAGAATCGATATGTAACAGTACACTCACCCTTGCCGTTAACCCACAACACTGTAAAAATTGTGTCTACGAAGTACGTTTTATCCCGTCCTATCCCTTTGTATCCTGTTTTATCCCGTCCTATCCCTTTCTATCCTGTTTTATCCCGTCCTATCCCGTTTTATCCCGTTCTTTCCCGTTCTATCCCGTCGTATCCCTTTCTATCTCGTTTTATCCCGTCCTATCCCGTTCTTTCCCGTTCTATCCCGTCGTATCCCTTTCTATCTCGTTTTATCCCGTTTTATTCCGTTCTATCCCGTTTTATTCCGTCCTATCCCGTTCTATTCCGTTTTATCCCGTTCTATTCCGTTTTATCCCGTTTTATCCCGTCCTATCCCGTTCTATCCCGTCGTATCCCTTTCTGTCTCGTTTTATCCCGTTTTATTCCGTTCTATCCCGTCCTATCCCGTTTTATCCCGTTCTATTCCGTTTTATCCCGTTTTATCCCGTTCTATTCCGTTTTATCCCGTTTTATCCCCAGGCCCAGCAGATGCTGTTCCCTCCAGACGTATCGAGAGGGATCGGCAGCCATCAGGTACCTACACGAGGAGGACTTCTGACCAAGCACCCCAATCCTATCCCGTCCCGTAATTTTTTTGTTAAATACCCGTGCGAAGCCGGAGACAAAAGAACAGCAATTGATTTATATATATACATATGTAAATATAAAAATCAATTGCGTGAATTGATTCTTACGTCTGTATTTTAATATATACATATGTAAATATAAAAATCAATTGCTGTTCGTTTGTGTTGCTAAAACTTGAGCACGGCTGGGCCGGTTTAGCTTTTGGTTTTGAAATGTTTGTCGTAGTCCAGGGAACGTTTAAAATGTGATAAAGGTGAGGTAGGTAGTAGGTAGGTGGTAGGTAGGTGGAGAAAAGTACATTGCAACGCATTTTACAGTTAGTTCATAAATAAATTGCTTAGCCACTCTTCAACACATACATATTTTTTAAACGTTACACACACCATAAAACAGCTACCAATAAATAAAACTTATATCTACGCAACGGATGTAAAAATCCTGCCGCTAAAAAATATAATTATTATAGTCCACTCTTATCAGTCACGTATATTCGACAAAAACCTTTGATAACGGTTGACGACAATAATGTATTTCAACAGCTTGCTCTGCGGGTATTTGCATGGTTAGATAACTCCACAATTTCACATTGTTTGCTAGATTATTTATTGTATAAAACTAGGTCATGGTGTGGTACAGTTATTGCCACAGTTTCTGTGTAACATCTATACAGAATTAAAATGTATGGATTCTGTACAACTGTAATGAGCTGTGGAATAAAATAATATTGCTAAGTACAATAGAGTGCTGAGAGGCAGACGGCCGACGCGCCGCCGCTGAGGCTGACCTAGAAAGGTGTGGCAAGACGACCTGGAGGCATACCGCTGGGTCTGGTTCGAGATGATGCAGGTAAGAGGGTATGGAAGGCATTGGGGGAGGCCTTTACCTAGCTGTGGGGCAATTAACGCTAAGGAAATAAACCAAAGTGGAAACAGATTTTGAAATCACATTGGGATGTGGTTCCTGAAGTTTTTGGTGATGTCGGAATGAAACGGCTATTACAGTTCTAGATATTTATATTGGACTAGTTGTGATTGTAAGGTAAACACTTTTACATTGATTTTGGAATTTACGTTACGCGAACCGCAGAATATAATAATAAATGGATGACGACTCGTGGACGCGGATATAGCGAATAGAGAATAGAGAGATGGTAACGGGTGGCTTCGATCGTGTTGCGATGCGATGTGTCGTGTTGCGTTGCGATGCCACAAGTTCTACATTTCAATCACTTTACAGATTACATACATTCTTTAACGTCTTCAGCTTTTTCCCATGTGCCTGTCGATGTGAATAGCTGAAAGCTTAAGCACCAATAAATTCTGCACCAAAATAGACTGGACAATCGTTATGGTGCGGTAGGGCCAGTATTTTAGCCTTGTAAACGATTTATTTCGCCATTCGTGGAGGCTATTTCATTTTTACTTTACCGCACGTCGATTTGGATTAGGTATCCGAGCCAAATCCAGGTTACTTATCTGACGATATTAACGTAGGGTAAATACAGAGACAGAACTTAGTGTAAAATTCCCTTCGATCTTTCAAAACCACACCAAAATGCACTGATTTTGACAGTTTAAGTTTACGATGATATATCTCGAGATTGATGGAGATCTACTCTTTACTTAGCACGTAATTTGGATAAGAGTTACCTGTCGTACAAATATCATGTCTATAAGTTCAAGATACAGACGGTCGGAAGATATCTAAGCCAAGACACGTGCCAAAGATTAACGTTTACCCTTAAAGGGGAAGCGCCAGGGTAGCCCGCGAATGACTATTTCATGAAAAAGTCATTCAATGGGATTAAATTAACTTAGAGGTATGTATTGATGATTTTAATAACTATAACTTAGTAAAGCCATATTTTTTACGTTCGCGAATCATATTTTAATAAACATACATACAACCTGACACAGACCAGCAAATTGCGTAATTGACCAGCAAAAAAATGTGAGAAAATTTGAATTTCGCGAGCTATCTTACCGCATCTTCAGACGACGATCTAAAAATTGCAGAAGACCTAAGAAAAAATTAATTTCGTGGATTACTCTGGCGCTTCCACTTTAAGCACAATGTCAGGGAGGTAACACCTCCCATGCTCCATCCCCCATGGAACGAAATTGTTTTGGACTGCGCCCAAACAGGCCATGTTCAAGTATTTTCATTTAATAAATAACACTGCCTTTGTTACACAAGTACCTATACACACAGTTTTAATGAAAATCATGTGGAGCTTAAGTAAACAATGATTTACATTTTGCTGACGTTCATTATAATTTACGTTACGTGAAATATGTCGAACGATGTTTTTCTTTTTAATAAACCTGTATTTTCATTTTTAATTAAAAAATATTCGTTGAGGGAAGAAACGAGCTATTGGCGCTGAGCAGGTTACGTAAGATATTGGCGGTTTAAGGATCTGCCCATGATTCGTCCTTTGCATTTCATTTAGTTAGAGGTACCTTCTTAAATCTATTGAGTCTAACATCTGAATCACATTGCTGGTTTTACTGTTGGTTTGAGGCCTGCCCAAATAGTTTCCGGACTCGAACGGAACCTCATCTTGCAGCATTCAAGTCGAAGATTAACTTTACCAGTATTCTAGGCCGACTCAATTTAGATTGCCATCAAAACGCCAGAAAAGCCAGGAAGAACTTGAACTTTAACAATTTCTGCACTCTTATGGTCAAAGTACACGTAAACCGGCTCAGGTGGAGATTAATTAATGACTCTAACTTGGAGTGCAAATGTGGTGCTGTTCCACAAACGATGGGGCACTTAGTATTGTGTCCTGCGTGTTCTGTTGTTTGTTCATTACAGGAACTGGTGGACGCTACTGAAGGCGCCAAACTAGTGGCTCAGTTCTGGGCCAACATAATTTAGATCGCCATCGACACGCTAAGAAGAAGCACACGTATAAGTTACCCAAATGAATTCTGAACGGTTCCAGTTGATGAGACTCTGATTCCGCGCATTGCTTACATTTATAACTGTGCGTTGACCTTTAATCTCCATTCTAATGTTCCACCATGTCTTTGCACATACTGCAATGAAGTTCCAAATCGAATCAAGTTTACTATCGCATGCTCTAATGTTTTATATTTAATTTGCTTCGGACACGATTGAGTAAGAACCAAACAGGTAATGCCGAATTTTCGCGGAGTCTCGCGATACGCTTACGAGTAATTGAGCTCAATTCAGCCGAAGATTGTATAATATCAGCAGCTAGATTAAAACGTGGGAATCGATTTATCGCTCTAATTGAACACGTGGAAACACGTGTTTTAATTGAATCAGACATCAAAATATCAAATCGCTAGTGAGTGAGGCAAGAGTTGAAGGACATATTATGCAAAATGTTAAATCGCGAGATATCGCCAGAATCATCTCACTGTGCTAACGATCGGTCGTTATTGTAGTGTTTTTGATTTGATTTCATCATCTAGCCATCATCACCATAATTTGGGCATAAGCCCCTTCATAAGGTTTACATAAATTCCAGCAAGCAAGCTAATTAAACCCTCCGATCTAGCCTGTCCCTTGCTTACCTCCCCCCGCGACGCCCTAAGCCGAGGCTCGTACCTCACAGAGGGTGCCCTTAGCGTGTAGTCGCTTAGTTATTAAGTTTTTTTTTGCCCCTGGCTGGTGGCCTTACACGCGGTTAAGCAGACGACAACCACGGTTGACATTTTTTTTTTTTTTTTTTTTTTTTTTTTTTTTCGGATGGGAAATCATCAAATGACTTCTCCCGCTCTGGGCTGAGCGGGAGGGAGTGTCAGACTTTTACTGACTAAAACCCATCCATGTTCCTTCATCGCCCTTTGTGTTCCGGGGCCGCGGTATCTCTTTCGAACAACCCGCAGCACCCGGCAGGCATCGGCCCTTGCGGGCCCCTTCCCTATGCTGACATCTCTTTGAGGCGCGCGTGGAACACGAACGCGCCGTCGACACGGCCTGTCGTCCTAAGACGGAGGGACGGCGAGCTAGCCCTTAGCTCACCGTCCACAGGCCCGCGTCTACGGTGGCCGGGGGCCACCACGTGGCCCCCGACGCCCGGTGCGTCTCCCGCGGCGGCTGGGACGTGAGGAGGAACGCTCTCTCTCACGTTCCGCCTCCTCCTTTGCTAGCATGACTGCTTCGCAAAAGGAGGTGACGGCTTCCCATTCCATCTCGCTCCGGACCATGGCTCGAACCAGGGCCGGACGCGAGAGGTCGCCGCCGCCGATCGCCGCTAGGAGGACACGGCGGTGCTCCGCCCAAGCGGGGCAGACCTCCACCGTATGCTCCACCGTGTCCTCCGGTCGATCCTCGCAGTGGAAACACCCGGGCGTCTCCTCCCGCCTGATTCGGTGCAGGAACCTCCCGAAACAACCGTGTCCGGTGAGGACCTGCGTCAGGCGGAAGGTGAGGACGCCGTGGCGCCTCTCAAGCCACTCCTCAAAGAGGGGACTTATCGCCACTATCGTGGCGTGCCCTGCACGGGGTTGCGACAGTCGCTCTCTCCATGTCACCATGAGATCGGCTCGGAGGTTTGTCCGCTGAGCGGCAATTAGCCGCGGCAGCGGAGTAACCCCCCGGCGAAGAACCTCCGCGCGCCATTCATGTAGGCGCGCGAGGACTATCGCCTCCAGATCCCATGGTGGCAATCCGGCTAGGAGGCTCGCAGCCTCGCCCGAGATCGTGCGGAACCCACGGACCATCCTTACGGCTATCACCTTTTGGGGCGCGTTCAGATAATGGGCGGCTCGCCGCCTCAAGGAACGCGCCCACACCGGGGCACCGTAAAGGGCCATGGACCGCACGACCCCCGCATAGAGCCTCCGGCAGGAGGCGTTCGGCCCCCCCAGATTGGGCAGGAGCCGCCTGAAGGCAGCCCCAGTCCGTTCCAGTTTAGGGGCCAAACGTCGGAAGTGCTCCACGAAGTTCCACCGGCTGTCGAGGACAAGTCCCAGGTACTTCAACGTCGACCCGACGCCGATGGAAACCCCTCCTACCGTCAGTGAGGATCCCGACGGTGGCGCATTCCGAGGCCCATGAAAGCACATGGCCTCGGACTTGTGCAATGCCACCTCGAGACCCAGTTGCCGGATCCTCTCAACGACTATCGCAACCCCGCGTGTCATCAAGTCGGCCGCCGCCTCGTGCGACCTCCCCTGTGCCAGCACCAGCGTGTCGTCAGCGTAGCACACTACGCTGACGCCACTAGGGAGGTCGGCGCGCAGCACCCAGTCGTAGCCGATGTTCCACAAGGGCGGTCCTAGAACCGATCCCTGTGGGACACCGCACGACATCTCTCGCCGGTTCCACTCTCCGGAGCGACCGGGGTAGATGACGGCTCTGTCCGTCAGGTAATCCCCGACCACACGACGAAGGTAGGTCGGCACCCGGTGATACCGGAGTGCCTCCCCAATGCAGCTCCAGGGCATGGAGTTGAAGGCGTTGGCGATGTCGAGAGACACCGCCAAGACAACCCCACCCCGGGACACCGCATCCCCCGTCGTGAGGGCTCTTACGCGCATGATGGCGTCCACCGTGGAGCGCCCCTTGCGGAAACCAAACTGGTGTTCCGCAAGATCCGGACCCATCCCCGCAAGGTGCTCGGCGAGGCGGTTTGCAATGACTCTTTCAAAGAGCTTGCCCACCTCGTCGAGCAACACAACGGGCCGGTATGCGGACGGAGAGTCCGCAGGGCGCCCCGGCTTCCGAATGAGGACCAGCTTCCCCGTCTTCCAACGAAGCGGGAACTGGCCTCTCTCCAAGCATGCGCTTAAGAGCCCCTCCAGTCGGGGCCCGAGAGCCTCAAAGGCCAGGACCCAGGCTTTGCCAGGCAAGCCGTCGGGTCCCGGGGCGGTATTTTTGGCCTTGAGCCGTCCTACCGCCACTCTCAGGTCTACCCCAGCCACTTCCGGGACGTCGTCGTCGTCGTGGTCCGCTTCCAGCACCGCAGGTGGCGGAGCCATAGGCGGGGGGGGATGTTCCCCTCGCGAGGGAAACAGAGCGCTCACCACGTCCTCCACGAGCTGAGGCCGGAGACTCTGCGTCAGTGGGGGGGCCCAGGTGCGGAGTTTATCCCGCACCATCTTGTAAGGGCGCCCCCACGGATCCCCGTCAAGAGTCCCCAGCATCTCCTCGCGGGCCCGATCTCTGGCCCGCAGGACAGCCTCGTGGAGGGCGGTCTTCGCCGCTCTGTAGCCCTCATACAGCTCCGCCTCAATGGCTTCCGCATTCGGCGGGCGAATGCGGAGCCTGCGATGCCTGGCGTACGGGTGTCGCGCAGCGACGCACGCCTCGCGCAGAGTTGTCAGCTCGCGCGACCACCAGTACACCTGACGCCGGGCGCGTCCTGGCCGAACTCGGGGCATTGCCACGTCACATATGTCGGACATGGCCTCCTGGAACCACCCTGCCTCATTATCAACGTCGGCAGGCCTGTCCGGTGATGTCACCCAGGCCTGCACGATCGAGGCTTCCAGGAGGAGCTCCCGGTCCAGCTGCTTCAGCGCCCAACGCGGACCACTCGGGGCCTGTAAGACCGGCGCGCTCGAGGACTGGGTGGAGACGTCAAACCGGATATACCGGTGGTCGGAATAGGTCTCCACCCCCTCCATGACACGCCAGTCCACGACACGCGGCGACAGAGCGGGGCTAGCGAACGAAATGTCCACCACCGACTCGCCCCGCATCCGCACACACGTGGGTACAGTACCCCGATTCAGGACGACCAGGCCTGTTTCCAGAGCCCAGTCCTCCACCATCCTTCCCCGCACGTCTGTGCAACGAGAACCCCAAGCCATATTCTTGGCATTGAAGTCCCCGAGGACAAGCACGGGGAGGGAATGGCTTCCGACGACGACACTCAACTCCGCAAGGGAGTTGTGGAACTCGGCGAGAGTTCGGTTCGGGGAGAAGTAGACACCCACAACTACGATCTCCCCGAACCGTGCCGCTACGCACCCCTGACCCTTCCTGACACTTTCAAGGGTCGGGGTACCGGCGGCGGCCGACGAAACTAAGGCCACTGAGCCGCTTAGGTCCGCCACCCAGTCTTCCCTGGGCAGGACGAAGTACGGCTCAGCGACCACGGCGATGTTAATCAACCACTGCGCCATGCTCTGAAGCAGCAGATTCTGGGCGCAGGCGCAGTGGTTGATGTTCGCCTGGAGGAGGCGTAATGGGGCCGTTATTGGCACTCCATACCCTCCTCCTCCCGGGCCCCCTGCGAGGGCGCAATTGTCGCAGCGGCGGCAGTGGCGGCGACAGCGGCAGAGGGGGCAGCCGCGGCAGCGGCGGCGGAGACGGTGGCGGAGGCGGCGGAGGGCCTGCTCTTACCTCTTGTGGGTGGAGCGCAGGCCTTGCTCCCAGCCCGGTGATCGGCCGGCTTGCCAGCAGCCGCACATGCAGCACAGTGCGGCGTGGCAAAGCAAGCCGCCGATGTGTGACCGGGCTGACTGCATCGGAAGCAGAGGCCACTGCGGTCCACCTCCGAGGCGCACTTTACTGACACGTGGTGCCCCACGTGGCAGCGATAGCACCTCAGAGGTCTGGGTTCCAGCAGCTTTACCTGCGCTGAAACCCAGCCCACCAGTAGCCTTCGGCCCTCCACAATAGTTTTCGCCGCCGTCACGGGGCAGCTTACCGTAACGGTACGCATGCCCGACAGGTCCGAACGTATGGCGCCTGCCCTGACCTGCTCAGCAGGGCACCCTCCGGACCTGGCGACGGCGGCCACCACCTCCTCCTCGGTCACCGAGTCGTCCAGACCCAAGATGCGCAGGTCTGCGCATCTGACAGGCCTGGAAACTCGGGCCTCGTCCGCGTTCAGGGACGCTCTGAGCTTTTCCGCCAGAGCGTCTGCGGACGAGCCGCTGGTTTCACCGGGGATCTCCAGCATGCGAGCCCCTGTCGCAGTAACTTTAAGCCGGAGGCCCCCGGTGATTCCGAGCTCACCGAGGTTCACCGTCTCCTTGGCTTTCGCCAGCAGGTCGCGGTAGGACACGCCCCTCTTTTCCGCATCTGGCTGTAGCGTGATCACCACAGCCGCGGTTTTAGGGGCGCGGAGCCTAGCCGCAACCTTTCGCGCCCGGTGCTGGCGCTGCCGCTCCTCATTGCGGGCCTTTTTGGCCGCCTTCCGCCCCTTCTGTTTCTCCCCAACCACCTGCCATCCGGCATCAGCCGCGGAAGGTGTAGTGGGCTGGGGAGGCAGTGGCGGAGGCGGACGTGCCGCAGGCGCTGGCCCACTCGCCGCTGGCGCCGACACTATTGCCGCCTGTGCAACCGCCTTGCCCTTCTTCTTCTTGCCCGCCGCCTTCTTAGCCGACACCGGTTTCGCCGGAGCCGACTTATCAGCGGGGGGCAACGCAGCCCTGCCAGAGGGCTGACTGGTCGCGGGGGCGGCAGCCGCAGCAGCCGCGTACGAGGCCGCTTTCGGCGCGGCCGCCTTGTTCGCGGTCAAGGGGGGACGCAGGACAATACCCTCCAGAACGGAAAACCGCGTCTGGAAGGCAGCCAGCTCCTGCCGAACCAGGCTCAAAACCTGGCTCTCCACAGGCACGGGCTGGCTTTGCTGCTGCCGCTGCTGTGGTCCCCCCCTTGGAGGAGCCACACTGGAGCCAGCCTCCCGCAGGCTGGCCAGGTCTGCACGGAGCTTAGCGTTCTCCTGTTGGAGAAGCTCCATGCAGGTCGCCAGGCGGGACACCTCCGCCCGCAGCTTGGCCACCTCATCAGACGGAGGCCCCACATAGTGGGCCTCCGCAGCCGCCAAAATGGAAGCGGAAGCCGCGGGGATGGCCTTGTGTTTTGTGGAAGGCTTTACCTTCGCGGCCACGCCCCGGATTGCGGCTTCCACCTCCTTTGCGAACCTGGCCTTACGCTCCGCCTCGGAGCCGCCAGGCGCACCCGCCTCTTCGCCAGACCCGGGAGCAGTAAAGCCCGGGTGGCGCCCCTCCTCGGCCACCTTTGCCGACCTCTCGGAGGCAGTGAGCCCCCCCCTCTTGCCTTGGATCCCACCGCGTCTGCTGGTGGAGATCTTACGGGCCGAGGCCAACTCCTCTCCGGAAGTCGACTCTAGGTCGCCCTCCTGCCTGGACCGCTTGCGGAAGAACTTGCTGTTCTCCGCAGCAGTCCCGGCCCTCTCGAGGCGGGAGCTCACTGAGCCTCCCGCGCTCCCATCGCTGGATGCGACGTCGGACTCCGACCCCGCATCACTCCCCACCTCTTCGTTTGTTTTTTTTTTTTGTTTGTATCTGTTTCCATGCTGTTCCCACGAGTAAAAAACTTTTTAACTTCTCAAATAAAGTGGTTCGCACTAACGACTAATTTAGCTACCCATTAGTCAAGCTAACAACCTCCCTCACGGTGCGCCGCCGCTTGGAGGTTTGGGGTGATTTTTTATAGAGGTTTTCTACCTCGCAGTCCGGGCGGTTAAGCCAAGACCCTCGGTCCCTATCGAAGCCGCGAGACATGATCCACGACACTTCGACGATGGGATTACGAGATCGACGGTGACAGGGAAGGACGTATCCTTCCCTGTCTGCTCGGAGGCAGGGTAAGTGCACACCGAGCCCGTCCTTACTCCCCTGCTATGCCCTCTGCTTTACAGAGGGTCACGCAGGGGAACGCACCGTTGGTCCAACGACCCCACCCATGTCAGAATAATTGGCCGCGGCAGTAACACTCCCCGAGGGATGAGAGGAAATGGAAATTCCAATTTCCTCTCATCCCCGGGGGATGATTACTGCCACGCCCAGGGTGCACCGGCCGAGCAGCTGCTCATCAACCACGGTTGACATGCGAACTGCTATTTATAAAAAAAAGATTGACCTATATAAAGGTCGTGAAAATCGGCTTGATGCAGGCAGGACCTTGTAACGATGCTTATTAATAGCCTTTGTACCGTGTCAATTGGATATCTTTCGGTTGCTGTGATGACGAGAAACTACGAAAGTGTTATTATGGTGAGCCACAGGCGCCACAGCACATAACTTCAGAAGTCTGTCAACAAATCATCTCAGACAGAAGCAAAATCAAAGCAGACTCTGATTATTTCTATACAGTATAAAAACTGCTTTATTCAAGTTGGCTGAGTACAGCCTTTCTATAGACTATGATTGAAAGACAATCGAAATAAAAAGACGCATTCTGCGCACACAATATTTCACTCATCTCAAACAAGATGGAAAACCGAGCTCCAACGCTCCAAGTAGTGATGCACGATCCGATCTATTTATTCGATTGATTGTTCTATTTATTGATCCGATTTATTTATTTAAACTTCATTTACAATAGTGGTACATAGGCGGACTTAATGCCACAAGGCATTCTCTACCAGTCAACCTTTGGGTTAAATAGGACAACATTGCGATAGAGGTCGTTTGGACAGTAGCGAGCTTCTTTCATCTGTATATTTCTGTACCCCAAAAACACGTACCAGACATACAAAATTATTCAGTATCCCTGGCCATCGCACAAAATACGGGAGAAATGCGGTAATGACCCGTCTGCCTCGCATCTACTCTGGGAGTTTTGAAAATATTGATATATTTCATTTATCCAAGCCATCATTTCGGAGGCAAGTCAAGAAAATATTGTTTGATGAATAGGTTGTGCCATCACTTATTTCATAAGTTGAAATTGAAACTTAAAAATTATAATAAAATAATTATATCACGTTCTAATATGTAACTCCTCCTTTTTGAATGGGTACTCTTTTCTTATTTATATTATATTCCACAAAGCACGTTCTCAATATCGGACTTTACGATACTGTGCTTTTTCCCAATGTTTAGTCGGTCATGTTATCACTTAAATATGTTGATTAAGATTTGTTAACAATGTGTCAACAATCCCACATTACTTTGCACTGTATTCATTTCTTTGTTTTTTCTTTTAGCCACTTTCTAGTTAACCTAGTTTTGTCAATGCCGTGAAACTCTGTTATTGGCTTAAGAGATAATTGTCATCATCTCGCTGTCCATGATCAGTGTATGCAGACTTTAAGATGCTAGTTACTTTGTCGCAACTGTATTGTGCTGTTCATTGACAGTGGGGTGAAATTTCACTTAAATGTCATATTAATAATAAGCTGTTGAGTTTCCAATAAATAAATAAATAGAGTACAAAAAGAGTAATCCTATAAAATGAATTGGTGTAAAGAACTGTCAAACAAAAAAAAATTAGTTCTACAGTGATAATATCTAAAAACTAACTACTTGTTTACTACAGTATCGATATAACCGTGATGCGTTACTCGCGATAGATAATATTATGCGATATTTTGGATCGATACTTTTTGATATAAAAGTAACGGTATCGAAATGAATGTAGCGACTGGTACCACATTGTCGTTATCATGTTTAGTCAATTCAAAAGAATATGAAGAGGACACAAGAAAAATATTTGCAATTTGCCTAGACTTCAAGAGGGATTTATAAATTTAATATTTGTATCGATACAAATGCGAGCATCGCGCATCCCTAGCTCCGAGAATCTCATGAATCCATAATAAAAATCTATTCTCATATGTTGACTCGTCTCAAGTTGTTTACTCATTTCGCAAGTTCGTAACATGTAAGAACTTTATATTGTACGGTCAACAAAATGGATTATTACTATGCGGGTATTGCCCTCGGGTATTTGATGGAAGGGTAATGGAATAAGCGGATTTCCAAAGACTGGACATTTTTGCTTCATGTCTCGGATAGCTTGCGAAGAAATATTTTGTTGAATTTACATCCTTGATGCTATTATTACATTTATGAACGAATATCAACCTTATGCTGATGAAAACTAATTTGGTTTCAGGAATACTAGTCCTACAATTTAAAAAGGCATAATACTGTTTGAAATTGTAGTTCAAATTGAACTTTATGTACCATACTAAAGTTGTTTCGCCAAAAACACAAAATCTAATAAATCGCGAACGCAGTGTAGTTGGGTCGATACTTACGCAACATACATAAAAGTTTTGTGACCTCGTTTCTTTACGATACATCTTCAAGAGTTATAGTCTCTAAGAGCGTTTTATTTTTATTGTAGTTTCAACGATGTATGTAAGTATGAAGCTGTTCCGTATTGTATAATTGTGTCGTGTTGATTTTCGTTATTTTTTTGCAATGCCTGGCTGAATGGGATGTGTCGATTCTTCCATAACTATAACAACAGACTATGGGATATTGATATCAGGGGTGATAACTGATAAGGTCACTCAATCCAAGATGGGTCGCAGCCACAGATATAATTATGTAGATATACCTAGATAACGCAAGCATCACGATCCATATGAAAACCAAGCGTGCCATTTTTTTACTACCTATATAAATAGTGCTTATAAGTCATAAGCACTATTTAGTTACTATACAAACAGCTTACTAATCAAAATAGACTACTTTTTGTTCTTTAAATGTTTAGAATTAAGTTTTTGAGTCGTAACGTTGTAAGGTTGTTGTTTCAAATAAATTAGTTTCCACTTCAAATGTAAGTAGTAGGACCTAACTTATGGATTCCAAAGTCTGAGCAATACGAGTGTACGACAATGAAACTTTTTGGAACCTTTAGCTTTGGGATCTTCAACGCTCGGCTGTGCGTCTAAATAAATTAATTTATTTTTAATACCTACATATATTTCTTTTTTTAAACAACTCCAAATAATGCACAAAACCTCTTCATATGCGATGATGTAATTATGTTAATTAGTCTATCTTAGCTATTTTTAAGCCAGTTTAAAAAGGCCATGAATAATTACCATATTTATTTATACCTACTTTTCCCGTTTTAATTGTCTTTATGTGTAAACAATCCATTTAGTAATTATTTTGCGCCTAATTGTCAGTCTTTATTCATTCATTAATTTATTAATGAAATCCACGTGTGTCATATTAAAATAATTGTTAATAATTGTTATTGACCTACGTCTGCTACTTAATATTATTGCAAAAGTTACCGTTTTCACCTAGATGACGACACCCAAATCAATGCCTAAATATTACTATGGCTCTGTAGGAATTTTATCTCTAGGTGCCTAACGTTGAATGCGCCTAACAGTTCGCTTTTATTTAGGCATTCGTTTACGGACACGAAGCTAATACAGCTTCGTGTTAGTGAAAACGGGAATACATAATAAAACAAAGTTTTGTTATAATGTTTTATTTCAGTAATAGTTCTAGATAAGTGTCCGGTCCGTTCAGTAAGTAGGGCGGACAAAGTTAGACAGTTCCGCGATAGTTTGTCGGTTTTATTTGAAGTTCGAAATCTAGACGTAGACAACTTAAAAGTAGTTTGCTGGGGAGTTCTTTACGCTACTTTTTCTACCCAGCTCACTAGGAAGAAGTGGTGAAGGGTTGTGTTGTGAGATTTATTTTGTCCGACAGGGAACAGTGCTCGGAAGATGAGGATATCCAAGGAAAAAAGCGTCTGAAGCCAGCATGGTAGGGCCTCGTCTGACTAAAACGAATGTGAACTACAGACTGGGGAAGACGTGTTCTTGAGTGGACATCCTAAATGCAGCATCCGTAAGAGGGGACACTCTCAGACATGGGGCACCGATATTCATCCGATGCCGCCGATGGGTTAGCTGGTAACAGCTGTATGAAAGTGACCGAAAGTGGAGTTAAATGGCATGAGATAACCCAACAGTTGACTGTTATTAAAAAATAGGCTGAACGATGATGAAGAACGTCCACCATTCGAACAGATCGATCATGGCGGACAACCTATAGACGTAGGAAATATTATAGTGCACACGTGAGCGTAACACTCGCAGGCGTAAGACCAACTGCAACGGCTTAACGTGCACTTGGTTAAAAACTAGTGATGTACCAAAACAATGACAATGATTTTTAACAAAAATACTTACAAAATATTACAAGCCATAACAGTCTGATCTACAAGATTTCATTGAATTGTGCTTCGGTATCGTGGGAATAATAGCAATATTTTATGAATAAGTTTCATTGTTTTGTCTTTAACAGTATTTCAACAATCTGGGATAAAAGTACTGAAATTATTATAGTAAACACTGCCATAGTCTGTTTGCTGTCATGTTAGAAAAATCTAAGTGCAAATCCGCTGAGAAAAAAAATTGATCTATTTACAGTACAAGGATAATTAAATGAATATTCTTTATTTTCTAGAATTGGTTACTATTCAATATTCAAACCATAAAATCCATACAGCGTGGTCTAGATTAGCCACTTTAACATTTTATTCACTGATAAGATGTCTGTATTTTATCATTTGTATCTAAAACATTGATAATATTTTATCTAGTACTATAAACTAATTTAATTGTGTGTTAAACAAATTATTATTGGCTTCTGTCTGTGCCCTTGTGAACAGTATAAAATGAAATGTTGATAAAAATCTGAGATTGGTATAAGTAACAATTAATTTGGGTACTAACCACTACAGTATTTACCGAGCATAGTGGTTGATGATTTTGGTACATGAAGTATGGAAGGATTCAGAGGCAAAAGTGTTTGCATTCACAGACTTTCAGCCAGATCCGTGGATGACCTATAGAAGATTTTGGTGAAGACCTGGATGAGACTCGCATAGACCAGGCAAGTATGTTATATAAGGGAGCAGGAACATACTCAGCACTAGGAATAGAACAAGGCTACCCGAGTTCTGAGATACAATACTGATTTTATGTTGCGCCTGTCCTGAATTTAAGTCATCTTCTTGTTCTTCTTTATCATGCATTTAGTGTGTAACCTGGCATCAGATGCTTTATGCCGCTCATGGGCCTCTGACTTGGCTTTACATGCTGTCGAGAAATATTCCGCAGGCATGCTAGTTTCCTCACTATGTTTTCCTTCACCAAAGCGAGCATTCATAAAATTTAGGTTAAAAAAATATTGTATGGCATTTTATGGTTTTGCGAGCTCCGTCACAGATGATTATAATAAATATGTTATTAACATGGACTATAAACAAAGTATAGTACACGGATACTTAATGTAATGAGACTTAAGATAATAATTTAAAAAGAAAATTACAAAAATTTGATAAGTAGTACATTTGGTTCATTGTGGTGGTATCTTATCATTATCAAATATTTGTTTTAGCTAGTGAGTAGAGCAGCTGGCATCTTGAAATGTGCTGTCAGAAAAGTAATTACGATAAATTTTTAAACATTCCTTTATGGAATGTGGATTGCTAGGCAAAGATTTCCCCTTCCTCAGTCTAATCCGGGTTTCTGCCTGGCCAGTGCCCATGCAGTTAAGATTGCCACATGTATGCACTGTACAGTTAGTAGACATTTATTTTATGTTTTAGCAATATTTTATGTTACCTTGTTCACCAAAACCTACTTACATCTTCAGAATTTACACACAAATTAGATATTATTCTCAACTTATTGTAAACTCGGTGCTTAAATGAATTTGTGAAAACCGCAACTAGGATATTATAGAGAGCACTGCAGTTAAATAAATATAGTTGGTGTTGTAAAATAATTAAGAACTTTCTAAATCTAAGAAAACAATAATTAGGTAACTCTGTAAAACAATATTTTAGTTGGGAAATGGAAATGTAAGTTATTGCTTACACGTAACAACATTAAACAATGGAGTAAAAAATATTATAAGCGCAATAAACGTTATAATAACTTAAAAGCGATGAAAAAAAATACATAAAAATTGTTTTACCTCAGATAACAAAGGGGCTCTGTCCAAATGTTCTGAGGAGGCGAAAGCTGACTCGAAGTAGGGCCCGCGGCTCCTGGACTCGTACCGGGAGCCCCCATCGTCCCACATACGAGCCTCGAGCTCATCAGACATTCTGGCGCCGACAATCGCAAAAAAAAATAACAAGCAAAATCCTTCACTGGGTTTAACACATTTTTTTCTCGAATTACACACAAAACACGCGCCCGTGTCACAGAATATCGAAGGCTGTATAAATTTTAAAATATATTATCGTAGAATTATTCTGGTTTATTAGCGTACGAGATAATACGACGATAAATATCGGTGGACTCTGTTCGCGTATTCCTCTAGCGACGGAACTTACGTTCTGAAACTAGAATCGGCGAGATAATTTATCAATGACGTTTCTTGACATGTTTGTTTGTGTCTCCGATTCTTTTGATTGAAAAACTTTAAGATTGACTTGAATATACCGAATTCATTGAAAAAATCTTATTTTTTTGAGTAATTTCAAGTGAAATTTCCACAAGCTGTATTTTTTTCGCAATAGCATTCTAACACCCGTATCTATAGTCAAGTTAAAGAAATTACTTGAGCTTAATTAATTACTTTGGATTTTTTTTACGCAAAGGACAAGAATTTAAACGAAGTAAGAATCGTCAAAAAAAGCAAGATAAGAATTATAACTTTTTAAAGTTCCAACTTCAAACAATTATTAAACTACGTAATAATCGTACATCGTACCTTTAATATTGACATTTACTAAAGTAAACACTGACTTGTTTATAGATACGGGTGTAAGTGTTTGGGTTTTGGTTTCAGAACAGTCGTAGACAGAGCGGTGACAGCTTGACTGACAGCAATCGATATGAATGCGTTCACGTAATGACGCATTCAAACGAATACATTTGAATAAAAAATCATTCATTTACATATTTTTTATTGTGAACGAGTTTTTACGACTTGCGAAGTTTACTGACATTGTATAGGTACTCATCTTTTTTTTTAAGCACTTACATGTAAAATTACAGACTTCGCCCGCCGTAACAATATTCATGGTCATTCATCCGTTACTGTTACTGACTCTATTTATAATCAGGGTGATGTTTTTGTAAAAGCATGCAAGGAATCGTAGAAGTTGGCGCCTAACCCGCGACCGGATTAGGATTTCGAGTCAGATTCGGAACAATCGGTTCTTAAGTTCTGCCTATCCCCGTGGGCAAAAAGAGGGAGTTTATGTACCTACGTTATGTACATTATCTTTGTATGGCCTGTGTTAATTAAATATGTATTCTTCTTTCTCAGGCTAACTCGACCATCTACAACATTATTTTTAGTATATGCGAAATCAGAATATAGTTTGTTCAGAATAAGTAATTGAATCGATCGTGTTTCATGTTTCGCATATACTAAAACTAATGTTGTATAAGTAATGTACTACAATTCTAGCAAATAAAAATTTCATTTCGTTTAATTTTTTTTTATGTAAAGACAAAAGAAACTAAGATTCGATTCATTGTTTATTGAAATATCTTCTCCATAAAAATTACAAGATTAATTAAATTACACAAGATGACAAAATATAACAATATTATTACAACAACATGCCATTTGAAATAACACTGCGGAAATAAAAAATATATCTTCACGTATGGCCGCTTATTTTCCGGAAGCGGTAGACGCTAAAGAGGTAGATAGAAAGGCAATTAGAGTGCTGCATGGTTCTTTCGCCGCCATCTTTTTTAATGGCGTAACTTCACTTGTCGTATTAGCACAAACATTATTTTGCGTTGTTCCGTTACTACAAAATTGACTTTACTGCGTGAAAAATAAAGTATGCTCTGTTATGGCCACATAACATGAATATTTGGACAAATATGCCAAGTGAAGTGCTGTACCTTAAATAAAATTGCGACAGACAATACCACAAATTTTTGTCAACAGGGCCCTCCTGACAATGTCATTAAAACGCCAGAAGAACCATGTACATTAAAAAATAGCACATGTTACATAGTCAAAATTACAATAGTCAAAATACCATCTCCATCTACTAACAAATTATATAATTTTCTACCGCATTACAAAACCAAGCGTACCAACCTTCCTCTAAAAAAATAAACACAAAAATAACAAATAATATACATGTCTAGTCAAAAGATTTACAGAGTAAAAGAGGCAAGGCTTTAAATGCTATAACGATTTATATTCGCAATGTTATTCCTATGGATTTGGTGTATCCGGCCGTCTCGAGTCGTCGTTTAGAATCTGTACTGGAAACGGAACTATACATTAGCGTTTGGGGTTTTGAGGATATTAGAGAAATCTTTGAATTTCCACCTCGAAAAAATATTATTAAAATTCGGTTCAGCAGTTTTCGAGAAAATTGCGGACACATACATACAGTTCAAATACAGAACCTCATTTTTTGAAGTCATTTAAAAATACAGACAAACTTAACCGTAGGAGGATATTAAATCTGTAGACATAAATCACTTTAATATTGGCTGTCAATTCTGAACAATTAGTTTTTTTTTCTAAATTAAACGGATCAAGGCGTTGTCGTTGTTGTGACAATGTCATTGGCCCGCCTTGTCCTGCCTGAGTGACAGACAATGCAAGGGTCAATGCCACGAACGAATCAATTATTTTGTGAGATGTTTATTATTGAGTAAAAATATTGGTACTTGATGTTCAAAGAATAAATGATTAACGATTACGAGTATATTGTAGGATTCTTAAAATTTACGGGGTATCGTATTCGTATTACCAATTACTAACTGGGTTGTGGAGGTCAGATAGGCAGTTGCTCCATGTAAAATACAGGTATTCAACTGCATCCGGTTAGACTGGAAGCCGACCCCAACATAGTTAGGAAAAGGCTAAGCAGATGATGTCAGATGATGACAGTCTCAGAACGATATCTAGTAACATTTCTTAGCAAGTAATTCAGCTAAGGTTTTTTTCTGTCACTGTCGCACAACTGTCAAAATTCAAGTGCAGAATAGAGACGGGACCATGTCTGAGAGGACGAGCTAAGTAGGTTTTTTGGATCTCGATGTAAGAGTAGCTTTTTGTGGCAAATCAGTTGGTAATTAATTTAATTAGCAGAACGTAGCTGTCTTGAAGACTTTTACATCCAAAAACTAAAATTAGGCCCCAGAAAGTAAAAAAAAAAACTGTTTATTTATTTCTGACCGCACATTTCCCTAATAGTTTGCAGATGTTTTATGAATTCAATAACCCTCCTTTTAGGCTTCGCCGCAGTCGGGTAAAAATTACCCTGTTTCTCAAAAACCCAAACACAAATGCAACCACACATTAAAACTTGTCAATTCCTTGACATGGCATAGGATCACAGACACAAACCATTATCTTTTTAAACTATAGAAGCTAAATACGCGTCTCGCGACTTTCTCACCAATACGTTTTGTTCTGTCGCGAGCGCAGGTCGCTGCGATTTGTCGGACCTTGTACAGGTAACTTAGGCAAAGAATCAGTATTTTTATGATATGAGTGTGTTGGTAAAAGAGGCTTTGTAATCTCATTTGCTTTTTATTTTCGTTAACATAACTGTTAGACCTTCGGCATGGATCGTTCTTCAAGTTTAAGCAACGCTTGTCGAGGCCAGTCCATTGATTGGTGACCGTTATTAAATGACGAGACCACTCCGTGCCTCGGAAAGCTCGTTAAACCGTTGGTCTCGGCTGTAATTTGCAGATCTTTGACAGTTATTGTGAGTAGTCAGAACTCAGAAGCCCAGTCTGACAAGCAGTCAGACATAGAAATATCAGGACATCCAGTAAATGCGTTGTGCCAAAGTTGGAAGACTTGCAAGTTGCACAGGAAAAACGAAACTTGAGTACAGGGCCTTAAAGGTCGTTGTCGGCTGAATTGAGTATTGAACATGTCTTATATGAGTAATAAGGCGGGTCAGACAAATCGCATGCGTTAGTCAACAATGGAATGCTAATATATACTTTATATTCGTCAAATATACAGGCGTATACTTAAAACCAAGCTAGCCTTGACAATCTTGTGTGCCTGGAATAAAGATTTTCTTTATCATTTTCTAGATAATAAAAGGTTGAAAGGACACCGGCGCTAAACGGGAACCACGTATTAAGTAGATCATTCGGAATCCTCCCACATAGAAAATTTTCGTCAGTTATTAAAAAAAATAACAACTGTTTCCTACAAAACTCCAATACCTACACGGTCAAAATCTATGGAACAGCTGTTTTTTTTTATTACCGACGAAAAATTTCTATGTGGGGGGTTCAGAATGATGTACTGAGTATGTGATCACCGTCTGTGCGTTGGTGTCCCTTACACCTTGTATAACATGTATCAGAAGAGTATGGTAACATTTGGGGTCAATAGGTATTGAAATATTGTATGGGACGATAACATAACATAACATTACACCTGTATTTCCCGAAGGTTTAGACAGAGGTGTATCTAACTCCCGTATGTGTAATGTAATTTTTTAAGATACGATTTTTATTATGTAGTTTATTAATTGCTTAAAATTACAACGGTTAAAAGTTAGAATTCATAACTTTGCTTTCTTTGACGGTTCTTACTTCGTTTAAATTCTTGTCTATTGCATAAAAAAAATTGCACAAGTAATTACTTAAGCTTAAGTAATCACTTTAACTTGACTATAGATACGGGTGTTAGAGTACACCAACATTTAGTCCCATATAATAGGGGAATATATTAAAAGGGGCGTGGGGGGGCACTTTTCAGTATTACCACACATTTCTGAAACACGCTGTATAGGCCTTAGGATGTCGGGAGTAATAACAAATTCCCAAATAACAATTTATTAATGTTCTTAAAGGTCTTTATATAGCTGCAATGTTTATCTTAAAATGACAAGGACAGCAAGAATCTAAAGCCTGCATACACCACAATTCGCTAAATACGTTTACCACTAAACATTTTTGAAATATCGTTCTTTCCGTCATTTGTTTGAAGATGATAGAGATAGAATTATGTCTCTTTTGTGCTTAGCGTTAAACGCAGTTAGTGATTTTTGGTGTAAGCGGGCCTCCATGGGCGAAGACATAAAATTAAATCGCAACACAATTCTGTCGTAAGGAACCGAATTATTCAGACAACACAATATACAGGCTAGCTCAGGTTCAAATATTTGCCTTATAAATATACATCTTGATTGACACACTAAGCAAAAATAGCAGCAAGTTTGGTCTAAAGAATTGTCTTAAGTAATTATTTATGTAGTCAGGTAAATTAATTGACCGTCGGGCCGTTCACTGCTAAATAAATAAGGAAACATCAAGCCTGTATTCCTGAAGGGAACCGGCAGAGATGTAAAGTAAATGCTCGGGCTGAAATCTATTCAGCGAACTGTGACTGTACTCAAGCGTGCCATACAAAAATTAACCTTATCTGTTTAGATTTCATGTTCGTATTCGTAAGAAACGGTTGATCACAGTCGCTTATAGGAATATTTACGGTAATGTCATACGAATAAGGTTGTTTTTCGTACGAAAGACCGTAGCTTGAGTGAAGTCTGTTTATTTATTTAACAAACTACATAAATAACATCCACAAGACTTTAAATATGTCTCATTATTTGTACAATTGGACATTTGATATCTTTGTTCAAAGACTCAAAATGAACTCTATGTTAAAGGAATAAAGTAAGATTTTAAACTGTGATAGACTTGGATGGATGTGTCCTAATAGAAGAAAAAGGTCGTATGTAAGATGTTTTTTTAGGCGGGCGATATTATACTAGTGTTGTTTTTAAACTTACTTTTTTAAAATATTTCTACTAGAATTTCTATGCTTTGTACTATACCGAGAATCGTCACACAAATACTATATTTGGCCATTAATAGTAACATTCTTACGGGGTTCCATCGAATACTAAAATTCTCTTCTCAGTTTTTCATAAATAGTTAAATAAGAGAACGGAACACTTGAGAAATAATTAATATTTAATTACAATTAACTATATTTCAACAGTAATCGTTTAAGAAATTCCCTATCCACGTAGCTACCTCAACCATAAATATCTTCATAATAAATATAATTTGACTACAACTTTCTCAAAATATCAGTAAGTACATACTATATTAGATCCAAATATCAATCCAATATATATTTTAACACACATCTTACGAATAAGGAAGCCTCTGAATACAATCATTATACAATAATGAATTTTAATAACCTTTAAAAACGGAGGGGAGCTTCTGATTGGTTGACCAAAACAACTAACAGCCAATAGCCGACCTCGGATTTGGCGGTCGGTAGACGTTAGTATTGCAAAGTGATAACTGACATAGAAGTATTACTTTCCCTCTCTTTTTTCCTATGAAGCCGCCTATAAGTTAGAAAGAGTACGCTATATATTCCTCTCTCTTGCTTTTTTGCCAGTCACAGTAATTCTGTATATTCTGACTATTTCTTAAAAAAGTCATTCAAAGGGGTTAAATGAACTTAGAGGGTTATATTTATGAATTAATTATTATAACTAAAGCCATATTTGTAACGTTCGCGAATCATATTTTAATAAACATACATACAACCTGACACAGACTAGCCAATTGCAAAAAATGCTAGAAAATTTGAATTTCGCGGGCTATCTTACCGCATCTTCCAAGACCCCAACAAGTCTCCCTACAAAAACAACACCAGTACAAGAACGCACCACCTACTCTACCCATCTCCCTCTGCTACCGCTGTCGCGACAGCATGAGAGAGAGAGGGAGATACGGGAGCAGTTAGACGACGACTACGAGCGGCAGATCCCCGATCATAAAGACGACGGCGGCGGCAGGGCGCGCGCGGCCGCGAGCCCGCCCGCGTCCAGCCGCGGCCAGTCCACGAACTCCTTGCCGTGTCTGGGGACATGGAACACGATTAGTGACGATTATTCCACGTTTTTAACCGGCTCCAAAGTAAAGAGGAGGTTCTCAATTCGGTTGTTTCATTTTTATGCTGTCATGAATTCTTCTTTTATGTGAAAGGATATACTTCCCGATTGGTCCCATAGAAATTTCATCAGAATCGGTTCGTTTGGGCTTTAAATCAAAATAGCTGGAAAATATAATTTATGTCATCCAAGTAAAGGGAATTCCGAAATTGATACTTGACAAGGATTTTTTAACTAAAAAGGGTAAAATAAAAAGTTTTTTGCAAAAAAATAACCTACTTCTAAAAAAAACACACAAAAGTGGAAAATAACTTGACTGTCGGAAGTCGGTGGCAAAAAAATCAACGAAACAAACAATAGTCACCGAAAGCAAAAAAGTTTTTATGTAGTAGGCATAACATCACGCATGTAATACCCGAAGCGTTAGGCAAAGGTGTACCCATTAGTACATCCACGTTTCGCCAATTATGTTTAAGTCCCATGTAATAGGGGGCGAGCCTATTGCCATCAACCGGGCACAAATCCAGACTCCGTGGCTGCTACTGAGAAATTCATGATGGAAAAACCCAATAACAATTTGCCCGACCCGGGAATCGAATCCAGGACTTCATGCTCAACAGTCGCGATTGCGACCACTGACTGGACCAACAAGGTATTTCCAATGGTATTGTGTTAATCAAAAACTAGGTTCTGAAAGTCAGATAGGCAGTCGCTCCATGTAAAATACTGGTATTCAGCTGCATCATGGTTAGACTGGAAGCCGACCAGATACGTTGGTATTTAGGGATTGTAGTACGTATTCACCTGAATATAAAGGTGGACGCCCCAAAACGCGACGTATCGCAGTACAAGGACTGATGGAACTAACTGAAACGGTAATATGTGACGTATCTACCTGAATATAAAGGTGAGGGTTGCAGTGACGGCCGCGTCTCAGAACGTGAGGTACAGCAGTACTTCGCTACAAGGACTGATAGAATTAACTGGCACAGTAATATGTGACGTATCTACCTGAATATAAAGGTGAGGGTTGCAGTGACGGCCACGTCCCCGAACATGAGGTACAGTAGTACTTCACTACAAGGACTGATGGAACTAACTGGCACAGTAATATGTGACGTATCTACCTGAATATAAAGGTGAGACTCGCAGTGATGGCCGCGTCTCAGAACGTGAGGTACAGCAGTACTTCGCTACAAGGACTGATAGAACTAACTGACACGGTAATATGTGACGTATCTACCTGAATATAAAGGTGAGGGTTGCAGTGACGGCCGCGCCCCAGAACATAAGGTACAGCAACACTTCGCTTGTGTAGCGTTGCGGCAGAGTAGCGCTTGCGCAGAACATTGACATCGCTACCAGCAGGACTGATGGGAACTGGAACAAACGACAAAATGAATATAGCTAGCAGTAAAATAACATCTAGTAGAGTCTTTAGTGATGAATGATTCTCAGCGACAAACGTACTGATCGAGTTAGCACTCGATTTTCAACTCGCTCACTTTACACTTTCGGTGCATGCAGCCAGCATGTGTCCAACAATAATTCGTTCGTGTGCGCACCTCCCGAGTCGTCTTTATACGTAGCTTTAAATGACGCGCATACGAGTGAAAATTGATTATTTGAACTTGGCAGCGAAAGTATTTTGTTTTTAAAAAAGCTTTTATTCAAATGAAAAGATGAAAATTAGGTTTATCTATCAACATTGAACGCGTATACAAAATATCGTGTCCATGATATTAACTGTTGAGGAGTTCTGGCTGCAGGATCAAGTCACGTCTCTCACAAAAATGTATCGTCCCCAGAACTACAGGTGTGTGCAAAATTTTAGCTCAATCGAATACCAACAAGTGGTCGAAAACTGGTTTGCAAATATTAAAGCGCACGGTGCAGTTAAATACATATAAAAAGCTTGTAAAAAGTGAAACTTACTGTAATGTATTTCCAGTCTCTGTCCCGGCGAAGCGGACACGGCAGCGTGTTACCCTCGCCGTCAGCTATCACGTATTTACCCAAGAACAGGTCGATGGAGTCCTGCGAAGAAAGCATTATAATCATCAGTTTATAGGTAACTTATAAACTTTTCGGATTGCACCCCCGACAAAAAAGGTATTTTTTTTTTATTCAGCCTACTCTGTCCCACTGTTGGGCAAAAGCCTCCCTCAAGGCTTTCCAATTTTGCTCGCAATTTGCCTTCCCCGACTGTTCGCGCCAACACTACGCGACCAGAATGTCGCGTGAGCCGCGCGTACCACCCTACCGCCCCCCGCGCCTGCCCGCGCGCCCCGCATGCGTCTGCGTGGAGCGAGCCGCGCGCTCAGCCCTTGTTGATCCTCTCCCGTCAACGACTACACACGCGCCCATGCGCTCCCCACCGCGCGAACTCCGACCAATCCGTACTGCTAGGTGAGGGACAACCCAGCAGATGTTGTCAGTCTGGCTGATAACGGTTATAAAGGACTTCTTACTTCCGCACGAACCGCGCTCTTTGCAGTTTTTAGCTTTTAAGGTAGTGTTGTAGATGTCGCCACAGTTTGTCAGGGGCAATCATTTAACCTATCTATAGTATGGTACGTAGATCTGTGCAATCCCATTATACTGCCGGCACGCGGATCTACGACAAAAAGTCGAGAACGTTTTTTTTAAATAACTTTAATTCACTTCGCGGATCCACGTTGCGGTATACCAAAGGTTAAATAGAAACTGGTAGAATACTGACCAAAAACTATATTTATATCAACAATTGTCAACTTGAAACATCTAATTTAATTTAAAAAGAACGAACGAAACCAACCTGTCTAAATCCATCACTGAAGTTATTCTTGTAGTATCTGGTGAGCGAGTTCATTCCGTCCCGCAGGAGCCCGAAATGTGTCCGCTTGCCTGTCCGCGTGAAGTCCGTCTTCAGCGCGCCGGTGCCCGAGTACTGCGTGGATATTGTGTCCGCGTGGTCTGCCCATACCTGGAGGTAACCACGGGATTATAATACAGCTTGATGTTTTTAACTAAACGAACAGGTCGGGTTAAGAATACGACGAATACGTTTCATCACGCCTGTAATCCCCGAAGGGTTAAGCAGAGGTGTACTTAATAGTACACCTACGTTTCGCCACTGACTTTCAAGACACTGACTACCTGTAACGACTGTCAAAGATCTACAATGACAGCCGGAACCAACGGCTTAGCGTGTTTCCCGAGGCACGGAGAAAACTCAGTTTAAAATGGTTGGTCACCCATCCACGGACCAACTTAGGCAACCGCGGCTTGACCTATAGATCGACCCGAGCAGCTGTTGTTATTTAGCCACGAACTCCTCCTCCGAGTTTGGTGTAAGGAATACTTACATTATTAAACAGCTTATCAAGGTAAGGATGCTTCTCATCATCGCTAGTAGTGACTGCCAACAGTCTGAGGGCTGCGTTGAGCTGCAACCTCGCGAACAGACTCTGCACCACGTTGGTCCTGTCGAGGCAGTCCACGCAGTTGGTGCGGAAGACGCCGCTCTGGCGGAGCAGCACTGTGCCACCTCGGGAGAGGAAGTAGCCGAATTCTGTCTGTTGGCAGAGAATTTTCATTTTTTTTTTTATTTTTTTATTTTATTGCTTTAACCCACCACATTCAGTGTGGGTTGGTGGATGTCACATTTCTTCGATTTTTCGGATCAAAATTAAAACATTATTTCAAGTACGCCAGTTACAAACACTTTTGAATCGTTGAAACAAAGACAAGAATAAAGTGAAGCTACAGTCCCAGTCACAAGGCATAAAAACTGTGAAAGTACTGTAGTTGCCCATGCCGAAGCGTAGATCTCTATGGAGAAGAATGGGCAAGAAACTCCAGACAATGGATCTAGGGCATGACGGTTTTCGACCAAATCACAATTGTGCATAATAATATGAATGTCCGTTTGCATTTTTTGCGAATAAGACAGACATATTATTAATTATAGTCCGTGTTATATTTCATAGTATGTGTTAGAGCGGGACTTGGTGGAAGTTTATGCTTAGTGTTAGTTCGGCAATGTTCGGAGCTGTTCGTGTTCGTTCGCACCTGTTCGTGCGCTATCCTGTCTATGAGCACGTTGAGCCGGTAGTAGCGCATAGAGCGGCACTCCGCGTGGAAGTCAAAGGGCTCGTATCGGACGCCTGGTAAAGCTGCTGCGGCGACTGCGGCACGGAAGCCCCGCTCTAGCGCTTCTTCTTTGCCGTGTTGGTCGATCTGGAGAAAGAGAAAAATTGATAAATATTTTTTTATGAAGTTGCGTTATTTTTTTTTACAAAATTAGTATAAACCAACTCTTGTCTTAGCTCAATAAATTGTAAAACAAAATTAATCTTCATTAGACAATATAGGTTTAATTTTGTATTTTACCACTATTTGGTCCTGAATAAAATTTCTTTTATTTAATTGTATCCCAAAAACGTAACTTTCTAGTGTTTTAAAATTATTTTTGCGCCTTGGTTTAGAAAATGTTTTAGGACAATTATGTGTAAAAGTACATTTGAAAAACAAACAAAAAAATTATGTATCAACAAAATCTAAAGAATTGTGTGATTTTCTCATATTATCAACTAGAGGATACCCGGCGTGTGCTACTACGCTATAGTGCCTAATGCATTGTTAGTTTTGTCTGGTCTAAAACCATCTTGCATTATCGATTTTCGAATGAAACCAGTTTGGGGCACATCGGTTGGATGGTTTCAAAGTCTATAACAGACATAGGTAGAAACAATTTTCGTGTTTTTTAATAGATAGTACTCAGTATGCATCAGTTTTTAATATCCTGGGCAGTTCCACTCACCAAGTTCACCAGCACCTGGTTCCCGTATTTCTGCTGCTGGTCCCTCAAGTGCTTGGTGTACGCAGTCACATGGTCCTCATGTGACAGCTGCATGGCGGGCTTGTACTTGATATTCGGGTACTGGCTCCAATACAAAGGGATGGAACCTCTGGTCTGGACGAAGGAAGACTTCTCTCCGCCTCGTTCTATGATCTGTTCAGTTTCTACGAAGTTCGCCACGTTGCCCTGTGGAGATGAGTTTGTGTTATGGTGAATTCAATGTAAAACGTTAGAGCGAGACGGAACTATCCGTCCTGCTCGGACGTTTTGTGACCGCTGCGTAAGGTTTGATGTTGTGACGATTAACATAATATAGTTCACCCTTTACCGTTGATTGGGCTCGCATTTTATACAAATACGGTATTTTTGGTGGGTTTTATGGCTCTTAGGCGAAGCAGAGGGGAGACGAGATGCGTAAGAACTAGGGTGTATCCAACGAAGCTGTGCAGAGTGGCAAAGCGGAGAGGGGAGAAGGTGTGCACCGCTCACGTGTCGTCTCGTCTCCGCTGTGCGCTTGGCCGCCGAGTGCGAAGCCTGGCCTAAACATTATCGAGGGATCAGTGAAGACCGGCACTTTTTTGCAGAAGTAGGGTAAATAGCTATTGTGACTCACCTGAGCATCGACCCCCCTCATAAAGAAGCGAGTGCCGGCCCTGTCCACGCAGCGCCGTGAGACCAGCGACCACGTCAGCTTGTGCCCGTTCACTGTCACGTTGTTTATGGAGACGACTGGGTACGAGTTACGGAAAAATATTAAGATACATAGGAACTCGTGGCTAAATAATAACAGCCGCACGGATCGAGGTTCAAAGTAAAGCCTTGCCTAGGTCAATCCGTGGATGGGTGACCATTCCTTACATACCGAACTTCATCCGTGCGTCGGAGAGCACGTTAAGCCGTTGGCCCGGCTGTCATTTGCAGATCTTTGACAGTCGTTACAGGTAGTCAGTGGCCCGAAATTCTGGCAGCCAGTCTTACCAAGGGGTATCGTATTCCCCAGTACTGACTGAGTTGTGGAGGTCAGATAGGCAGTCGCATATTTAAAATACAGGTATTCAGCTGCACCTGGTTAGACTGGAAGCCGACCCCAACACAGTTGGGAAATTACTCGGCAGGTAATGAGGAACTAACAAACCACAGCAGTCGTGATGTATAAAGATATCGGCACCTATCAAGTCTGATGAGTTTTGCTAACTAATTTAATTTGACCTAGAATGACTTGATAAAGCGTAGACTTTACCACAATTATTACTACGAAGTGAACGATGACACAAAGTGACTTATTCCATTCTAATTGGTTGTATATTCTTTAGTGTGCAAGCAAACCTGTACAACATCAATTGTTTCTATTTTATGCTGACATCGACGCGCAGCGAATGGATCAAATACACAAGTCTAAGTAACGAGCAGTAGTCGCATAGCACCGTTTGGGATAAGAACAAAGAGACTCATTCGCCGCGAGTCGATCAGTTATCAGTTTTTATCAAGTTTAAAATTCACCAGTCTAAATGTACCTTAACCATACAGTATGTTTAAAATTGCAGCTGTACACATTGAAATAATAAAATGTGTCTAGTTTTTGTCATTTTTCATAGGATAATACGACGTCAAGATATTCCGGATCCGCCATCGTTGATTTTGCAATTTCTTTTTATTTTATCTTCTTTTTAATTTAACACTTTCAGTGCTAAGCACCCAGCATATGGGTCGAACAATAATTCGTTCGTGTGTGCACAACGCACAGCCCGCCTCCCGAGTCGTGGCTATACGTAGCTAAATATAGTGATCTTTATTAAGTTGACAATAAGGTCGCTGTTAGACTGCAGCAGTCAGTTTATATATGACGCGCATAGTAATCTAGTAAAAAAAAATATTTGGACTAACTAACTGTTCATTCTTAACATGGCAGTGGCAATCTTAATTGAGTGGGCCCAGACCTTGGCTACGAGTCCATTACGGGTCCATTTAGAAAAGGATACATCCTTGTATGAGAGGCAGCGTGAATCTTGAGAACTGGTGATGTGAGAAGTCTCGCAGAAGGAACCCGTTCCACAGGAACCGAGGGTCGGCACGGTTTGTGATGGACATCTGGAAATAAAAGACATTATTAATAGATACTGTAAAAAGAGTGATTTCTTTACGTCATTGCGACATTTTTTTTTTGTTCTGGACCATACCTGGGAACCTTCTACCTACGGAGGTATTGAAGGTCAAGGTTACAACTTTTTCACACCAAAAAAAATAGTATTTTCCCAGACTCAAACTCAAAGCATTTATTTCAATTAGACCATTACAGGCACTTTTGAATGTCAAAACACAAAAAATAAACTAAGCTACAGTCCCTGTCACAGGGCATAATAACTTGTGAAAGTACTGTAGTCGCAATAATTTTTCCCACCCGTACGTAAAGTAAGCGCTTTGGACGGTGACCGGCCCAACAGTCACACAGGTCGGTCGCTCAACATTAAACATTACGTCCCGAAGTCGGTCCGTTCATTTGAAACCTCGGCAGAGGATGTCATGTGTTACCTTATGGAAGTCGGGCGTGACTGAGTGCAGCCTCTGCAGGCAGTGCGTGAGATCATAACTGTAGGAGAAGTAGATGCCGGGCGTGTCCAGTGCGAGGCGGATCATGCGCTCATATGTGTTGTTGTCTTCTATCTGTTGGCAAATTAAATTAAGGTTAATTCCAGTATAGAAAATTGCCTAAATGGTCTAGTATAGTTCTGTTCAAACTTTATGGCGGCTCGGAAGTTAGCTGCGAGTGACGGTTAGCGCAAGTTTAACGGTTCAAACTTTATTGCTGGTCGGAAAATCTAACTTAAAGCTGCGCAGAATACAATTTTAGGTATCATCGGGGTGTAGAGGACGCATCGTCTTGACTGTATAATGCGCAGACCGTCACTCGCAGCTAACTTCCGAGCCGCCATAAAGTTTGAACAGAAGTGTAGTCGCAAGCGCAACTGCTGAGCATGAAGTCCTGGGATCGATTTCAGGGTCGGGCAGAGTGTTATTGGGTTATTCCACTAGCAATTTCTTTCTGGATTTGTACCCGGTTGATGACAATAGGCTCGCCCCCAAATTACATGGGACTTAAACATAACTAGCGAAATCTGGGCGCACTGTTAGTACACCTCTACCTATCCCTTTGAGGATTACAAGGCATTATGTTATGTAATATAAAACTATCCCTGGGGACTAGATGCCTGCCGTTTATCTGACGCGGTGCCTGAGGCAGGTCTCCTTCCCGTGAAAGAGACTGGGCCATACACCACCATGAGGACCCAGCGCAGAGTGGATTGGTGGATGTAACTCGTCTATGACATGTCGATTCCCCACAGTTTGCATTGAAGGCTACACGTTCTCAGTAATGCCTACCTGTTTGCTGGTGAGATGTGTGTTGGAGCGCGCATACGGTATGATGTCCGCTCCAGCCAACTGAAATATATCTTGACCGTTCAGCTTGCCCATCTAGAATATAAACAAGTCATATAATAAACAGTCATCATTGCCTGTCGATTGAAATCAACTAAGTGTAAGATTGTAGTCATTATATTAAAAAAAAAAATTGAAATACTCCAATGATATAGTTATTAGCTAAATCAGTTTCCAAGTTTAATGTAACATTCCATAACGCGTAGCTTGATAGGGTAGTCGTTTTTTATGGAATAAGATTGCATTAACACATTAGCCTCTTCATAAAATATTTATAACAGCATTTTAACCTTTTGACCGCTTGGCTAAATATCAATTGCCGTGCCCCTAGCGCGCGGCTACCAATCGATAAAATTAATAATACCTACAATAAATAAGCATTTTCAATACTTGGAGCTGCGAGACATAATTTTAAATAATGATTGTAAATAATATCTCTATTTAATAATGGTTTTAGTGGTACCACGCAATTAATAGGACGAAAATAGAACGAAAAAATGCATGTTCTCTGTCATAGAAATACGACACAAGCGGTAGGGGCACGGAAATATGTGTCGCTTAAATGCGAAACAAGCGGTCAAAAGGTTAAATAATATTACAAATGTGTGAGTGCAAAATTTTCTTTGTACTTTTATGTGGCTATTAATTTTAACTTCCAATTTATTCATCTTACCATCTGGCTATTGACTTTTTCTTTTACCCTTTTTAAAACGAGGAATACTACTGCAGATTTTTAATTAACTTAGTAAATACTTACTGTAATTCTGTATTTGGCCACAACTAAATATAATCCAGATAGGAGCTTGATGGAGCCGAGGAAGCCACATACTGGTCGGTACGCACTTGCCGGTATGGGAATTTTCACTTGGCTAAATTCTAAAAAAAGAATTAAATCCAGTCTTGTTAAAATTAAAGTATACCATTATACAATACAATACCTGAAAAAGTAAGGTATCGTATTGTATATAGAGTGCTGTTTCGAACTCTGCCTTGTCATTAGACACCCAGAAAGCATTCTGGGTGGAATGGAACAGAGCAGTGTTCCATTGCCTTTTGGCAAACTCCAAGGCAGAACTTCTGCAACTAAGTGAGCGACCAGGTCTGAGCACCATAGGTTAGGACAGGCAGGATGTACATGTCATTGAGTTTGCGCTTCAGGGAGAATGTTTTTTATGTTGCAAATAAATAAATACGCGTACCTTTAACAACAGCCTCCCCAGTGTTGCGGTCTATGATCAGAACCTCTGTGGGGTTTATTGTGGGCTCGAAGTAAAACTTATCAGAAGTTGTATATCTGCAAATTAATTAATTAACTAAATGTAGAGATAAGATATACCAGTATTAAGTGTTTGGGGACAGAACCTTGATAACTGAATACAAGTGATTTTTAGGGATTTTGAACAGTTTGAGGGGAAAAATTTGAACAAAATTTTCATAGACTAAATCTTGAAAGAGGAGACTTGTGTGCCAGCACTGGGATTATTATAGACTGTTTGTGTGTTTTATATATAGAAGATATATTTTTTTGGTCACTTGAGGACTTGAGGTCTGTGTTTCATTGTGCCAAAAATAAATTCCCAATGTTGCATGAATTTTGTGAAAAAAATGTTTGAACAAAAGAATAGAAAAGTTAAATTCAAATTTTACTTTTAAAAACCAAACAAGCCTCTTTAAAATCTGTATGTTTGTTCTTGCTGAAGAACATGCTACCACATATTTTATTGTTCTGAATACAACAAATTTTAATACTATACCATTATACATTTACATTTTTTTTTATTTACATAATAAAACAATATCACCTAAAAGAACTACTAAATAGGACAACTGTTACATCAAACTGGTTTCAATCATTATTGTCCTTGACTTTTACAGTAAAATTAAAGTCCTATAAACATTTTTCTTGGTGCAAAGGTTGGTAATATTAGTGAGGAATAAGTAAGATAGACTAGATTTGAGCATCAGGTCTTTAGAAAATGTTTCAGCTTGCAGGTAGGACTTTTTATGTCTATGGAATGAGTTTATAATTATGGCACTAATTCATTATATTATTGGTGCAGTCATCAAATTATTGCGCGTGACGTAATAATTAGACGCCGCTCGGTTGATTTTAAGATTGTAGTTGCTGTAAGCCATGTCTTCTAAGTGTTATTGGTCGCGATTAAACTAAGTAAATAAAATATTAATTACTGTGATTTTTCGGATGCCATGGATTTATGTATGTTATTAAATAACTAAAGATAATAATCTCACAGAGTATTGTGCAAAATTTTATACGGCTTCAGGGAAAACATGAGTAAAAGACTTACGAATTGGTGATGATTTGAACAAGTTGCTTTTACATGATATTGCGAGTACCCCTACACACATACATTTTAGATAGAACAGTTTACTTACAATTTAATATCATCGTGAATACGTAGCACATCTGCCATTTTTAATGATTTATCGGCGAATTAAATAAAATTCTCTGCCATACACTCGCGAAAAGTTGACATGTATGACATGACACTAGTGATGTACCAATTTGCTCTTCACCAAATTAAAAAAAAACTCAGAATGCAGTCATACAATCGACTAATGGGCTGTAGAATTCGGAACTCTAAAAAAAAACTATTTTTTTTTTTCAGAAAATTATATTTCATCAATTTCATTTGATAAAATTCGATGCTGAGACTGTCTAATCGAAAATATTACATTTTGTTAAAGTTTCAGAACGAATAAAAAGTCCTTTATACGTACAGTTCGTTTTTGGGATTGTGATTTTGACATTTTACTACAAACAAATTTTGTGAAACGGAGCGTGAAAGCAACATGCAATTTTGAAGGATAACCTCAAAATTACATTTATTTACAAAAATAGTGTAAGCATGTCGAGTAAATAATTAAAATAATAATCATGGAGGCGTCCACAGAAATACCAGAATTTATCAAAACAATACACGATGGTGAAGAAGTTGAAGATTTCTCCGAGGAATCCGACGAAGAAATCGAGGTAAACCGCACTTGGAATTTATTTTAAAAAACACGCCATAAATAAACGCAAAGTATATTTAAAACCACACCACCTTGTGTCTTTTGCCAATAAAAACGTGCTCACTGAATAAATTGTATATAAATTCATTCATATATCAATTTTTGCAGTCAACTCAGATAAAAAATACAATTCTTATTTAAAAAAAATGCGCTTTAAACTACTGTATTTGACGAATTTATTATTTCCAGCATCAACCATCAAAACAGAAAATCAAACAGAAGGCAGATTTCAATCCTAAGTTTCAATTTGTGGGTTCTGTAGATGAATACAACAAGGTATGTCTTAACACTATAATATCATCTATCATTTTAATAAAAATGTTTATTTTTGGTCCATTTTTTAGTCCATGCTGCATTTGTTCATTAATCATTATCAATTTCACAATATTTATGAAATTCAAAATATGCTATAGGTTCTAACGAATAACCCTAAAATATACATTTACTATCAATAACCGCATTGGGCAATAAAGAAATCTATGATCCAACTGCAGGCTCAAGGGGTTGCTGCAAATCCTGTCTTGCCAAATGGGGTATCAGGGACCCATCCCAATCTCGGTGTGAATTTGGAGCTCCATCATAAGATTATGCTGCATCTTCTGTCCTGTCCATTGTACATAACTACCTGCCCCCTCCAACACTTGAATGAGGCAAACAACAGAGGGACTGGTCTGTCGGAATTTAAGCCATCAATCAACACTTAAAAAGAAAAAGCTTTTCACCACAAACGGACGTAGTTATGCTAACAGGATCCAACCCAAAAAATAATTAAATATTACCCAATTTAAAGCTAAAATTATTTCTAAGATAAACCACTAGTTGTCCCAAAAGTGACTTATTCTGGGTTGGTTCCGGTTTGGACAACGATATCCGAATTTGATTCAATTCCATTATATATTTATCCTGTTCCAGAACACATGGGATGATCTCCAGAAGTATGTCAGACGTAATGTAAAGCGGACTATTGACGAGAAGATTGAGCGGAGGAGAGCCGCTGTGAAAGTACACGGCAATGCTGAAGATGTGGATACAGACTCTGATGTTGATACGAAAGGTAACAACAATTGAGTAGTCATAATCAGCCTATATACAGATTGAAAAAGACACCGATGCCAAAATGTTTACTACGTATTCAGTACATCTGTCTGTCATCGGCCACATAGAAAATTTTCATTGGTTATTAAAATACAGCTGTTTCCTACAAAACTGCAATATATGGTAACCATTTTAATGTCAGAAAAGATGGTTTATTTTTTAACATATCATTGTGTCTGTTTTCGCTGAAAGGTGTACCAATAGTAAATCTTCCTGCCCTTGTCCCATGTTACTTGGGGTTCGTTGGAACACATTTTTTTCTTCCATTCTCTTCTGCCAACCATTATGCTATCATTGACTCCCTTTTCTTTGATTCCATTCAAATGAATGGATAAATATCCACTTACATATAAGTCACATTATCAGGGTATTACTATCAACCTTGCAAAAATACAGACTCCTTTTTGCTACTGAGCAATTTGTGTTGGAAGAACCTTAGTTAGTTATTACATTTTCTTCATACTTCCAGACAGTGATGTTGGTGAACTTGAAATATCAGATGA
Source organism: Standfussiana lucernea (assembly GCA_964057025.1). Lineage (NCBI taxonomy): Eukaryota > Metazoa > Arthropoda > Insecta > Lepidoptera > Noctuidae > Standfussiana > Standfussiana lucernea. The sequence continues at coordinate 13,311,179 of OZ059798.1, read as the reverse complement.
CGAGCTTAAAAAAGATGAAATCAAGACAAAACCTAAAAAAATCACCAAGAAACAAAAGTTGAAAGAGGTGAGTCATTGAAATACTTTATTATTTTTAAAATACAAGTTATATTTTACTTTCTATTTATTGACATACAAGGCCTTAAAAACTCTAGACAATCATTTAGGCTATTTACTTATTACAACTAAATTTTTTGTGTTGTGGCTTCGTTGTACCTTACTATTACAACTTAATTGTTTTTGTGGCCTTGTTGGTCTAGTGCAATAGGCTCGCCCTCTATGCCATGGGACTAACATAACTGGCGAAACGTGGGTTTACTGTAAGGTACACCTCTGCCTAACCCTTCAGGGATTACTGGTGTGATGTTATGGCACAAAATTATGAAAATACAATTTGCCATTCAGTGTCTTTTCTTCTGTCTCCCAGGAACTAGAAGAAGATGTAGAGCCAGGCGCGCGCATAGAATACGACTCGGACTTCTTCGAGGAGCCCCCACCGTACGACGAGAACGCTTCTTTCTACATGATGAATCTGTCCCGGCCACTGTTGAAGGCCATCGGTGCGCTGAACTATGTGCATCCCACACCTATTCAGTCGGCTACCATACCTGTGGCTTTGCTTGGTGAGTTTTATCACGAACAAAAAGACGGATGTGCAATGTTCCATATTGATTTATGTCTGTGACACGAACACAGTTGGAATTGTCGGTCCCTAAAAAGAAAAGAGATATTTTTTCTTGAAAATTGGATACTCCTAGGGACAAAATTACTTGTCTTCAATTCCTTTTGAATAAGGATGGGTATAACTTTGGAAGTTATCTGTATTATATTCATCAACTATCTTACAGTGTTACTTATACATTCTGTATTTTCACCTTCGTCATCGAAGGGTTCTTCTCTTGCAAAAAAGTTACGAAACAGCTCCCTGCATCCAGGTTTCTCTCTAATGTGTTTTACTATTTATTTCTAAATTAAAATCATAACATGAGTTAGGCAGAAGTGTACCTAATAGTACACCTACATTTCACCAGTTATGTTTAAGTCCCACGTAATAGGAGGCGAGCCTATTGTCGACTCTGTGGCTGCTACTGAGAAATTCCTGATGGAAAAACCCAATAACACTTTCCCCGCACTGGGAATTGAACCCAGGACGTCATGCTCAGCAGTCGCGCTTGCGACTTTAGACTAGCGAGGCAGTCGAATTAAAATAGTGTTTAATTTTAGCAGTCTAGTGGTTTTGAACCAACTGCCTGCTGTATAACATGTCCATTTCTCTCTTCTACCCCAAGGCAAGGACATATGCGCATGCGCAGCGACAGGCACCGGTAAGACAGCTGCCTACATGCTGCCCATACTAGAGCGCCTGCTGTACAAGACAGCCGGCGGGGAGAGGCTCACTCGCGTGCTGGTGCTGGTGCCTACCAGGGAGTTGGGGGCTCAGGTATGTTGGCCTTGTAGACCTATGGTGGACTAAGGCCTCTCTGACAGCTTTGTAACATGATGAAATAATGGTTGTCAATGTATTTGACTAGTGAAACGTCTGAGGCCATTACAAACTAATTTAGGTTCCTCAAATCGGTTGGGTTATTTGTTTGTATACCAAAAAATGTTAGTGGGCTTTCCCCTTTTGGGATAATAAATACAGCAACGCTATTCAGCCCATTACGCTTGCGTTTCCTTGCTAATTGCTAAACCAATGAAGTGTATGGAGAAATCGGTGAATTAAACAACGTCCGGTTTAATATTTCTATATTATGAAAGTTTCTACACTTCCTTTTATTACAATAACTTAAGACGACGGAGGACAATTTACTTGACATGTATAAAATAGGTCTAGGTCTATGAAGTAAGTCTAGATTTAGTAGCGAGTTCGAGTGCGTACTGATCAAGAGGCCCAAACGAGTACTGGCTAAGATGACAAATGACAATGCTAAATTGCTTTATAGCACTGACATAGAAATCATATGGACTTGGCATACCTACAAAAAAAACGTGTATACCTACATTTTACTGAGAGGATAAAATGGCGGATAATAGGGCAGCCCATATCGATATTATTTCTTACAATAACATCGATAAAAGATTGCGTGAGTGTAATTTTTTTTTGAAGCCGGTTTTGATTTTTATGACCTTAGCGTTTAGCTATAAAAAAAATGAAAAGTAGTAATCGAATAAATTACTTTTTTTTTATTTTATTTGTTAGACCCTTGCGTAAGGTACACTTCGCAATGGAGGGAACAAATTCAAAGATTTCATAATTCATAACAGTGCATCCGCGATGGACTCCCGGCGCAGATGAATTCTAATAAACCGTAATCCTACTATAATTAATGTTTTAATATAATAAATAATAGGTAATAATTAAACGCGAAAGTTTGTGAGAACAGATGGATGGATGTTTGTTACTCTTTCACGCAAAAACTACTGAACGGAGAAAATTTAGCACACTGAGTTTATGACCTGGACTAACACAGGATACTTTTTATCCCGATATTCCCACGGGATCGAGACTTACGCGGGGCTGCCGCTAGTTCTATATAATAGAGCTGCAATTTGATGAAACGTATGAAAATTAGAATTTTACGGGCTTCGTTGACGGAACCACCACCACCTATAAACGAGTATGTTATGGACCAAGTGATTAATGTGGGCATTATACATAATGCCCGGTCATTATGAAAAATGCCTAGCTCTATCGGGCAAAGTGATTAATTACGTTCTTAACTTCATTATTTATCACATTGCACGGTCATTATTATATTGCTACATGACAATTGGGCAATTTGATAATAAAGCTAAATTTGACGCGGTGCGAGGGCGAGGAGGGAAGCACGCATGGTGTGACACGCTTTGACCAATCAGAGACCGCCATACAGCGTGCGGAAAGCAAATATACTGATATACCTAGTAACTAAGTACCACCTGCCATGATAGCTCGACGGAGCCCCGCTTCGCGGGACTCCTATTTCTGCGTGCGGGGTTTAAAGTAACCTAACATGAAGGGAATGGCGGGGTATTATCAAATTGCACTCTCATATTGGGCATTATACATAATGACTGGGCATTATGCATAATGCCCAATTTATCACTTGGTCCATGACATACATATATAAACCTATTGCTGTTCGTTAGTCTCGCTATAACTCAAAAAACTGCTTAACCCATGTGAATAATTCTTTTTTCGTTTTGTTTGCCAGAATATAGGGAAGGTTTAAAAACGACAAAAAAAATAGGTAGGTAGGCAGGGTAAATAGGATTTATGGTAGATAGGGTAGGGTAGGTAGAATATCGTAGATAGGGTAAGGTAGGTAATCAGTTGGGATCGAAGCCGCGGGCACAGCTTGTAACTAATATCTTTAATGTTAAGTTTTAACCTTTTCTAACTTGCAGGATGATTGTGGGTTTTAATTAAAAGTCAACAATAATTACTATAATTATTAATGTATTTAAATAAATCAAGCTCATTCATTTCTGAACAATACAATTTTGTTCAGGTAATTTCTATATGATATTGTTTCAGTAGATTTCTTCCCATAATATTTGTATCTCAAATTCATGTATACCTCTATTACACTTTTAATCAATAAATATTTATGATTTGTGTCATGTTCACAATCCCCAGAATCGAATAAATTATTTGGTTCGGCATAGTAATCTACAAAAAACTTAAAAATATACAAATAGTAATTTTCTTCCCTGTCTTTTACATGCAAAACACCTTTTAATATTTTTTCGACATTTTTCAAAATGTTTACAACGTCGTTCGAAGGATAAACCAGACCACCTCGAGATTTTAAAGTAATTAAACTTGTTTTAAATTGCTCAGAAACTCCAAAAAGAAGTTTGTTACAAGTTTCGCATTTCAATGAACGTGACAATTTTCTATTGTATATTATAGATAATTATGCCTCTCTACTGGCAAACCTTTAGATTTTGCCACTTGCCTTTTTAAGAAGTCTTGGGGTCCTGCACATTCTGCAAGCAAAGCTTGGGACTCTGAATTTAATAAATTTCTTTCCTTTAAATCTTTGATAATATTACTAAAGTGAGCAATTTTTTTCGTCTGTCTTCTAACTTTCTCATTAAGTCTCTTTATCTTCTTGGACTGTTTTTGACATTTGTCCTTTAATTTTATTATTTGACGTGTCTGAACCTGGAATCAAATAAAATAAAAGTAAGCTTTATTATATATTGAACACAAGCATGAGATATCTCCTGTTTCATTGAAGAAAAACTGAAGCTAGTCATACCGATAAATCTGGCGTAGTGGAGGTGCTAGCAGCGAAATCTGGCGTAGCAGAGGTACTAGCGGCGAAATCTGGCGTAGCAGAGGTGCTAGCGGCGAAATCTGGCGCAGCGGAAGTGCTAGCGGCGAAATCTGGCGCAGCAGATGTGCTAGGGGCTAAATCTATGGCACTCCTCTTTGAAATCTGTCCAGGTTGATTTTGAATGGTAGGCATACAAACAGCTTTGTCCTGAAAACCACTCTTTAATATTAACATAAATAATAATAGAAATAGGAAAGCAAATACTCAAAAATTTTATGACTCTTTAAAAACAGTAGGTTAATCCTACTGTTTTTAATTACACAAAAAAAAAAATTACCGTATTTGAAGCACCACATCCAGATATTGATTGTGAGTTTGTCTGATTTTGATCATTTTCAATTAAAATTCTAGACGTATTTGATTGAATCGCAGGCTGTAAAGCAATAAAATTATAAGTATTTTTGATGTTTCTTGATAATATCAATAGGATTTTAATTAATTCTAAGATCACACTCTAAAACATCCTTTACATCACTTTTTGTGTCTATTAGACAAGTGTTGCAATTGGGGACATCACTATCATTTATCACCCTAATACACAATCATGTTAGAAATTATGAACACACAAGGATAAATACCAATAAGGTTGGTGAAGGTAAAGCATCGTCACGCAATGTTACTTTATTCAGTGTCCGGTTGAAACATGATTCTTCAAAGTGAAGAGAACAAATGTGAATTGTTTTTGTTGACATCTTTAAATTTTCAACACCAATTTTTTCCAGCCAAATTTTCTTTTTTCTTTTATTAGTAGGCAGCCTTGAAAGTAAAACATAAAACCAATAAAGAACCATAAAATAGCACTATCGATAAATATAAAAATGCCTAAATTCACAACTCTATCCCTCCAATAACAAGAAATTGATTTCATGAAATAAAACTTGAAAATAAAGGCAAAACGTAAATTATGAATGTCTTACTGTTGAAACTTTTAAACGAATGCAGAAGCATAGGTTTTTTATCTAAATCTAAAGATATTTCAGCTGAAATTAAGTACGTACTGGTGCAAAGTTATGTTCGGGTGATTTCCGCTTCTTTTGATGCCACATCCGACTATATTGCAATTGGGCATCTTGCTATTGACAATTTTCACTATAGAACAATAGAGTTCAAACGCAACAACACAGCAAATTCCTCCAAAATTCTCAAAAAATATCCACAGCTCAAGAGCATTTGACAGTTGACGTACCCAACTTTAGTACCAAACAGCGAGCTGATAAAATGGCGACCCGGCCGCAAATAGGTATTTCAATGACGCTAGGAACGAAGGGTTGCCATTATAGTAACTGTCAAAAATAGTATTATCCTTTTTTACTTACGCAAAATTAATAAAGTTAAAAAGAGACGGCAGCATTTTTATGATTCTGGCGTCGTTATGCCTCATATTTGTATAACTATTTTTTCTATAGTCAAACATTTCAAGTCCATATGATTTATATGTCAATGCTTTATAGCAAGTCATATGCTCCGACGGAGGCCGAGTCTAGCCGAGCGCACCCGAAGTTGCGTTCGGAAAGGTGGCGACCAGCATATTACAATGTTTGATTATATTTTGTACAGTGTAAATATTTATTAGTATTGGTAGATTTGTAAATAGGTTTTTTATGTGATATAAGTATAGCGATTAAATAAATGTGTTGATATATTTCTGTCAATAAATGTAAGTTTTTATCCAAAGACAATGATCGTGTTTTGAGTTTGATGTCTATGGTAATTTGACATTAGTTCGTATTTGACAGGTCTGTGTAACGGGTGAATAACATGTACTGTGAAGTGTTTACAATTATGATTTTAAGTTTAAAATTAACATTTAAATGCCGGTGTAGCAATGACCGCTACACTACTCCCCCCTTGAGACCGTAGCTATGGGCGATAGTAGTCCGGGAAACGAACAGTGCGGCCGGAGCGTGTTTTTTTCTCAACGGCGACGGTGGGTAGCGGAGCTGTGTTTGCGACCGTTAGCCCATTACGCTTGCGTTTCCTTGCTAATTTAAATGAAATGTTTTTCCATGCAGGTACACCAAGTAACGAGACAGTTGTCGCAGTTCACAGCCGTAACTGTCGGCTTGTCCATCGGTGGGCTGGACGTCAAATACCAGGTGAGTGGCCATACAATGCATCCATGTTTACAAATTTGCACGTCTTAGAATTCTTTAGTGGACGGCGCATTTAATTAGTTTTTGGCATGGATAAGTATCATTACCTTTATTTAATTTTTTCATTGAGTATCGATAATCGCTGTTTCGATCGATAATTGTATAATTGCCAAATTAATGCGTGATTGCCAATTTATCAGCTTTTTTTCATTATTTCCAGCTTTTATTTAATTATTATTCACATTTTCACTAACACTGATGAATTTTCAACGCTTTCCTCAGCTGCAAAAACTGTAATTCCAAAAGAGTAACATTGTATAGCCATTCATTTATTGAAAACGGGTACTGCTGTTATTGCGCATGTCTACCTGATGGTCAGCCTAACAAATATTCAGACTACAAGACCTATAATTAAGTTAAAACGGCTCAAATAATGAAATAAACACTGTTCTGTTCTAGGAAACCATGCTCCGTCGAAACCCGGACATAGTGATCGCGACGCCGGGTCGTCTGATCGACCACATCCGCAACACGCCGTCTTTCGGGCTGCACTCCATCGAGGTCTTAGTACTGGATGAGGCCGACAGGTGAGATTACCAACTATCCTGCAATTTTTTAATTAAGAGTGTGCTTCCTTAAAAAATGGCGCTGTTATAGAAGCAGTCGCAGGTTTTTGAAGACCATAAAGTTCAGTTGTCACCATTTTCTTGGCAATCTATACTAAAATTATAAAGCTAAAGAGTTTGTTTGGTTGAACGCGCTAATCTCAGGAACTACTGGTTCGAATCGAAAAATTATTTTAGTGTTGGATAGCCCATTTATCGAGGAAGGCTATAGGCTTTAAACATCACGCTGCTACCAATAGGAGCGGAGTACGGCCGAGTGCAATTAGCTAAAAATACTCAAGATGTGGAACAAAGTTTATATTATAAGTTTTTAAAATGACATGGTCACTACCACTATCGTTACCTCATTAAACGGGATATTTACTATCCATTACGAGTTCGCGATATTTCGGCGGTGTTGCAAGCACCATGATCACGGATAATCTGAAGTTATGGACTGGACTATTGTTGTGGGGGTGGTCGTGCTGCATAGTAAATATGGTAAATATACCGTGTTATGTGTTAGCGGTAGTGTTGAAGTTTATATCGGTCATATAAATTCTAAAGGAAATACAAAAACAAAATGTCGCGAGCGGCGAAAATATTGATTTTTTACTTTCTTCTCCACACCTCTAGGAACTCTACAAAAAAAGTCTCATAAAAATGCGACCACTATACTACAAACTTCACTATAAACTTCGTACCACCTTTTTGTCTAATTGCACTCGACTAATCTCTCATTAAGCCGTCATTTTCATGGTTGCCCGTTAGAATGCTGGACGAGTACTTCGCGGAGCAGATGAAGGAGATCATCCGTCAGTGCTCGCCCAAGCGTCAGAGCATGTTGTTCTCCGCCACCATGAGCGAGCAGGTCAAGGACCTCGCCGCCGTCTCGCTCAAGAAGCCCGTCAAGCTGTTCGTGGACTCTAACAAGGACGTGGCTTTCAATTTGAGGCAGGAGTTTGTGAGGTGAGTTGCTCATTGAGGTATACATACATAAAGAACAGTGCTACTTTATGTATCGCATATGGTAGGCAGAACCAGCAGAACGTCACTTGCTACGATTCCAACATACTCGTTTTGCTTTGACGACGTTCATACATATGGTAAACACGCACTCCGCTTGCGAGCACGACGCACTTGACCTTTATGAGGACTAAATTTATTTTACTTTAAGTTAAAATGGCTATCAGCAATTTTCTTTAGTCTTTTCTTTTCCCTCAAAACTTTACGTTAATAGACAGATAAATAAAATAATTATTCTTTATGTACACCATACAAATAAAATTTACATAAAAGAAAATATTTCACATCGGGTGACACAATGGGCGGTCTTATCGCTAAAAGCAATCTAAATGTTAATGTTAATTTGTCTCTCTGAACGATAGAATAAACAAAGAAGCTTTTTATATCACAAAATCTGTTTGCGAAATTACTTTAGATTTACCATATATTAGCAAAAGTACTTTTTTCGGGGTATCTTATATTTACATTAAAAATATTTATGTTTTATTTTTCGAAAACTGTTAAATTCATTATATTAATCTCCTTACACCGCCATAAATACTTAAACCGTATGTCCTAAACAATAAGCCACATTTCAGAATCCGCCGTGACCGCGATCGCGATCGCGAAGCTATGCTGGCGGCGCTAGTGTGTCGCACGTTCAGGGACAGAGCCGTCATCTTCGTGCAGACCAAGAAGCAGGCGCATCGGTTACATGTCGCTTTGGGGTTGCTGGGAGTTAAGGTAAGGGGTTGTTTTATTCATCCGTCATTGTATGTACTTCATCCCTTTTCTTCACTATTTCACCCCAATCTATGTCTAACCTTTTGAATGGATACTAATTTTTAAAGTGAGTCTTTGTACCTTGCGAAACCTTGCGGATATGCCTAATGCCTATAGCCTTCGCCTTATGTATGGGCTATCCAACACTAAAACAATTTTTCAATTCGAATCACCAGTTCCTGAGATTAGCGCGTTCAACCAAACAAACAAACTCTTTAGCTTTATAATATTAGTATAGATAAATAAATAAAATTGTTAACAAAATCCGATTCAATAAATAGTGAAATAATCTTTTTAAAATAATATCACGCGTCAACGAAGGTCACGGGCGACGACTAGTTTTTAGAATAAAACCTTATGTTCTCCTTTTCAGGTAGCAGAACTCCACGGCGCATTAAACCAGCCCCAGCGTCTAGACTCGCTCAAACGTTTCAAAGAAGAGCAAGTGGACGTCCTCGTGGCCACGGACGTGGCGGCGCGGGGCCTGGACATCCCCGGCGTCAAGACCGTGCTCAACTTCACGCTGCCCGCCACGCTCGAGCATTACATACACAGGGTGAGGAGCGATGTAGGGTTGCTGTAACTAGTAGCCATTCACGTGGCTTCCAAGGGATTGGAATATGAATAGATTCAACACATAAGTAGAATACGTGCGACGGAAATGTATGAAATTGCCGTATGTAAGTAACGTGTGGATAATAAATCCGTATAACATTCCAGAATGATTTTTTAGTTTCGAAATAAAGCTGTTAAATTCGAGTGTGGTATTATCCACATGATATGAATGAATAAATATGAATTAGGTAATAAATAAAAATGTAATAAATTTACAATGTTACTTATAAATAAATGTATTTAATTAATAAAATAATTATAATCTAATAATAACTAAAATTCAATTCTGTACAAATAAAACAGTAAAACTAATTGTCCACTTAACTAAGAATAAAATGTATCACATTAAAGACCCAGTGTCCTTCCTCCTCTCTCGTAGTTGACATAGGCTCTGCCCGACAGGGTCCATAATTGTGTCTAAAATTATTTCCTTAACAACTGTATGTAAACATTATTACTCGTAACATTATGGTATGCAATAAAGAATTGAGAATTCCTTGATTGAAGTTTAGGCAAATATAGTCTATCTATGCCGATCTCTGCTCATGATGCCTTCCTCTGCCGCACCCTTTAAGGCATACAAGCGTAATGTTATGTTATCGTTCCACCTCATTTGAAATAAACGCGTTTTACTCCACAGGTAGGCAGAACAGCCCGCGCGGGTCGCGCCGGAGTGTCGGTGTCGCTGGCGGGCGAGGCGGAGCGTCTGCTCGTGAAGGCGATCGTGAAGCGCGCGCGCCGGCCCGTCAAGTCCAGGCAAGTGCCGCCCGATATAGTCGGCAAGTACCGCGACAGGCTGGCGAGGCTAGAGCCCGAAATTGGTAAGATATACCACTCAATCTATATATACGGGCTGGGAGGGACACCAAATACTAAGTACATCATTCTGAAAAAAAAAAATCCTGTTCAATACATTTTGACAGTGTAGGTATGGCACTTTCGTAGGAAACAGCTGATTTTTTTAATAACCGTAGAATTTCTAGAATTTCTATGTGGGGGGTTCAGAAAGATATACTGAGTATGTGGTTTCCGTTTTCGCGTTGGTGTCCCTGCCACCCGGCTGACGGTTTCATTAGAAAAGCAATAATGCGAAAATGGTTTTAGACCACTAAAACAATGCATTAGGCACTATAGCGTAGTAGCACACGCCGGGTATCCGCTAGTTTTAACTATAAAAAACCAGAAGCTGACTCATGTAATCATCTGGCTAACTTTTTCCCTAACATGTTGTGGTTGGCTTCCGGTCTAACTGGATGCAGTTGAATATAATTAAACTTATTACTTTTATTTCAATGCGCTTAACTGTAGACGTCGAACGACTGGAAACACGTAAAATCATCCATCACACTCGAATATGAAACAATGAGGAGTTAATTTGTTCTTGTATAGAAGAGAGTGTGAATCAACAAAACCTTAAAAAGGTACCGAAATCTTTAGATTTTCGGCACTTATGTACAATGTTATTGCCAAAACTAATGATTATTATAGCTGTTTTATCTCACAAAACACGAACTTAAACTAATACCATGTTGTAAATATCCTTTGTACCCATAAACCTGGTTATAACTAAGTATTAAAACCTAGTTGTAATTTATCAAGTAGGATCAAAATAACTTGAACTATTTTATTTCAATTTTACATCTCGTCTTTACGTCATAACGTCAAATCATACACTCCGCCATATTACTACTTCCTCTTTCTGTCTCACACATTCTCGCTCTCACTCACTCAATATTGTCATCGCCACATATACTTTGTCTCCTATTTGATAACTAATAGACCCGTTTACTGTTAAAGTAAAACGATAACATGTTCCCAATACTTTCGCCAGCCGCAATCCTCGACGAGGAATACGCGGAGAAGCAAATGAACAAGATGGAGAAGCAAACAGCCAAGCTGGAGGGCGCCATCCAGACGGAGGGGCCCGAGCAGCAGGGGCCCAAGATCGAGCTGAAGAGGCAGCGCGACTGGTTCCAGACGCCGCGCGAGAAGCGCGACGAGAAGGAGAGGCTGGCGCTTACTAAGCATCCGGATAAAGGTAAATACAAGGTCGAAGGCACACCGACGCCAAAACGCTTACCACGTAATCAGTACATCATTCTGAACTCCCCCCCACGTAGAACATTTTGGTCGGTTATTAAAAAAATCAGCTGTTTCCTACAATACTGCAATACCTACACGGTCAAAATGTATGATGGAACAGCTGTTATTTTTTAACAGACTTCAAAAAAACGAGGAGGTTCTCAATTCGGTTGTATTTTTTTTTGTGTTTGTTACCTCATATCTTCGTCATATATGAACCGATTTGAAAAATTCTTCTTTTATCTGAATGGATCTACTTCCCGATTGGTCCCATAGAAATTTCATCAAAATCGGTTCAGCAGTTTGGTTTTGAAATCAAAATAGCTGGAAAAAAATGTCATCCGAGTGAAAGAAATTGCGAAATTGATGCTTGACAAGGATTTGTGTAACAAACACAAAAAAAAAATAAAACATACAACCGAATTGAGAACCTCCTCCTTTTTTTGAAGTCGGTTAAAAAGGATAAAATAAAAACATTTTTGCAAAAAAAAAAACCGACTTCCAAAAAAAAAAAACACTAAAAAAGTGGAAAATAACTTTACTTTCGGAAGTCGTTGTCAAAAAAGTCAATGAAACAAACCGACTTCCGAAAGTAAAGTTATGTAAATTACCGATGAAAAATGTCTATGTCCGGATTCAGAACGTTGTACTGAAAACGTGGTAACCATTTCAGCGTCGATGTGCCTTCCATCCTATATAGCATAATTAGCCTATAGTGTGAAGGACTGTGTAAAGGATGATATGGCTAGCAAAGGTGGTACCACGCGGGTACGGCGCACAGAATCCCAAATGTAATCACTCTAAAGTACCACTTGACATTCTTCTTCTTAGCGTAGCGATGACAATCTAAATTTAGTCAGCCCAAAATTTGGCGACGAGTTTGGCTCTTGACATTAAAGTATAGAGACTGGAATAATTGATGGAATTATTAAAGCCTTTAATTATGAATAAAATATATTGTATAATCTGCATCTGCAAATGAACAAGTCTGTAATAAAATTATTGTAATTCGTACTTAGTGGCGGTACTCTCATACAAGCCTAAAAGCTTGGCTTGCCCTTACAACCTACTACTCTTCATGATGTTAGGGTTTCTGAACTGTCTGCTACCGTATTGTTGGCCCCTAGGCTCGCTTCTTACTGCGTCGTCTCGTGATTAGATAACAAACGACTATAAAGAGGGCTCCTTTCGAATTCAATAATACTCGGGCATATCTTTTACTTGAATATTCCTAGCTTTTTGGCTAGACATTGAAGTCATCCGTCAGTATTAGTCGTATCCGTTAGGATTTTGTTGTATTGTTTTGTCCTGTGCGAGTCTAATACTTTTTATTTCTTTCTATTATCCTGGAGTTGGTGTCACAATGCTAAAACATGCTCCTCTTAACTTCGCAGACAAGCAGAAGGGTGGGCGAGGTAAGAAGCGCAAACACGACGATGACGATGACGGCTCGGGCGACGACGGCGGCGGCAGGAAGCGGAAGAGACCACAAGCCATGAAACACAAGCCTAAGGACACGCCCGAGGAACGAGTCAATAGGGAGATGGAGAAGGTACGGACTCAACCTATCCTTAAAGGAACACCACAAACACCTCATGGCGTGGACGACCATATTCATCGAAGCGGAAATGGCGTGTGTCAGAGAACTTTGTGCATTGATGTATTAAATAAATATAAACAACCTTAATGCATAGTACCTTGCAAATGTCACATAAGAAAGTGTCGCCGATAAATCGAAACAAAAAAAAACAACAAAAAATCTCAAGTTCTGATTGACTAAACATCATTTCGAACTTAAACAGAACACATAAGGTTGTTTTTAAAAACGCGAGAGAGTTATCTCAAGTTTCTAATAATAATTCAATTCCCGAAAAAGAAAGGTGATACAAGTAGTCAATTCCGACTTGTGCTCACTTTTTCTGAGGACGTTTTTGGAGACGCTGAGTGTGTATCTTGATTTTTTGTCTATAGCTATGGTCTTGTGATATAAAAAGACATCATTTGCCTCGTTTCGGTTCGGGCGACACAACTCACCCTAAGGTAGACTGGTAGAAAATGTCCAAAGCATTAAGTCCGCCTTTGTACAGTTTTTACTTGTGCATAAAATTTTAATAATTAAATAAACTCCACAGCGCTGGACTCCAAGCTCTTTCTAACGGGTTCATGCCGATTCTAGCGTCCATAGTGTGGTCTCGCTCTTAACACTTCCATCGCCATCTATTTTCATGACACGCATGGCGTGTGAGAACGGCGCCCAAGGAAGAATTTACAAAAACACTAGACGCGTGTCAGCGACACTGAAAGTTTTAAGCTTCAACTTAGTTCGAATAATCCTTGAAGTTTTTTTTTTTGCTATCAAATAATATGCCTTCAATAAAATACCGATAACACTTTGTTACCCAAACGAAGCTATTAGTCTTACTCTAAAATAAAACTAACAAACGTGTGGGTCACCAAGTAATTTTTACATTAGCATCAGCTACAGTTGAAAAATCAAACCTAGAGCACAAACTAAATCAAATAACCAACCAACAGGTGGCGCTCCTACAATCCCGAATGGAAAAACGCAAGAAGAAACAACGCAGGATCCGCGCCGTTGATGACAATGATGACCAACCACAAAATAGGCCGAATAAAAATTTCAATAAGAGCAAGAAAAAACAGAGCAATTTCGCTAACGACCTGACAGACACTTCCAGGGCAGCAGCTAAGCGACTCCGGTATGACGCTAATAAGGCCCAAAAAGGCAACAAAGGAATGCCCCAAAAAGGCAATAAGGGGACGCCGAAGAAAGGAAAAGGGGGTCCGGGTAAGCCTGGTAGAGGAACACCCGGTGCGAAGACGTTTGGCAAGCCGCAAGCTGGGAAGAAAGGCGGACGTAGTAAAAAATAAATAAATGTACCTCTAAGTGATATTGGTGGTTTTATTTGCAAATTCGTTACCCTTCAAATAGGACTGATTAGTCGTTCAAGCGGCTTTTGGTGATCGTTTAACCATATTATATATCGGGTGTGTAATGTATGATATAATAACAAATGCTCTAATTTCACTTGAAATAACGTTCATATAATATAATTTTCATATGCTATAAAATCATATAACCTAATTTCATATGACCTAATGTTTCATATGATATAATTTTCATTTAATATAAAACATTTAGTATAACGTTCATTTTATATAATTTTCAATATGTATAATATTCTTTTTATATAACATTCATTTGACCTAATGTTCTTTTGACCTAATTTTCATGTTTAATGGTCACAGTTCTAACCTAACTCAAATGGCACCTAACCAAATCTTAAAATATTCAATGCATGGTTGAGGGTGGCCTTGGATGGTTTATAAAATAAAAACCTCGAAGGGGATGGCGGGGTCTATTCGCTCGCTTCGCTCGCTCACACGACCCCGCCATCCCCTTCTAACCTAACCTGTCCAAGTCGGGGTGCCCTAAAGTCCAGATTGCATCCAATTTCTACTGGTTACAATAGTTGAGGGTGGTAGGTGTATAGGGTATAAAGCGACGCAACGCACGACGACGTAAATCGTATCAGATTTCCTAAATTATATTAAAAGTTATTAGAGATTATGAATATTATAGTAAATGAATAATATACTACATGAATATTATGTCAAATGTGCATTATAGGAAATGTTTATTATATCATAAGAAATTAGATAAAATGAAATTATATCAACAATTCATTATCTCAACTGATCGTTATATTAAACAAAAGTATACTAACTGAAATTAGGTCAAGTGAACGTTAGATTTTTGTTATTATATCAACCGTTACACACCCTTATATATCAGCAAACATCATTCAAACTTTCTAATTTTATGGTAGAAAAACAAAAAATTGGCAACACTGCAACGAAATTTTTGAAGGGTATAGTGAAGTCCTGTAATTAAAACGATTGTTATTGTCGAATGCAACAATCGGTTTGTATTAATTTACTTTTATTTTTCCTGTTCGTCATTTGTTCGATGCTAAAACACAAATTTTCCATGGGCAAAATTGACGAACTTCCATACAAAATTTTATCCCATAGGTAACACTTTAGGAGCCCCTAAGCGATTAACTTTCACAAACCCTTACTGCTCACTATCGTTATTATTGAGGTCAAGGAACTCTTGGGCTATATTTCATGATTCTGGACTCAGTGTTCAGGTTTTTTGTTGTCTATCAGTGAGTCAATTCCAGATTCTTAAATAAGAAGGTAGATGATCACTAAGGTTTTTCATAATTGCTGTTGAGATGATAATAATAGACTTCGTTCAACGCAGAATCTGTCATACATACATATGTCAAACTAATCCAATATTCCCAATGTGGTATATTATTATCTAGTAAAATCAGTCCCTTAGACATCTAAAACGTACGTTTAGAGCAGATTTATAATTAATTGACGTTAGCTACCCAAAAACATTATCAGTGTGTAGGTACTTCGGAAAATGTGAGAAATTTTGATAAAGGTTTGTAAATTTTGGCAGAACTACGCTCAATTATGATTTTTAAATCTAACTTCCCAGTTCAATCACAGTTTATAAAACCTTAAGTTAATTTTTGAGCAATAAACTCGTTTCCTACGATAAAATAAACAACCCTCAACTCAACGAGCTGTCATTGAACCACAGCACATAATATACCACTAAAGCGGCTTTGAACTGAGGAAGCCAACGTCACTCACGTGACGTCAGTCATCGATCGCGGAAACTGGGCCGAACGTGTTCCAGGCATAGATGCTTGTAAACAGAGCAACGTTGTTCAGACACACCCGCTTCAACTTTAGCTCATGTTTTTACTATGTTCCACCATATTTTGTCTCACTCTCAATACGACTATGCGAACAATCGCAACTCTGGCACTACGTCACGCAATCTCCCCATCTCTTTCACAGCTGACAGCGCAAACTTACTCTATCAAATTGATTTATGACCTCTAAAGGTAGGAAGATGGTTTAACAACCTAGCTACATCCGTACATCTGTCAGTTTCCTGCACCGGCCAATGAGCAGCACTGAGCGGGCGACAGAAGGGATGGCGGGGTGTAAAATAAATGCATACTATATTGCAACTAGGTACAGTAGGTAGTAATCAATCGCACGGCGCATAAATCACAGCTCGCTTGGCCACTTACAAGCAAATAAGGGCGGTGTACCGCTTTTCTCGCGGAAAATCTTGGAAACATTCCTGAACTGTAACAAGTGGTTGGTGTCAACTTTTCGTTCTTAAAAAGGTCGTGAATAACTTACTTTCTCCTCAAAATTGCGAAGGCGGGTTAGTGGGGTGGGTCCGTTTATTGATCGCTCTAAGGAAGAAAGTGCGTGAAGCTGCGCAGTTTGGGAGTTGATACACGTTAGAGGATATGATTTGGAGGAGACTTTGTGAGATATTCTCTTCAGTCGGTGCGGAGCGGAAAGTTCTCAAAATGTTATCCATGATGCTGATGCCGCGGCCACGGTGCCCGGAACTATTGTTGTTTCCTTTAGTGTTGAAGTTGCCCCTCTCACAAAACGAAAAAGCTTTCAAAGCTATATTGAACTTTTTTGGATTTGTCTGTTTTCCGTGGAATCCTAGTGCGAGTAGGTACCTCGCAACGATATAATTATTTTGACGCTGACGACGGACATGAAACGTAACTCCTTCTTGGCGTTAGAGGGTCGTATGACGGAGATCACGGAAGGGTCGCAGCAAGTCTCTGCGCAGCGCTGAATTATTATAGGCTTCTTGCGTGTTAAATCTTTTTCAAGCGTCTTTTAGAACACCGCACTCCATTGTGTGGCACATAGCACCTGTAGCGTTCATCCATTATGCGAACGAAGTACGCGCAAGCGTTAAGCGGAGTCTATAATTTATTACACGGTTAATGCGTCCACTTATTATGTCCTGAATAAAATATCTACCTACTTAGGTATCTGATTTATTGTTTTGAGAAATAAATATACTTATATTTTAACCGTATTCATGAAACTTCCGCAGTACCTATTCTTATTTATTATGAGGTTTTAATCACACAAAGTGATTTCACAAAAAACAAATAAATGGATAAGCGATTTAACGATTTGATTTTGCTTGGTAGGTCTTCTCGTAAATAGTTTGCAAATACAAATTACTAATCTTTGCGACTTTTTTTTAGGATTTACCGAAAACATGGAGAACGGTCACGAAATAATACATGATGATGAGGAGGAAATAGAGGACGAGGAATTCGAAGAAGCAGGTCCTTTAGACGCAGACGAGGACGACGAAGCAGGTCCAATAGACGAGGATATAGACGAGGAGCCACCAAAGAGTCTCTCGCCCGTATTTTCCGTCGTGATGCCGTGTACATCGACAACTGACGCTGCAGGCCGCCCATCTGGTCACGGCGAAACACCTCTCATGTGGGACTCTTACGAAGATATAGATTTGACTGACGAGGGAGAAGATGCCGAATTTGATGACGCTGAGGATGTCGACACAAGCGACGATCAACAAAGGGACCTAACCGTAACTTTCAGATCCGAAGAAACGAATGAAGAAATTGCCACGGCCACGCTGATACTGAAACGTCACGACTCCGTCGACAAGTTCCTGCCGTTCGTAGGGGCGATACTGCGAAGCATAGGTAATGAACAATTGAAGCTAAAACTTATGGAAGATATTTCACGGATTCTTATTAATGCTAAAACTGAGGAAATACAGAGGTATCGCCGACCTCAGTCACAGTACATCATGGTTTTATTTGCCATCCCCTGTAATAACACTCCTAACCGACGAGAAAAGTATTAAACTCACACGAAGACATCGGGATTGATGTGACTAGGTAAGAAAGCTATCCAGCAATGGACTGCTGCGGGCCCGGACTCCACTGAAGTGGAGACGATACGACAGAAGAGATGTGTTGTAAACCAAAACTACCAATAGAATTTCGATATTTAGACTTCCCGCCTTCGTTTAGGTTTAGCGTTTAGTGAAATCGTAGAGAGAAGAGATGTCTCATATTTGTTTAGGCCAGCCTGCGCACTCAGCGGCCAAGCAAGCAGCAGCGCACAGCGGAGACGAGAAGACACGTGAGCGACATGCAGCGGTCGCCTTTTGTGTTAGATCGCGTCTGGTCGTGATTATTCTATACACACATCTCTGCTGCGCTCTAGCCAGTACGCACCTCCGGACAGCTTCGGTGGATACACCGTAGCTCCTAAGCATCTTCTCTACCTTTGGTGGAGTCCGGGCCTTAAGCTGATAATAGTGCAGAACGGTAACTAAACCGCTCTAAAGACAAAGGGTTTTTTGAAAATGTCGTATTTGGTTTTATTTCATTATGATTTTGGTGGTGCCGCGTCTTCGTTTTCTGCATAACGAACGTTAGGTTCAATTCCTGGGGCACAACAATTCGAAGTTGTACATGTCGCTGGGTGCGGGAAGCGTAAGTCCAGTCGTCGATGCAATGTTTGAGGAAGGCCCATATCCAGCAGCGGCCATCTCTCGACAGAAACACTAATGATAATGTGGGGTATCATCCTCTGCCTACGATTTACCCCACCATGTTGGTGTATGTTTCCAGTCTAACCAGATGCATTGGTTGGATTACAAATTTACATAGGAGTGACTACTTATCTGACTTTCGCAAGCCAGTTACTGGGTAATACGATACTTCTTGGTAAGACTGGGATAAGATACTTGGATGTAGGTACGCTATGCTATTCAAGTCAGGGACAGGGCACACAGAAAAGAGGAGTATAAAATAAAACAGCTTTTTCGGCAACCATTTATTCACAAGGCGCCCCTGCTTACCAGCAAAGTTGTCTTTAACCTATACATAACCTAATTATAATAGATCCTGCATCTCCACACCGTCAACAAACACGTTTGGAAACAACCTTGTGTTATCTGAACGATATTCATTGTTTCTGAACGAAAAATAGCCTTTCGAGTTGTGTGGCAGCTGAAATCTGAATTTAAAATCATCGATTTGCACTAGAATCTATAATCATTGATAAATTACAAGCCCCATACCCATTGATTTAAACCCGGATTAAAATAAAAAAGCTCTCAAGCGTCTATTCGTTCAAATACACGCTTCAACATTAGTACCGTAACAGATAACACAAGACTCTTCTCACAACAACATATTGTAAGCAAGTCATTTACATTTTTTACATAAACAAAGGAAACTCGCCAGAGATATATAAACTAGAATACAAGAAGCATCAGAGATTATTAACAATAGACTGTATGTCTAAATTATATTAAAAAGCTATGCTTTCACACAAGTCATGGAGTTAATGATAAGTCAATATTTTGATTTTGGGCTTCGTAGCATATTTCTTGATTTTATCAGAGGGATACGGTCTAGCTAAGGTTTCTATAGCATAATAAGCTTATAACATTCCCATTTTTAGCCCAGTTGTTAGATGTCACATGTCTTAAGACTCTTTTGGTTCTAGGACAAGCCGCACACTGTAGTTTTCTTTGATATAGTCAAGTGAACGCTAGACGAAATGATAAGGTAGAAAGACGAGATGATTTACTTATACCTAAGAAGCAAAATAAAGTATACATAAGTTAAATGGTAAATGTTTTAAGTCATTGCCTTTACTGAATGCTTCGAAGCCAAAAATTATCAATTTTTAAAACGCCACTAAACGAATATAGAAGATTGAAATAAGAACCATTTGAAAACATCTCGAGTTCTGAAGGCCAATTTAATGTGTATTTATTTTCAAATCAACATTTGATTAAACAATCACAATATAAGACTTTCAGCTCCTGAGTGACAATAATTTAGCAATTTATCAAGTTGTGAGATCGTACGATTTTGACTCCCAGGCGTAATGATTAAGAAAGATGAAGAATGCAATATTTATTATGAATACCGAAAATAATATAGAAATAATGTTATTTTTCATAGCCCACACAATTGTCCCGAAATCCGAGCAATCTGCTTTGGCGCCTCACTCGAACCAATATGATAGTCCCCTTAGATACACACTCTATAAGAGTCTATTAATAAAATGCTCTATATCTTCACTTATTATTGCAAAGTCTTATTAACACGTATAAAGCCTTTATGGATGTTATACTTCGTTAAAAACTACAATAGTTAAACCCGGTTCCTGAAAATTTGAGGAAGTCTCCTACGCAAAACTGCTGTGACCCTCATGCCTTCAGAATCCAGGAGTTAAGTAATAAAATACATTCTTTTAACTATATATGAAATACATACAACATTTCCATGTATGTCTGTCTGTTCGAGACACCGAGGCGCCCTCTACCGCCACTCAAGCCCTTGTACTTCATGATACAAGTCTAAAAAAATAATAATATATTCAAACATTGCCACATAATTATACAACTAATTTTATATGTATAAAGAAAACTTTCGTTTATATCTGAACCGATCACAACAATAGTTGTAAAAATGTGTTTTTTTTTTCTTAATAGGGTCTTGTATTGCTTGGGTTTCTTATATTGCTAGAAAACCGTATCATGTGTGTCTGGTTCAAACCTAAACGACCCTAAACAGTTTGCAAGTAGACGAAATCGCTTCTATCTTGGCTGCATGATAATGCGACTTCTCCTGCTTTCAAACAGTATGTTAGTATCACTTGCATATCTATAGTACAGTCTATCGCTAACTGAGGCGGGGCCTGAGGTAGCTGCTCGGTGCGGGAGGCGGGGATGTTGACAGCTCTCGCGATACGACACCTTACCCCTCCCGCCCCGCGTAGCTACTTTAGACACCGTCTCAATTATGGTATCCCTGTAGTTTCATCCCTTATGCATTATTACAGAATTGACTTAATAATGTCCTTGGAATCGTTTTCGCTCTTTAATACTCTTAATTTATAGCCTATAATAGTGATTCAGTTTTTTTATTTCTTACATTTTTCATTTATTTAAGTTGTTTTTTTTTTTTGGTAAAATAATAAAATCGGAATATGGAATCACTTCTCAAGACGAGTGCGTAACTCACACTTGATTGGTAAAACCTGATACATAGATTAGCGTGAAACAAACACTGACTAAAATAATACCACACCAATTATCCCTGAAGGAACCCCCATCGGGGATTTCGTTTTGTATTTAAGGTTTTTCATCAGAAGTTGATGACTTCAAATGATCCTCGGGCACTTCTAACGGGTTATAAGTCCATTCAGAAGTTAAATGCCTCAAAATAGCCAGTTCCTGATATCTGTTGGTAGCGGGAACATATTATTTCTCTTTATCAGATAAATCTATATTATTCATAATATTTCTAGTGGCTGCCGTCTTGATGCTTGGCTTGAAAGAGCCCTCTCTATCACACATTTGTGGAGAACTGCAGTCGTACCCAAGTCTGAGGTCAACGGTTTACCTTCCATAGCGTTGGCAATTTGATGG
Source organism: Standfussiana lucernea (assembly GCA_964057025.1). NCBI lineage: Eukaryota > Metazoa > Arthropoda > Insecta > Lepidoptera > Noctuidae > Standfussiana > Standfussiana lucernea. Next base: position 13,289,296 of record OZ059798.1, on the reverse strand, counting down.
TAGACCAGTGTTGTTCTATATCCTCTGTTATTTCTATTTTTTTCAAGTCAGCTATCATTCTTACTGCAGTAGCAGTTTCTGTGCCAAGGTCATTGTAATTTAAGTTGTCTGTCAACAACTTTGCCTCTGTCTGTTAATGGCGCGCTGTTTTCTTGTGGCTTTCGGTCGTTCTGATCTTTATCTTCTGTTTTTAAAAATAGGATGTTGTGGCGCGATAGCAGTAACATAGACAACCGCTGCTGTAGTGTCTTCTAAGTTCTTTATAATTACGTATTCTTGTATTTTCTCGATGTCCTGTCGACCATAGGTTATCAGAGCGTGCTTATAAATGGTATGCCTATGCAGAGGTATACAAAAGTACACCCACATTTAGTAGTCAGTTATATTTAAGTCCCATGTATTAATGATCGTGCCTACAAATAATGTTGACCGTTGTTTGGCAAATTTGCGTTTTTTGACTTTCACAAACCTAGTGTTAGGTTTTATTTTAAAACTAGATGACTCGCGCAGCTTCGTCTGCGTTACATTTTTGTTTGATGCCCCTCTCCTATTGGTCGCAGCATGATGGTATATAGCCTTCCTCGATAAATGGACTATCCAACACTAAAATATTTTTTCAATTCGAACCAGTAGTTCCTGAGATTAGCGCGTTCAACCAAACAAACAAACAAACTCTTCAGCTTTATAATTTTAGTATAGATGAAAAACTTTAGATATGCAAGTAACCTAAACTAAAATTTAAAAAAATACACACTGAGCCTAATGATGCCTGTAAGTAATGATCACGTAAAAATCAAATAGGCACTGAAAATTTAATTTATCTTAGAAAATATTTACAAGTCTTAACATTAAAACTTCTTTATAATATAATATTAAAATTTCTGTTTTCGTAATAAAACTAATAACTTTTCAATCATAATATTATGTATTAAATCCTAGTACTTCATTTACAATAATCGTAAGACCGTAGTCGATTGGTGTTTTGTGGAAGAAAAGGGGGTTGTTACAAAAATATATCTATGTTAGTAAAGTCAACAAAACTGCTTTACCAGATTTTGAAACATTACTGATGTTTCGCTCACATGAAAAAATAGACCCCGAAGTGCAAGTGGCAATCGATCTTGGGCGGTAAGGCAATTACGAAGTAGATTATACCAAAGTATATAAATATGCGAAAATTAGGCGCTATCTTTTTATTTTAGCAACTGACGTCATACTCGCTGGCGGAACCACCTTTGCTTTATCAAGTTTAAGTTACATAAAATAATTCTATGGAATGTCTATAAAATTCTAGTCCTATTAAAAAAAAAAACTATATCTCTAGTTTCGACGTACACTTTTATTTAAAGTGGTTGCGCTGCGGAGTATCCTTGCCTGCGAAACTACCATGATATATCTATTACAGTACATAGTATAAGCAGATATATAGCATCAAATAATACAAACGTTACTTGCGAAGAACGGCACCGTTTTGCTCGTATATTTAAATTAAATTTCGGTTTGGGGGTATTACTTCAATGTACAATTGTTACAGAATTATTTGATACTATATATTTGCTTATACTATGTGTAATAATAGATATATCATGGTGGTTTTGCTGGGTGGGATACTCAGCAGCGCAACCACTTTAAATATAAGTTTACGTCGAACCTAGAGATGGAGACGTTTTTTTAAATAGGACTAGAATTTTATAGACATTCCATAGAATTATTTTATGTAATTTATACTTGTTAAAGCAATGGTGGTTCCGTATGACGTAGCAACTGTTATTGCGACGTAAGACACCATTGAATTTGCATCGCTTGGTAGGTGGGGTTAAAAGGTGGTGTAGCAATTTTGATTGAATCTCGTTTGATTTATAAATCACTTCGGTTGATCATTGATTTCGATAATCTTCAGTTATTTTGTACCAAAATAGGCTTTAATCGCTGCTGTCTTGTGTTCATATTAACCTGAACCAAAACAGCTTAGGAAGGTATAGAAATATCTTTGGACTCATTCTTACATTGCCTGTTTCTGAAAATCAGCAATATTATCAAATCAAACTCAAAATACTAATTTATTTCAAAATCGAAATACCGGTCAAAAGTGATGCAAAGGACAAAAGTTTTGACCCGTAACCCACTTTCTAAGCCCACTGTATGTCCACCTATTGTGATTTAGCTAAGCAAACTGTGTATTCATTTAACATAACAATTAGTTTTCTCCCAGCCCGCGTTTATTGTAAATGTACTACACTACCACAAAATAAAAAGGGACAGAAGTACTCTATGTAAGAAATCAAAACGCACGCACACATAGACACGCTTCACGTACAGCGAGTGCAAGCGCACTTGCGACCGGCATTTGTTTAAGATCGCCGTACGTACGCGTCTTTGACAGCCGTTACGGTTATCAGAAGTCCGAACGTCGCAACTAGTCTTACAAAAGGGTATCGCATTACCCAGTGACTGCGTGATAGAGGTCAGACAGACAGTCACTCCATGTTAAGAAGCCCCAGGGTAGCCCGCAAATTTGAGTTTTTCTTAGGTTTTTTGCAATTCACAGGTTTAATCCCATTGAATGACTTTTCATGGAATAGTCATTGAATGGGATTAAATGAACTTAGAGGGTTACATTTATTGATGATTTTAATGATTATGTAACTATATACGTGTTGCGGTCGCGAATAATTATTTTAATCAACATACAACCTGACCTGTAGATTGCAAAAAACTTTAATTTCAAGAAAATTTTAATTTCTGGGGCTACCCTGGCGGTTCCACCTTAAATACGATTAGTCAACTGCATCTGATTAGTCTGGAAGTCGACCTCAACATAGTTGGGAAAAGGCTAGGCAGATGGTGTAGTACGTACGCGTCTATGTGTGCGTCTGTTTCCACTCGTTCTATGGAGACCTCTGAACCTATCTAGTCAGTGAAATCACACTGTAACATTTTACTACCTTATGGTATCAACGCCATTGTTTTATCTAAAGCGTGTTTTCTTTGCTTGACTTATTTCGTAAACAAATATGGCGCGAGAAAATGTGTTTGAATAGTTCGTTCGAATCAGATGTTCAAAGCTAAGTTTTAAAGATCGCTTGCATCACTACTCGCAAAATGGTTTGAGCGCTAAACGGATTTACAACATCGTTGTTTCTGTCAGTGTGGAAAGCCGTTAAAAGCTAACTGTAGGTGGTGCGAGCATAGTACGTCTCCATCCGACCAACGAGGTCATGCTATTCTATTTTTATTATATGGCAAGCAGAGCCGATTTCGACTATTCTGCCAATGTAAAGTGAATTGGATAAGCAAGTGTGCAAGACATAAAAAAAAAGTTTATTTCTATTATTGATACAATTATTGTGGACACAATGTGGATCTTGTCGGTTTAGTACTGGACCGACTATTTTGAAATATAAAATGACATTACCAGATTGTCAACCAATGACGATGCTTCGGACCAGCTATGCTCGCGTCATTAGTTTCAGTTGCCATCGCCATTATAGAGATAAAATTATGTTTTAAATAGGCTTAGCGTCAAATTTATTTAGTGATTATGATGTAAGCGATAATTCTAAGATGAAGTGAAAGCTTTCGAACCGTATTTGTTTACTAAATCAGAGATGTAAGGAAGAACGCATTATTCCTATTCACAGTCACATAAGGTGCATTCTGAAAGTTGGCAACGTCGCTAATGACTGTCAAATAGTTCGTTTATCATAGGACGTTGTCAACTTTCCGATAACATCCTTTTTACTAGGTACTGAAGTACCAGTTAAGTCGACGCATTAACTAAATATACTATAACCTATGTAAACAAATATATAGTAAAATATAATATACTACTATTAATATGTATGAATTGAATATGTCCTGTGATCAGCGCCCCGCCTTATATATTCACATTTATATACATTATATTTATATTATAATAATATAATTCTCCTCTAATTCTAATGTTTGATAAGACATTTTGTAAAGGCGTTACATTGGCTATTATGATATCTACGGTTTTGCAAAATATTGTAATTTTATTTATTTATTTTTGTAAAGCTACTATGTTTGCTTGTTTTATTGCTTGCATTAGACCTTAAAACAGGTATTTATTTATTTAAAGTATCTGTTTGCTACATAATATATAAAAAAGTTACTAGAGATTATGGTTAGGGGTATATATGCTGCAGGCAGGTCCCTTTTATCATAGTTTTAATGTTAAATTGACAAGAATTTAATTTCTGTTTCATGTAAGACGATTTATCAGCTTGGTATGTGATGCTGTATGATAGAGGTGTCTTTTCATAGGCGGTTAGACCTGCGCACGCGCTCGTGCACGCTACGCGCCTCGAACGTCACCAGCCGCGCGCGCGCTACTTTTAGCGTACAGCTCGCGTGCACCACACCTGCTCAATCGAAGCGTGAATGAATTGAATGTTCCTAAGACGCACGCGAGCCGAACTGTTCATGTTCGCGAGAGGATATTATAATTTGCAGGTGAACTGTTGGGTAACCGCTCGCGAACATGTCCAAAGGTGTCCATACTACGTTCCTAAAGGTGTGTCCAGATCTGGCGAGTGCGTCGCTCGCTCGCGACCTGCGCGCCCGCCGCTCGCGTGCATTACCTGCCTACGTTTAGATTGGCGCATTCGCCGGATCTGGACCCACGTTAAGATGCACGAGAACCGCACTGTTCGTGTTTGTGCGCCGGCGCCGGTGTGATCCCCTTTATAAAAATTAACTAGTATTGGCAGGCTATTTAATCCGCAAGTTCCAAAAGGATAAACCCATTTAACATGAAACAGATCAAAGGTAAAGTAAATGCTTGTCTAAGGCATTCTATCGGTATTCAACGATCAATTCCATACAGTAATTTATCGAAGCAAGTTTTGTCTTATTATTTTTTCCTAATCACCACGATGAGCTAATTCTCTCTATGTTTTAAACACTATATGTTGCCGTATATAATAATATATATCTAAAATCTCTACCGATATAAATATGTACATGTATATAATATGTTCACATTGGCAGTTGACAAGTAAGCGCTTACGTTAACTAATGATAGTGAAGCTACAGGTGTATCACGACGTTTTCCGTAAGAAAATGTTACAATGGTTGTTTAGCGTACTTTACACACTTGTACAGTCACGAGCACCAATATGTATACACTTAACAGTTTATAAAACTGATTTTTTTACATTGAGTTCAATTCTGATTGCAATTTCATGTTGTAGTATTTTGAACCCATATTCTTATAAAATAGGTCTCATTTCAAAGTTTCAATCGTTATTCCACGAGAAAATTGCTTTTTAATTTGGGTAAGTGTGTAGATATCGGTGGCGGTGTGTGTACCTGCGACTACTGGAAGTCAGCGAGCGACTGGCGCCACGTGGCGTGGAAGGGGATGCGTAGCAGCTTGAGCTTGGTGTGCGGCAGCTGCTGCGACAGCAGGCGCTGCAGCGTCGGCAGCGGCAGGATCTCCACCTGCGGGGGGCCCGCGCCCGCCGGGCCGGGCGGCGGCCTGCAGCCCGGCACCGGCTTCAGCACCGGGATGCACTCGCCCACGTCGCGCCGCGCCGGCGACCCCGCGCGCTCGCACTGGTCGATGAACAGCTCCGTGACGCGCAGCAGCTCGATGGTGACGCCCCACATGAGGTGCGTGAGCGAGTCCTTGAGGCGCAGCACGCCCGACAGCACCTGCTTGTTGGTGGTGGCGGACTGCGACACGTAGGTGGGGATGATGAGCAGGCGCCGCACGTTGGTGCAGGCCGCCAGCGCGTCGTCGAAGCCCAGCTTGACGTCGATGTTGACGAGCTCCAGGCGCGTGAGCAGCGGCAGCGTGGCCAGCGCGCGCAGGATGTCGGGCGCGGCGCAGTGCGGCGTGCCGCGCTCCAGCCGCAGCCGCCGCAGCCGCACCAGCCGCGCCAGCACGCCCGCGAACTCCGCGCGGAACGTGCACTCGCCCAGCTCCAGCGACTCCAGCATCGGCAGCGACCCGATCACGTCGCACGCGCACCACCCCAACTCCTAATCACCAATACACAATATTACATATAATCCTGTCAAATAAATACCAAAAACCAAGAAGTCAAATATTTTTGGCATCCTTCCTAAACACAGGTACAAAATCACTTTAAGTGTCTTAAATTGTTCACGATCGATCGAATAAACTCAAACTTCTTTTGGATTGGGCTAGTTACAATCTATGAATATTAAGCAGACTAAAACTTCTCTTAAGTTTTGAGGGACACATCAAAATAAATAATCGTTATTCTATATCAATACAAAATTAATTTTAAGTAAACATTATAGGTCTTATTATGTTAGAAGCCAGTACTAGGATAACCCTGTATCACAGGCGGCAGGAGCTCTCACAATATACTACTTGGAATCTAAGCTTAATTTTACTGAACCAATAACAAGTTCAGTTCAGCACAATATGACACATACCTTGATGCTAGTAAGCGAGAGGTGCTGCAACTTGGTGAGGGCGGCGAGGTGGCGCAGGTCGTGCGACAGCGACAGGCCCGCCATGCTCTTGAGGCGCAGCTCGTGCAGCAGCGGCAGCTCGGCCAGCGGCGTGGGGTCCAGCGTCTCGTCGCGGATGGCCAGCGCCGACAGCGCGCGCAGCCCGGGCAGGCCGCGGCACACCGACTCCACGGCGCGCGCCGGGCAGCGGCACATCTCTATCCTGTGCGGGGAGAACATACTTAGAAAACTCGGTAACAGAGTGACCCAACAATACGGCAAGCCCATAAGGCAAGCAGACTGTTCAGACACCTTAACATCATGAAGACTGGTAGGGCTGAATATAAGAGCATTTATTAGAGACAACTGGGCTCATAACTGAATTCAAAGGACATCAAGTAATAAATAATACAAAAAATATACTGCATGTGACTATATTGCACCTATCCTACCTATTTCAATTGGCTACTAGTTTGACACCTCCAGAAATCATGACACGCTGATGATGACCAAAATAAAAGTACGAAAATAAAACACGTAAGATTACAATATGATATGATTATATTATATTATTATGAGAATAAAAAAAACTGCACCAAATACTGCTTGTAGGGAACAAGCAGTTTTTGGTATAACTTTTTTAATTTGCTTTTTAGGTACATTAAACTGACCTCTCTAACGTGTCGACAGTGGATATGTGTTCGGCGAACTGTTCCCAGAACACGGCGTCGTTCTGTGGCAGCAACATCTTGCGCAGGTCCAGTCTCTTTGTGCCGTGACGTTTGAGCGCCGCGCACAGTCCTCCCCAGTCGCTTACCTGTGTGGGCAAGGGAGAAACATTGGATTTATTCAACAAGTATATAAACGAAAATGGCAAAGATTTACCGGCAGGCTTGCTCCCGAAACTCTAGGGTTTTGAATCGAATAGGACCTAAACTCGGAAATGCTAGGACGGAGTAGTAAGTCAGATATTATTCGTATTCTCTTGTAATAATAGAACGAATTTTGACGAGCTAATATGAAACCCATGCAAGCTAGTGTAGTGTAGTAGTTTTAGTGGATAACATTAAAAAGCCTATTTATTTAGCAAATGCCGTCATCGTCACATCATTATCTAAAATATTTTGAACAAATATGCATTTTTTTCATAATGCTTGTCTTATATAAAAATCGAAAGTATGTTCTCAGCGGCACGGTGCCTCGAGTGGAGCCAGCTTGACCTGTACATGGCACATCGCCAAAATCGGAACCAGCTGCACCATCTTGTGTTTTCAATGATAGTGTACTTACATGTGAATTCTTCATCCTAACGTGCCTCCAGAGCGCAGGCGTGGCGGACAGCTGCCTCCATAGTTTACAGACGCGCGCGCAATGCGCCAGGTCACGCATGCCTAGGTATTGGAAGATCTGAAACCAGTATATAGACTGTTAACACTTGAGCATCATCCGGAAAGCAAGGTTGCCTTTAACTACAAAGTTCATACACATAGCTTTGAAGAAGTTTATATAGAAGATTTGCCACGTAAGTTGCTTCAAATGTGATGTTCTTTTTAATGTAACCTAAAGTAAGCTGTAAACAATAAAATACAATATCCTTCTACTGTTGAATTCAAGATCAGGAATTCGCATTCATGCTTCCTTTGACCACTAAGCAGTATGGGTACTGCTTAGTGGTCTAAATAGTTCTAACTTAGTGCTGAAATTCCATCTCAAAAATTCTACCTATCACTACATAGTATACAACAAAGTCGCTTCCCGCTGTCTGTCCTTAGGTATGCTTAGATCTTTAAAACTACGCTACTTTTGATGCGGTTTTTTTAATAGATAGAGTGATTCAAGGAGACGGTTTTTAGGTATAATACATGCATATTATAGTAGAGAAAACATTGCACCCGTACGAAGCCGGGACGGGTCGCTAAAACGCAATACTTGTCCGTTCCAACATTCGGCTACCTAAGCAAACAGCATATTCACAAAATGAGTATGAAATAAATGCAATTACCAGCCTATATTTTTAACAGTGTTATCTTTTTTTATATAACAGTTCATGTACTAACATAAAAATACAAGAAGGGAGCAGAAATATAAGTGCAAAGGGTTTTATTTGTTACCTGTACAACAACATTATAGTTGCTCTCCTGCGCTTTGTTATAGAAGGCGGTGAAGTGGTCAGTGTCGTCGACTCGCTGTCGCCCGCGACGTCGCGGCGACATCGTCGCAGTGGGTGGCGACGCCGCGCCGTTCACTGCGCGACCTCTTCGCTTGTCATCACTGAAGACAAACATGAGGTCAAGTATATGGGACTTTGAACCTAAAAAAACGTATTTAACGGTCATGTAAGGTGGGAGTGAGATAACAGGATACTAATCTTACTGAGTATTTGTCAACTTTCTCGCTCATTTCATGACCGTGTTTGCCACGATATTGGCCTTTAGTTTAGTTTAAAAAATTTAACGCGCCTACGAAATTGCGTTAGGTAAGGGGTTTGCATGAACAAATTTCCAAGTGATGCTAAACCATTTTTGAACAAACCGCAATCGGCAATTACGAAATTATTATCATAAATGGTGTAAGGCTCTTTAATTATTTCTAGACGACGCCGACATTGTGAATTTTTTGAGCAAATCTGTAGGCACATTAAATAGTGAAACGACTTGCAATACGCGAACATACCATAGACAATATTATTTGGAAGTGGGCAACATGCACAAATTTTACTAAAAAAAAAACAGAGGCTTTATGACAGATTTAAGACGTCAGAAGGAAAAATAAAGAAAGTAAAAAAAAACGCATAAATACATACCTTTTCCGCGAATAAAATCATTCCGGTGTACCGTTCAAATCAAAACGTAAAACGCATTCCGACTATTTTATTTTGCACTTTCTTTTTAAAGTTTGATACATTCCTTTACATGTGTAAGATAAATCATTATTTTAAATAAATTAAGGCAAGGTAGAAAATTATCACCACAACTAAGGTGAGTATAACATGGTAGTTAATAACAAAAGTTACCAAAAGAGTCGATTTCTTTAAGTCTAGAGTTCACCAACTAAACTTAAATTAAAGTATTGCTATCTCTTATTAACAAACGGTGCTAGAAAAAGGCAGAGAAAATTAGATATGTCAAACTAGTTGACATTTTAAACGCTGTCTACCCACCCTTCTTACTCAACTCTGATAAGAAAAGGCTAGAGATTCTAGTTCAACATAGTTTGATAACATCATCCTTTCAACATCCGTCTCTTTCTTTTTATATATGCGGAAAAGAGATAGCAATAGTTTAAGTGAAATCTGATTGGAAGTCGACAGAATAGCGAAGTTTCTTAAATGACCACATAATTTCCAGACACTCGAAGGGGTTACAAAAGGGTAGGGTTACAAAAATAAGCCGAATTCACCTCCTCCTTTGAGAAGTCGGTTAAAAAATAGGCGACAAGCAAATTATGTTTCTTTACTAAAAAATTATAATAATTTAAAAATAAGAGGGTTAGCATAATTGACCATAAAATGACCACATTGAGAGCGTGTTTTGTATTGTATTGTATAATGGACTGGTGTCCGCAACTCCACGTCCAAAGCGCGTATTTTTCGTATCATTTTATAAGTTCATATTCTGGTGATAGTCAAAATATGGTCTTTCAAAAATAAACATTAAAGTTATTTCATGTTTATGCACATTGTGGTAGGTACTTTTTTTTTTCACAAAACACTGGTTTTAATTATTTCATACATGATCGAGCAAAGTGAGGTCGGTCAAGGTCGGTACATGCTGCAAGTGTTAAATATGTTTACTTAAAATGTTAACCATTTACTTAAAATGATCAATTGGCCAACTTTTTTACTCTGATGGAATATTACAAAATCAGTCTGTTTTACAATGATATTTACTTACTAATAACAATATAATTAATAACACTGTTTAAGTTACAAAAAAGACTTTGTGTGTTGGTTAAGGCTGTAGACAAACCCACGCGGCGTGTTTTCAGTTCAGTTGCCCACATGGCGTGGCTAATTACTATATTTATTTTTAAATTAAATTCATTACAGTAGAATTTGGAGAATTAACATTTTGAGAAGACGGTTATTTGGTTTCGAGGGAGTATTATAAACGTATAGTCAACCCATGTTCTCACAAGCATCTACTATTGCATCGCTCAACATTCATTTGAATCAGATACACGATGGCGCCGCGTGTGTGTGACCTCAGCCTTACGAGATTCGCCCGTCTAAGAAGCGCCTAAAAATAACATCTATAGTGTTGAACATCTGCAAAGTGAAAAAAGTAACGATACGTACACATATAGCACCTGTTTTCACTAGTTACTTTTTTTTTTGTGGAAGCCTGACATTCTTATTCAGGGCACCCGCAGACAGCCAAATATGTACCCCAACCAAACTGTTTTGTTAAGATTGATTTTCAGGACAACCAATTTAATACAATTTTTTTATTGGTATAAATGTTTTTTCAGTGTCGAATCGCGCTAACCTGAATATTCGTTAAGAGCGTTTACGTCTATCGCGCGAAGTCAAGTTTAGGTAATTCAATGCATTTTTTACACACACAGAAGCGCGCGTGCCTGTGTGTATAGCGCTGGCGCGCTCTCGCGCGCTATAGTCAAACTAACCCACTATGATCCGTTCGAGTGCAATTGTTGTAGTAAAATTTAATTTGAATTTGAATTTGAACGTACACGGATTACTAAAGTACGAGTGCATAAAATAAGTATTCAATAATATATTGCAAGTATAGCTGTAATTATGATTAATATTAAAGTCGTTTTTTAGTTATTCAAACATGAATTTGTTGATCTAAACTTTAGAAAGAAACCGAACTTCGTTAATTATTATTGATTTGTGACTGATTAATAAATATTTCTTATTCTATTCAAATAAATCACTTTATACGGATTTACTTACGTTTATTTTATATTATATTTTAACCTGACGCGATGTTCCTCTTAGTGACACCTCTTATGAGGGAAATACAATAGGTTGGCGTTAACTTTAAAAACAATTTATGTTCTTATTTACAAAAAAATAAGTAAAAGTTTTAATAAATAAAATTCGTATGTAAAAAAATTGGGTAGATATTGGTTGTCACTAAAAATATTGTCAGTCATCAAAAATAATAATAAAAAAATTTAATCATCAAAGTACCAAGATTTTTTAATCACACTATAAACGTCCGCTATCCTTCCAAGTACGACTAAGGTCAACTCGGGTCAGGCAGAGCGCCGAGCGACATGTCCTCTCTCTAGAAAGCCTCGCGGCGGTCTGATTTGAAATTGCTCGCGCGCAGTGATTTATAGTAGTTTTCAAATATTTATAGAAAAATAATCACTGTAAATTATTTGAAATTTTAAATTGGATGTTTTAAAGCATATGTTCTTCTATTATATTATGCTATTATTATATTAAATCAAGTAAGATATATCGGTGAAAAAATCATTTTAATTCCTTAATATTTCACATTGTTTGAACTTTAATTTCTTATATAAAGAAACCTAAATCAAAAAATTTTCTTCTCCAACTATATTCCTTAGGATCTTAGCAATAGGTAAAAAAAAAATCTAATTAGGTTTGCCAGTGGTTTCCTATAATTAGAGCGTCGAAACTGACGCTAAAAGGGAAATTAAGAAAACCTCTGTTGAGTTATCTTGATACAATTTACCAATACTCTATTAATTGAAATATTTTTCTCTCCAACTATTGAGACAACGAAATTTCCTAAAGTTATTAGTAATTATCATTTTTGTAAAATAAAGGGTTGATGGTATTAAAGGGTTTGAAAAGTACTGTTTTGGAGTCAAACAGCGCATGGACGGCGTAAACGCTCTTAAGCCCTCGCACTTGATTTTGATTGCAACTGTATATTTTCGTCGACTGTCTGCTGACACCCTTTTAATAAAGCTATTTCATGTTCACAGTCTTATAAATAGCTAATTAACTTATTACAGACTAATTGTGATTACATTCGTAGTTAGTAGTTTATAACTATGTCTATTTTATATTTATCTCTGTGCAAGTTAGTTAAATTGTAGGCACTTTTAAGCGTAAAATGAATGCCTGCCATAAATGCATGCATGAACAACATAACATGCACGCTTGTTATCCCGGAAGGGTTAGGCAGAGGTGTACCTAATATGACACCCGCATTTTGCCCGTTATGTTTAAGTTCCATGTAATAGGGGGCCAGCCTATTGCCATCAGTCAGGCACAACTCAATTAGTTCATTGAATTTAAAATACAACGATGTTGCTATGTATACCGGGTGGAAAAGACAGCGATGCTAAGCCAATTACCATTTGTTTAGTACACCTTTCTGAACCCGCCCACACATAAATTTTTCGTCGGTTATTAAAAAACAAATCAGCGGTTCAGTACATTTTAACGTGTAGGTATTGCAGTTTTGTAGGAAACAGCTGATTTTTTTTTTAAATAACAAACAAATATTATGTACGTGGTAACCGGCTTAGCGTCGCGGTCCCTTCTATTCTGTATGTATGTCTTGTCTCGATTTTTTTATACACCAAGTTCGTAAGTAAGCCCAGCTTACGATCTGTTTGTATTTTCTTGTCGATACTATTAAGGGCTTCGAAAGCAATTCGGTAAACCACGGTCGTTATTTCTTTTGAAATGTCATTTCAGCACAAATCCTTTTGGATATAAACTGATTTTACGAAAAGAACGGGATTTTTTGCTTGAATCTATGTTCCCTGATAGCTATAACATGAGTGTCTTAAAGGTGAGCTTGCGTGCTCCATCCAGGCGAGGGAGTAGATAGACAACACGAGTCTATCAATATTAAAAAAAAACAATTGTGAGAATCAATAAGCACAGTGAAGGAGCTTTTTAGGCTCGCGTCTGATCTTTAACGCATGAGAAGATGGTGTTTTTGCTAATGCTTACTAGTCTTTTTTCTTAAATAACTTATATTCGTCGAGTGATATAAAATAACTAGCTTTTGCCCGCGGCTGCACTCGCGTGGACGTCTGACATTAAGGGAAAAGCGCCAGGGTAGCCCGCGAAATTCAAATTTTCTTACGTTTTTTGCAATTTGCAGGTCAGCATCAGGCTGACCGTAATACGTTTGTAGTTAGAGAATTATAATCATTAAAATCATCAATACAACCCTTTAAGTTTATTTAATACCATTGAATGACTTTTTCATGAAATACTCAATCAGTGTGATTAAAGAAACTTAGATGAATTGATGATTTTTATGATTGTAACTCAGTAAATCCATATTTGTTACGGTCGCGAATCATATTTTAATCAACATACAACCTGACTCTGACCTGAAAATTGCAAAAAACGTAAGAAAATTGAGT